>BROE01000014.1:13267213-13867213 GCA_036571765.1 Plecoglossus altivelis | reverse complement strand
GTAAAAAGTTTTTTTGTTTTGTTTTTTTGAGAATGATATACAATTTGTGTATATTTTCATAAATAAAGTATGCACTGATATGTTATTACGAATTCTATACTGCTTTTACAAAAAAGTGTTTGTTATTGTACCAAAGTATCCATTTGTCCCTTCTGACCCCTTTTGCGTATGTTTTCCCGTATTTTATATATTAAATAGACAAGTTGACCTACAAGGAGGTTTGAGTATTTGTGTGCCTATTATCAATTTCTCATCAGCTATATATGTTTTACAGCTATAAATATGTACAATGAATTGATTAAACATTGAAGTGAAATGCAGTGTTATGTTTTCACCATAAGATGTCACCATAACAGCAAATAATAGATTGGACTATATATCACCAATCCTCATATTTGTTGTATATCTTTCCAATATCCTACAATATAAATAACCTTATCTCATTCAAACTTCATCCAATAGTTGATTATTTTCCCCCCAATATGTTTTAACAGAGTCCTGCCTGGTTTATTCATGACATAACCAATTTGGATGATGTTTCTAAAATGGCATGGACTTACGGCACAACAATATTAGTGAGCATTGCCGAAAAGAGGAGCAATGTGGTAAAAGGGAGAGAAGAGGGTGAGTTACAAATTATGTTGATCTATTCATGACTGAGCATATTCTAACATGTATCGGGCCTTTCTTTATATTTTAGTTGGGAGGTTTCCTGTAAATGCTTAAGGTTAGGCCAGCTTTAAAATCCAGCTATACATTCTCAATGTGGATCGATACAGAGTAATTTGAGTAGGGGCAACATGGTTGGAGTTGGAGAAATGTGGTGTTACTCTCCTCCAGGCTATTTGATCACAGAGTCAGCTGGGTGGGTCAGCTGTTTTGTTCTGTGAGCTTGTGTCTGAGACAGGCCCACACACTTCTGGCTCAAGTGACAAAGGCCACCTGGTCAAAACTGACCAGTTTGAATATTATGTTTGTTGCAGGAAACGTCCAATAAAGACATAGATGTACATATGTACATATCGGCAACAGAGTGGGTATAGACTGGTATTGGATCAAACTACAATGCACTCAATATCTTCATTGTTGGAAAGTGATCAATCACAGTTTGAGAATTCCACCGAACTAACCACTGCATTATATTTATCTTTGTGCAAAAGTTTTAGGTATCGTGGGTGTGGGCCTCAGGCAGACAGGCAAAGGTGCTACTTTTTTGCCCTGGCAGCATTGCTGGTAACTAATGACTACATATGTTAGTTATCTTTGTTCCATTAGAACCAGAAACAACCCAAAAATTAATATATGGTAGAATAAAGTCATACATTCTCTTGGACAGCTGACAAGGTGGAACCACAGTCTGCTAGATAGTTTTTTTAATTTCTACTCTACAGCAACAGTGTTTTATTTTAAATTTTTAACAATACATTGTGAGGCACAAATCCTAAAATATGCATGTCTTTACGTTACATGGAATTATCCCGTCTTCAGTTGCGTTCTCCAGGCCCTCCATCATATACATGACAGGTAGAGTAAATCAATGATGAAGAAATAATGGATGGCAGATGGCCGAGGAGAGCAAACCCACAAGGACAAAGTTTCCGGGACTGTTCTGGATCCTCCCCATTACTTAACACAAACAGAGTGCTGGGAGTGCCCCAGCTGAAACAAAGCTACTTGCCGATGCTGAACAATCAGGCCTTCTGCTTCAGATTGGCCTTTTTATCATGAGACTGTGTTGGATCTACAATAAGGAGTAGGTATTCCCTGGTTATTCCCTCTGTCATATCATCAGGTCAATTCACTGTACATTGTTTGCATGATTTGTTAAAGTTAAACACTTTAAAATGTATGCCAACACACTATTTGTGTATTACCCTTCATGCTAACACTAAAACTTCTCCATGCTACTAGTTGTTGATGTAGTTGTTTGTAACATCTTCTGGCACCTCCCTGCTGTTCAACGCCAATCCTATATTGAAGCAATTCATTCGTTCACACAGTCAGTAACACTGACTGAGCGATCAGAAATTTTAGTTAGGTAAGGTAGAGAACAAGCCAATGGGAGACAGCAGTTGTCTTGACATTCCAGTGCCCTGCTCTCTAGAAGAATGGAACTGTGGTTTTACTTATGCAGTCTCTTACTGGGTGGATTTGAGCAGGGAGCAAGCAGAGGCAGCTAAAATAGCCATCATTGTTCTGAAAACTGACTAATGAATGACAAAATGAATGGGGAAAGAGGTCCGTGAAGCGGGAAGAGAAGCAGGGGTAGATGAGGTCATCCATTGTGCCTTGTTGGGGTAGTTTTGCTCTTGCCTTCCCATGGGATGCTTGTTTGTTGGTCAGGATGTGCTTTGTTAGCTAGCATGCTCTGACTGCAGTGAAGCTGGGGTTTCTGGCAAACCTAGGCATGGTAGAATCCCCCTCACAGCCACAGAGCCTTTCTTGTAATAGTGTTTTCTCACTTACGGTATACATGTTAGACATGATAATGACCACATCTGTTTTTTGGGATATATACATTGAAGTCAGATTTGCCTATGTCTTGGAATAGAAAATGGACTCCAGAATAGATTAACAACCACCCTGATGAAAATAGATGAATGTAATTAAGGATACTTCAAACCAAGCTAAATGAAACAGGAATGTAGATTTTCATCATGTCTTTATTCAAAAACATTTTATCTGAAATAACAGCCCCACATTTACACACTCAATAAAAAGAGTATGCAGTCTATAGTGATGATGAAACGGATTCAAAAATGTTAGATCAACAAACGTCCTGCCAGATGTTCCGTTCTTGAGCTTTAACTGATTTGCATTCATTTGAATAATCAAGCGGGAATTGATTATCTTACAGATTATTTCGATTATTCTACTTATCCCCTAACCCTAGTGGTCTACATGCTTCTTCATTTGGGATCAACCAAAGAAATCATACCCCAACCATGCACTGAATTGTTCTCAATTGTATTTTTGGATAAATAGGATAAAGTGAAAAGGAACATTGAGAAAACTAAGAACAGGCTACATTGGCTACAATGAAACATTCCCTACATAAATGAAATCACACAGGATTTAAAAACAATCAAGCAATAGGCACTCTGGGTATGCACCAAGGTATTGTTTTGGTTTCTGAATGTCATGGCACTTTTTATCCCCATCGGAAAGTGACAGACCAATACTAACGTGTAACATTGTTTATTTTATTTTAACAGTTCTAAATTATTCTTCTAACTACACAATTAACTAAGTATTCCTTTTTTTCATGACCAAAGTTCCCAATTGTTTCCATTCTTATTCTTCTCCAGATGACCAGGAGTACCCCAGCTCCTCCTCAGAGTCCTCACCTTCAACCACATCTCTACACAGCTGCTGCTTTGCCAGTGGAAGCCTTTGTTCGTCTTCCTTATGAAAAACAGCAGCGTTTGGTTCATTGGGTTCCAAGGCAGTGTTACCATTTGCTACCTTGAGGTTTTCCAGCGTTTTCCAGGCTTCGCTGTCGCCAAAGGCTAGGTTCTGATTAGATCGCTCCGCTTCTCTGTCATGGAAGATATCCGGTTGATGGGTGGTCCCTGTATCCTGGGAAGAGCTCCAGAGCTCGTGTTGCACACTTGAGCTCAAAAGGCTGTGAGAACCTTCACATTTAGCTGCAGGTTGTTCCTCAGTGTTCTGAATTTGGAAAATGTTACATTCATCTGGCATTTTATCGGGTGATTCAGACTGAACAACAAAATTGTCCTGAACTTCTCCACCGGCTTCAAACTCTGAAATGTTTTTTGGGTCTTGCGTACCGCTTTGAGATTCTTCAACAAATTGATCTCTAGACAGTGGATGTTTGTTTGGACTCTCAAGGAATTCCTTATCTTCTGTTAGAGGATGTCCTTGATCTCTGGTCCAGTTTGAACATTCCATGAGATGGTCTTGAAGACCACTGACAGGTTCGTCTGTAGGAGGTTCCATGTTAAGGAGAGGTACTGCCGCATCAACTAAGTTTTCTGGATATGGATATTCAATCGGCTGAGAGCACTGGCTAGCATTGGAGGACTCTTCATAACCATCTGAGCTATTAGAGTTGTTTAGGTTGTCCTGTTTTTCAGGAAGGTTATTGAGATTGCTGGAGACTGAATCCTCTTCAGTGAGCTCCATAGGGGTTTGAATGGATAGGTTTTGATCATTTCCATCTATTTTCCATTGCTCATTAAACACATTGCCTTGATCCAGATTTTGTGTTCCATCAGCAGAACCTTCCTTGACAGAATCGTATTCGTAAGACTCATTTAGATGCATGGAGTGGGATAAAGGTGACGTCTCTGAATCTATTTGCTCTAAATCCTCACTTATTAACATGTCAGGTGTATTTGCCCTGATGCTTTTGATCTGTTCCACTCCCTCAGCAGTATGCTGCTGAAATCGAGCACTGTAAGTGGATATGGACAAGACCTCCAGTTCCTTCTCAACCATTTTGTCGACACTTTCATCATCATAGCACTCTGTAGAATGTAATGTAGACTCGCCACGTTCTGTGAGTTCCTCTGTTTCATCGTCTGATTGCTCGTTGGCATCATTCAAGTTCTGATTTGAGTGCTCATCAATCCCTGCTGTGCCGTTCTCACCAGCTTGGCCTGAGACCATACACTCTGTTTGAGGGTTCTCCCTGTTATACTCTTCATCTGAGCTTTCCCCTATGGTCTCTTCACATAAGTCCTCCATGGTTCCAAATCGTTTTGATTGACTTTCGCCCCAGGCATCAGTCCCTGCCTCCCCGACCCTCCGGCCTTCATCAAAGTCACTGGACTCGCTCTCGTCAATGTGCGAGGCCTGAGTGTTGGCATCTGTCTCATCGCTCTTGTAGTGAATCAGAGGCCGCGTGTCGGCCAGTGTGTTATCCTGTGCATAGCTGTCACATTCCAGCTCAGTTCTCCATGAACTAGAGGCATTTGGAGAGTCATCATCATTGGCTTTCTTTGGGTCTTTTTCCTTGTCTTGATCGGTGTCCATGAGTTCCAAGGTCATATGAGAGTCTTGGTCTATTAGTGATTCTACCACATTCTTAATTTCTAGTTTCTCTTGCTCTGGTGCAGATACGTACTTTCCCAGAGTGATAAATTGGGTTTCATCTTCATCCTTTTCAACATTTATGTTATTTTTCTTACCAGGGACGTTTCTTTCCATAACCTGATCCCATGAATCCATCTCATCCCCATCCGAATAAACTTTGTCTTCCAAATATTCCTCTTGTTTCCAAGACCCTTTGCATTCTTTACTGGCTACTGTTAAGCCCATTGGTCCAAACTCCTCATAATGGAACTCCTCATGCAGTTCTGTTGGCTGGTTAAACCTGACTTCCTCTGTCTGGCTCTCAGAGGCTGGACTGCTTGTGCTGGTCTCAAGTGTTGGTTCCATCACTGCTTCAGTTTCAGATTCTGAGCTTTCATCATTCATCCACGCTGCTCCTTCGCTATCCATTCCAGGCCCTTTGTTCCATGCATGTATGGGAGAAACTGGAAGGTCAAGTTGAGGTTCTTCTTTTTCATCAGGCACCTTGAGAGTTACCTCATTAAAATTGTCCTCTGGCTTTGTAACAGGACACTCTGTTTTGAGGATTTCTCTGGGGTCGGGATGTTCTTCATTATCACTGACGATTGGTTTCCCAGTTAAGTGAACCAGGTGACTTTTAGACACAACCGGTTGTACTGCGGACAGTCCATCACTGTTCCAGTCTGCCTCCTCCTTTTTGCCCTGTTTAAGGGGTTCATTCCGGTCAGATCTGGCCGATTTGACATGTACCTTTATCTCTTGCTCATTGGGCAAAGACTGCGGTTCACTGTAGCTGACTTCTTTACCAACTGTTTGGGGCCTGATTTGGACAGAATCTTTTAAGTCTTTTTGGTAAGCTGAACTCCAGTAGGCTGGTCTGCTAAAATTAACCAGCTCTTCTTTTGCCTTCAGAGTACTCTTGTGCATTTCACTGCTCATCACACTTTTTGGAGTCGAGATTGATGTTGTCGAAATGACATTAGTCTTGGATCTAAGGGATGCTGCCGGAATTGATGATAAAGCACCATTTACGTGACAAGATAATGTCTGAATCTGCGAGCTTTGTTTAACCCCTTGAGGACTGGGTTTAGGATCTGTAAATCATAAAGATGAAACTAGTTCATTTGTACGACAGTCTTAGTAGCGGTGACAATTACACAATGTTAAAAGGTACACTTTAAGAATAGACCTTGACACATTTTGACGATGCCAGCAGACATAAAACAGCACATTAATTTCAGTTTACATTGTAAATCTCATGCCCAATTCAAAATTCAGTGTCTCCAAGGCAATACTATGAAATTAGTAATGGAGAGATATTGATCAGGACTTCTATCTCCTGCAGTCTGAGTTACCGGAAAGCATCGCCATATGGGCTCAATGACCTTTGGGGACCCTCTTAGGTGGCTTTCATTACATAGCGAGCCAAAGTGCCTAGCTCAGCCTACTACTCTGACCAACCCCCCTAGTCTTTGTGGTCTAATGTGATTCTGTCCAGCACTGTAGAAGAATGAGTGTCCTCTATTATGATAATGACTCCTTTAAGGATATACTACATGTGATAAAGCAGCAAATGGGAGTGCTGTCTAAAGGGGTTGTACAGTAAATCATACTTCAATTTTGCGGATAGGACAAGAGTATTAAGATGGATGTGTATGTTTGATTTATAGTATGCAATGAATGTTATTTACCCGCATTACAAACACTCCTTGGTTGATGTTTTGCGACTTCTTCTTCAAGGCTTTCGCTGTTCAGTAAAGCTCTAATGAGAATAGAGGGGAGACAAACATAAAAAAACAGACAATATTTCAGACTATTATTGTTATCATCAAAAAATTAATACGTTGTAATGCCTGCAGGTTTGTGGTGACAAAAAATGATTGATTTAGCAGGGGCTATTCTGCAGTGATGTAGAGCTGACTTAGTGCACGGAGAGTGAAGGAGGGCTTTCATTGAAATTGAACAACCAGAGTAAGCTCAAATCTCTTGTTATGGAAATGAGTGACATTGTCATTGTCAAACCATCTGCAGCACACAATTCTATACCATTAATTCTCTCCACACACACACACACACACACACACACACACACACACACACACACACACACACATCCACACACACTGTTTGCACACAATGACACACACAGCCTCTGACAACCTCAAACAATGTGGCAGCTCAAGCAGCTCAAATAGCACTATTGTAATTCATCGCTGTGGACTGTGCCCATTCCAACACACATTTGAATTAGTACCTCTCATTAAACAACTCCCATTTTTAAATGCACAAATGATTGTTCAATCCAAAGATGTACTTTGTTGACAGTTGAATTGTTTGATAGCTTCCCTTTTTGAAATGCTGTCATGTCCAATATTATCAATACGCATAGAAAACGTTTGTACAAGTGTGTGCTTAAATATGAACACGATGAATATAGCGAAACCATACACTCAACTAAACACTAATTCCTTCCCCCATTCCTGTTACTCTAGAGTCCCATAGCTCCTAAATTATTTCTTCTTGTGTGTCTTGGGTTCAATACTGTGAGAAGAGGATGGAGGGGGAGTAGGGAAGGGAGAGATTGAAATAGAGACAGTGTTGTGTATGTGTGTGTGTGTGTGTGTACATGCAGAGAGAGGGTGAGAGAGAAAAAGCAAGACCAAAAGAGAGACAGAAAGGAGGCGCCACAATAGACATCCATATAAAGTTACCCTGCTTGAGACAGCAGCAGAGATGACCCTTTTTAAAGGTTCAACCTTTCATCCAGACCACTGCAACCACTTGGACAAGAGACTATGGGCCTCCCATGTTCTCACTGGGGGAGGGGCAGGATGAAACGTTTGGTTTGCAGGTTAAAAGGTATGTCTGAATGGTACCGGTTGGACATTTAAATCCGTTTTGAAATGTCAGGAATGAATTGGCTGAAAATGACTCCGGACAATTGAGTTAGTCTGACTGGAAACAAGGTAAAAATGTGAGCAATGGAAAGACATTCAAATAATTCTGGAAGGATGAAAACCTCGATTAAAGACCGGGGCTATAGATGCATATGTCATATCCTATTAACCTGAACCCATAGTGGCTATGGAATGAAACCGAGTCTACTTGATTAAGTATTGCTAAATAGGGGATGTTAAATGACATGATTTACTATACCTGTACATGGCCACCTCCAGTCCTAGTGACATCTTCATCTGCTGCAGGCCTCTGCTGTTCATCAGCAAGTCATCGATCTGCTGTCCCAGCTCCACCTTCTCCACTTCCAATGCTTCCAGGTGGGCCTGCAGAACAGAAATGAAAGGAGGAAGTGAGGCGACAAAAGGAAACTGTGCTGTTATCATCAGAGATTAGTAGCACCCACAAAATAGGAAGTGACATGTTTGAAATGGAAGCATTTGATTTTTAATTGGTTTTGACCTCTTGGAAAAGAAGTGTCACCCAAACCAGGCAATAGTTCAGAAGGGTTATATGATGTCTCTGACATCCCTGTGATCCAGAGGTAATTCAGATAGGCCTGACTACTGACATGATTCATAAGAAAAGGACAAAGCCACTCATATACACAACAGATTTGTTACTTTGTAACATTCCCACTGCATAGACTCAAGTGTATGCGGTGGGAATATTACAAAGCATCATTGAAAGTCTAGACACAATAGGCCTACACATTAGGTCATCTTAATTTGGATCATGCCCATTTACCCAAGTTGCCTTCGGCTATGACGTATTCTTTATGGTCTGTTGTCATTCCCCTAGACACTTAATCTTAAAATACTTGTGGTTAAATCTCTGTATTCTTGTTTGCGATCCTGTCATTCAAGCTGCAACCAGAGATCTTCCTCTAAGCTAAATGAAGTTACATCCAGACTAGAAGTCAGTCATAAAATATCTCTTTGACCAATGAGTTGACAAAAACAATGACACTTCAACTCTTCACATCAACTTTGTACCTTCTTTGTACTGCCAGTGAGTTTTACTGCTTATACCTGGAGGTGTTGGAACTCTTGGTTCTGCTGGTGTCTTTGTTGGGCCACTCTCTTCTCCAAGTACTGCTTTAAATCCTGTGATGAGGCTCGTTCCATCTCCAGGGCCTGAAGCTTCATCTGGCTGTCATTCTTCTCCTTGCCCACCTGTGCTAATCGGGTCGAAGCTTGACTTAGTGACTCCTCCAGACGTGCCACCTGATCCTCATATGCTTTGGATGCTTCCTGCCAGGCTTGAGTAGCCGCCTGGGAGTAGCCGTCCCGCAGGTCCAGGAGGTCCAGCAGCTGGGAGTCCCCTTGGGTTGGCATGGGTGACCAAGAGGTTCTGGAATGTGCCAGCATCGCCTGCAAGTTTGTTACATCATCGTCATGGGTTTGTGTCTGGGACTTTAGCTCCATCTCAAATTGTCTGACCTTCTCCTTCAGCCAAATCTGAGCCCTTCTCTCTTCCTCCATCTCTTTTTTGATCTCCACCAACCTCTGCCTAGCCACCCCGTGGGCGTCTGCGACCTTCTGCCTCTGCAGCCCCAGGGTCTGGAGCTCCTCGCCCAGGCTCGCTATCTCCATCTCCACTTCGATCTTCTTTCTCCAGGCCACCTCCACCTCCAGCCTAACTCCTTGCACCTTGTTCTCCAGTTCTTCCCTGCGTAAAGAGTTCCCCTTCCTGGCGTGCCTCAAGTTGTGGACCTCCTGGCGCAGCACCTCGTTCTCCTCCTCCAGAAGCCTGACACGGCCCAGGTAGGTCTCCAGGCGGCTGTTGAGGTTGAGCATGTGATGCCTCTCCTCACCCAGTGGGGCGTGGTGGGAACAGCGGGTGGTGTGAAGCTCCATGAGTTAAAACAACAATTAAGATGCAGTAAAAGAGAAAGATGGTAAGGGGTTAATTCTTCCCTCTCTCCGAGCGGGAGTCTTTGAAGATGTGTGTGTGCGTTGCTACCGTAAGAAGCTCTGTCTCTTGAACACCAGTGAGAGGCACTCCTCACACACTGAGATTAATGCAGGGGGAGGGAAGGACGAGGCTTGAGGGAGGAGACCAAGGGAGGGCTGTGATGTTGCTTCAGGTTAACCCTTGCACTTCTACTATGTCTTCTTCTTCTGTTTATTTTATCTGCCTATGCGGTGTGGATTAAAAACTAAATACCCTATAGATTAAAATGTTGATATTCGTCATGTGTCTAATATATCATAAAGGAATATACCTAACTGACTTTCTCTGTCACAAAGTATTTCTGTTTCAAAACTCTTGCTTTACACTTTTATTGACGATTTATATGTACAAAAGAGTTCAATGTATCAATGTAAGTGATGGGACACAAGTGCTAAACGGCAGGTACCATTCGACCGGCTTCTACGTGCCTTGATAGTGGTGCTTCACATTATAGCAACGATTCCATTTTGAACTCACTAACTCACTCCAGTGGCCATCTTGCATGTTTGCAATAGGAGAGCTTCCAGTCAATCTGTGTCATAGTAACTGCAATAATAGGATTGCAAGGATGTTTGCATCATATATGTTTCCTGTGGAAAGGACATTCACAAAAATAGAACATTTACAAATCTATAGTTTTCATAAGTGTGTGTACTGTACCTATCACACAAATCCAGTAGTTTGAATAATAGGTCAAATTAAAGAATGGAACAAGTGCCCATTTTCATGACGTCAAATATATATGAATTACCGACAACCCATATATGACTTCCCGACCACACATATTGCACAAACCAACCATATTTATCAATCCCACTGTTGCACCAACCCTGAGGTCTCTGAGCGGTTGTGGTTGGTCACATGCAACTAAAAAGCAGAAGTAGAGAATAGATACAAACATGGGGGGAAGAACGGAGTTGGAATCATCACTTAACCATCAGCAGATTAGGGGTGATTTTTAATTACTTACAACAACTTCACAAAATTAAACTTTAGGCAAAGCCTGCTGGTATATGGGAGACAGGACTGTTTCTACAATGGATGAAGACTTGAACTATGCCGAGATACATTTCAAATCTCCAAATATTTGTTTTCCAAAATGTGAGTCTTGCCTAAATTTCTTGTCTATGTATTGACTAACATTTTGGTTTATGTGCAGTAGTGAATACATTCAATAGATAAAACAATGTACAAGAACACATCTAAATATTTGACAGGATTACTAATGTCTCGCTAATCCTCCCGTACAAACTTAAGTAAGACACTTGAATACTGCTTATATTATGGTTCTGTTGGCTGTATATCAGGTGACAAAGAAAAGGAAACTATATATTCAGAGATAAAGATGAATGAAAGTGTGCCTGATCAGACTGATACTCCAGAAGGTGAGTTGTTAACTTTGTATATAACAGCCTTTATAGTACAGTATATCACTGATAACTTAGTGATGATATCTGAGATAACCATCTCATTCATAATCATAGTTAAAAACAACAGTGCTGTCTGCTGAGCATGACCAGTATGAGATCCTGTAATCATTTATATCATCCTCAGGGAACAAGAAACCTAAGTCCCATTGTCTGATGCTCAGAATAATGGGACTATGCCTAGTTATTCTTTGTTTTTTGTTGGGAACGGCCAATATTGCCCTCAGTGTCTACTGTAAGTATAACTCAATGTGTATATTTCTATGATCACAATCCCCCAATAAGATACATAATGAAATACATTATTTTATTCAAGTCAGAGCTGTCATTGCTGAGCTCAACACAAAAGTGGTGAGTGAACTAAAATGGCTCACAGAAGTCATTCTTACTTTTGGCCAATCAGGTTTTTAAACCACACACTAATTAAACAAATTGTTTTGCAGAGTGATTACAACAACATCACCTTCAAAAACTATCTTTTAAACGTTGAGATGGTCAACTTAGAAAGGCATAAACAAGCATTGTCAAAAGACAGGGATAGAATCAACTGGACTCTAGAAGTCATACTTCAGTTTAAAACATTTCCAGTTCATGACTACTGTTCACAGAAACAAGGAAATCCTAAAGGTAAGTCTCTCTTCTTTCAAAGAATCAAAAATAATCTTAAACATCTACTGTTCCATTTATGAAGTCCTTCTTATGCCTTGTGTTGCAGAGAGAGAATGCAAACCCTGTCGCAAAAACTGGATTGCTTTTCAGTCTAGCTGCTATCTGTTCATAAATGGATGGAACACATGGGAAAGGAGTCAAGAGAACTGCAAACAAATGAATGCTGACTTAGTTGTCATAGAAAGTCAAGAGGAACAGGTGGGAGTTATTCACATTCCTGTATTTTTTTTAACACCATTAAGATAAAAACACCTAAATGGGTTTTTTTCAAGTTGAAAATGTATCACTTTTCCTAGAGTGACCCAAACATTACAAAAAATGAGACAATTTCCTTTGTTCATATTTCCATGAAAGGTGCACACCAGTAGAGTACAAAGATTGTCTTTGGGTCTTTTTTGACCTGGCAGTTATAAAACCATTATACACATAAACAAATAAAAGACACACATGTACACACACAATAAGATATTATTATTTATAATTTAAATTATATGTGCTGTCGATTGAACTCAGACAAAACGAAATCTTTCTGTTTCATGTGAAGAATCTCCCCTCCAGGATCCCTTACATGATTCAAGTTCACAGAGAAAATAAAAATAATTTCAGATCAACTAAACCAAATTACAGACAAAACAAATGTCTTCAATGTATTGTTTATTAATGGGGAATGTAGTCAGAGGCTTCAAAAGTCCTGAAGATGACAGTAGCCCCAGTACTCTTTGCTTTAGCCATGTCATGTCAGGTCAGGGTCTCAGCTCTCAAATCATATATTTGATATTTTTGACGTCCAGAGGGAATAATAGAAGAATTAAGAAGAGAAGGTATCTGAAGGATATGGGAAATATCACCCTAAACCCTGAATATAAAGCAATAATACAACTTTACTTTAGTAAATAAAACAGATTTAGTAAGTCTGCTATAATAAAAAGATTAAATGCAGTCTTTCTGCCCTCTAAAGCGGTTAAACCAACATACTCACAGTCTATGATGAACGACAGGTTGTTTCTTTATGTTTAATAGATTAGAGGTTTAATTTGAAGGGTCATTTTTGACCCTTAGGGCTAGGGGTGTATACAGAATGTTAAGACTGCACAAACGCGAAATGAACCTCGTTATACTCAATTATTACTTGTCTTTAGGAATTCATCAGTAACAACACCAAGTCATATTATGATGAATTCCATGGATACTGGATTGGATTGATTAAAACAGAGATGCCAAATCAGAGATGGATGTGGGTTGATGGCAGCAACCTGACAACAAGGTATGGATGTACTTTCTAACAATGAAAATAAATGCACATTACATGACTGAATACACTGCTGCATTCATACTGACCAAACCTGTCTTCATTTGCCAACCTAATAATAGGTCGATAAATACACCTACTTTGCAACCATCTAGAAGTCTGATTTATTTTTGTACAGGTACTGGACACCAACCCCCGTTGGTACTAGAGGTGACTGTGTGTTGGTTATGCCACAAATGACACCTTTGGCTAACTGGAATACAGCATATTGCCACATGGCCAACAGATGGATCTGCAAGACTAAGGCATTAATAAAATAATCTTTTTACTTTTAGTATTGCCTCTATTGTACAGAAGAGTAACATAGTAAGGCATGGCACAGAACCAAATCTCTGTTGGAAAATGTTACATTTGAATAGAATTATGTGGAATGTTTATCAAAAGAGTTACTTAGGTGATCCACATCTACAACAGGTTCAGCTTAAGGTGTGGGCTGGTTGTCTAATACCCTTATTGACTTGCAGCTCACTGAGGTACTTAATGTGTATAAACTTGGGGAGTACAGCTTCAAATAAACGGATACTTGTAATGAATTGCAATGCATTAATGGTTAAATAAAAAAAGAAGGCAAACCATTGATAATGCAATGACATTTATGATATTACTGGACAATGCACTAGGAACTGTAAAGGCACATGAACCAAACAAAAAAATTGGTTTTGTTCACCGTCTGCTACAACTCATGTCTAAAATGTTTACAAACTTTTGCTGCATATGGTAGCTGTCAGGCAAACTAAATACATTGTTGCCCATCCTTGACTGCTAACAAATGCATTGCAATAAATAAGATGGTAAAATGTTCTGTAACAACAAATGGCATTTGCAGGACACTGCTAGATTGAGACATAATATTTAATCAGCTAGTTGTTTCTTTGTTAAGACCCAATGGGCCCACGGTCTGCACACAAGGGTGAAGTCAGTCTTTCTATGTGGTCTTATGTCATTTCCAGGGCGGGCATATTTATTGATAACTTCCTAAATTGAGTTCCGTTTTCTGTTCTTTTCTCTTTTTTTCCCTTTGAGGGAGGTTTGCACAAGCTCTGTGTTCTCAATTACACTCTCCTCCTTGCTTTTTTTTCTTTTTCCTCTTAAGCTCATCTTCCAATGGTTCAGGGTTATCATAACTATCCACTTCTACTGCAGTTTCCCTCTTCTTTTTCTTTTTTGATAAAACCTCAGTAGTTCTGGTTTGGGAGGTTTCCTGGTCATTATTCTCCTCAACCACCGCAATCTCCCTTGTACTCTTGGAAGACTTCTTTTTCTTTTTGCGTTTGGTGTTAGTCTCTGTCACCTCCGTCTGCTGCTGGGTGAGATTGTCCTCCATTTTCTGAATAGAAGCCTCTTCCGCCTCTTCTTCAGAATTGGTCACTTGAGGGGTAACAGAGGTGTCATATCTGACTTTGTTCGAAGTGTCGCTATTCCCCTCCATAAGCTTTCTTTTCTTTGAACGTTTCTTCTTAGTTGCCTGCGCTTCACTTTCATTTTCTACAGGAGTAGGCTTTGATTGTGTTGGCATGCTAATGTCTGTCAACCCTCCACTGATGCCATTAAAACTTTTTTTGGTGTTCTTTTTCAACTTCGTTTCAAGATTAGTACTTTTGGTGCCAGTATCATCAGTGGTTATATCTTCTTGACTGTCCTTCCCCCGCTTTCTTTTAGCCTTTTTACAATGGGTCTCCTTCACCGGTTCCTCCACCACATCTGGGGTTACAGGGCCAGCTGTGACGGGTGTGATTGATTGGTTCTTCTTGCCGTATTTTAACATGAACTCTTGCTCCTGCTGTTCCAGTCTTGCAAGCTTGGCACTCATGGTTAGGCCGTGTCTGGCGCCTCTGTTGGGAAACCGAGGGAGGTCCCAGTTTAAACGCAGTCTTACAATTCACCAGTAGCTGATTCATAAAATGTAAAATCAATAGATAAAGAATTCAAGTCTTGAAGTTTACAAGAAAGGAACAATAAATAGCATAAATTGCTGACAAGCAACTTACTTGTGAGCAGTGAGCCCACCACAGGCCTTCAAGAGATCCGCGTCTGATAACCTTCACAAAGAAAATACATGGGGGATTGGAACATGATAACTGCACAACAATGTAGCCTAAATCCAATCTTTCCATCAATGACTCATATATTTATTTAGCGTGCTTTTGGCCGAAGCATTGAACAGACTGACATACGATGTCTGATACAATCAGTGGGTCTTACTTGGTGGTGCTGGAGAGGTCCAGTCTCTGGTCTTCATCGTCAGAGCTGTTACTGTCATCTGAACTTGAGGGCTTTTGCTCTGAGAGTTCCTGTCCTGATAGCAGAGTGGCCGACTAAGAGGGGCACAGAGATGGTCAGCATGATAGGTCTACAGAGCTTTTGTAAAACATTGTTTATTATCTCCTGGGCCAAAGTAAGAAGTTACGCTCACTGAACATGAGTTGTCTGCATTATGAGCTTTATTAGGCTATCGCAAAATAAACGTTGAAATATTCAATTGCTTTTCAAAGGAAAGTTAAGTATGGTACCTTGACAAAGCGTCCGTATAGTTTGGCTTTGGCCATCGATGCTTTTCTTGGCTTTTTGTTGGAGATTAAACCTTGCTCATCTTCCTCCACAAGCTTCCTCATCTTCACACCATTCTAAAATGGACAAGCGTAACCATGTCTTAGAATAACTTGTGAATGCAAGGACAGTTTTACTGGACAGATACACATTCCTGTGGAAAAGCTTCGTACCTGGTCGGACTCCACCTCCAGACTGGACGATGCTTTGTTGAATACATGGTCCCACCAGTGGAAGGTGAACTGCTCGCTGTGGCAATGTCCCACTCCACTTTTATCACATTTCACTTTGACTTTGATTGCTTCTGAAATTCCATTCTCCTCTCGACCAAGACCTTTACCTGGAGATGGTTTTCACCATGGTTATAGTAAAAACGTGGATGGACAGGAGCTTCCAATGCTGGTGATAAGCATGCTAACTTTCAAGGGAACTGAACGAACACTTCTCTGTAATAGACTGTTGTCTTGGTTATAACAGCTGTCAACGTTACCTTTTTCCCAGCCATGACGCAGTAACTGTTGTTCAGCGAATTTCATTCCACGGCTTTTCTCTTGCACAGTTTCAGCCATGTTTATCTGCGAATTTCAATATCAGAAGATCTTTACAGCCGAAACGTTTGACTTTGAATGCATCGAGCTTATTTTAAGGCGTGGATTGGTTGTTTTGATTAGTCTAGATATTGAACATTCAAAAACTGTATACGGTGTTAGCTATTAGGTTAGAAGAATATAGTTCATTGTGATTTACCTCGTGAAAGTACTTGCGGATAAGCCATGCGGCACAATTAGAAAGTTGACATGACACCGGAAGTACAACGTTGACGTGATATACGTAATTTGGGTAACATTCAAAGCAAGTCCGTATTTGGAATTGGGCTTCCGTTTGATAGTTCCGAATCGCCCAAAAAAACAATTAGCAATATTTATACATTCGATAGAGTCGAGTTATACACTTACGCTCAGCACGAATTCTGGTTGTTTACTTGTCGATGGAATCTAGCACTGAAAACAGACCATTTAAACACAAGACTTAACGTGGCTGTGTTGAATGTTCCCCGCAAGCCCTAAAAAACATGATCGGATTTAATTTACTGTGGTCCATTTGACTGGGAGTTGTGGGCTACTATCCCATAATAAGTGTATTATTGGCTGGTTGAATATCATGCTTTGTGTTACCACAATTGGGAATGCTCTTCTTGTGAGTTACTAGAAACGTGGCTTTTGTAAAATATTTCCCTTTTTCTAACACTGACATTGACAGAGCGTTTTCTTAATCCAGCAGGGGTCATCCAGTGCACAAGAGGTCTTGTCAAGTAATCATTGCCATTCATGCAGGGGTGTAGGTTTGGCTTGAAAGATAGGGGGCGTAGATGAGACGTGGTGTTATGGTAAAGACCTGCCCAGTAGTTTGCTTGCTTTCAGTCGTTTTCACATTCCACGCAGCTGTTATTTGCTTCCACATTGTCTGCGCTCAGCTTACAGTCTTAAAATGTGCCTAGTTCCTTGACTCACTAGTTAATTTAATTTCAAAACATTTCAATTCATAGTCTGGAAAGTGGCCTATTTGACAAAATCACACCTGAGAAGTGTAATTTAAACTAATGGGCTTTGTGTAATGCCACCTTCTGCACAACAGGAAACCATTTTATTTTGTCCTAAGATTCTCAGTTTCCTTGCAGCAAGGATATGTGGTCCATTAACTTACCATGCTTATACTGTTTATCAGTGTGAAAACACTGTGGCAGGAAAAACAAACGTCCTGAGGCCACAAGTTATCATGGCTCGCCAACTGTTAACCAGGAAGCCTTTCGATTGCTGAATAAACCCTCTACAAACTAGACACCAACAGCTATCTCAGCAGCGTTGCGGTTATTACACCATTGTGGGACAGAAATACCTAACGTTAATAAAAGGTTTGTGTTCGCTGTCTGGTCCAATAGGTGGGGAGATTGGAAAATCCCAAAGGAGCAGATTGAAAATGTATTATGGAGAGAGGCAGAAGGCTGAAGTGCTTCATTCAGTCCTGCATTATTATTATAGTTGCCATATTACTCTGAACGTTTTTCTTTTCCTAATGACTTTTATTAATCCCCATCCTTTGTTGCAGTGAACAGTAGTGAAGTGAAGTACTCTTTGTTCTTTTGTTCGATTACTGTTTGTATTTTAATAATTCCCTTCTGTGGCTCTTTTAGTTGTTTAATTCCCCCTCAACCTTCAGAATTTTACTGTACACCCCACATATTCTTGATCTCGTTATATTTTCTTATCTGAATTTTAAAAAATCATAAATTGTAATAGATCGAAGTTAATTTGCCTGTGAGGTAATGATAGAGTTTGCCCAAGTGATGCCCAAGGCTTTTCGACAGCCTATCATAATATTCTGTCTCCTCACACATAAAGATATCCTCTCTCTTTTACGTGCGCGCTCGCGACCCCACTACACCCTCCTTTCACTGTGACCAAAGGACCCTCCCCCGAAGGATGGTAAGATGCGACACAAACTTGATCACGAAAGGCAAAGTGCTCCTTAAGTTACGTTACGTTGTCATTGTTTTGTTCCGTTTAAGAATAGTCACACTTTGGGAGAAAGTTAAGGTTTTTTTTATACATATTTGCGTTAAGGGTCGGACAATATTGGGACCGTAGTCGACAACTTTGGATTCCGTTGAGTGAGGTGAGTGAGTTGCATGACATCAGTCCAGTAGACCTTTGGCGATTATTATGTTTTTAACCTACAGGAAAACACTATTGTAGTTATAACATTTCGGCTGGATTTTCATGACCAATGTGACCAACAAAATAATTAAGCATAGGTAGACGAACAGTAGGCTAACCATATAACTTTTCCCTTAGTACGAAGAAGATGATGTGCTCTTGTGTGCTGCAAATAGTTATGTTTTTAGCACAATTAACAGTGTAGATGTTCTTAACTGTCAACTGTCACTTTCCCTGTTCTTCAATCCGGTGGTGTTTTACACTGTCTGAACTGAATTATATCTTATATAGTTCATCTATGGTTTGGTTTTAGCCAACTTGAAATTATTTACTATGTGAAACATGTTGAACAGAGAAGTCATTTAAATAGATATTAACTAGTCAAACACATTTTGTCCAATGCCTTAATGCTCCACTATGTGTGACTGGTGGTTGCAATGATCTTTGGCAGCTTTCCATATTAGACACTATGGAGGAAGTCTATGGGAGTAGGTCTTTTGTTGTTTCCTTGCTTTCATTAAGAGCCAGGATGGTTTTCCAAGACTTTAATTGTCTTTGTTGTGGCTGTGCCAGACTGACTCATACCAGTGACACATTGTGACACATTCTTAGTCAGATTCCCCAACCCAACGTGATAATCCAGCATCCATCAGTTTGTGATGGATCTCTAAAGACGATACATATCTTTTTTTCTCCAGGTGTGATGCATGGTATTGTGTAAACAGAATGGCTTACGTTTATCATTGGTAGGACAAAAAACATCTTTGTTATTTTATGTACACTCAAAGTGTATCTTTAGAACAAAGATAACTGAAAAATATAAGATTTTGTATTTAACAACGGAATCCAGATTCCAGAAGCTGTTGCTTCCATAAACACCAGTGAACCTGGCACTGATACACATTCAATTACTCCACACCTGAGGGGAGAAGTCATGATTAATATCCAGGAAATCCCTCCTACCTGATTCTGCCAGCTCCAAACCTCTTTCCTACACTATCCAGATGCTTCAGGAAAACACATGTGATGTTTCCCTAGTTTGTGGATCCTTCTATTTCAAGAAGATACCTCAAATAATGGAAGAATTTTAGTATTTTGGCTGTTTCAGTATGATAATCTGCATGAATGGACATTGATATATTCCACCTTGAAAATATTGTCTGTCCTCCTACAGACTGTTACAGCTGTCAGTGGTCTATAGTAAGCTATTTTCTGTCTGGTGTCGCAACAAGCTCCTGTTTTATATCAAATATCTGAGGATTTTGAGTTCCTTCCTTATATGTCTGGCCTACTCACTTTGTATTTGCCCAGAAAGATATTGGGTTTGAGGTCTGACAAGCCATCGGATATGTTTAGGTTAGGATGACACTGACCAGAGACACGAGAGTAGATGTGCAAATAGACTGAAGCGATGAGGTAAGTGAAGTTATATAAAACAATGTAGATTTAATGCCAGAACTTTTCTTTTGCAGATGTTGACAGTGACGCCACACGCAGAGCACAGTTTTCACTGGAAAAGCTGTTTTCATGAGGTTTAATCTCCAAGGCCACACACAATTTGTGTGTTTTGGAGTTGAGATCATAGTTCTTTATTGAATCAGGTATAACTGTATAGACTAATGACATTATGCAGAGTTCTATTCAGTGTAAAAATATAGAAATGATGTACATTACAGTGTATTGTAAGTGTACGTAATACATCTTTGACAGTCTGTATTTTAGATGTTTCTGTCCATGAAATTTGAAAGCTCACTTTAGCAGGACATTTTTCAAATACATGAGAAATCCATACCATTCGGTTGACCAGTGTCCAATGTTCAGGGCATTTAATAGCAATGAATCGCTGTCAAAAAAGCACAGCACACTAAACTAGGTGACAGAGACTAAATATCCCTTCCACAAGCTTATATAAGCCTTTCAAGGCCATGTGTTCTGCAGCCGTGGAGATAATTTGGAGCAGATATGACTGCAGCCATGCCACTCGTGGTTTTGGGTCGGTTTCGCCTCGGTTTCTTCTCTATTGCTGTGGAATACGGACAGTTGCTATAGGGGTTTGGCTCCAGTAAGCCTTCATATAAAGAACAGAGGTTGGGGGGGGAGTGGGGGGTTGGAAAAAGAAACTTAGCAGAGGCGGGGAGGGGTGACGGAGCCACCACAGAGTACTTGTACTGTGGTGAGGGTCGTTTCTGGAGCTGCTTGTGTTGTTGGATGGTTTGGGGTGGTTGGTGTTCCAGAGGGAGTGTGGAGGAGTCCTGGAGACATACTTAATTAAGAAAACGGGGGCCTGCTCTGGTGTCTCCAGTTGTGTGCGCTGTCTGAGGCAAACTGAAACCTGAGATCTGATTGGAGGAAATGTAGTATCATTAGTGTTCCTCTGCTGCTGGCTATGTGAAATGATTGCCCAACTGTCTTTTAGCATCTTAAGTGAGGTCATGTAGGCACAGGAAAGCTTGAGAGGGCAATTTATTCGATCGACTGTTGGGCGAGTTGTCATATAGTCACAGGCCACAATTTGAAATCTGTATGTGTAAATGATGAAAAACATCATGTCATGCTTGGCGCTCTTGACTTTCTGGCAAACCACTGGATGCTTTTCTTGATTTCAAATCCAGAGGTGCTCTACCAGCTGTGTGGAGCTACGACTCCATGGCCCTTCATCATGGGGTTTATGAGAGTCCTTCCTCTCAGTTCAAGTATTTCCATCACTCAGGTCAAGTAGTAAAAAAGATCTGTAAGGCACAAAGTGTGGGGACATACAGAATGATACACTACCCCCCATTATTCACTGCAATGTATAGTGTCGGAAAAATAAGAGAGTGAAAACAATAGGTCGCAAATCTACAGGGTTTGTTCTCGGACAAAATTGATGCCAGAAGGGTAAAGATAGCATTACTCACCAGAGTTTCCTTTCGCATGTTAGTATTCCCACCTCAGTCGCGTGTGCTTGTCATAGGAAGAGGTATTTGGGATGCAGACCTGGGTTTACATGCAAGATGTTTCCTCTCAGCTTCCTATTGTTTTTCCTCGCTCTGTCCCCGTGGCTTTACGCTATGACGGATGGGGCAAAGGAGAGAGCGTGGACTTGTGGGACTGTGGAGGGTCGGGAGGCTGGGGAGTTGTCCTCACAGTCGAGTTGTTGTTTTTTCTCTCGCTGCACCATGGCGGACAAAGTATTTAGGTCAGCAGACAGCTCTTCCCTCTGCTTTTTGGAGTTTAGCTCCAGAGCGAAGAGTCAGGACCCAGAGATTTCAAGCAGAGCTCCAGAAATCATATGCTAATTGTCACTTCTCCAGATGTATATGATTTGAGAGTTCTTCAGAAAGGTATCTGTGTGAAAGACAGTACTACCGTACCCGCTAACAAAAACAAAATACTCGGTAGACAGAGCGCTTTACAGGACCCTATCCATGTTCACACACTATGTTTAGGTAGAAAACACGATAATAATACAATAACGTTTGTGGATAGATTGGAGGTACCTCACCTATTATGTTCATTGTGCATTTTCAACAACACTTTCGACAATAATTGACCGTTTTGAGTCCAAGATGTATTCGTTCTAGTGTTTCTAGGCCTTTTCGTTTACCCTTGTCACCTCTGCTGCGTCCTTTGAGTCCAAAGAGATCGTACCTACACAAAACGGGATGCCCCCAACCTCCTCTCCTTCCTCCTCATTACCCCTGTCCCCCTTGTTTGCCCAGGATGTCCTGTTACAAGACATATGACCTGTCTCTTTCTGACTTCCTGTTGTGTGTGGTAGGCCTGCAGGTGTCATAGCAACAAAAAAAAATCCAAGTGACAAAATGCGTTTGGCTCGGAAATTCTCATTTTAAGCAATTCATCCTTTACGTTACTTCTTATTTAACTTGTATGGCATCCCAGTTGGAAAATGAAATCTGCCTGCCACCACATTACCTATAGGTTTTTAAATCTAGGTCAGTGCAGTGCCTCTGCTGTGAAAAGCATAATCAAGCTGCCAAAGTATAGGAAAGTTTTCAAGGGTTCACCTACGGGGTAGAACACGTGGCCTGAAGTTTTTTCTCGAAAAAGTTCTTTAACTTCCAGATGTGGAAGATGAGGTCCATCTGGTGAGAGAGAGTGCAAGAGTGAGAGCGAGAAAGAGTAAGGGCGAGAGAGAATGACAGAGAGAAAGAGAAAAGAGAGATTTGGGTTCTGTGTAGAAAATCTGCGATAAAATGATCACATTAATGAGGAGCAGGTTTCCTCCTGGCACTCTCGAAAGGCATCAGACTGTGGGACAGAGGCAAGCCAGTAAATCAATGGGGTTTAACTGGGAGGAATTTTACTGGCCCCAACTGGACTTCCTGGAAATAGAGATAGCGAGAGAGCAGAACTGGTACCTGCCTCTCCTTCAGCTTCTACTTGGGTTTTTACCTCACCGAGTCCCCATAAGTCAGTGTGGACGTCAGCAGATGTACTTTAGTTGTGGCTAGACACTAGGTCACATGGACCACTGGATGCACATCTGCATCCATGTGCATAAATCACTGATCTCCTAATGCAGTGTTTTGCACGATTATTCAAGCTTTTTTTACTTTCCCATTTAGTGTCCCATGAGGTAAGTGCCCAGGTGTGGGGACCGTTACTACAACTCAGACAGGAACTGATTCCTGTAGACTTGTCCACAACAACACAACAACAACATCAACAACTGTAAAATAAGACATCAACACCAACATCAAAATGGATTCACGATACAACTCATCCCACTGGTTTTAAATGAACTTGCCAGCCAGTCACATTAGAAGTGTTGTCTTAATCGTAACCAGATGTGGTGTGGCTGTAGTCTGTAACCATAAATTTCTCTCAGTTTCATGGAACCGTGAAGTTAAAAATCCTACGAAAGCCAGTGCATATGTGCTCTGTCAATAACACGGAATGAATCTTGTTCAATTGTTCAGTGTAAACGACTCTGAAGACTCCATGGGGGTTTGATGCCCTACCACATACAGTCAGGCCAAACTGTATCTGAGTGGTCATGTTGTTAAATGGAAAGATCCGCCGAGTTGAGAAGATTCCAACTGTTTAAGTTCTAGATTGACATGGTTGTATTTGATATGGAAACCATGTACACCCATCGGCATACAGTAAGTGATATAGTGATATGTGTTGACACGTTAAGGCCTTGCTGGGTCTGTTGGTCTATGTTACGGTAATGTTGGTACAAGTGTTAGCTGAGCCGGATGGGGTCATCATATTCCACAGCCGACCACTTGAGAGGGGATTGAGCTCCAACCAGGACCAATACTTTCAGCGTGATCCGGAGCCAGAGGAAAGATAATAGTGGCTAGGGATGGAGAAATTGGCTGTGTGCATGCGTGTGTGTGTGTGTGTGTGTGTGTGTGTGCGTGCGTGTGTGTGTGTGTGTACACGTGTCAAGGAAAGCGCAAGCCAGATCCCCCCTCAAATGAGGTCTGCATGTGCACATCAGTGTTTATTGTGATGTGCTGTTTCGAATGACGAGGCGGGTTTTTGCAGTCCACATCATTTCAGCATATCCCTTTGAGATTTCCTTTTCTACGATTACTTTTTGCTTGCCTGTTTCCCTCAATAAGAAATAACAGGGGGAAACAAATCAAGGACTGTCACTGTACACGCGACGACCAGTGATTTATAGCATGGTGATGGATAGTCTCCCACATCTAGGGTGAGAGTTAGACTGTAAAAACAGTACTGATATTAGTGACCTCCGTTGCAGCGAGACCAGAGATGCACATGGGACTTTCAGCCATCCAGACAAGACAGGATTAATCATAAGTGGTTGATTTTTGCAGTCTGACACGTGTGAAATTGTTTGGAAAAGAAATTACGATTAAAGGAAAAGAAAATGCAATTAATGTGAAAGCCATCTGAAGAGAGAACGTGTCCTACGGTTTGTTAGGTTGAAGACAGAGCCACATTGTTTGTTTTTTTGTTTTCAGCTTTAAAGACCTGTGACCCCTGAGCCTGTCTTGTGTATGTTGGAAGATCCCCATAAACAAGCAAACAGAAATGAGGGTTTTGTTTGGCAATGTCACAAGAGTTTCATTTGTGGAAGCTGTATATTCTCTCATCACCGTATTGAGTCAAATGTTTCTAAACTTCTTCCATTAAAAGCAGGACAGAAAAGCTGAATTAAAAAGACAGAAAATAGCATTAAAAATGAACAAGAACAACACATGAACAAAGCATTGAAAAGGGAATAAAATTGTCTCGTCTATATTAAAAAGAAGAATCAGGACTTTTATCAAAGTTTCGATTCAAACATTCTAACTTACGTATTGACTTGCTTCTGAGTGGATATGTTAGACTGCTTAGTCAGAGTGTTCAGTTCAACCCATTTCTCAATTTCACTCTTGAAGTGTGTTTGAATTCCGATTAAGTCTCTTTATGAAGCACTTCATTTGGGTGGTATTTTTAGTCAGAGCTTGCTTTCATGTCAAACAACCAACTGAGTTCTAGTCCCAAGAGACTTGGCTATGCAGTTGTCACGCACAGTCCTTGTTCTTTACTGTCGCTGCTACAGAAAAGGCTACGTTCGGGTTTAAGTTACATGGAACACATTAAGCTCCAGCATTTTTTAAAGCAAAGTATGCAATTTAATCAATTTGACTAGTTTTCAGCTTCAACTATGCATAACACGTAAGTTATAGAAGAACAGAATACGGAAGAGAATACAGAGTAATAGAACACTCAGGTTATGGAGTTCAAGAACACAATATGATGAGTCTTCATATTCAAACCATAAATCCCTATGAGTGTTTCTCAAACACAAAACCACTTGATTATAGCATAATGACATGTCCTGTAAATACTGTATTGTTATTGGAGACACCCAAGCGGTGGTTTGTAATAATGTTAACCATGTGGTTTTTCCAATCGTGTTCTTGCTGTGTACATTTACGACGAAAGACGGTGTTCTGGTCATGGTTTGTGGAAAGTGTCTTTTACAAGTGTCCCATGTGTCTGTGCACACATTATCATCCACACAACATTACGGTACATATAATTACTGCCCTTGTATGGTCATGTTCCTCCAAAACCTCAGCCAAGGCCTCCATTTTGGATATCGTTTGCATAACATTGAAAAAAAAACTACTGTATACCGTGCATTAAAAGTGCTTTTCAACCTACACACTCATGTGTAGGTTATACCTATACCTATACGCTGATGTATCCGCATGCACGTGTGCGTCTGCTGGCCGCTGCTCGAGTGCTTATGCGTGTCTCTGTTTGTTCGTAAAGGACCGCTACACTTTCCCTGACCGATGAAGCCACAGTCATTCGGCATGTGGTTCTGGTCTGAGTGTGGAGGCAGCGTGTGCTGTGGGCCGGCACACGAGCGCATGAGTCCTCGCTGCGTGGTGCACCTCCAGGAAGGCAGAGGCCTCACTCTGGCCACAAGCCCAACTCAACAAAGGGAGAGTACGTTTCCAGAGCATCAGCGCTACACTCATTTGACCAGACTAGGGCTTCAAATGTACTTACCAATCAGATTTATGTGCTTGTAGGTACCATGCGTGATGTAAATACAGCTGAAACCATTCAGCTCATTTTTCCTGTCGGTGTTCTCACATGTTGGTGTGCTCACATCACCCAAAACAACAGCATTGTCATAGTAACCGTATCACCCCTTACCTCCGTTATCCGCAATTGTCTGTTTACTGTCACTGTAGTGGCACTGGCCATGACATAAGCTCTCTAAACCCGTTCCCCATGACTGACATCATAGCCAGAGACTCCAACACAAACACCCACAGCTCCAATTTATCAAATCTGTTGGCTCAGGACGTCAACAGGGGGGAAAAGTTTGACCGCCCCAAAAGTGAGAAACCTTCTTGTTGTGCTGCTTCTCGCCTATTCACGTTGACGTTCAAAGCAAACGTGACTTTGAATCTGTGAAATGTAGTGTCTAAATTAGTGAGGGTCCTTGTTGCCACTGGAGCCCAAACTTGGATGGCTGTAGGGTAGTGGGGAGTTGAAGAGGGGGGGGTCAGGCATCCTGTTATTTTGGATTCTAGAGCCACAAAAGCTGACATTGGCTTGACATAGTGACTTGGATTTGACTGAGGCTCTACTGCTGGGCAGCTTTGTTTTGTTTTCTCGCAGCTAGCGTCTTGATTAATGGAGCATAACAGTAACGTTCTGTGTCACAAACCCCTGGATGGATTGGAAGACGCCAGCGAGCACATGTAGTTTTATTTAAACAGACTTTTGCAGAAGTTATCATGAAGTGCAGAGTTGCAAAATCCCATGGATATTCAACAGAGGGTTGGTTTTATCACCACTGGCACCATAACGTTCCATTCTTTTGCTACTGTACCCTAATAGGGACCATCCACAAGATCTATGTCTAATCTACACTAGCCCAATTCAGCAAAATATCAAGACAGATTAGATGACTCAAAAACGTTGGAGATGTATCGTGGTGTTAAAGTTGAAAGAACTCAAAGTTCACTCCTATGAATCTTACAGCAGAGATTCAAGCCTGCACTCTCCAAGCTCACTCAGCAGAATACAGACCTCTAACACCTCTCCCCTCCTCCACCTTCCCTCCCAGATCATCCTGTTGTCATGCAGCTCCCACGAGAACAGTCAACAGCTCCCAAACTGCCAAGAGTTTCCCCTCTCCAAATCTTCTAGAAGGGGGAGGGAGTCTTGTGGTTCGGGTACCACCCATAATGTTTGTCTGCCTCGCTGTAAACACTTTAATAGATAAACTTGAGAAATCATCTAAATCAACAGGAGACGTTATATTTCAATGTTTTTGTTTTTGCAAAAAGAAGCCAGTTTTAATAGTTCAGACTTAGGGGACTGAGGTTGGCATGTTTGAGAGTTTCTGCACCGCATATCCACGCGACTTGCTTGAGGCTGTTCGGTCCTTCCACACTCTAACCGCCCACGCCACCCACTTCACCCACCCACGCCACTCCACCCGTGTCATTGGCATTATCAGGGATGGGGAGCTGTGCTGCCAACCTAGTGTGGTAGAGAACCATAGCCATTGTGTGTGCCAAGACGAAATGCCAAGATCAAAGTATTAGGTGTTATATCTACGTTTACTGTAACTCTGTAACTGGGGGGGGGGGGGGGGCAGGGGAGGGCGCGGGGGTGCACATGGAGTTCTTCGCGTCTGATTTGTCCAAACTGGCTGTCAGTCACAGCTTTGGAGACGTTTTAGAAATGTGTTATTCTTACAGTTGAACTGTAAATTGATGACACAGACTAAGACTGATGTATTGAGAGCAATAATTGCTATGAACCTGAGCCAGTCAGGACAGAAGTAAGTTGACGTTTCTGACTCGAAATATTTGTCCCACACTAGAGAAATGCATATATATTACATATTTGCATATGAATGTCTTGCTGTCACAGAACAAAACTGTTCCGATGTAATCGCCAAGCACTAATACAGATCCATGAGACAGTTTTGTTGAGCAATGCCGTACAATCCAATAGGACTGGCATCATTTATTTGTTTCTTTCAATTGTATTCTCTTTGGTTCCAGTAACACGTGGCTTCCGGGGCTTTAAGCGATACAGAATATTCATTTGAGTTATTTTGCGTGGGTATGCAGTCTTCTGCCATTCATGGTACAATGGTCGCTTTGAGAAGTGCAGTAAGACAGGGGGGGGGCGCAAGGGGGGTGTCACATGGAGTTCTCCGTCTGATTTTGTCCAACTGGCTGTCAGTCACAGCTTTGGAGACGTTTTAGAAATGTGTTATTCTTACAGTTGAACTGTAAATTGATGACACAGACTAAGACTGATGTATTGAGAGCAATAATTGCTATGAACCTGAGCCAGTCAGGACAGAAGTAAGTTGACGTTTCTGACTCGAAATATTTGTCCCACACTAGAGAAATGCATATATATTACATATTTGCATATGAATGTCTTGCTGTCACAGAACAAAACTGTTCCGATGTAATCGCCAAGCACTAATACAGATCCATGAGACAGTTTTGTTGAGCAATGCCGTACAATCCAATAGGACTGGCATCATTTATTTGTTTCTTTCAATTGTATTCTCTTTGGTTCCAGTAACACGTGGCTTCCGGGGCTTTAAGCGATACAGAATATTCATTTGAGTTATTTTGCGTGGGTATGCAGTCTTCTGCCATTCATGGTACAATGGTCGCTTTGAGAAGTGCAGTAAGACAATTTTAAGACTTTCATTGTGTAGTTTGTGTCTGGTTTAGCTATTGGAGAACCTCGAAGTAAGAAAGAGTTGTGCTTGGCATTACATTCAACCTCTCTCACTCTCTGCCTGTCACCAGTCTACAGCCAATGGGTTTTTTTGTCTTTGTTATTTTCCTATCCTCTGTGACGCTCCCTTCCAAAGGGTGACTAATATTTTCTCTCTCAATTAACATCGTAATCCTGGTGGCAGGGAAGGAGGGAGAGAGAGAGTGGGATAGAGAGAGAGAGAGAGAGGGATAGAGAGAAAGAGGGATAGAGAGAGAGAGGGACAGAGAGGTGGCATGTGTGTTTTTGAAGGGGGAAAGTAACATTTTGATCAGTCCCATGTGCTGCATCTTGAATTGGACTATTTACTGACATTATGAAAACGTGCTTGTTATCCAGTATAGACAGTAAAGACTACGCCCTTCGCTGACATTGACAGTCTTTTTTCCAAGATGAAAACATTTTAATTGTTGAATGTAAGTTAAATTATGATGATGTCAAATCATAACTGTTGTTATGTATAAATTAACATACTATAAATATTATTAATACTATATATAGTACTATATCTTTTATTTAAAAGAAGGCTTCCTGTTTAGGGTATAGATTTTTAAGGTGATTAGAAAGTGAGAATTTAGTAACCTTAAAAGTGTCAATATAAAGATTGTCCTGTCAGAGGGAGATTTAATGTGTTAAACGAAATTACAATTTTGTATGTTGTTACCATTACATGTGATATGTTATTTCTAATTACAAAACGATTATAAAAAATAGTCAATCAAATAGTAATGACATGTGTACAAGTGTCTTCATAGATTAGGATGAAATCGGTGCATCTGTTAGTTTTTTTTAATTCTTGTTTCCATTGAAGCCCTTGTGTGGTTCTGGCAAGAGCATTATGAGATACTTGAAAGCACCAGAGCAGTCTTCATTTAAGACAACACACAAGACACACACATGGGCCACAGTTTGGCTCTTCACACTGGACTCCAAGAGGAGCCCAATGAATTAGCAAATGTCTACACATACTATAAATAGTCTCTCTGTACTTGTTTCCAAAAAATACGACTCGTTTCACATGTGGAGTGGATCAAGAACATGAAAACAAACCTGTTGATGAAAGAATAAAAAAGTGTGTGTTTTCCTGTGTGTGTGTGTGTGTTTGTGCGTGTGTGTGCGGGTGTGTGTTGGAGAGAGAGATAGAGAGAGCGAGGGAAAAAGGGAGAGACATGAACAATAGCGTGTGTTGCTATTTCTCTATTGTTTTATTGGGCCACTTGAGAGTTCAATGAGATTGGCTGCTTTGCTCATTGAAACCAACCTAACAGCACAGCAGAGTACCAGTACAGAAGCACTTGCCTCAGAATATTGACTTGGTCAGAGTGGTTACTTGAATCGTCTTGTATTGTTGAGGTGGATCAACTATTCAATAAGGTGGATCAACTATTCAATATGTTGTGAAGTATTCCGGTCATTCTTCACACATATACGTACAGTATGTGAATTCTCCTACTGTTCCAAAATACATTGATACCCATCCCATAATACCAACCTGCAGAAAATACAGGTTTAAAAAAAAATCTATCAAAGGGGTTAAATACAGATTGAGCATTAAGCGGAATAAAAGTCTGTTTTTGAGACACAGAGGCCAGAACAACAGGAATCACTATGAGCCCACATGGCTGAAGCCTCAACTTCCAACCTGTTCCAGACCACTTCTTTGCTCTCTTTATTGGCTGGTGAGTGTAATCCATACCCCCTCCCTGATGTTTACCTTCCGTTTTAATTGAAGGTAACCCAGACATGAAATGTGAACGTCTGCTTAGCTTCGCTTCAAAACAAGTCTCTCTCTTCGCACCCCTAAACTCATTAAACACACACACTATTTCTCAGCACTTAAGAATTCCCATGTGGTTTGAAGACTTCTAATGAAGCACAATTAAAAAAGAAAAAAAAAGGTAATGAAAAATATTTACCCCGCTCCAATGAAGTAGATGGTAAAATTGATTGCTACTCTTAACAAAACCCATATGCCTGTTCTTTTAAAACTCTGTTTTTGTGGTTAACGGTTTTGAGTCAGTATGTTGCCAGAAAAGGAATTAAGTCCTGACGGAGACTACAATGATGGGGAATGGTTATCTCAAGAGTAGCAGAAGAGTGTGTTCATATTTATATTATATTAATGCCACCATGCCAAAGTCTGACCTTAGTACTATAATGTAGCTGCTGTTTTGGCTAAAGTAAAATTGCTCAATTCAGTTCATACACTGTTACGGAGAGTGTTCTGTTACGGAGTGGTTTGGAAGGTATCTGGAGTCTAGTTCCAAGGGAGATCATGGTGATACAGGCTGGGAAAGTAAACCTTTCCTTTCATTTTGAGGAGAAGTGAGGAAGCTCTCAAGTCGTTTGAAATGTCCTAAGTCTTCCGTTCTTGTCTTCTTTTTGTCCTGTCTCGGTATTTCTGCCACTCCAACATTTCTCTCCGTGACTTAAAAAAAATGAGTTGACACGTTTTGCTGTGAATCTTGTACCTCGTTAGAAACACCACTCTGATTGGTTCAAAGCACATATACATCAGACTGAAGTTGTCCATTCTACATTTATTACAAAGGCTTCCCTAGGAATGGTACCTCAAGGCACCACTTGAAGATGTCTGTTGAAGCAAGTTGGAGATGTCGACGGCCATCTTTAAGACCCTCATTGTTTCTTCCCAGGACTGATCCTTTTTAGGTTCCAGGTCAGAGGTTGGTATTCAGACCACTAACGGAGTTGTCCAAGAACTGTCTGAGGACAAATCCTCTCTTACTTTATGAGGAGGACTGGAAAATCTGTGGTGCACTAACTCTCAGAGGAGAAGTGTTTAAGAAAACACAAGGGAATAGGCTTGAATCTTATGTCAACATGCAGTCCCCTACTCCAAATACGGTCATTTTCCCACAATGCAGAGTACGGCCCCTTCAGACGACCCATGCCACTGTGTACTCGCAGCGTCTGACGTTTCAGTGAGAGGTCTTCGGAAAAAGGCCACTTTCTTTGGGAACGGCCAGGCCTCCCTGCTGCTCCCTGAGAGCCTTCGGCAGTCCCCATCCCGAGGCGTTCCCCTGGGCCTGGGATATGATTACATCCAGATGCTGTGTGGAAGGACTCTGCGAACTGGGGGGGGGGGGGGTATGGAGCGTTGTATTCGCTCAAGCTCTGATTGATAATAGCGTAGAATTGGAGCAGACTCACGTTTCTAAGGCCCTACCTCTCAATGCGTGTCTCACTCATTTACACATGCGCACGTGCGCTCTGTCTCTCCTTCCCTCTCTCTCTGCCAGGTCAGAATTCCTTTGTGTTTAGTCCCACATGCAGGGCGACGGGGTTCCATACCTCTCCCTAGTGTTTAATGAACTCTTTTATTCAGAGGTAATACTTCCCCTACTTCATCGGGAGATGAGGTAGAGACTGCGAAGACCTGTTTAGATCACATCACTGCTACCAAATTCATGCTCGGATGAAGGCTCTCTAGGCCGAAACATTTGGTTTAACGGAAAATATACGACATTGAGTCCCTGCGTTTTTCCCCCCCCAAATTCTTGTGTGATGTTAAAACAACATGAAAATGATAGCCTCTGAATAATTCATCCTCTCTCTACTTCAGGATAATGCAGTCCCTGTTGAGGTGTATCATCCTCATGGTCCTTGTTGACTCGTCCAGGTCTCTGAGCCCCAGGGATCCCAACGTCTGCAGCCTATGGGAGAGGTCAGTCCTGATGCTGCTGAAACAATCATCACCGAAGCAGAAGTTTCATTTTGTACATTACCGACGTGTGCTGTATGTTAGTTCTGAGTGGGATGCCCCTGTCGTACCCTGTTGACAATGCATCTTTTCTTCTGCTCACGGCTTTCCAATTCAGTTTCACAACTTCTGTGAAGGAGTCCTTCTCACACCCTTATGACCACGTAACTGAGGAGCCTTGCTCTGATCCCCGAACGTCCTACAAATGCACCCGCCACAGGTAGCGTTATTTTGCACTCACTTCTTGGTTCGGTGTATTTCCAGTTGCCGTTTTCAGAAGGATAGAAGGTAATGTGACATTGCGTCATTTGTTGTCAAGGGTTACCTATAAAACAGCATACCGGCAGGCGGTGAAGATGGACTATCGTAGGAGGTATCAATGCTGTCCAGGTTACTACGAAAGCAGCGAAAAATGTGTCCGTAAGTAATACCAATGCTAAATACGCATTGCAGAGCTACCAACTCTCACGTGCTGGCCATGAGATACACACATTCGATCGGTTCCACATCTCGAATGAGTGCAAGTTGGTAGCGCTGCATATTGGTAGCTTATGACAGCACATTTTGAATCATTTTTCTCTCTTCTCCCAGGAAAACTAAATTCAGTGTTTGATTTTTTTTCTAGCTCGTTGTACCAGAGAGTGCGTCCATGGACGTTGTGTTGCTCCAGACCGCTGCCACTGTGAGGGAGGATGGCGAGGAAAAGACTGCTCTAGTGGTGAGTTGGAAAATCAACATCTCGCAAGTCAACACGTGCACAAACAAAAATCATTCTCACACTACCCTTCCAAGGGAAACAGCCTTTGTGATGGAAATGGACCACTACCAAACACGTAGTCGTTCATGATTAATGACAACGACATCCCACGATAATTGCCTTAACACTCATTTCATCCAGCCTTTCTGACCAACTGTTTTAAAACCTGAATCTTATCTCTGAAACCACTATAATAACACCAAAACTCAACATGCAATATCTTACTTGGCTGCATGGAAGCGCATGTTCAACCCTACATCTTAAGAAAAGTAAAATGTTTGTTTAGAACTAAATACCTCTTTACTTTTATTCAAACCCATTGGAAGGAAATTGTCGATGCCAAATTCAACCAAACTATCTCTCTGAACTTAAACAATTACAGTGCTTGGACTTTCACATGAACAGGCCTGACTGAAAATGGTGGTGGTTTGTTCTTGAAGAGGGAATGATGGGAAGGGGAAATGGAAAATGTTACCGCGCTCTCTCTGCTTCTCTCCTCACCCTCCCCCCTCACCCTCTCTTTTCTACCTCTTTCTGTTTCTGGGCAGAAGAGCCCTCGCCTTGGCCCCAACTGTAACGACCTATAATAGAGCCCACTGGCAGAAAGAGAGTTGACACTTCCTGGATGCCTAAGTGTTGAGCTAGCTTGTTGAGGGAAATGAGAAATACGTTGAGATTTCCGAGCTGAATAGTAAGAGAAGGCAGAAAAAGAAGAAGGAAGAGAATGATAAAAGCGAGACAGAGAGAGTCACGATCAAAAGGTTGGTGACAATGATCGTGCACATTGTGAAATTTAAAAGGGATGTTTGTGGACAGTGGCAGATGCAAGACAAATGTCTTAGTTAATGATTATGTAAATAACATAAATATTAAAATAAATAAATAGACCAAAAATTTGATTGTGCTCCGTCTACTACTTTGCTGGGAGATGTAGGGTTTGGATGCAAGACCTCTTCAACCAGTTGGACTACACACACTTGGGAAAAGGCAGGAATTTTCCCACCATATCTTACTACATTCCACTTACTGCACAATAGGGATCTGACATTTTAAAGTGCACTTCAGGGCACATCAACAAGACTTTCAGAGAACAGGCAGGATACACAAACAATAAATAAATAAACAAACTTAAGTGTCTGTGAGAAAAGGTCTATGTCCAGTTATGAATTTGATAGTGTTCTGTTCGCAGCTCACCCTTTCACGTAATCCAGCACTTGATTTCAAAGTCAACCATCCACACATGTGCTTAACAACCCACTCACCTACCCCCACAGCCATCCATCCACCCATCAACCCCAGTCACCAATCCACCACCTCCTTCCCATCCTCCTTCCCCCTCACTCACTCACTCACTCACTCACCCACTCACATATACATAGCCGACGTTGTCAGCTCTGGACATGTGAAATCGAGGACCCTGTGAGTCCCTCAGTAAATGTACATAGCGGTCCTGTAGAAAGGCCTGTGTAAACATTATTGCTGCTCCAGCTAAACTGCCCATAATTCCCACTGACACACAGTCAGGCTGAAAACCCTCTGCTCACTCTCTTGCCCACAATGGAGAAACTAGTCACCACTTGATTCACTCAAACAAACTCGAAAAGTGTCCCGTTACTGTAATAAACAAAGCGCCCCCTTGTTTTGCCCTCAAACCAAATTTGGCCACCACACCTGCACTTAATGTCTGTATAAGGCTAAGATGTTTTGAAGATCGTGGGCAGAACAAATTCGAAGATGTTATAGTCTGGTGCTAAGTAAACCTGGGTGCATTCCCAAGTTTGTCACAGCCTAAAACCTAAAAGGTTTAGAAGGTAGTCATGCTTGAAATGATTGCGATGATAGTTTACGAGGTCAAGAGTGTGTTTAATTACCATGTGTTGGATGTTCATTTTTCACTTAGAGAAAGCCCAGGCCCATGTCGGTTAGTTATTGATGAGTAATAAAGGAGGGATGAGTGCATGACTGGTCCTGATTTTCATATCTGTAACTCTCACTTGTGTCTTCTGGGGTGATTGAAACCCAAACCCTGCAATTCACTGTTCTTAAACGACCCCATGAAACGTCTCCCAAGACAGCTGAAAGACTCTGGATTTGAACGTCGTTCGTCTTCTTGGACCCATGCAAATTGCCCTGTCAATCGCATATCACATGCCTGTAATGTGATGCCCTGGAGCTAAAGGCAGACACTGATATAGATGGAGATGTCTGTGTGGTTTGAGGGCCATGGTTATACATGGAGAACACATTTTCTTGGAGGAGTGATCACTAGTGTTGCCCTATACACATATTTCCTTTTTTGTCCTAGTGGTGTGAATATGATCATTTTTTAATGTAAATATAGATTTGTCATACTCTCAAAGTACCATCAGCATGGGCCATGTTGAAAGTATGTGTACTTTAGGTGTACATTGTTTGTCAGTGTATTTGTTGTGGTATAATTTCTCTAAGTAGGAAATAACTGCACGTTTAGTCGTGTTTCACCAGTGGCATCGTCAAAACACTGTGTGTGTGTGTGTGTGTGTGTTTCTATGTGTGTGTGTGTGTGTGTGTGTGTGTGTGTCTGTGTGTGTGTGTGTGTGTCTCTGTGTGTGTGTGTGTCTTTGTGTGTATGTGTGTGTGTGTGTGTGTGTCTCTGTGTGTGTGTGTGTCTCTGTGTGTTTCTGTGTGTCTGTGTGTCTGTGTGTGTGTGTGTGTGTGCGTCTCTGTGTGTACGTCTGTGTGTGTGTGTGTGCGCGTCTCTTCTGTGTGTGCGTCTGTGTCTGTGTGTGTGTCTCTGTGTGTGTATGCGTCTCTGTGTGTGCATCTGTGTGTGTGTGTGTGCGCGTCTCTTCTGTGTGTGCGTCTGTGTGTGTGTGTGTGTGTGTCTGTGTGTGTGTATGTGTCTCTGTGTGTGCATCTGTGTGTGTGTGTGTGAGTCTGTGTGTGTGTGTGCGTGTGTGTGTCTGTGTGTGTGTGTGTGTGTGTGGTCGTCTGGCATTCGGTTCATTGTTTCACACAAAGTGACAAAACGTTTTCTTGTTTTTTTTGTGTGCTCGTGTTTGACTCTCATCCTTGTGTTTAACCTTCCAGCCTGTGACAGTAATCAATGGGGTTCAGACTGCAGTCAGCTGTGCAAGTGCGAGAACGGCGGACTGTGTGATCCTGCCACGGGAACCTGCCAGTGTCCCGCTGGATTCATAGGGCGCAGCTGCAAGAACCCCTGCCCCACAGGCACATTCGGAAAGGGCTGTCTACAGAAATGCCAGTGTGGAACTGGGGGGTCCTGCGACAAAATGACTGGGGAATGTATCTGTCGCATTGGCTTCACAGGGACTCTGTAAGTAAATGCCTATAATATAACTATTATATAAATATAATAGTTTTCTCATCCACTGTACGTGGATTGACGTCTAAAGTGTGCTGTCATACTGTAAACAGATATGACATTTTACAAGTTGTGTTAATATATTTCGGGTTTTCTCATTCACTTGACGTGGATGAACGTCTAAAATGTGCTGTTGTACTATAACAGATATCATTCTTGACAAGTCAGATTCACTCACGACATGGTCTGTGGTCTTATTCCATTCTTCCAGTACACATATATGGTGGAAAAAGACCCCATTCAAACACACTAGCTATGTGCATGCGTCATTAGTTACACCCAGTGTTTTAGACGCCCCAAAGGATGAGTAGATTGGACCTCCTCACTATAGACCTCACTACTAGGTAATAGTGGGAAACTCTTTATAGGACATAACTGCCCATTTAAAAATGCAGTGCAGCTCTCCAAATACAAATAAAACGTGTTCAGCAAATGTAGCTCACGAATAAAGATTTTATTTTTGGTCTTCAGTTTTGTGTCCTAGGCCTTTGTGTATTCGATTCCTGAGCTGCTGTCGCTGTTTTATTTTTCTACCTTGTTTTCTCCCTGTTGCCTAGTTGTGAGGAGGCGTGCCCACGGAGCCGGTGCCCGCTCCGATGCCCTTGCCAGAACGGAGGCATCTGCCAGGGGAAGGGGATCTGCGCTTGTCCCCATGGGTGGACGGTAAGATCTCCACATCAAGTTCAGCTCTGGTGTCCAACATCATCTGGATGCCATCCTCTGATGTTTGCTCCTCTGTCTTTCTCCTTAGGGTGCAGTGTGCACTGAGCGTTGTGCGGAGGGAAGGTTCGGGCCAAACTGCGTCCACGAGTGTGTGTGTCACAACGGGGGCCACTGTGACCCTGAGACTGGCCAGTGCCAGTGTGCTGCTGGCTTTACCGGAACAAGGTGTGAATAAGTTTGTGGGACCGTATTAGCAAAAAGTGTTAAAAGTCTTAAAAGTTGACCCAAATGATGGAAGCCTTAGTCTGGTGCATTTTTACTGGATGTGTGTTGCACTACAGGTGCAGTGAGGAGTGTTCGGTGGGCAGCTACGGGCAGGATTGCAAAGGCGTCTGTGACTGCGCTAACGGTGCGCGCTGCTACAACATTGACGGGGGCTGCCTGTGTGAGCCTGGCTTCAGAGGACCCCACTGCAGAGAGAGGATGTGTCCACATGGCACCTACGGCCTTTCTTGCGAACACAGCTGCCTCTGCAATGACAAAAACACACTCAGGTACGGACCACTCCCTGATTCAAACATATGGAAATCCATATCATACATTCTGGCACAAATGTCCTTTGTATACTTATACTTATATATCATGTGATAATCCGTTCTGTTTTTTTTTTTTCTTCATCGGCCAGCTGTCACCCAATGAAAGGTGAGTGCACATGCCAGCCAGGCTGGGCAGGACTCCACTGCAACGAAACGTGCGCTCGTGGTTTCTATGGCCACGGTTGCCTTGGGCCCTGCCTGTGCGTGAACGGAGGCGTGTGTGACACCGTGAGCGGACGTTGCCAGTGTGTCGCCGGGTATACGGTGAGGGATCAGGCTGTAGTGTAAAGAGACAAGGGTCAAGAGATGCATACTGGCTTTCTGCCTACACTGTGAGTTTTGTGTCTGGTTCTTACCTGCTCGTGTCCACTTTCCTAGGGGGATCACTGTGAGAGTCCCTGTAAGAGTGGCACTTATGGGAAGAACTGCTCACTGGAGTGCTCCTGCGTCAACGCGGTGGACTGTTCGCCTATTGACGGGATGTGCTTCTGTAAAGAAGGTGAGCAAAAAGACAAACACAGAAGGAAGGAAGCAAGGAAGGAGGGAAGGAAGGAAGGAAGGAATGAAGGCCGCGGAAGTTTCTTTATTAACACATCACACCCACCTGTTATATTCGGTCTTTACAAAATGGCTTCTGTGTTGTGTGTCACCAGGGTGGCGAGGGCGGGACTGCTCCGTCGCCTGCTCCGAGGGCACCTGGGGCCCGGGCTGTAATGCCACCTGCCAGTGCGCCAACGGGGCGTCATGTAACCCTGCAGATGGATCGTGCACCTGCACGGCAGGTTGGCAGGGGGCCCTGTGTGACCAGTCATGCCCGGTTAGTGCCAGCGTAATGGGAAAAAAACTACTAACATCAGGTTTCATTATGTACTGTATATAATTCAGCCTTTAAGGGTGTTGAAGTATAGTGTGATTCAATCACTTTTACCCATCATGATATACTCGTATATCACCTCATCCTGGTTTCATTAAAAAAAATGCTTTGTTTTGTCTGCCCATAACCAAATAGGCGTACTTTGTACAATATGGATTGGTCTTGGTTAAACCATCTTTTTTTTGTTTAGCTTCCTTCTGTGTTTTTGAATGCAGCATGTTGGTTTTGTGTATCTTCATTGAGGATTACATGCCAGCCATGTATTCACATTCACTGTGGCTCTTGCCAGAAAAGTGTTTGCTTGACTGACTATGTCGGCCAAATGGTCCAGGGAATCCCTTGACGATGCTATCTCCATTGGCATGTGTTTGGGTGCACAGATGGGCACGTTTGGGCCAGGCTGCCTGAAGAGGTGTGACTGTCGCCATGCTGACGGGTGCCAAGGTGCCAGCGGGCAGTGTCAGTGTCTGCCAGGGTGGATGGGTAAGTGCGGACTCTCTCCTTGTGATCGTGCCAACTTGGGTCTGGCCCAAGACAATCGTTTGATTCAATTTGTGCCACAGGTTTTTTCCCTCCCATCTGACTGTTTGCTCCTCAGTGTGCCGTACCTGTTTCACTCTTCACTCAGCCTCCTCTTCTTCTTTGGAGTCCTTTATAAACGTTTTGTCAACATATTTTTTCCCAGGTTCCCGCTGTACCCTTCCATGCCCAGAGGGTATGTGGGGCCGCAACTGCGAACAGACCTGTTCCTGTCAGAACAGCGCCACCTGTCTGCCTCATAGTGGAGCGTGCGTTTGCCGGCCGGGCTACTGGGGACCTCTCTGTCAACAGAGTGAGTTGGCAGGAATCCATTCAGCCATTCAACCTTCGCAAGCACGACACTGTAAAAGTATGTGTCTATTCAGCTTGCCCTCTGACCCATGTTCCCAATGTCTCTCGCTCAGTCTGCAGCGCGGGCAGGTACGGTGACCAGTGTGGCAACACGTGTCCGTCCTGCGTTCACTCCTCCTCGTGCCACCATGTGACGGGCCAGTGCGTGTGCGCGCCCGGCTACACTGGGGCTCTCTGTGAACACGGTCAGTGTACTTCAAAGATCATGTCTCCATCTGTATTTAGAAAATCATGAAGTAAAAAGGTGTTCCTATATATTTAAAGAATTCATTAAAAATATGAACTGTAATTACGATGTTTTCTGATTGAAGCGATGTGGGTGTTCAGACTATTTTGTGTATTTCTGTGATTCCTAGAATGTCCAGTGGGTCTCTATGGAAAGCAGTGTACAGGGATGTGTCGATGTGCACATAACTCAACATGTCACCACCAAGACGGTTCCTGCCACTGTCCTTCTGGTTGGACCAGCCCAGACTGCTCCTCACGTGAGTCTAGTTCTAGCCAAGGAAAATTACATTATAATCCCTTAAAGAATTGACAGTAGAGAAATATTATTATTGAAATACACATTTTTATGTGTATTTATGACCAATGTCTACCTTAACTTCTATGTGATTTCTGGTGTTTATTAAACGTGCATAATTTGGTGAAATTCACAATTCTATTCATCATATTGTTTTTTCTGGTTCTTTCCTGTATTCGTAGAGTGCCAACCAGGGAAGTTTGGCATGAACTGTGCCCAGACGTGCTCTTGCCCTCCCAACTTCTTCTGTGACCCACAGACCGGAGAATGTGTTTGCGAAGCAGGACCAGGTGTTGACTGCAAACAAGGTATGCTACTCAATGTAAACGTCTGACAATATACCAAATTGTATACACCTTTTGGTGACACACACTTTGGGTCTCAGTCCATTTATTTTCTATGGCCAGTAAAAAAACAAGATGATATTGCTGTTTACCAAACAATGTTATACCGACATGAAAACCGCCACCATCTGGTCTGTCCAATGTAACCCCACAATGCAATAAAGCAGTTAAATTAAGTGAACAATTGTAAAAATCCTTCTCATCCCCCCCCAGAGCGCTTTGTCAGCGTGATGGTGCCCATGTCCCCGGGTGAAAGAGACTCCTGGGGGGCGATTGCTGGAATCGTGGTCCTGGTCATCCTGGTGGTGCTGCTGCTGGTTCTTCTGCTACTGTACCGCCGCAGGCAGAAGGAGAAACAGACCAACACTCCTACAGTGTCCTTCTCCACCACACGCACTGCCAACTCTGAATACGCTGTGCCAGGTAAGAGAAGAAGCTGTCGTTTGATGGTTAAGGACGCTAATGTTGTCGTCGGTTAGGAATGATCGTATGTTTCTCTTCGTTTCAGATGTTCCTCAGAGTTACCATCACTATTACTCCAACCCCAGCTACCACACGCTGTCCCAGAGCAGACCTCCTCTACCTCACTTCCCTAACAACCATGGCCGTGCCATCAAGGTGAGTGCAAACTCTTCAATGCCCTTCGTCTGAGATCCTCTGTGGTTATGAGAGGTCATCGTTGCCACAGACTTCCATTCAATGTAGATAATGGGCATTTTCTATTTTTCTTTTTTTTCGAGAGGAGTCTGATCTGTCAATGTTCGTGTCCTTTAAACAGAACACCAACAACCAACTGTTCTGCAGCGTAAAGAACATGGAGAGGGAGAGGCGGGGCTTGTTTGGGGCAGAGAGCAACGCAACTCTGCCTGCAGACTGGAAGCACCACGAGACCCGTAAAGACCCAGGTCTGCCCTTAGGAGGTCTGCCCGTCTAATTGCCTCTCTCAAACTCTGCCTGCTCATTGCCAACCTTTGTTTACTGCCCTAGCTTCACCTGGTATTGATTCAGTATGTCTCCAGGACAGGCCTTTCGCTTTTACTAGTTTGTTATAAACTGCAAAAATCTGGGTTTGATATTTACAGGAGCTTTTGGAATTGATCGCAGCTACAGCTACAGCGCCAGCCTTGGGAAATATTACAACAAAGGTCTGCATGGATTAAACCATTGTGAAATCTTTCAGCATTTCATGCTTAAACATCCCTATTTCCCTTCAACAAACTTTTTACCGTGAGAATCTTTCACTGCTCATAATCTTCGTCTGCGGCCACATATTACAAGCGATTGTCAAATCAAACATGATCTAGAGTACAAAAAGCCGTGTTTAGCTTTCTCAAACGTTGCTTTGCTGGTCACAGAGCTGAAGGACGCGGTGGCGGCAAGCAGCAGTTCCCTGAACAGCGAGAACCCGTACGCCACCATCAAAGACCTGCCGGGGCCGCCGTTCTGCTCACATGAAAGCAGCTACATGGAGATGAAGTCAGCCATGCCTCGTGAGCGGGCTTACACTGAGATTAGCCCTCCGCCCTTCCACACTGCCACCCTGCGCAGAGGTGAGGAGGTCTCCAGGTTCCTTGAGTGTCTAGACTCAGACACTCAAGGAAATATACTCAGATGGCTGATCTTAGGTTAGCCTGCCATTTCTTTTTTCATAAAGCACCTGTCTATATATCTGTGTATTGTGTTTAACGTGTGGTCTTCATGAGTGGACTACATCAGAATATCAGTCTACCGTTTGGTTTAATTTCTGCTTAACTCAGAGTTCAACTTGAGTAGCTGAAAAAGTCCTTACTTTTCCTTATTTCCACTTCAGATTCCACATTCATTCAAATTCAGTTCACGTGAACTTTGCTTCTAAAATGCTGGAAGAGAGACTATGGTTTGTGGATTGGACATGGATAAACCTCCTAGATTTATGGCTGAATGGACAGAACTGTTTGCATGGAAGTGAGAGAGGAGAGGTCATGTGAGGGAAGGACAGGAAGGAAACCAGGATGCCTGACAAAAGGAGGACCAGAGAATAGTGTCTGTAGCCCGCTATTCTAAAGATTGCTTGGAAAAATCTGAATCAGTGTGATAGAAGACTAAACCTGTTTTATGGCTGCTATTTTATACCATGATATATTCATATCATGATACCCTAACCGTGCCCTAAGAATTTATTTGAGTATTTACCCTATTTAAGCAGAATCTGATGCATTTCCATTTTGCAGTTACTTTTTAAGTAAAGTTCTGTGGTTAACTTTGTTTTTCAGAACGCAGTTCCCTTGGCAACGTCCCGGAGATCGAGCCTCAGAATCACTACGACCTGCCGGTCAACAGCCACATCCCAGGACACTATGACCTGCCCCCTGTACGCAGACCGCCATCGCCCACACGCAGGAGACCGCCTCAATGACATCTTTCTTTTCATGCTTACTGTACATGCAGGAGAGGAAGGGAGGTGCTTCACAAGCATGAGTTAACAGGAGGTTTCTTGTACTAGCAATGTATGACATTGTAACACTGCCCTCTTGTGGATCAATGGTCAAACTTCAGTTTGATGACAGACTTCTGATCCAGACTTCAGAGCCAGGAAAAGCTTAAACGGATTGCCAAGATGCTGATGTGGCAGTTTGAAGAAACCCAATACATTTGAGTTCTTCGGTCAGTTTCTTTCTAATGTCAGTTTCTTTCTAATGTCATTGTTTAATACTGCTTAAACAATTTTTTTAAATTGAGATTTGACACATTTCTAGGCACTGCCAGCAATTGTGTAACCTACAAATTTTTATATTCAAACCAGCTTCCGCTAAATGAAATGCCTTTTAACTCATTTCATAGTCTGTATTATATGTAAAAATGTAAACAAATTCTCAATGCAGAAAAGATGAGCACATTTTGTACAGAGGTACATAATGGTAATCATCATAAGGATGTCCATTATTGAAAAAATGTGTTGTTGTTAAAATTTAGTTGTGTATATAATGTAAATAAAAGATGAACTGATTTGAATTAACTTGTCACTTACAAAATAACACAAACAGAACATGATATCCCCAAGTACACAGACGAACATGTACAACAGTCTTTGGGAGAATACATTTACTCAGCATGACCGTAAACAGAAATGGCAAAACGGTACATTCGCTTGATTGCAACGCAATTCCATGTCAAACATAATTTCAAACACAATTTCATGATAGAATCCTACTTCAAACCAATTAACTTTTCCAATGGCTTAAAGGGTCCGTATGTCATCTGCCATTAGGCCTGCATACAATTTATCCTCAAATGTACATACTGGCAATGTATTAAGGCAGTTACACAGGCATTAACCAACTTATCACAATATTTGATGTTTCACAATATCTGATGTTTAGAAAAAAGGCATATTGCCAAGGCACAACATTTGCATAAATCATCTATTGCAGATAATGTGCATAACTCTTAACATGTTTTGGCAGACAATTGTACAAATATGCAAATAATCTAGAAAAGTATAAATCTCACTGCCCTAGAAGACAAATACAAAACGTGTTTTTTTGGCACCGCTAATAATACCAGAAAATAGCATTTCAAATATTCACTTGCATCCAAGTACATTCGAATTTTGGCCCTGCAATCAGTTAAATATAGTGCTGTAGACAGGTCATTTTGTTTTGAACTTGTATGAAGTACAAAACAAATCCAAAATAAAGTAAAAGGTCTGTCAAGTATTCTCAGAAAATAGTCTTAGTTGATATGCACTTAGGTGTACAAACAATGTCAAGCTGCTAAATTGTTACCAGAACACGTAAATCTATGGAAAATTGCAGCACATAAAGTCCAAAGAAATGTGTATCCCTCATACCCACCACCAAAACCTCCCACAAAGTGTCAGCTAAATCAAGCAAAGCAAGTTCAAACCCAAATAAACTATAGAAATATTACATTATGGTTGAGGTTTCATTTGTATAATGAAGAATTGTACAACACATTTCCTGCCATAAACATTGAACTACTGTGACACTGAAATGGTCTGATAGAAGATACATGTGCTTAAGCAAAATTTATAAAGTGGTAGAAAATATGTTATGAAACAAAGAACTATCATATGTCAGTTATGTCATGTATTAGCGGACTAGCCGAATACATCTTTTGGACATTTGACCAAGTACAATTTTCTTGAAAGAAACAGCACCTATGTGTATGTAATGAAATCATTCCTCTAGAAATGAGATAGAATACATATATATATAGAAGCTAGTATCAACTAAATCTTTTTTTGAAAACTCAAAAGTAAACTTTCTTGAACGCAAGCGTAAACTACATAAAATGTAATACAGGTATCTATGTTGCAATGCAAATATGGCTTATGGATCCATACCACAGCATGTCAATTTAGGAAAAAAATAGATGTATTGGCCATTGGCTAAAGCTCTAGAATGACCAGACATGCGTCTCCCTCCCCAATTGCATTCATTGCATATTGCCTCCCTCCCTCCCCAATTCTTCAGATTGAAAAGGAGAAGGCATTCAGAACATTCGTGGTCGTGAATGTGGGCCCACCAGGGATATGGACCCCAAGGTTTCAACGGGATTCATCTTCAATCTCTACGTACGTCAGGGCAGGGTTTCTGTGCGTGTCATGTGTTGACAGCTTGACCTTCATGACTTAAAACCTTTGATACGCATCCAAGTCAACCAGAGGGAAAAGAGCTTCTTATGCCTCTTTTCTTTAGCAAACACTGGACTCTTATAGGTAACAAGCAATTGCCTGGCCCTCATGCAAAAATAGCTGGAATACATACATAATATAAAAGTCTTATTGGATACATGCAGTTTATAAAATAAGTGCGAAAGCTAAACTGCAAAAAGTTGCATACGATATAGGGTTGATCATATTATATAACAAATGCAAATTGAAAAGAAAATTTTTTGGAAAAGAAGAAGTATAAAACAAATCTGTCGTTTCTCTAACCGGACAAGAGGTTCTTCTTCAGGTGATGTGCTGCTGTTGTTTGGTTCTACATTATGGAGCAGTTCTCCGGTTGGCGACCTCCCTACAGAAGACAGGAAGTGAAAAAAAAAAGATGTGACAGGAAGTGACTTACTGGAATGTGAGCGTAAACAGAATGCAAATCAGATGAATACAACATATATAAAAACTGATAATATATCTATAATCTAAACTGTGCGGTTATACAAAGAAATGTAGTAAAAAGACCATAAATCCATCATGTATTAATTATGTATATATAAATAAGTAGCCTGAAGAAATTTTTTGCGAATGTCTCAAGCAAATGGTCATTTCCTGCTTATTGGTGGTTAAGTTCACGCTGATGTGACGGAACATTCATATATTTTTTCCTCCCCCTTTACCTTTCTGGGCTGGTTGTTGCCAACAATAAAAGATTGTCCAATGAGGCCCTCTGGCAGACCTCCCCCACTGCTGCAGATGGAACCGCTGGACACCCCCGACGAGGTACCGCGATCCGATGTCTGTCCGCACGAGTCGCAGATCACCGTGCGGCTCCGCAGGTTGTACTCGCTATCCACACCGCAGGTGCTGTGGGCCGCCTGCAGAGAGAGGCAGAAGGCCATCCATTTCCCTCCATCAGACCTGTTCTTGGGAAACGCTTCACTCCAGGGAATAAGTTCCACATGGTATAAGTTTTGGGCAATTTATATGAGACTTACCATGTCATCATCTTCTTCCTGGAATAGGGTGCGTGTTACCTTTCTCATGGCCATCTCCTAGAAAACACAGAAAACAACAGTTGAGTGTTTGAGGATCACGTCACTGAACAAAGCTAGAAGCAGCCGGCCGCGCCTTGGTTATTGAGCTTGGTGACTCATGAGCTGAAGCTGTGGAAGTAGTGTGTGTGTGCACAAGTGTGTGTGTGTGTGTGTGTGTGTGTGTTACCTCTCCGTTGGCGCTGATCAGGGTGGTCTGGAACAGGTCTCCACTGCCCCAGGTGTTCTGGGTCTTCCACACCAGGTCTGAGGGGGGGCTATGGCTCCCGCCACCTGTAGCTGACCAGATCTATATGGGAGAGGCAAGGGGTGGGGGATGGGAGATGAAGGACACACAACTTTCAAAAACATGTTGTTTGTGAGTTTTGAGATTGCATCCATTGGCACGGATCGCTTTGGACTCACAGTGACAGTCTGGCCGGCCTTCAGGGTGAACTTTGGAGGGAATTTGTAGACAATGGGGCTGCTGGTTCCCACCTGTCTCTTCACCTGCCAGTGACCCAGAAGCTGGTCCTGCGTGACAGAACAACCGGAGATGTTGGGTTTCATACTAACCAGCTACTAACATGAGAGTTTAGTAGGAGACTCCAAACTGCAAATCAAAGAACCTCTTTCTCTCTCAAAAAAACACAGTTTATTTTATGTGCATTTTTTTTACCTCATCAGCCTTGTTGCTGAGGCGGACAAATTTCCCCTCCAGGTCCACCTCGTCCACTGTGACACGGCCACTGGCCGATGCCTGCTGGGCAATACGTGTGCGTGTCACGGCGCCTACCCCTGCCAGGCTGGACGTCTCACTGTCGTTGTCATTTAGGCGACGCTTCTTGGCACTGGCGCTGCCGGAGGAGTTGCGGCTGCTGCTGGCCGTGGTGGCGGCCTTGAGCAAGCGGGTGTGCGTGCCCGAGCCGGAGGTCCGAGAGACCGTGACTCGAGTGGGAGGAGGGCTGGGGGACAGGCGCAGCCTGGAAAAGGTAGAGAACAAACAGGGGAGAGTGGGCATGAGGACTGACTAGAGTGGGCATGAGGACTGACTACATAACAGCTGATCATCTAGAAACCTTACATCCTACAGTCTAGAGCCAGGGTTTATCTGTCTGGCTGACAGTAACTCTCAAAGCTTGGAAATGAGTGTGTGTGTGTGTTTGTGTGAGAGAGAGTCTGTGTGTGACAGCTTCTGATGTCGGCTCTGTGTTCCTTCCTCACCTCTCTTCCTCTCCTTCCAACAGCTTCCTGTAGGCGCTGATCTCCATGTCCAGAGCCAGCTTGATGTCTAGCAGCTCCTGGTACTCATCCAGCTGCTGCTGCATCCTCATGCGCATATCGGCCATCTCCCGGTCCTTGTCCTCCAGGCGTCGGCGCATCCCATCCCGCTCTCGCATAAGCGACTCCTCCAGCTCGCGTATCTTGGCCTCCCGTGCTGCCAGCTGGTAAACGTGGACGTCAAAACAAACGCACACGCCCAGACATGTACAAAGAGAAGGAACGTGAGCAAGTGCAAATAGAAGACAATTCGAGAGAAGCGCAGACTGTGAAAAGGTGGTCAAGATCGAAAATTAGCAAACTTAGAGAAATCGAGTTGTGCGTTGGTGTGTTTCCCTACCTGCTTCTGCAATTGGCTGAGCTGGGACGACATGCCCTCCATTCGCACACGGAACTGTTGCATCTCCTCATGGGCAGCGCCCGCCATGCTGCTGTTCCTGTCTGCAGACTGGCGAGCATTCTCCAGCTGGCAGAAACAGGGGGGAGGGGAGAGATATTGACCCTTACATTTAAGCCATGAGTCATTCATTGAGCAACCTATGAACCCAAACCTCCCCCCATGTGGGCCGTCTTACAGGTGTGTGTATGTGTGTGAGGCCGCTCTTCTAACCTTGGAGTTGTAGGTCTTCTCGATCTCTCCCTTGTAGATGCTGAGCTGCTCCTCGTGCTGGGCCCTCAGTTCAGTCAGAGCCTCTGACAGCTTCCTGTCAAACTCCTGCTGGCGTCCACTGTCTAGTTCCACCAGGCGAGACTCGTGCCTACGCCTCATCTCACGCTGACCCTAACAAAGGGAAAGAGGGAGACGGACGGTGAGGACGTGGTGAGCCAGTTTTGGCGAAGATAGAGAAGTGTGTGATGACCGGGATGACTGAGGTGATGGGAGGAGGAGGAGGTGAGGGGAAAGAGAAACAGAGAAAAACGAGGCTTTTAAAAAGGTGAAAGCTGACGTTTCTCACCTCATTGTATATGTTCTTCTGGAACTCCAGTTCCTCCTTGAGGGTCTGGAGGCGGTTCTCCGCGTCCACCCTTCTGAGCATCTCATCCTGCAGCTGCTTCTTGGCATCGGCCAGGCTGCCCTCCAACTTCACAGCGGGAGCGGGTCAAAAAGAGAGAGAACGCATAAAGCTGAGAAATAATCATCTGCAAAGATGTACTTCACTCCTGTGAACAGTAGGTGGCGCATGAATGCCATTCAGTTAACATTCACCACATGGGAAGTTTCATTGAGAAAATGATGCCTACAACTGCAGCTTGGGTTAGGACAATAGGCTATTGTGGTAGTGGAACATTGTGTGTGTGTATAAAGCATCCGTAGGAAACAATGTGAAAATGTGCACGTGCTGTATGTGTGCGCGCGTACGTATAAAGATCTGTTACCTTGGCCAGCTGGGACTTCAGGTCCCTTACTTCCACTTCGAGAGAGCGCTTCTCCCCCAGGGCGGTGGACAGAGAAGCATCTTTGGAGTTCAGCAGAGCCTCCAGGTCCTTCAGACGGGCCAAAGCAGCTTCTAACTCTGACTCCTTCTTACCATTCCTGTGAAAAACGAGGAAGGGAGAGATGAAGCTCAAGAGGTAAAATTACGTAACAAAGAACGTCTGTTTGTTTCCATAATCGAGCGATAACTTGGAGGCTTTATAATGTCAGGAAGCATATTAACCTAAAAGGTGGTTACATAACCTGAGCCTATTGATTCTACCTGGCCAGGTTGAGCGATTGAGAAAAATGTGAGTCCTTTCCATAATCCTACAATGAGTATTTGATAACAATCCTCCCTGGGACGACAAGAACCAATCATCACAAATTAATTTTAGGGCCTCTGTTTTACTCATGTCCATCAACAGCAGCCCTGTGGTGACGCTGATATTTCTAAAATGCCTATTAAGGAATGAAAGGAGAAAGGCCCATTGCTTGGGGGCTTCCGACAGAAAAGAAACATGCAACGCTCGCTCAGAAATGTGGGTTAAATTAAAAACATTCAGGCTTGTTTGCATGTGCGTGCGTTTCGTTAAACATCCTTAAATGCTCCCAAGGAATAAACCAGCAGTGTGGGTAGGGAGAAAAACCACCAAACTACTTGGAAGAGTACAAGGAAAAACCGCTACACGGCCAAGCACAGAAGATAAAGAAAGTGTGTATTAGTTTGGGGGTTCCAGGAAGGAAACCAGCCCCCCCCACCACCACCACCTCCCCGTTATTACATTTGGAGTGTTCATTGTCACTAATGATGGCCATCTGCTGGGTAGATGACTTCCAGACCACTTACCAAGGCAGGCCTCATGGTTCCCCTATACACTGCCAACCCACGGTGGCTTCCATTCAAATGAAAAAAGCCCCATACTTCCAAAAAGAGAATAAACTATGTTTAACATGCGTGTGTGGTGACATACTGTACATGTACACGAATGCAATGTGTTGTAACACATCTGAAGCTCAGCCTGTTTGTCTGTGATTTCAGAGGAGGCGGTGTAGGCCATAGTGTGCAACAGGGGTTGTGGATATTACAAGTCTGGAGACAGCATCCAACACTATTACCCACCGATCCATTCAAGAGATTTTTTTTTTAAAGAGACATAACATGGATTTTTCCACCTGATCGCATGATCACAAAACGTCCAGCAAACTTCTTTTTTTTTTCTCGTATTTTGTTTATCGTTGCAGATCGAGAAAAGTGACCACCCATCGATGCATCCTGGCTCTTCAAGCTTTTTTTTTATTATGTAGGAAGAAAGTCATGCGAGGAATGTGATGTTCGTCACTGGCCGAGAGTGATAGAGGGTTCCTGAGAAAAGCACTCCAAAGCGGCACGGAAAGTATTTCTAGTACGTTCCAACAAAGTAACTCACCTTCTCGATGCTACAATATTGTCAATATCTGGACCGGCATTAAAGAAGCTCAAGCTCACTTAGAGTACACACAGAACATACATAGCAACTTTATATGTATATCAACTCACAAAACCCTACTGCAAATCACAGCACAACTACCTAGATGGCCAACTAGGGGCAAATGAAACAAAGCTCCTGTAAATAGAAATTGTACTAATTTTTTTGTTCAACCATACTGGGAGATTGAGTACATTGGGCTTGGGTGGGTTCCCTCCAGCTAATAACTTGGGTCCCAATAAAGTGTTTACTCTTCCAGGGTCTAGATATTTTTTTGCTGTGGTGGAACATTTTTACTGTTGCTGTAAAATGGGTAATTAACATTATAGCGATTGGAGAACACCAAGATCCTAAGAGAGGGTTGCTACTTATTGGCCGTTATGAGGTGTGAAGGTGTTGCTTGTGTACATTCCTAAACGTCAAGATATGAGTATGTGCATACAATTGTAAAGCTATTGTCCCAGACTAACTGAAAGTGCTTTGGGGTGTGTGTGTGTGTGTGTACTACTTCATGTCATAAAAATGTCAAATTATTGTTAAAATATATATACATGTAATCAAACATTTAAAAATCTTTGTTTTCTTCGTTTATGTCCGGGATTCGGTTCCAGGATAACCAGTAACTTCACAACTACAACAATGAGGAAGGGTGTGGAGACACCAACAACAATGTACTTGCGTGTGTTTGTGTGCTGAGCCTAGGAATACATGTGTGTGTGTATACGTTTGTCATGTGCATTATCCCATTCATCTTTTACATGAATTGACCACACTGACCTTTATTTTGAATAAAGCTCAACCTTGTTTCCATTAAATCTAGGAACAGCCAGATGTTCATGGATTTATGTTTAATTTGGTTCATCACAGTTGTCAGTTATGATTGATCTGTAGTTTATGCTGCACTGTACTCCAAGCCAGTCTAAATGCCTCTAATTTACGGAATTAGAATCATCTGTGTACATGTGCTGCTTTACGAATTGAATTAAGACCATCTTTAAATCAAATATTTACAGAACATGTTGAATGTGTACACAGAGAGTGCATGTATATGAAGCCGTTCATGTTGGTGAAATAATTATTTTCTCTGACACAAAGGACATTCGTTTAAGGCCAGCTTATGGTGCGTTGGATAAGTCACAATTCCTCTCAAATATGCTGTCCTTTGTTTCATATTTGGTCCCCCCCAAAAAGATTTAACATATTGGTATGACCAAAAAACATTTGACCGGAATATAGAGTACTGTGGGCAGGGGAGACACTGAAAGGAAAAAGAAATGGAGAAAACTGTTGTATTAGGAAATGAAACAAGCAAGAAAAAGGAAAAAATATGGAGAAAGAGAGGGTGGATGCTTGTGTTTGTGAGAGAGAGTAAGAGAGGAGAAATAATAAAAGCAGGAATGTGTGGGCTCAGCCCCCAGCCTTCGGGTGACTCACTGCTATCTTTGTCCACCTCAATGACGAGCATGGAGAGCGCCTTACACGCCCCGCACCAAAAAAAAAAAACCCCACAGTCCTCCCTGTTTTGCTGTGTCGTTACTATGACAACCAGGGCCTAGTTGTCAGGCCTTCAGTAAGGCATTTCCCTCCACGTTTTTTTTTGGTGGGGGGGATTGGAAGGAAAGGAAAAAAGGGAGGTGGACCTTTTCGTTGAGAACGTTTATTTTCAGGATATTCCAGACCTGAACAGCGTGGAAAAGCCTTGTAAGCGAGAGAGTAGAGCGTAGAGAGTCTAGCCAATAATTTCTATGGACACGGCCAATGCACCGTTATAAGAAGGCTACAGCAAATCAAAAGTAATTCATAAATAAAGAGTAGGTATCCACTGAACAGACTGTAAAAGTCTACATTTGAGGACGGAAACTTCCTCATGTCATTGATATGAAATTGATCATGTTGCACTAAATCACTGAAATAGCTAAGAGGCTTTGAGGAATATGAATAGCTAATTAGATACTGCAGTTTCATTCCACATTCAAAATGACACCACTTTATGATAACAAATTGGTATATTTTCAACAACAAATGTTGCATTAATCAAATAGGTTTGCCATGTTTGCAGAACATCCACTGTGGATATGTGTATGAAGTATGCACTTCAGGGTCATTTAAGACTGCAAACCTTGGACTCGTAGTGGGTTAAAGGTCAAAGTGACTGACTCCATCGTGTCTCTACCTGGAAACCCCCACCCTTACCCATCAGCACCATGGCACCAACGTTCCATTTCTGTAGAGTTAACCCACAGTCAGGTGGTGCAAAGAGCCGTGTGCCATCAGTGAGGCCAAGGGGGCTGAAAATTCGCTTCCTGTGCTACTACAAACGGAATTCCTCTGTGGGGAGTTGGGAGTGCTGATTGATCTGCACGGTGTGTTACTATCGCACTGTGTTTATTCACGGGCTGTCTGGTTGACATGTGTAAACTTAAAGGGGGTGGGGTTAGGCGATGAGTCATTCTTTCAACATTTAGGGGAATGCACCAAGGGTTCCCCTCATTTCTCCCGCTAGAAAACGTACAAAATGTTCCCACCCCCAGTTTTTTTCCTACCAGGACGTTAAGCAGTACCTATACATTCAGTGGAGCGATTCTAGGATAGATTGAGATTAAAGGAACCAGAAGTAATAAAGAGAGCCAAAGGCAGGCGAATAAAACTATTTAAGTAAACAGTCCAGAAATAGCAATGGTCCTTTCCACAGTCAACAGCCAGACGATACAATGTGTCACTGTAGCTACAAATGCAACTTTGCACTGGTTTATGTGTAACTATAGCAACAGTCAATTTTGAAATTGGCGCAATAGATCTGTGATATGGCATGAGGTAGAGGTGGGTTGTGCAACAAGCAAGTAAGATATTTAAAATGTCCACATACGTTAATGCCATCAAAGGGCAGTTAGTGTTGCTCAAACAGCATACACTCAGTCAACAAACAATGTAAACACTAGCAACCGCAAAAAGACTTGAGTCATGACAACTGAATGTGCCTTACTAAATCCATCCCATGATATTCCCCATATCAAACTCATGGTTGTCAAAAAGGAAAAGGAAGTCTGTCAAGCACTGATAAAGCCTTTTATGTAGGTCTGACTGTGTGTGGGCTTTTCATTATTATTTTACAGCTAGTCAAACACCTGGTGCCTGTCATTTGACACTTGGCTGGTTTGAGTAAAAGGCTAGCTATCACCTTTGTTTAATCGGATTATCTTTGTGAGACAAAGAAATGTTATCAGTGTATAGATAACATTTCTCTGTCGTCCTTGAATAGTTCCTTTGCTGCACAAAAAATACTATTAATATTAACTACAATCCAAATCAACAACATATAAGACCAGATAACAGTCCAATTAGAATAGAAAGAACAAAAATAAAATTGTTTGCATTTGAAATTCGGACTATTTAATCCATAATAGTTACTCAAGTGTTATAACATGGTCTGTTTTTAATTGTTTCCATGAAGCCAACTTTGGTAAACCCTGAACCTATAATATAATAACAACAAACTGGTGTGGCAAGCTCTGCCATTGAGTAAACAGGCAGATATGTCTTCTACTCAGTGCTCTCCAGAGGCATTGGGTGCTGCTCCACCCAGCTGCATTTGGTTACGACCAAGTCTTTCTGAGCTGAAGCCACGTACGTGGAGCAGAGGGTGTGGCACTGACATTAGCATGGAGCTATTAGCTACAAAAAGTGTGTCGTGTGTAGTTAGCTTAGCATTGGTGCTACGACTGGGAAAACTAGCAAACTGTAATCGCTCGACTAACAGCTGAGAGGTAACATGGGACAAAATCAAATGCAGTGTCCAGACAGACAGACACGTAGCAAATGAAGTTGACAGTCATCACAAATAGTAAGAAAGAAGAACTGCGTTACAAACAGTATTAGTCCTGGATTCAATTACATGCTGCATCCTTACGTGGTAGACAGTTAGCATCGTTCCAGCTAAAAAACCCATTTTCAAAAGAACACAAGAGAAAGTTGAGGATAAACTATTTAGACGGTTGACAATAAACCATTTAGCATCAAGCTAAGACTTCATAAGCTCAGTCAAACAAAGAGGAAATTCTGAGTGCCGCTAAACAGAAAACATCTGGAGGCATCTAGACCATCTTTTCATATGCAAACATCATGTCTAGTTGAATTATATGAAAATGTTGGTTCCAAATGTACATTACTGTAAAGAACCACTGAGAGGAATTGTAATGAAGTTTTGCAAGTTAGTGTTGGCACACCCAACTCACCTACTAGCAAATGGGAACTCCCCAATCAGTAGAATGTGTGGGTGTGTGTGTGTTTGTGTGGTCCCGTGCGAGGGTGTTTGTGTGCGTCAGCATCTTAAAGTGATTTAGAGCGTCAGTGATCAAGTGACTCATGCAGCTTGGCAGGATCCTGGAGCGAACAGAGTACCATGGAAACTCTGATCCATAAACTCCACTCTCTCCACACACAGTCTTATTTCCAAACCACCATTGCCCTTCTCAGAACCCAGTCCTGGTCCAGTGATGTACAAACTCTACTCTTTCATTATCTAAACAGAACCCGACGCCATTCCATGCATTTACAGACACGGTGCTTATGGTTTCCACTGCAGTGTACAGTGCTAAGGCAAGTAGAGAAAGAAGACTGTATGTTAAATACTTTGTCATACAATGACAGTCCCATAGGGATACTGCATTTTATAATAGCACTTAGCGTCTAAAGGTCCTCCTGAAGTCCTGGCACCATTGTGAAAAAAGATATGTTCCCCCATTTGGGCCACATCCAAGCTCAGAGAGCCTTGAGTCTAGATGGCCCTGTGCACTATAGAACAAGGCAAGGGGTGGTCCCGCACCACATGATACAGGCTGAGGTCATTGTGAAAGAGCATGGGGCTGCCCTTGGGGCAGACATTACAGGGAGCAGAGACAAGCGTCTCATGAGTCTCATTGAACTCAAGCCTCCTGGGAGAAGACACGGAACAATCAGTTGTCATAGTACACATTTTTGTTTTCCTGAGGATGAAAAACGTATCACTTTCTCGGATATTCATTTTCTTGTCTGCAGAGCTGACAGCTGGCTAAGCACACCCTGAGTCCCCTTTGCTGAACACGTTTCACTTAACATGTAACTTTGCAAGTCAAAAGGTGCTTGCGAAATGCTTCGTTTTCCCCATCTTCTCTAAATCCACAAGAATGCAGAGAAAGGTGTGCCACTGATATATCTCCTCACGCATCTCACTTACTACCCTTTGCAAGATGTTCATACCCTGATATTGGGGGGCCTAAAGCATGATGGGCTTTTGTGTAAAAACCCACTAAGGATTTAAACAGCTTTCCCAGCTGCATTTTCATTGACTGAGTGAATGTTTGCTCTTGTCCTTTTAAGGACAAAGCCACTTAAAACATCTAATTGAACGGATTCCTCCTATCGTACAGTGAAATGTAAGCATGGGTTTTTGTGTGATCAAATACAGGTAGGGAGCATGGCAGTGACAGCAACAGAATGACATCCGAACTTCCTTGGGCTATAAATAATTCCTCTCATGAAAAACTATGGTTTTCACAAAATTTAGGACTAATAATAGACTACTGGGCCTCCCTCTGCAACTGTAACCTTATCTTCTTTAACCTCACAGTCTGTCTGTATTCCCGCCTCTTTTAACATGATCTAGGATAAGAATGAGCCTTTACATATCATTACGAATGATTACAGGGAGGGAGGGACTTTGTCCATTCAAAAAATACTAACAAAGGTGGAAACTGGCAAAAGAAAAAACTTTCTGTCTGTCAACTCTGAAACACTTTGGTGACATACTGAAAGTAAGCAACCGAGTTCATATGAATGGGATAAGTACTGAGAGGAAACTGAAAATAAATAAATTCACACTCAAGGAAGAGTTTGCGCTGAGTGATGTATAGGTTTCCTGGTGTGCTATCTGATTCTCTCTGACACCAACTGCTTGAAAGACATTTGCACTTCTATACAAAAAAGATACACAGCTCCAAAAAATACAAAAAAGTTTAAAGTACATTTGACTTGATCACCCAGAAGCCACATGCGCTTGTTTGTGTATACACCCAAGTGTACAAAAAAAGGCACGTGTGGATCGATGCGATGCCTAGGTGGGATAATCCACGGTCATTTAGAATAGGGTTTACATATTACTGTGCAATTACTCAGCGGCAATAGCCTGCATTAAGATGTTTCAATGTCGTACTTGATATACGATAATGTGTATGTCGTTATCACTGGCCCATTTGTGTAATTACGCAATATTGTAAGAGATTATGCTTCACTGTCTTGTAAAATACTGCTAACCGTTGTAACACTGCTATGACTGTGTACGTCCAGCCCTTGATTTTCTGCTTTACTTTCTACATGCAGTGTTCGCATGTTTTTTCGGATATACAAGTCTGCCCTTTAAATATATATATTTTTTTAAAGGCAGTGGATACAGACAGGAAAGTGTTACAGGAACCACTGCCACACAAAGGCTAGTGTGTATTAGGATCGTGTGCTGCGTTGCAGGAGGGGGCTTCCCCACACATGTTCATATTTCCCAGTCTTTGGCTCAGGTGCTTGGTGGGCACAAGACCCAAACGCGCAGCCCTTGAAACAGTGCACAAGATGAGCTTGCTGACTGGATGACTTCACTAAACCTTGACAAACGTGACCACATGGCGCTACGATGTGTAGCTCCTTGTTTTAGATAAACGTCATGTAGCGCCTTCTGTCTGAACCTTTCGTTATCAGCCCAATATGCTTTTGCCCGCTAGGCTCTTGGTAAGTGTCTTGCATTCCACAAACACCTGTTTTTTGTAAAATATATAGCTTCACAATTGTAAATCATTTTACAAGGCAAGTAAACTCATTAGCATTCTAGTCTGGTATCCTGAGGGTGGAAATGCATGACACAAACACAAAAACCTGCCTGAAAAGGGCCAACAGACATGTCTGAACAGGTGTGGCCAAATACTAGCCATGATAAGTGACAGCCATGACAGTTGCACTACACTGTGTGGAGCACATCTAAAGGCCAAAGGAATGTGTAGGAGTTTGACAGTTCCATTTTGATACAGCCTAAGTTTTGTATTAGAATAACACCAACAGCTAAAAGGAAGACAAAACAACTCTTTGTATTCGCATCAGCCATGCAGCCAAACAGTTGCAAATCAAAATGATGTGGTAGATGTTCTATTTGTTTGACCAGTTTGCTATATCTTTCTAACTCAGAAGTGGAGCCGGTAGCAATCTGTTAGTATTTATAAACATATGACTCACTACTCTAGTCTACATATAACCAACTTCCTGGACTAAGGGTTCCAGTCAGTCCAGTCTCCAGGGCTCTGAGAAGAAGAGAAGGAAAAAAAGGAAAAAAAACGAAAACCTCTGAGTCACCACCCTGTCACACGCCCATGCCAGGACTCCCCGGGGCCATGGCAACCAAACACTGCCAAACAGGTTGGCTTCTGCGTTGAGCGTGAGCCAAGGGCAACTGATACATTTCCGCAGCCTGTGCAACAAAAGATTTGTTTTACATCATAAATTAAAACTAGTAAAATGATAATGTGAATTGTTCCATTTTTAAAATATCTACTGTTGTAACAAGCTAGCCGATAGACACATCAGAAAAACAGGTTGCGAGGCTGAATGGGACCTTTACCGGCAACCTACCCCTTTGCTTACTTCTCTGTATAATACCCCAATAGACCCATGCTCATTTACCTAACCACATGCATCACTGACAATGATCTCCAAATACTCCAATTCACTTAAGTCAACAGTCCACACCCTCATGAAGGCAGACGCCCAAAAATACATGTAAAGACAAAAGCTTTTCCTGGTCAGACCCCACCCTAACCTGGGTACATTTTGAACCACTACACAAGGATTCACTACATTCTTTACAAGCTGCTGTACTCAGTAGATCTCACCCACTAAACATGTTCGTGTTCAGACAATATTGTTTCTGAATTTCAAATCAAACATGACGAAACTGCAGTCACAGCTATGTGAAAAGGTATGTTCAGTTGAGTAAGCTTCCTTGGGTTTGCCAATATTTTCAAAACCCTCCTTGTTCGGTTTCCCCCAAGAGAAAAATCGGATGCATAAAAGATTAAGCATAAAGCCTTTTGTATGAGTAGAATCCATCCGAAGGCTAGGTCTCATTTTCTAGACAATTTCATTCTCTCAGACACACTCTAACTCCAGTTTGACTTCACCAAGACTGCAACACATTCCTAAAAGGTTATTGCAGGCAACAGCATGCTGCAGAAAGAGACTGCAGGGGTTAGTTTACAACGGTGACAATTATCCTGGTGTAACACCAACCCAAGCTTGACGTCAAATAGATTTATTGGAATGGGTTGCAGGTGAACATTGGAATAATGCTTTGGATCCTTGCATGGTTTTGCCTGACGTATCAGAAAGGTTGAAAGGTATAAACTGGTTGAAAATTATAAACTGGTTTAAAGGTATAAACTGGTAAACCTGTTTTCTGGGATTTTTTAATAGCATAGTTGGAGTTGGATGAGGATCCTCTCAGCATGCCTGGGATTCTTGGGTTGTTGAATGAGTCAGACAGAAAACAATGTGTTTGTCAGAGGTGTGGCCCATACAGTTGTGCCCACAAGGTCAGGGTTTTAATGGGCCTAAAGGCATGAAGCTGTATTTTACAACTATCTTGAGGGTCTTTTCAATCGCCTGGAATGTGTTTTTCAGTTATTTAAGCTTTGTTGGTCTTCATACACAATTCTTAGCCAATACCCAAGAATGCAAAGTCTTGAGTAATGGGATTTATGGTAAAGGTGGAGGTGTAGCAATATACAGGTGTTTTTTTACTCACTGTAACATATATGGGAAACTTCAAATTTCATCATCTTGATCTGTTACTCATATCAATATACTCTGCAGCAAATGGCCAGCAAACTTGAGTCAGCGCCATGTTGAAATGGAAGGGGCGTGGAGCATAATGCAACACTGAAACTCCTGAATGTGTAGTTCTAATAGCAGGTTACTGTAAGAGATGAGCCCTCAGAGTAAAGAAGAGCCACACATTACCACAGGTGCTAGTGGTGAAAACAAGGAACTGTCTCTTACTCTGTTCCCCCACAGCCTTGCAACGATGATATACAGTTGTAAACTAATCAGAGCACAAAGCAGAGCACCCACACCTGATTGGGAGGCTCCAACTAAATAATGGGATCTTGATAAGTTACAATTAAATCAATAGCATTGAGTCGTGAAGTAAAGTGACCATACGTCTTGCCCTGGTATCCATGTGTGGTCCTTACCTGGCTTTGAGCTCCTTGTACTCCTCTCTGACTTTGCCCAACTCCAACTGCAGGCGTGCCCGCTCCTTGGCCACCGAGTCGAGGGTCTTGCGGGCGTCAGCCAGTTCAGTCTCGTAGGCCGCCTTCACGCCCGTCAGCTCCCGGCTGATCTCTGTCTCAGACTCGGTGATGCGCAGCCGCAGCCCGGCGTTCTCCACCTCCAGTGAGCGCACCTTATCGATGTAGATGGCCAGCCGGTCATTGAGGTTGCACAGGTCCTCCTTCTCCTGGAGCCGTGTGATGCGGGCTGGGGAGACAGCCCCGGGACGGAGGCTGCGCTTCTGACCAGGGGTTTCCATGGTAGCTGTGGAGGTTCAAAGACAGGCTTGAGAAGAAGTGTGCTAGCTGCAGAGGGAAAAGAGGGGAGAAGATGAGAAGAGCTGGTGGTCAGATGTTGGTATATATATATTGGTAACTTCAACAGTGTGTATAATGTGTTCTTGGCAGTTAGAGGATCATACGATTTGTAGGTGTCTTGAGCAAGTTTGCTTGCAATAACACGTCAAGTTAGTTTTGTGTATCTTTCAAGTACTCGTAAACTGTGGCGGAGGCCCTTAAGTCTCCTCTCAGACAGTTTCACACCACACCCAGGACTTACTTAAGTAGGATTCAATAATATTTCAATCTTAATAACTGAATCCAAATCCAAATCCAAAAGCACAGTGCTATTAACTGTTAAGGCACATTTGAACATTGACTCTTTCAGCCATAAACTACTTGCTGAAAAAGTATAACTTGGATTTGTCTTTTGGTTGCCTCCACCCACACCCGCTTGATCAAAGACTCTGTATGACACCAGTCATGACTAGACTACTCCATAAAACAAACACAGCCACATGACCAGATTAGGACATCTACTTTCCCTTTAGTCTAGATGTGGGAAAATTACCACATGAGTACATGGCAGCACTGTTCTGCAACAAAATGTCTCTAGAAATGCATCTGAAAATGAAACGAGCGCTTATCTTAATCCATCATGTCATATCATAATAAAGATACATACATAGTATACACTGTACTCCAAGTTTATTAACGAACACTAAACAGATATGCTTTCAAGTAGGGCTTACTAAACCCTACTTGCCCACTCCAAACCTAACAATGACCAGCCGTCTTTGCATATTCAGATGTCAGGCAATAAAAGATCACAGCACTCTTCCTTCAAATGTGACATGAGTCACTGCAAGTCAAATAAAGTGAAAGGACCTTGTCTGTAAAGTATCTCAGACAGATTATATACAAGTTAGAGTTAGCGCATACCTTCTTCAGCACTTTTGACACAACATTCAGAGCAAATACAGACGTTACAGCTAAAAAAAAACAGATAGGCCTTACCTCAGCGTGGTAAGGGAAGCTGTTAAGTCCTTCTGGAAAAGTGGGTGTGTGAGATTGATTGTGACTAGCTTTCTAGAAGTTTCTGGTGGTGTACGTGAGAGCTGTAGGTATATGGTCCTCTCTAGCGGTGAGCGGGGTGAAGGAGATCTGTTCAATGCTGCCTGTCTGCTCGGCTGTCTGCGTGTGTGCCTTTGGCTCGTGCCTGAGACTGGTTGCCTTGCAGTCTCTCCCTGCACATGTACTGCTGAAGGGGGCGGAGGAGAACGGGGGACATGGTAGGGAGGGGTAACAGGGTGTGAGAACGGGAAGAGGTGGGGCTGGGAGAAGCTAGGGCTGGACATGTTCGCGAATGCAGCGGTTGTTTTATCTTTCTCTGCACCATTTCTGTCCCCTTTCCTTAGCTCTTTTCTCCTGACATTTGCTTTCCAGACAGATTCCAGTAACTTGCACATTAATGTATGAGGGAAAGCTTCCACATTAAGTGCCATGTAATGACAAAGACAAGCACAAGTAAAAGTCTGTCTTGATTCACACTTTTACCAAACAGCCGAGATTAGGAGAGATTTGTCTGTCTAGACTTACGATTAAAACATCTATAATCACCAAAAACATTGTCAGGGAGATAATTCACACAGAAATCAAATCTTGTCTGAAGAAACATTGTCAGAGTCATGATAGGGACAATTCCATGAAAGCTGTAAATCCAATATTTTCCCATGAAGGACACAGCAAATCCCGTGGGCCATCCTCAACAATCTCAGGCAGTATGAAGATGGATCTGCATGTATTTATCGCCTCTGGGTGGAGTTAATGAAGTCCAAAGTTGGGCAAAGATAGTTTTTGTGTATGTCTGTGTGTGTCTGTGTGTCTGTGTGTCTGTGTGTGTGTGTGGTGAGGGTGGTAGAGGGAGGGAGGAGGGGGGGCGGGGCCTGGTTGCACACATTTAGGCATTGCTGCCCAAAAGCCCAGAGCAAGTAGTTATGGGAGTACTCAGGCGAAGCCCAAGAAGTGGAAAAGAACAGTCAATCTGAGTTTTTTTTTTCCCCCTTTATGATTCATATGTCCCAGTACTGAAACTTCTCGAGCTGCTTTCCTCTCTCCCTCAGTCTCCCTTCCTCTTTGTTACCACTAACTCTTCCTAACAAAAAAAAGGCATTTTGCCCTGGCAACCAAAATATACAGTAGACGTGGAACAAACTATTGTCAGTGCATTCCAAACTAACCATTTATCGCTACCATCGCACCTTAACCACTCCTTGAGATAGACGTATACAAGAAAGAACCACAAGTAAGCCTGAATTACATTTCTTCATAAAAGTCTAATATATTTGCCCAGAACGAGAAGGTAGCAGAATGTAGTCTTATGAAAGCCACTCACTTCAGTGTCCACATGGCAGGTGCATGACAGCTTCTGAAGCAACAAGCAAGACAAATGTCTGGGTTGGTCAGGCAGATTACTTTCTGCCTGACACTACTGTAACATTCCACAAAGGCAACAAAAGAGAAAGGTAAGTCAAGCGGACTACATACTTTCGTTTTAGTGCTGACAGTCAAAGTGTCAAGTAAGAATTTAGTATCCTACACTTCAAGTAAGACCTTTGAAAGCCATTATTAGAAGGAACTGCACACATAGGCTATTATTTACTGTTGAATCTATTTTCGTTATCTCTCTCCTCCAACACTGTAGAACGACAATGACAGATTTTGATCAACAGTGTAAGAGATACAGATCTGTTTAAGAATTAGGGCCCTTCTCCTATCACTATCACTGTCAATAGGTCCTGGGTGCGTGCAGACTTACACTTCTGAGACTATTCAATGACTCTTTGTTATGCACGTCTCGGTATAAATTCTGGGAATACATCTAACATTGTTCAAGTATCCTCTAGGATACAACAAGACCCTTGTTCCAGCTTTTGTAATGTTTCATGAATGTTCACAAAAAACACCAGCCTACAAGCGTTCAATTCTTGTCAAATATCTGTCACTGCATAATTGATGTTCCTGGTTTCTTTGCATCGTGTTCCATTTTGTAATCGCATTTCATGAACTACATGCTAGGTGTTACTAACCTGACTAAAGTACAGACACAAACATGAATTGATAGACAGTTGAGCAGGTTTCTTCTGAAAGGTATTTGCTTTGGTCTCACCTGTTTTGTTTTTTTACACACCACATATCTTTGTGAGTAACAGCTGCTCAATTAAAGGTATTGCTGCACAGAAATTTAAATACTATCAAGTTTTGGAACAGAATCTAAAACAGTCCTCCCATTCTTCAACATGATGTATTTACATATAAAACAACAAACACCAATTATAAATCCAATACCGATGACGCTATACAGGTCATTTTGTACACTATTCAATGCTCATCTTAAATAGTTTAGGAGTTATTATTGTGGATGTATAATATAGAGGTAGGTTGTTTAGGTTCTAGTATGTCCTGATCCTTACAGAACAGTGCAGCAGTAGTGATGAGAGCAGTGTCAAGATATACAAACTTTGTTTGGTGTACATTCTCCCTTTGGGTGGGTCCAAATGACTTAGAACCACAAGGGAAAGAAGTTCAAGGATTTCCTAACTATGACAATTAGAGACATTGTGAGATTACTAATTATCAGAGGAAAAAGGCCGAATGTTTCGACAAAACACTGTTTATTTTTATATTTTTAAAGATCGATAAGGGTTCATTTGTAAGACAAATTATCATTAAATATATAAATGGTTCCTTAAATCTTTCAATATTTTAAAAAGCTCGGCGACAAATTAATGTCACGTCAATATTGGCGCCCCTGCAACGCGGTTGAGAACTGCTAAGCTCCTTCCAAGTCCCTCTCTGCTCCTTCAGTAAATGATAAGCTAAAACAAAGGTAGAGGCCTATACGCCACCCCCTGGCCAATAATGGCGTTATAGATCTTCAGATATTTTAGGAGAATGTAAGCGAAATCATTATAGTGTGAAAAGATAAAATAAACTATCCCTAATGAACGCACATAACACGTAACCTAATTAAACAGTTATTGACCAGAATTTTATTGAAATAACAACTCAATTCCACAATCTTAACTGTTTGTTTGCTTTTGCCAAACTTACCGGAATTAGCTTCGAATTTAGAAATCGTAAGTAAGGAACACTTAGACCTATGAAACCACGCGAATGCCTCATCCTCCGTTCAAAATGTTTTTGTATATGACTTCCGAAAGTAACCTATCGGTTTTGATAGTTGCAACCACCTGAAATTAACATGCCTGATTACACTGTGGCTGACGCCACCTGTCGATCACAACATAAAATGCTTGGCTGCTTTAAGTAAACCTTTTATACTCCAGTAGATGGGCGTCATTTGTTATGAAAAGGTAAAGTCGTACTAGCAACTGGGTAACGCGATTATTTATTGGTGAACAAACATCACAACAGTCAGATTCCACATTAGACATAATCAGATGTAGGCCTATTTTTCTCTCCAAAACAAGCAAGCACCATCACGCATTATATTCAGCCTTCATAAATGATATTACTTATCCTACATTAACTTCGTTGATGACAAGTGTCATTGCTTTCCATAAACCTCTGACTTTCACGGTCATGCTGTGTAAGTATGAGATCTAATAAAATGGCGTTGTGCAGAATTGGATTGTCCATTGTCCGTGTGGAATCCAGATTATTTGTCAAATGTGATGTCCATAAAATATTTTACAATAGATTTGACAGAATTACCTGATACAATACTAGTACATTCTAGCCATAATCCATATGAACATTTTGGAAGGTATAATTTAGCACATTATGATACACCTTAAAATTGAACAGGGATGATCAATCTTATTCTGAGGCAAAAGGTGTGAGATCATTGCAAACTGGGAAAACATGAGGTGAGCATAACCTTACTCATCACTAGGTGTGTCTCTACTCACTAAGCATCCACGTAAAAGGTGGCTCACAGTGGAATAGAGGCAAGAGAGAGAGAGAGAGAGAGAGAGAGAGAGAGAGAGCGATGACCTAATACCCGAGAAAAGCGATGAAGTCATAACCACCTGACTCATATTCCCAGTTGAGATAAGATCCCCCAATCACAATACCCGTGTGCCTATGTGTCTGTGAGTCTGTGTGAATGAGAGTGAGAAAAAAAGAGAAAAGACAGAGAGTAAGAGGAAGTGTGTCTGTTAAGGGAGTCGTATGTCGTATTTTTCCTTGACAATGGAGAAGAATGTTCAACAAAGATGTGGACGTATATGTGGGACATGAGCCATACACTCATTCACATAATACACCAAAATTAAGTAATGCATTAATATCCATTCCTGGTTTAACTCAATGAGGAATGTTATGTGTCTGTATTTGTAGATTGCCTTTTTTTAGAAACTCATAGTATCCCATTGACAATTTGTTGAGTTCAACAAGCGTTGACACAAAGCAAATCTAATACACAAAGTAATACAAAACTTGTTTACTGGTCAAATCTTACTTGAATATGTTGATAATTGTCATTGCTGTCCCGAGTCAAATTATCTGATTATGGGTTATCTGAAATAATCTGCAATTACTGATCCTCTTACTGAGGATTGGGTTGTCCTCTTGTCTATGCTACTGTGACCTGCATCATCAGAGTAAGGTATTAGTCCAGGATTTCACATCATAAGCATGACAGCATATACATGAATTCTTACATCATCCACAAATCCAGGTTGACGGTGACACCAGAACCTGGCACTCTGCCAACATGTGCTCATATCTGCTTTCACGTGACAGCAAGGCCCCCAAAATGCCATGAAAAGGACATCTGGCTGTGCATGTCAAAGGGATACTCTTTCAGGGTTGTTGGTTTTTTCACAGGCCATTACATCCTTTTTCTTAGACAGACAGACAGAAAGACAGTCCTTTTCTGAGTCAGATACTGTCTATGTAGGTGCATGTGGTGTTTGCATGGCCTGTTGGACAAAGAGATCGGACTTGTCTAAGTGGCACAGTAAACCAAAGCATGTTACCAGAGCTCCAGCCACCCATTCAGAGGGTGCAGGAGGCAGACGGAACAAGCAGTCAAGCAACCAGATGGCGAAGATCGCTGAGTTTTTTCTGATGTGCAAGTAACATGACCTCAGCTCTCTACATTTTACAAGTGTCCTGAAGTGTGTCTCTTTCTCTGTCACACAACTCTCCCCCCACCTTTCGACACGCACGCCACCCTTCTAACTCTCTGGAATACACACAAAGAGCTAAAACGTAAAAAAGGTAAAAGCTAGCATAGAGTATGGCATCACAATCAAACTAAGCCTTTTGCTTTGTTTAGACTCAGAAGGGCCTGGGAGTGAAACTTGTTCCAAAGCAGATTCAGAGGTTATGAAGGTTATGTTCAGGAGAGAGAAAAGGTTACTAATACGGTATCATCACAAACAAGCCTGCAACAACCAAACTCACCCAGACAGACTAGGGTGTGTGGGAGAAACATAATCCCTGATCCATCCACGTTATTGATTGGGGCCTTGGGCTCCAAGCATACCCCATTAATGGAAGCAGATGACCTCTTGGACACACTGGCTCTGTGTGTCAATGAGGAGCTGGCCCTTCTCCAGCATCCACCCCAAAGCCCGAGTCTCCCCCATCCCCATGCCTGTCTGCTGAGTAGCGAGGAAGGGATGGACTACAGCCTGCCCCGCCCTACCTCAGTCCCCCATGAACACACAGAATCCTGCCCCCCACCACAACAACAACAACAACCATTGGATTGTAGTTGATGCCATTATGTTTGGATGAAACAACAACTTTTTCAATCATGGTCTCCTTGGGGACAGCATAAATTTGCCCTTTGTGGGATTTAAGGGCATAATACACCAACTATAAGCATGTACCAAGCACCTGCACCAAAAGGACATTACAGCACGGATGATAGCGTACCATGGTGTCTCAAATTAAATTCTGTTAACCCGCACACATACTTCCTCTGTTGTAGTTATTGTTGCTATTATGAGTACAACCCAATTATGCTGCCTGAAATGGACACGTGTACAACTATTCTGAATTTGCTCAGCGACGCTCCAGCCCTCTAATCTGGCAACGTCTAAACAGCAAGCTCAAACATATCTTTTGTAAGCATATTCAAAATAGTTTACTTACAAATTTTCTGGAGAAAATAATAATACAGATGAAAATGTATCCAGTGGTACAGTCTGCCAATAGATGATATAACTAGACATTATTTAATTTGAAGACTTATCGCTCAAGTCTGAAATGAATATATAGAAGGAAGAAGAAGGAAGTTATCCAGGAACCATGTAGAAGTAGGCAGTTACAAACGGTTAATTACTGCTCAAATGAGGTATTTCATCTATGAGTACATGCAGGGTGATTTTCACATTCTTGACAGACCAATATGGCATGCGCCCCATGCCACCCACATAGGTTACAGTAGGGATAAGATACTGCACTGTTTGGACAGTAAAATGTGTCTGGATGCTGACATACAAAATTATTGGTATCAAAGTCATTATTGCGATTGTTAATGAATTCAAATGGTCTTTTGTATTAGGAACTTTGCTTTTGTTTAAGATATTTTATTACTATTATTTTTATTATTAGTATACATATTTTGTGTATAGTCGTTACATTTACATTGTCCTTATTATTATCATCATCGTTATTATTATTATTACCATGCACATGTCTTTGTGTTATTATACAACCATGCCGCCAGGCGTGGCTTCTCACGAGGACATTTTGGCAAGTCTGTAGTACAGAACGCATGGCGCGGTTCTTTGTTCGCGGTTAGGAGGCACCAGCCTTGCTCACGGGAAATAAAATGTGAGGGATTTTATGAAGATCCCCGCTGCATAGTGTCTGCAACGCCTGTCTGACAACTCCCTTTCTCCTCTCCTCTTATAGACCCCCTCCTACATAACAACCCCTGCGCAACGACGCCCGAGACAACAACGCGATGACCTGCCGCAACCCACAGCAAGAGGGGTGGGCGGACCCCCAAAATATGTCGCTATTAACTCCTTCGTCCTCACATGAGAGAATTAACCCAAATGTGTACTTATAAGTAGTATTTGCACAGAGACATCCCTGTATATGTATAATAAAATACGTATGTATAAAAAAATCGATACTATTCCAGTCTATTAGTTTTTACTTTTCCTCCATAATCCTTCCATTGGATATTTGAAGTTGGCACGTGGCCAGCACTGATAACCAAATTTACTTTGCTAACAAGGTCTGATTTTGAGTTGTGAAAATATGCTTCTGTTTGTCTGTAAAAACCGATTGATGATTATTGTCTTCCAAGAATGATACCTAAGTAGCCTATTTAAGCTGCGGTCTTTTGAAAAACAAAATGAGTCGTATTGATCAAAACGCATGAGGGATAGAGACAAAGGAAAAGGTGGAGGAAATGTTTCCTTTCTTTCCAAAGGTGAAAGATATCGCGGGGGTACTATTCTGAGATGCCACAGGCTTGGGAATCTGAGATGGAATGGTAAACGGGAAGGCAGTTCGTTCAGGCAAGGAGGGGACTGCAAGACCAGACGGGGTGGAGCGATATAGTCTCTCCGTGCAGACGGCCTTGCGTCCCGTTTGCCTTAAGCTGGGAAAGGACTGTATTGAAAGTATAGGCTAGCGGACAGGAGAGAGGGGGCTGGTCTATGGGAGGGACTAGCGCAAAGGGGGAATTGGAAGGAGGAGGAGGGGGCGGGGAGGCGGCACGGGTGCTGTTTCTCCAGTCTCTTTTCCCAGTCTTTGTCTCACACTCTTTTGTTAGCCATGCCTAGCCTGCTGGTTCTAGCAGGGATCATGGAGAAAAATGGGGGCTACGGCGGGGATCTAGCCGGCTCCGGCTTCGGAAGCGAAGGTCTCCTTGTGCCACCCGACGAGGAAGAAGACGACTCCCGTGCCCTCAGGGTCGCGTTGGGCCAGTTGTCTCTGCTGGGGCTCGGGGAAGGCGAGGACGGCGGCGGGGCTCCTTCAACGGGAGTACAGGACAGGAGTAACAATAACAATAACCATCATAACCACACCAATAACGTTGGAGGGGGAGACTCGGTACTTTTGCAAGGGAAAAGCAAGTTATGTGCCCTTTATGAAGGCTCTTCAGCAGAGACGAAGGGACGAGGCTGCAACATAACAGAATGCGTCCCCGTGCCCAGCTCTGAACATGTGGCCGAAATAGTCGGGAGGCAAGGTAAAGACTCCGACCAAAATGTTTCAGTGTGAAGTTATGAATTTGATGCTAAATTTGTCTCGCTGTGGCTACCATGTTGTTTTGGTAATGTCCTATAACTGTTACCTGGTGTTATTGTCAAAGAAAAGGGAGTGGTGTTCTTTTTTGTTGTATTCCACCGAGACACCATGCAGACTCCCTCACTGGCCTTTGTAACAAATGTTAAGTTTCCATACTGTAGCAGGAACTCTAGCAATGTTGCCATCGGGTTCTCTCTTATTGTCTATTAAGCGAATTTTGAACATGGGGAGACACAAAGCCTGAGAGTAACCGTTACCTCATGGGCGCATTATTATACATCCACGCCATCAATGTCAGCTCACAGACGCACACTTCAGGCAGGGAGAGCACTTGCTTCCTTTGTCGTCTGAAACGCGCGAGACAGTTCAAAAACGCAACGTGCTAGTCTACGGGTAGGGGAATGTTGTTCGCCCCGATTTTGGGGGAAATAATGTATTGCAAAATGTGTATGTAATAGATTTAATGTGAAAAAAGCTTTTTCTATTTTCTTTACTTGCATGCTTTTTGCCGTATTTAGTCATGTTTATTGCGAACTGACCCAGTTAATTGGACAATGCCAATATGGCCCTAGATTATTATCATTTAATTCGCAAATTCAAAAGTTGTATCGAAAATTTTGGTCAGTTGTTGGCGTGATTGGAGTGACTTTTGTAGACCCTGGACTTGAATGACAGCAGTTATCAAACAAAGGTGTGAAAGTGATGGGGTGGGGGGGTAGGGGGGGGTAGTGGGTGCCTTATTAGGCAGTGTTACCAGTTGCCATACGGGATGATCCAAGGAATTGAGGCGTGACTCAGCGAGAAGTTGGACCGACACATCCAGCTCTTTGTTGGTTTTTCTTTTGTTCTTTGTTTCAAGGTGTAAGTGCTATCCCTCAGCCATGCAACTTCATACTCTTACAGTTATGATCAACTAATCAATTTCCTTGATCAACACAGTCAATGTAAGTGACCACCCCACATTGAAATACGTTTACAGCTTCTCAAAATAACATTAGCTTATGCTGTGTCTGAATAGTGGCTGGACTGCACCCATTGTTGACAGGCTGTTGTTATGAGTCGGTAAAGAAGAGGGGCATTGAGCAGGGATGGATAGAAGCACAGGCGGGGGATTGTAGTCACAACAAGGGCTCATCCTGAACCCCATTGTACTTCTACTACATTACATTGTTGTCCAAGTTGTGAAAGGTGAAGTATGTGGACAGGCAGGAGACCTTAATCTGCCCATCCACACCCTTCAGTCAGCTGTAAACAAAACATTTTTTGGCAGTTTGTGGGGATACACAGATGCCCCCACTGTCTCAAGTTGGTCAATGGCAATCAACCCCCCTGTACCCCCACAGATGTGGATTTTGTTATGCCACTAAGTGCCCCTCCCCTCCCCGCATGGCTCACGTTTGTCACTGGGAATGTAAGCTCTGAATTGTAATAGGGTAACTGAATCCAGCCGCAGGGTGGATCCAGTGAGCACAAGTGCAGCAAAAGGTTCTTGTGCCATGACTGAGAACAAAATGCTGATTTGGATGGATTTGAGATGATCTTCTTTTCGATTCAGGGCCTCGTTCGTTAGTGGTGGACACCTCCCATTCACAGGGTTGCCTACTGCCTACCTGGTAAATCTGGCTAATGGAGCATCCCATTGTGGAGTGGCAAAATGATCGTTTTCTCCTCTATCAAAGTCATTGGAATTGATTACAGAAGTAGTGCTTGTGTCGGGAGGTTACTACTTACTACGTTACTACTCCAGTGCAGGTGCTTTTTTTTTACACAGTTCAAGACAGGCACCACTAACAATGCAGCACTGCATGCTCTTCGAACGATAGACGTGGCGTAACATTGAGGAATGATCTAGAAGTGTTTTAGCTTTTTATGTAGTGGCAGTAGATGTGGGTTCAAGTGAATTTCTTTGAACAATTCTCGGCCACTTGTCTCAATGAACGAACGAAGACTTCCATCTCAATTTTACGATATTTGTTTATGTAGAAAGAACACGCGATAAATGATGGTATTCTATGCTCTTAAATACCCTGGCAGGTGATATTCACATGGTTGCAGCAAATAATGAGATCAGTGCTTTCCATGTTTGTGAAGTTAGTAGTAAGTGTGGCTTATTATAAGCATTAGGAAGTCACATGATAGCTGACTCATGTTTTATTCATTACTCCACAGTGCTCACATATATTATTTTATGTTTCTGATAAAATTATGCTTTGTCACCAGTTATAGTATATAACTTAAGCTATAGTATAGCAGTGACGTTAAGTGAGATCATTATATCGAATTAATGGCTGGTGATTTGTTAAGAGGCCAGAGATGGAGCCTGTCGATGTGATGCAGACAGGTTCTGCTTTCTAACAAATGTGTTTTGTGTGGTAATATAAACATAACATTTTGAATTAAAAGGCTCCACACACCAGATCCGTTGATGACATAGCTCTTTAGTGGAGTGTGTTTTATGTTTTAGCTATTGGATGTAATGTACACACAGCATGCCTGTATCCTTACCTACTGGACTGTCCTTTCCAAAATGACTCCCTTGGTTTTCATGATTTATACTAATGCAGACCTCAGTGTTTCTGCTTAAGGTCATTTGACATGAAACAGCATGATCATACCCTCTTTCCTACTCTTTCTTCTGGAAGAAGTGACTATAGTATGCCTCAACACCATCATCGACAGGAACAAAACGGATGTTTGTGCCTAAAAAGCAATCGTATATTTATAGATTAGTGCTTGATCTTAGGTTTGTAAATACTAAAAGTCTTGTTTGCTAGATAATTTATGTATAAGATATAGAAAGACTCAAACGTGCGCCAAACAATTATCTCTCAGAAGACCATTGGAAAACAGGTCCAAAACTAGACTTTTTAAAATGAAAATATTGTTTGTTCGTTGACTTATTTGTAAACTAGTGCCTTGTTGTAGATTGCACTCTCTAAAATCGACCTTGGTGTTTGTGCCATGGGAAAACTTGTAAATGAGTCTGGATAAATATACAAGGGGCTATGGACAGCAAATCTGCCAGTGCTTGGCAGACTTGCTTAAATCTGTATTTGTTGCAATTAAAACAGTTTTAACACATACATACGTATGTGTTATGTATGAATGTGTGCAAAGTCTCAATTCGAATTTCCTTTTACTTCATATGCTGATATAAGAAATGTAAAATTCTTAATGTTTTTTATTTTGCTTCATTCAAACTTACGCCGCTCTGTTTTCAGGTTGCAAGATCAAAGCTTTGCGGGCCAAAACCAATACCTACATCAAAACCCCTGTTAGGGGTGAGGAGCCTGTGTTCCTGATCACGGGCCGGAAGGAGGACGTGGCCCTGGCAAGACGTGAGATCATATCTGCAGCTGAGCACTTCTCCATGCTACGGGCGTCCCGCAACAAGCTGGGCGTGTCCTTCAGTGGCTCTCCGCCCACACCTCTCCCTGGGCAGACGACCATTCAAGTAAGGGTGCCATATCGAGTTGTGGGTCTGGTTGTGGGGCCTAAAGGTTCCACCATCAAACGCATCCAGCAGCAGACGTGCACCTACATCGTCACCCCGAGCCGAGATCGCGACCCCGTTTTTGAGATCACAGGGTCACCGGGCAACGCTGAAAGGGCCCGCGAGGAGATCGAGGCGCACATCGCCTTCCGAACGGGAGGCCTGCACGACCACAACAACGAGAACGACTGCCTGGGGCCGGACGGCAGCAGTGGGCCAGCAGGCTCCGGGGGTCTGGAGAGCCGCCTGCAGCAGGTGTGGGGGCTGCAGGGGGGCCAGCGCAAGCCGCTCACCAGCAGCTACCGCCAGAACTTCTCAGACGCCATGGTCGGAGGAGGAGGGGAAGTAGGGGGAATCTACAGTAAGGGCAACTTCTCCTCCTCTGGAGAGAAGCCATGCTCTTACTTTGGTTCGGAGGGCACCCAGAGCTGGGGCGATCCTGACTACCCCAAACAGGTGGCTTTCTATGCCCAGCAGCGTTCCAAGAGCTTCGGCGGCCTTCCCCTTCCTCTGACCAGACTCTCCCCTGGCCTGCCCGAGCCCTGCGGTGGAGGAAGCACAGCCAACTCTTCAGTCACCAGCATCGCCGCTGTGGCCGGCTCGCCCCATGCCCAGGCCCGGCGTGCCCACAGCGAGCCCACCTCGGCCAGCGTTGGCTTCCCAGGGCGCCTTCCTGTGCCGGACTCTCCACCGGCTACCATGCGGGACTGCATGACCTGCTTTGAAAGTAAAGTAACGGCTGCCCTGGTGCCCTGTGGCCACAACCTCTTCTGCATGGAGTGCGCCATCCGCATATGTGAGCTCAACCACCCGGAGTGCCCTGTTTGCCACACCTTGGTTACGCAGGCCATCCGAATATTCTCTTAAGGAAACAACATCTGTTTTTATCATTCGTTTTGTCACAGTGTTCAATAATTATTTACTGTTATTAATATGATTATTATTATTATTCTATGTACTTTTTTCTCAGAAAATCTAAAAAACAACAAGCAGATATTTTAGAAGGCACTGCTTGCTTTACTAAAACTATAAGAAATATTTTTAATTTTTTCTTTTATATATATATATGCATATATATTTTATAAAAGTTTTGTTTATAAGAGAAGTATAGTACCTAGCATTTTCCAGTTTTGTTTTTTACTGCTGCAGTTCTTTTGGTTTGTTTTTCATTTATGAATTACAGTGGTCAGACGTAAATAGTAATGTGAACATTTTATTCAAACATTTATTTTACCATTAAGTGGTTCTGCTAGGTTCAAATTTGCTTCCTAGTAATCAATATGTGCCAGAAGGATCTGGGATGTCAAAACAGAAGAAGGAAAAAGATTAAATCTTTCATCGCACCTTACACATTTCTTAGATTCAGAAATATGATTGTCCGTTGTCTACACAAATTTGACTGCTAAAGAAAAGGTTATTTCACCTATATTCTTTTCATGGAACATGTGGTATGAAACTTATTGAACAAACTGTTGTTATTTTATTGAACAAAAACCTTTGCTGGCTACAATACTGCATCTTTGACAACCATATTCCTACTAGCTGTCACCTCCAATATGTGATAATACATGTGGACAGTTAGGATGTGATCAATTTATCATTGCAGTTATATTTTGAAGTTCATATCTGGAGTTTGATGCAAAGTTTCTGTAACTTTGCTCTGTGTGGCACTTTGGCAAGTATTTGATTTCTAGTTAGTGTAAAGCACTGAATTCATTTTTGATGCCAAAAGTAATGGAAATCATCCAGTTGGATAGTACAGGAGATCTGTCTTCCTGAGAAACCGTCTTACCCACACTAATTAAGTTGGCAATTGTCACTGAATGATACATAATGCAACATTTGACTGGCATTTGTTTTGTATGCAGGGTAAACAAGACAAAATTAGGTATTAATATGTGGACAGAAGCTGACGAAAACCTATGGTATCGTTTGAAAAGGATCAATCAATAGCGTATCCCTAATACAAAGGTATGATGTCTACGAACTCAGAAAGGGCTGTTACACTCCCCATTAATTACCAGAGGAGCAGGTGTTTAATAGTGCACTGTGGATGTGACTTGAAGTTGAAAATCATTTGGGACCCTTCTCTTTCTGTCTCTTCCATGGGAGTGGCCTTTCTCCCTCCGCTTACTGTTCAGTCGTGAGGTGCTGAGGGTGGTAATGACCGCAGCCAACCCACAATGCATTGCCTCCCAAAGTGGGCCGTATTGTCTGCACCCAGCAGTGGTGCAGGCCCCAGAGTGCTCGGACACGGCCTGGAGCGACACATTCACAATTAGGCAAATGGGCTGGTCCAGGTGCGGACCGTGCGGGGACCCTGCTGCAGTGTGGGGTGGGTGTGCAGGGACAGGCTGCTGACCGCCCCACCCCTCTGCTTCAAGCAAAGGGGATGGTTTGGGTGCAGCTGGGCGAAGGGGACCCCTCCTTTTTGGATCCCCCCCTCCGTCCTGCCCACCCTCCCTCTTTCCTTCCCTGCTTCTCTAAGCTACCCCTACTGGGTAGAAGGGCCTCCTTTGTCCTACCACAAAAAAAGCTGCATCTTAAAGAGACCAACTGAACAGGTTGCCAGCTTGCTGGAGCAAGTGGACTGTAGACCAAGAAACATCATCAGCAATATCAGTGGATATAGTAATTCCCCTCCCCCCCTTGTCAAAAATGAGTCTTTTTAACACACAAAAAAGAAAATGCCTGTTCATGTAACTGTAACAGTCTGATTAGCATTATCCATGCGCCAAGTCAAATGCTCCTGCGGGAGAGCCCGTTTGTGTGACAGGAGCGCAAGGGAAGGTCAAAGTTTCCAGAGACCCCTGTTCTTCATCCACCCCCTCCCCCTTTCTCGCGCGGCCCTACTGTATGGGACATCCTGCAGCTGCCCCCTCACGTCTGACATGGGGCACAGCCAATGATGGGCCAGCTCCAGGCCTTCAGAATGAAATCAGATGATCGTAATTGACAGGAAAGCAGAGGAAACGCCCCATTTAGCCACCGCTCATGCTGAATCAAATTACACACCCTCTGTCTCTGCCTTAGCCCCAACTCTGGGATTTTAGAGGGTGGTAGGGGGATTAAAGCTGTTGAGGGATAAGAGAGGGATTTTTGGAAGGTGGGGGAGGAGGACCATTTTGACAAAAAGAGAAGACGCATTGCCGATCAGTTGCTCAATGTTTGGAGAATTGCTTCTAAACATTCAAGTGGTAGAGAAACACGTTCAGAGTTGCGGCCGGTCTGCCTAGAAGTCAATGTAGGAGATTGATCCATTGCTTTTTGTGGATACTTTAGCCAGGCTTCTGTTCATCTAAATAGTTACAGTAGAAGGTGATTACTTCTAATACAACATGAAACAGAATCCCTCCAAACTCCTAACAGATTTGTCTGTGGACTGTGATGAAATAGCACTGTACTCCTAAGAAGAGTACCTACATTGTATTACGTTATGTTTAGTGATTAATCAAAGTTCACTATTTATAAATAGGAACATTGCACAGCATTTTGGCCTAAACTTTTCAGTACAATTTTGAGGCAGTGTAACGCTATTCTTTGAACAAATGTTTTCGTTTTATATTGTTTTGTGTTGAGACTTATATAAATAATGCCTACACTTTCGCTAAAAATGTAGCAAAAAGGCCTTTTAATAGTATTGCCCCTTGAAAACATACATTAGGGAAAGTTTTCGTTCAGAGTAAGAATGTGAATAAACCAGTTCAGTGTGAGTGAGTAGGATTAAAAGGTTATGACAAATTAGGCGTTGTAACACTTTACTTATTATAAAGTAAAGCACCTTAATTCACAAAAAAAACAATACCAAACCGACCGCTGATGGTTAATCTTTGTCCATAGAGTTTGACAGACGTGCACATAAGGATTCCCTATTATGAAAAAATGGCTTATTGTCATCCTAGTAGTGGTGATGTATGGGAGATGTCTCATCCATAAAGTCAATTCTGACAATGTGTTTGAGTTTGCACTGGTTACAGTAACAGACAGCTTTGAGTGGCTCCCTGAGTTGGAGGCTGGTAGGAGAACGAAGCATTGTACCTTGAGATAGGATTCTGAGCATCTATGTATATACGTATATCAATACATCCAGTTTAATGCCTACTGTAAGTGGGGTCTTTTTTTTTACAAGGTTATGTCCTTTTGACTATCTTACGGTATAGAATTCGGAAAAAAAAATAATTAAGATTTTAGGAGCAAGGATTTATATAAATCTTCATCATCCTTTAAAGATGTATATTAGCTTGAGCCATACATAAGATTGTAAGTAAATTAATTAACTTAAGTATTTCATCAAGTCAAAATTCAAAAAGGAAATGACCTACACAATAATATATACTGTAATTATGCAGTTGTGTCATGCATATGTGAATCTATATATTAATCCCTCTCCTTAATTATGCAGGGACTGATGGTCTGAGTTCTAAATTGTTCAGATTTTTTATTAATCAGGTTTTATGTTTATTGGGAAAATAAATAATACTACTAAAAAGCAATAATACTACTACAGTACTGAAACCATTATCACAAAATACAATAAAGTAATTTCAAACTATTTTATGCCATCCAGAACAAGACTTTGATTCACTAGAATATTAGCCAATGTCTGTCTCATATCTCTTTAAATGCATATGGATTAATGTTTGTAAAGGATACAAAAATAACTTCTAGCTTTCAGTCATTTCTTACAGCTTTCCCCCCTTTCAACTCAACATATGTCTTGAATTAAATAATCGGTACAGGCTGTGCAAACACAAACTTCAGTTCTTTCATCTAGAAAGCAAAATTTGCTTGAATACAATATCTATTATTTAGAAGAAACCCAGTGCACTGTGTAAGTGAGCATTTCAATCTTAATACGCAGTGCTTTTCAAAAACATTATATGAAATCTTGAGGCATTTCCTTTTTGAAAAAAGGCAAAGTTGGTAAACCCTTATGTGACGGTTTGTGAGGTAAAGACATGGTTGAACCGTGTTCGTAGGTGGACTGTTTCCAACAAAGTTTTTCTTACTGTAATGATTTTGGTGCTCATGAACAATGCACATTTTTTTCTTTTTTTAAGTAGCATTTATCTAATATTATTACTTTGTATGTACTTAAGTTTAGGGAGAAACATCTATACTTAACATAAGCATATCATGAAAATATATTTTAGTGTTTAAGTTTTTGATAAATGTATAGTGGCTGACTTGATGGCACAACCTAATCATTTGAAGTACTCATCATAAACATGTTAGCAATTTAAAGAGAAAGTTTTAAGTTCCAAAATAGCCAAAGAACAGTCTTACAGGTTCATAACTATTCTTACGCTCAAAATGTAATGTGTAAACATACTCTGCTTGTAATAGAGGGAATATGTTTAGTTTATTATAGTCCAGTCCAACTAAATAATCTTCAGATTTACTTAAATCCTTGAAGGTCAAACGGTCTCACATGCTTCAGTTCATTAACAGCTGTGATTTACGCATATCATATTTGTTCTCAATAATATTTATTTTACAGTATTAGAGGCATCAGTAGCCAATTAATCAATCCCTATCCAAAAATACAACAATCATTGCATTTAAACCTTGAGGCTTAATTACTCAATCTCAGTTGGTTTTATTGCCAAAACAGAATAAACGTGTCCACCATGGAAGTTTTATAATCCCAGTACTTAATGTGAAAAATCTTGACTGTCTTAGGAAATGTATGTTCCTTTAATACAAGCATCCAAAGTAACAGATGTTTGAGTCCGAAGTTAAATTTCCATTCATGTACTTGCCTGATTTCAAAGATGCCACTGTAAACAGTATCTATTATGTGTGATAAGTTTCCAGTGTGTAATAAAAGCCCTATCCTTGTTAAGTTTAATGAACGTAAAAACCATTGGTTTCATATATTGTTAACATTATAGTTTCTGGAGGAAATGTGTTCTCCATGTTGAGTTTCAGTGCATGGTATTAGTGTAGAACAGTACATAAGATGTAAAAAAGTAATATTCCTTTGATAAGAATATTGCATAAACATTGAACAAGGTGTATAAAAAGCTTTAAATAATGAACATTGATTACATCTACCTTGTCGTGTAACAGATTGATTCAAAATCATGGCTTGTGATACATATTTTCACCAACTCCACCAATATAGTATACTCTTTCATTCAGTAAGGAAACTAAATAGTGTGACTCTTAAGGTGATACCTACTTCAAAACTAAGTTCTTAAAGTATTCATATACTTCAGCAAAATTAATACTTTTTAAGCCTACTATAATAACTATACAAACCCATATCACCTTCCTTCTATACAAACAAACAAAAAATCCTTATGCATTCATGTAAAACAAAAACAACAAAAAACTGTAGTGCCCCTTTATTAAGTGGTGATAGGAAATCCTTACTTAAATCAATGCACTTGAGCAATTATTCCAACCTATCAAATTCACTAGATAAGTAATGCATTTGAATGTATATGATGACCACTAAACTAATGCACTCCTTTTGCCTACTGTGTTTCATCAGTTTCAAAGTGAGCTTTAAGTTTTAGTTTGTTTTGGAGAACTTGGCAAGAGGGTTTCACAACTATATTTAAGTTCTTCCACATTTATAGAAAGTAACTTAAAACGGGGAAAAAAAATCGTATTACAGTTTCTTGAAAATCTATTTTGCTAACATGGGTTATTATTTCATAGAGAAAGGAGGAAAAGTCAGTATCTGGATGTTATTTATGAAAATTGTAAAATGAAACCACATATTTATGAGTAACCTCAATACATTTTGTTTTGTTTTTTAATTAAAAGTACAAGAAATTAATATATTTCTAAACACAAGTCAGTTTCTACTAAGAATAAAAAATTAAGGAGTTAAGAAGTTTTATTTATAAAAGGTATGGAAAAAAAATCACCACACTATATTTCAGTGTAAATGAAATTAAAGGTGATGCAAATTCCCCATAATTTATATTTTAACTTCAGATATGCACAATTTCAAACAGCAGTGCATTTACCAGCAGGATTATGACAAAGTAATATAATATTTTTTAGATTGGAGGTATTTTACTCACAGCGTCAATTTTGTGCCTCGACTTCTGTTTTGAGTTGGCACCGTCATGTGCTAATAGCTAACCATTGCCCTTAGACTAAACCCATCTAACTGACTGAGCTCATTACACGTTTCCTCTTAACTCGCTTTCATAAATCTCAAGATTTTTTCTGCTATTACTGCATTTGTTATGATTGCTACATGAAGAATGAATGGGTAGTTCATAATCTAGAGTCACATGTATACAACTTGGAAGCCTTTGTGATGAGTAGGAACAGAGACAAATTAGATTGAGAAGAATCAAAGCCTTAATGAATGAATGGAATAAGACATCAACAGTTGGGCACATAGGCAGACTGCATAGTTGATCTATGGTTAATGGTCACGTACACACACACCAGCACACTCTGACACATTCATATCCGTAATAGTTTGCATGTATTGTGTATGGTCACATACAGTAGATTGGCTGAGCAGCACAGATCTTTTGTGTTATGGATTTAACATAAGGGTCATGGACTGTTTTCCCCATGTAGATTTTCATAGTTGAAGCCCCTTTGCAATCAGAAATGACGTTAGGGATTTGAGGTGAAGCACAGAGAACATTTCAGTCCCCAGACATTCCCTTTTTTGCATGTCAGCTTCTGTAAGATGACAAAGACCTAGCTGTCCATTTATCTAATTGATCACAGTAACTACAATTCTCAAAGCATCGATACAGAAAAATCTACATTGATTCATATTTATGTTAAATTGGCTGATTTACTGTTCTCTGTAATAGAGAAGGGGGCTGAAATGACCTTTGGGGTTAAACTCTGATGTCATCCAAAGGGGCCAATACAGTCATGTCGAAACAATTCGTCTTTGATAGTGTTTCAGATTCTTCCAGCACAGTAGATGTGTTTCATACCGGTCTTATAGTGGTCTTAGTGCATTAGTTTTGGGCCAGGATCCCCTGGCTTTAGTTTCTGGTTTCTCTGTGATCAGTAAAAAGAGGGTTTGCCATAAGGCCATCTATGGCTGGCCATCACTTTGAATAAAAAAAAAATTAAAAAAAGAATAATAAAAAAAAAATGTCTTCTTTGAACTCTGTTACAGTGCACCATGCCCACACATGGCATGTGATACCGCAGGTTTATTTCTTAGAACATGACTTTTGTGAATTACATTTTTTTAAATATTTTATTAGTGTATATGCGCCATATTCGTTTTTTTCTTTGATATTTTTTTTTTTTCAAAATTCAAGATGTATTGTAAATGTTTCTAATAAAACAAAATGAAATCATCTTAAACTGACTTTTTTGTGTATTTGTGTGGTGACAAAATACAAGGGACGCTTGGACACTCATTTCAATAACCACATTTCTGACAATCAGAAAACATCCAGACTTCATAAATGTAATTTATTTATACCGTTGTGATCCAAATATACAGATATAAGAATTACTACTTAAAACATACCTTAAAACCATTCAATTAAGGAAGGAACCAGAAAACACAATGCGGAAAACCTAAGAATAACAGTCTACACCTTTCCCCTTGACTGTGAAAAACCCATCTCTGAATGCCAAGCCTCTCTCTCTCTAAACAATGCAAACCTACAGACACTACCCACTGCCATGCCCCTGCAAACCTATAGCCACTAACAAAACTACACTGGCCCAGAAAAATATAAACACATAAAAGACCTGGACCACTGTTGAGAGATGATCCCAAAAGGCATGATCCTGTTCCAGTTACATACGATAGTGCAGGTGGGCAGCGGACGATTTCCTTTACAGTAAAACAAGGAGTCCAAGCACCCTCAGAGACTGCTGGACCTGAGTGGCCCTTTGACCTGTTACCTCTGTAACATGATCGGCTCATCCTTCTTGCCAAGGCAGACAGCGCCAACAGACTCCATTCAGAGGCTAAGGTGTAGGCTACTGTTAGCCACGCTAACCTATAAACCTTAATGTCTTCCTAGCCACAGGAGAGGAGGGGGTGGGGGGATTGTTGGCTGAAATGGCTAGATGCAATTGAAATCTCAATGCCCCATCGGACTACATTGCGAAGAAAGAAACAATAAAATGGTTAAAGGCAATTCCGGTGTGGACCGAACGGATGGGTTTGAAGCACAAGCACAGGTTTTCCTTTCTCAGTTGTGAGCAGAGTTGAGTGAAAGTAAAATGTATCTGATTGCAAAACTGACAAGATTGTCCTGTAAATTTACTTGGACTAACTTATTTCACCAGGTACAGGAGGATAACATGGCTTTATTCTGCCACTAGCCGAGGGTAGTTATATTTAACAACTTGATCTTAAAATGATTGAATTACCAGTGAATGCGAGAGAACCAAAAGACAGACAGGAAAACACCCTTCATATTGAGTAAGCAGCATCTGATTACAGTAAGACAGTGTTGCACTTTTGCACAAAACCCTCAGATCAAAACATAGTGTTAAATAAATATCATTGGTACATTGACCCTTATACATTCAAAAAGAGGAAACTGGTTGTGGAAAAAGGGCGGTCGCAATTCAGTGTAGTTGGTCCTTTTCTTGTACTACTGAATGTTAATGCTTTCATCTGTGCAGTGGCACTGCGCTTTTTAAATTATGCCTTAATAAGAGATCACTTGACTATGCCTTAAGCACACAAATGTGGAAAAATTATTCTTGAGGGGGGGATGATTCTTGTTATATGCAAACTTATTTTATTCTATTCAGTTCATGTCCTTCAGCTTTAAAGCTGATCTAGGGACGCGGTGATGTAGAGCACTTTCCATCAGCTCGGGTTCAATTCCGTTGCGGGTCAATTGTCTTCCCCTTACTCGCCAATAAAGCGGAAAAAAAAAAAAACTAAAAAAAACAACAACCTTAAGCTTCTTCCTTTTTACGCTGATCAAGTAAAGGCAGAGCCATAGAGGCTAAAAAAGAACAATTCTATGGTCAGACTGCTCATTAAAACAATACAACTAGAAGTCAGGGAGTCTGGGTAGTCCTCATCTGAGTCAGGCCTCTTTTATAGCCTCTATGTCTGTCTGTGCCTTCCAGGTCATCTCCCCTGCTTGCTTTCTTTGTCTCTGGTTCTTTTGGAGGGTAAATACAACATCCATACCAGTTTCAGTGTTCTATCATCTACCTTCTCCTCTACCTTACTGCTCCCCCTGTCTACCTCGTTGTCCCTAGCCTGTGTTGTCCGTGTTGTCACTGTGGTGGCAGAGGGTGGCAGGGCCTCAGTTGTTCTGGCAGCACGCACCCTGCTTTGCGGCGTTCTGTGTGGGCTGCACAGTGATGGGCACCACGTTGGAGCTGGGCGAGAAATCTGCATCGCTGCGTCCTGACATCTGCCTCTGTGACACGATGTTGTAGATGGCTGTGGAGGAGAGTGAGAGATGTGAGGATAAGGGGTTCTGGCAAAGCTCCGATCTGGAAGAACCTGCACTGTCTAGCTGTATAGTGATGGAACTGCAAAGCCTCCAGTCCCACAAGCCCCTCTTTCTGTGTACATATTTACAAACAACCATAAACACAGGGAAAAGACCTATACTGTGAATGGGTACGCAGGTTGAAAAAGGAACAGAGCTCAGCCAACGGTCTGACTCATGCAGGTTGCCGACTAACTATAGAGAGAGCGAACAATACTCACTCCTCCTCCTGATCCCAAATCAGAAACACATGATGATCTTACCTGTAGCCCTTCAACATAAGCATAGCAAAACTGATCTGGCATCATTCACTGGGATCACTGTTGGCACTCACCATATCAAGGGGGTCACAGGGTCTCCAATACAATTCATACAAATGTGAACACCTGCTCTGTTTTATTCCCTTAACTGGATCATTAGCATTAGTAGACACAGTGGTCCCGGCTGGTTTGACGTTTTAGTGAATTAAACATTGAAACCAAAAACAAAGTGTAGGCTTACTGGATAATTGTACAAATTACAGTAGAGGATATTTGGCATAGCGAAGGACTGGATTAATGAGAAACGGATATTGACAAGCAACTACTATGAAATGAATAGGTAATCTGTAGTCTGGAAGAAGACTATTTAAAATGTCTGTCTGATGCATGATGCCTTCTCAGATAATGGCTGTAGGCTACTAGGTCATTCTATGTAATTGACACCAGTACAGACTAACTATCTAGAGCACTTTCTTGAGCTCATAGAAAAGCAACTGCCAACACCGAACTTGAAGGAAGCTCTGACCGTGCCTGATTGACCAATCATTAGATTGCACCAATAACCTATGCAGCCTTTGAACAGTAATTATCCATTCTGGGTGATAACATAGATTTTGCCGCCACCTACTGGTGGTTTCAAGATTACTGGCATTCAAAGGAACAGACAAAGCTTCTCTCTGGGAGCATCGACTCTCTTTTAAATTGAAATCGATAAATACCACAACATGAACTGATACAGGCACCAACCAAGCAGTTTGTTTGTTTGGTTCATGCGCTGCAGCAAAACGTGTTGTGGCATGGTTGTAATGAGGCCGAACTATACCTGTGAGGATGGTTTGAAAAGCTAGTTCCACATTAGAAGAGTCTAGCGCTGAGGTTTCCAGGAACGACAGCCCATGCTTCTCTGTGAAATGCACACACACGTGTTAGAATGTCAGAATATATTCACAAATCATGACTGTTATGTGTCACTTTATAACCACTTCATAACCATTCAAAACAAATTGCTCTCTTGACACATGGGACTGCAAGCCATAGGTGACTGTCCTGGTGTAACCTACTCTGGTGGCTGTTGCACGCCACAATGTCCCCGTCTCCTCCTGACTGTGACTAATCACTGTGATTTATTCGGAAGATAATGCCAGTTTACGTAGTTTTCCACTGTACACTGAACCACAGTTGGCTGCCTTGATATATGGGCCAACATCCTTGTCTGAGCAGGACCGTTTATTCAACCAATTACAACGATCAGAAAAACAAGGGTCATATGAGGCTTTACGACAAAAGCAAACGGGTTGAAAAAAGCTATTACCAGCATGTCAAAAAGAGCCAAGACACTTTTCAATGCTGAACGCCCAAGCATCGGCTCTTTTACCAATTAAGCGTCTCATGCTAATCGACTTTATTCAGAATTATCAACAAGAACAGTTGTGACTGTTACAGCAGTTTTCGCTCATTAACACCTGTATGTGCATTCTGATCCCATCAGAATGGAAACGCCAGTGTTGTGGATGCGATTACTGCTGGAGAAGTTGAGGCAGCTGATCATGATCTTAATACTATTAAGATCATGCTCTATTTGTGCTATGGGCCAACTCTTGAAGCTACATTTACACTAGACTTCCAAGTTTGCTGCTCAGGATAAGCCTATTCTAAATGCAAAACAACTAGGCTACGGTTTAGGCATAATCTGCTAGCACAGTGAGAAAATGTGTCACGAAAAAAAGGCAATTCTGTAACTTCTTCTTGAATTTAGATTATTAACGGTTCAAAAACTCCAAACTCCGTTCAGTCAAACCTCAAGCAAGACCTGGTCATCGACACAATGCAAAAGCCACAGGGTTGTTCAGTAGCACATACCTGCAAATGCCTTGGCCTCATCCGTTGGCACGGCCCGCAGGTGGCGCAGGTCACTCTTGTTCCCCACTAGCATGATGACAATGTTGCTGTCTGCGTGATCCTGTAGCTCCTTCAGCCAGCGCTCAGCATTTTCGTACGTCAGGTGCTTGGCGATGTCATAGACCAGAAGAGCCCCTACTGCCCCGCGGTAGTATCTACATTACAAATAATAATAAGAGGAAGTTAACAATAATAAGAGGAAGTCTAAACAAAAGAGAGCGCCCACTGCGGGAACAGCTGGCTCAGTCTATCAGTAGGGTCATAGAGGTGGGTTTTTGGATTTATTCAAATCCATCTTCTATAACCTGTTGTCGGTCATTGGGTAATCTATGTGAGTGTGCTCACGCGGAGGTGATGGCTCTGTAGCGCTCCTGGCCGGCCGTGTCCCAGATCTGGGCCTTGACGGTCTTGCTCTCCACCTGGATGCTGCGTGTAGCAAACTCCACCCCGATAGTGCTCTTGCTCTCCAGGTTGAACTCGTTCCGGGTGAATCGGGACAGCAGGTTACTCTTCCCTACACCTGAGTCACCGATAAGCACCACTGGGGAAGACACAGATACAAAGCAGGCAGAATGAAAATCGACAAAAGAACAACACCTATCAGCAAAGAGAATACAGTAACACAGAAAACGATGATATTCTGGTCAACAATAATAGCGGAACTTTATTCAACATGTTGGTCCCAACCTTTTGGATTTGCTTTATGGTCGTGACTTAAGCTTTGATGTATTTAGCCTATCCACCGCAAACAAAAAGAGCCTAGGGCATGGGAATACGAACCGCACACTTTTTATTAAATCATTAATGGCCACATCCTCAGTTATGAATAAGAATTATGCCCAGGCTCACAGCCACTTAATTTGAAGAAATATTAACTGGTTGCTCATCGGTAAAGTTTGTTGACAAAGCATCCACTATCCTTGACCAAACAGTGTTTATCCAGTCACATCAACATGAAGGTATATACTTGTGCAAGACAGTCAGGCAGAAACTTGTCAAGTTGGTGTCAACCAAATGACTGGACTGACTGAACCTGAGAGAAGCAGTTTAAGGAAGTATTAGGAAAGAGCTTCTCTTTATATCTGAAGTACGAGAGACAAGAGACGTTTTTGGAACCACAAAAAGTAAATCAGGAACATTGACTTTTCTGGCTCTTACAACAACTGATAACACAGAAGTTCTTCATTCCTCAACTTCTTTACTGGGGAACATTACCAAAACGACGTCAGATGAATTAAAATTACCAGGATGATAGACATGATAACCACTGGTTACATATCCAATGCTGGAGATCTTATTTACGCTGCAAGGTAAACTACATCCCATGTACAAATTAAGGTCAAGTAAAACACATGGATGTGTCAAGGTAAAATCTGACTTTTAAATGACACACCAACAGGGAGGCTCAGTTTCCGGACCAGTGTGAAGCACATAAATGGGATGGGTAGGACTTCACTGAGGAACTTGGTCAACTGGCCATGCAACACTCAGCTTAGAAGACTGTTTGGGAGCAGTCGATAGTGATTCAACCACTCACCTGACTGACTCATGCTAACCGTGAGGGGTGCAGTAAATAAGCAATTAAAACGATTCCCAGAACAGGAAAACACGGAGTCAGCAGGAGTCCAGTTCTTACCTCTGGTAAGGTGACAGATTAAAAGCATAGCTCTTTAATTTTGGTCTCTATGGTCGAGCATGTGCTTGAAGTGCTGCACTCTATTTCAGATCAACTTTTGCTATGAAGCCCAAGCCATGGAATTTTATCTCAATGTGATACGTTAAATCTTTTTTTCTGCATTCAGTGACAGACATGTCACACTCTGTCTCTTCATGCAGGTCTTTCCGGTTTGACAACACATGCTTGTTCAGTGTCTGAACAAAAGACCCTGTGCAAATCATTTACTATTGTTCAGGACATAACACAGGGGAAGAGCTAGAGTATGATTTCTCTCAAATATTATTTTATGGTTACCTGTTTCCCAAAATGAAAGGTACCATGAAATAATGAGTTTCTGTTTGATGGGGACCTAATCCTTTCCCACAAATAACACAAGGTTTCAAAATGGGCACTGGTTTTCTTATCGAACAGTAAAAGTTTAGGTTACTACTAGGCTACAAGCGAGTGACCACAGAGTATTGTATTTAGGTTCATTGTCTAACAGGTAGCCTATTAGACGAAGCAACTGTGAGTATTTTGATGTGTCATTATCCTTGTAGTCTATAAGACACTTTGTTGACCAACAGTCCAACTGCCTCCCTTGATGGTTGCATCACTGGCCTGTAAGATGAAGCCTGCACAACAGATGCCACTTAAAGCCATTCGTCGTGTACTAGGATGTTATAACTGTCGCAACCTACAAATCAGTCGACCTATTGTAGGCTATTATAATTTTGATCACTATCATCCGCACAAATGAATGCCGCCCACCGTCAAATGAAACTTATACAAGGTCTATGCGGTCCAATATTTACCGGATGTAGATAATGGGCAACACCGTCAGGAGCGAGAAATAAATGACTTAGTTGAACAACACCAAGCGTTTGCGACATTCTCGTCGCACAACTGTTTAACTGACTTAGAGCTGTAAGTAGCAACAACACGGAATGAAGTCGACATAGTAAGGTCAAAACGATTACATGGTCAAAATGGGTATTGCTATGTTCGTTCATAGTATACATAGCTTACCTTTGAAAAGATAATCATATTCATCTTCTCTGTTCGTCATCTTTTCAGTTTGTTTCTATCAACGCAGATGTTCGAATTTCTCCTGATCTCGTTTCTCTGTTCAACAACCAACTTCTTGGTCATTTATCTTGCGACAGATCGCTGCTTCCCTGAAACGAACACAACCAATTAGGCTACAACTGAGAAACAGGTAGCCCTATTATATTCGATAACCGATGTGACAATTCAGCTTAAATCATAGATAATTCTAACATCAGTCCTTCTTAATAATAATTAATCAAGGAAAACTAAACTATCTTCCGAAAAGTTTCGTCTCTTTCTGACTACGTTCTGGCATTTGCCATTTCCGAACGACGTAACGTCAGTGCTTAGGACCGCCTCTTGCTCTGCTTCGACTGGTCAATGGACGCAAGACACCTGTCACTGACTTATGTGTGATTCGTCTACTTTTCTTTCAGTCATGATTTCCTTCTATTCTGCCTCTTCATCGCTTCTCGATGACGTCTTTAGTCTCTTTGCAGCAGGTAGTTGAGCCTCAGGTTTACTGAATCCATGGCACTGTAAAATGACATATTCGAAGCAGGTGCGGCGCAGCAACATAATGTAGGCCTGTCGGCCTAGTTTTCCCCCCGCTGAGGACAGGCTATGTGTGTGACTAAAAAGAAGAAATGGCTTCAAACTAAGGTTACATTGTATTTTAAAAGAGTGGTCTAATTTCACTAGGTTTCGAATTTGACTGTACAAACAGGTGTTGTTTTAGTCTTTTAGAACTTTTAGAACACTCAAACAACAAATTCATACTCATGGAAAAAATGTATTTATTAATAGGTGACTTTTACAATCATTTCACGTTTGCCAATGATATACCACTTGACCTACCAACTTTAACTTATGACACTTCAAAGTTCATTAAATAACACAACCAGTGTTACACCCTTTTCCGCGTTCTATTTATATTATATTGACAAGTAATGTATCTTGTAAAAGTATGGATATTCATCCAGGATTTCAGGTAGAGAAATGCTTTTAGAAATTCTATTCATTTCTCAAACACCAACCATCTTTTAAGAGCACATAATACATCAATCATCAAAGTGATAATGACAGTCAAACACAGTGTTAGCACTGTTAAACAGGGTGAAAAAAGTGTCCTGTAACCATATGAGAAGAGACTGAACTGTTTAGGTATAACCCCATTATTGGGTGTTCTGTCAGATGTTTTTACAGCACGGTTTGTTCTCTTCTGGGTTGGAAGGAACATGGCCAGCCAAAGACACAGCACTGATAGACCTCTGGATGACCTTTTTACTGCTCACTTTCCTGTGGATTTCTGGAGCAAGGGGGAAAATATAAACTGATTACTGTACAAACTTCTCAGATGCACCACAATGGTTGCAGTACCATGAGCTACTGACACAACTGAATCAATGACACAACCAGTGTTTGGCAACGCAAATGAATGTCAACACACTTTTCTTCTTCTTTTTTCTTTTTTTTAACTTACAGGTTATTGCTAAAGTGAAACTGCCATCAAATTGGGCATGTTATATTTATTGTGAGTATTTTTGGTTGATTTATTCATTGTTATGCTTTTACACCACGAATAGCAGTTATCAGATAGCCTAAGATCTATCTTCTTACCTCTGAACATTTGCTCCATCATCCAGGATCATAATAATTTTACTCATCATGCAATAAAAACCCCTTGGGATAGGTATACTGTAATCGGCATGTTACTTGTTAACACTTCTAAAAGTATACTATTTAGAAGTATTTTAAAATAAGTCCGTGAATATGTTTTTTTTTAAACATTACCTGAAAGAACGTCATTGAAAGCGGCCTCGACATTTGTAGACTCCAGGGCCGAAGTCTCAAGGAACAGTAGGCCGTTCTTCTCTATAGGGTGTTAGAAACTCCTTAGTGCTATTTCCAATGCATATACAACTATATCGTATGTAAGGTTTCTCATTCGTTGTTAGTCCAAAATGAAATTGTGAAAGATACAGGAAAATATATGGCAATAGAAAATCATCTTTAAATTGTTAATTTATGATTGGTGTGTTTTGTTTACTGCAGTGACATCCATTGTTTATCATATGATATCATGATTAGCACCTGCAAAGTCCTTGGCTTCCTCTACGGGTACTGAACGCTCTGACACCAGGTCAGACTTGTTGCCTACTAGCATGACTACTATGTGAGGGTCCGCGTGGTCGTACAGCTCCCTTAGCCAGCGCTCCACGCTCTCATAGGTCAGATGCTTGGTAACGTCATAGACCAGGAGTGCCCCAACTGCACCTCTATAATAGCTGTGAGGAAAAGTGTGGGAGAATAGCGGCATGTTTCTTAGCATTTAATCTAGTACTTCTATCATTCACAGCGGAAGGATTAAAAAATAGGTAAGAATAAAGCTGTACTTCTCTGAAACTATTTTAAAGATACTTTTACGTTTTACTTATTACTATATTTTATTAAAGTAATGAGGATTCTGAGGAGGGACATTTTTTTCGGAACTTCGTAAGCTGGGAATGGATATACTTACGCAGAAGTGATCGCTCTGTAACGCTCCAGCCCTGCTGTATCCCATATCTGGGCCTTGATGGTGAGACCGTTCAGCTGGACTGTACGTGTACTGAACTCTACCCCGATTGTGGTGCGACTGTCATGGTTAAACTCGTTCTTGGCGAAGCGGGAGAGCAGGTTGCTCTTGCCTACGCCAGACTCTCCAATCAGAACCACTTGAGAGGATAGATAGGGAGAAAACATTAGTACCTCATAAACGTAATTGCAATAACATGCATCACTGTGATGGTCGAACTGTACATGCTAATCTGTTAAATTTTCAAGACACTTTTTTGTGCCAATTGTAAGGTGTAACACCCTCACAAACTCATTCAAGTGTAATTTATGAAAACGACTTTAGTTTCTGTTTCCCAGGTGTGGGTGGTCCAAAATAAACATCTTTGCTGTAGTGTAGCTTAGTTGCTCATCTTAATTTTTTATAATCAGATGAAGAGAATGTGATAGTTCAAGAAGTATATTAAGGTACTGAATACATGACTTGTGCCTTTACATCAGCAGCATTCATTTACCTTTACAATTCCACACCATTGTCTTGCTCTGGGAAAAGCAACATTTGGCACACCCTGGACGTCTCCCCACCTTGAGCATTCTTTGGCATTAGTATTGCCTAAAGTTAGTTGAGGTGTGTCCTTAGACGCCACTGTATTTAACCAAACTTCACATTAACCTTTCAGTCTGAACTGTCTGTTTATATGGCTCACTATTTTGATTATATGATTAGACGTCCCTGACAAATGTGGTGCTGTATTTAGACCCCACTACACCCAATCAATGTTTTTGAGACACCCTTTAAATACTCCTGCAATTAATTACAATGATGTAAGTTTGTGTCATTTCAGATGCTTTGAGTCACAGTCCGATGGCCCAGTAACACGATCCATTCTTGTCCAACTTCTTATTGCGAACTTTGACTTATAATCAGTTACACCGTTTCAAAAGAGGAAGGCCTTATATAGCAGGTGGTGTAGTTTATGCAATTACTTCCTGTTATCTTTGATTAAGCAGTGTACCTTTCAAACAGTCAGACAGGAGCACAACAGAATTGAGCAGAACTCCTACATTTATTCAGTGACTCGTGTTTGTGTTAAGATTTTGCATATAAAGGGAAATACAAAAGAATATGAAAATGTGACAACAATCGTACCCCACTGACACACCTTCAGCGTATAGCATATATGAATGGCTCCGGTCAAGACACAGTTAGGGCTGATTGTCATGATGTAATTGGCTGTCATAACACAGAGACCAAATAATTTAAAATAGACTGTATTTACTGAACATGGTGTTATCTCAATAGAGATCAGATCACAATGGTGTTAAAGACCAGATATGGAGTATTTAAACCACTACATTTGCGCAAAGGTAATTTTTAAAATGATATGTTAAAGCCCAAGGATCAATTCCTGATGTCAAAACTTCCTGAGGCAGCAACAGGTAGCTGATACAAAAGTTGACAAGCTGTTCTGCTGGTTTGTTTAGGGCTATTGTTTACTCCACTGGCTGATCATTGTTTTGCTGTTTGGTTTTACAAGAAAGCTGAAAGAATACTCATTATCCTCTTGTCCTTTACTCAGTAACTTCTTATTCAAACATTTCTCTTGGTTTCCATGACAAAGGGGGGAGAGGAACCTTGTAGCCACTTTTGTAGCCTGATTTGTAAACTGAGAGGTTTCCTATTTTATTCCTTAGTGACCTTAAGCAGAGTACTTACAGCTACTCGTTGCCTACTTAATATCAGCGAATCATAGTTAATGAAAATGACTGTAAATGTCTTTGTTTGTTACACTAAACAACTTATGCATTCTAAGACACATCTGGTTGCAGGTGGGTAATTGGAAAGACTAAATGGAAAACCCTTCATTAGGTCAGCATTTAAACTCCTTTCATCACATGCCTTTACCGCCATTGGTGAAGGTAATACCTTCATTCCTTATAAAGCTACAGCAGAGCCTGTAGTGTTTCAGTGGGGTGTAGTGAAATATTTCACATGCTTTTCCAGTTAAGGGTAGAATAAATGAGTAATATAATCAAGTATACTGTTTTTGTATGTGTATACATACGTACAAGCCTTTGAAGTTATTTGCAAACCACTAAAAGTGCTGGAGGTACTCCATTGACACTGAGAGCAAACATTCAAGTTGCACATATACTACCTAATTCCCAATAAATCTATCTAGGGCCAACCAAAATACAATGCAACACTGATATATTTTACAGAGGTATATTTGTAGTGTGTCGTTATTGGAATTAAAAATTAAAAGCTTACCTTTAAATACAAAGTTGTAAGCCTCGTTTGACCCCATTCTATGGCCCATCAATGGTGCCACCACACAACGTTGAGCCTCGTGTCCAACTCAAGCATTCAAAGTTTAGGGAAGGGAAAGGATGCAAGACAAAAGTGGCTCACGCCTAATCCAAATATTTAGGTTTGAAAAGATATGCGACAAAAAAGAATTTCACAGGTTTATGCCAGTCGTTAGGTTGTCACTCACCCCCTCTCCCTTTAATAGAAAGTTAGCTTCTTTGAACAAGGAACTGAGCTTGCTCTGTGTAGATCAGTAGTTCAGGAGAGGGGTTGGGTTTGGGTAGGGGGGGGCAGGTTTAACAGGTAATTTTATGGTAGGCGTAGCACAGTGATGAAACACAGTGCCATCTGCTGGACAGTTGAAATCCCTGCAGACAGTACCACAATTGTCTGTACCATAACTGTACACCTGTTTTTGTTTTTACTCAGTAGAAAAACCAAAATACATACAATTTTCATGATTTAAATGCATTTTTAGATTTTTTTATAGCATACAAAGTTAAGATATATCTAGCAAAGTTAATGTATCAACAGTACGGCAATGTTTTCTGGCACACAACCAGGCCAGAAGGAAGTCCATCTTTTGGTTTTGCCTACATTTATGTTACAAAGAAAGGATTTCATACATGTGTATGAGGTGTGAAGCTTGCATTTAGGCCTATTGGAGCATTGAGTCAAATATACATTATTCAGCACATAAACAGTTGCCCAACACATAGTCACACTGATGGTTCAAGGTGAACAGGAAAAGTGAACAAATTATGCAACAATAGCTCCAAAACTATTTTAGCTGGTCAAACACTCTGCTTTTTCAAGCTAAAGAAAATCTTCTGTTGGTTCCAAACAAATGATCTCCTAAGATGCTGCAACTTGTGTTAATGGTTCCTCCAGGTAAAGAACAAGAGCTTCAGCCTAAAGGAGAAAAAACATACACAAGATGAAATCTGTGTAACATAGTCAGTACATTTGTTTGACTTATTTGCATTTTCCTGCCAAAACTAAAAGGTGTGTGGGCACAATCTTTAAAATGATCAGTCTGCGACTAATGTCACCAGTCTGTCAATAGACGACAAGATGGTTGCTTTTTCAAACGGTGCCAAATACAAGTGTCTAGTTGTCCAAAGTATTCGATTTTTTGGTTCACCTTGGCTTTCAGCATGCCGAAACCAACTGTCTCTTTGGCATACATGCAAAGCAGCAGGTTTGCTACTCTTGTTATGGCTACTCTTCCCTCCTAGAAAGAGAAAACATTAAAAGTCAGCATACATTTCTTTGAAATGTAAATAAATTGCATCAGTTCATGTAATTCAATCTTGTCTGAACTGTACAACCAGCCCAGGTAGACAAACCGTTTATTTAGAAGATAAGACATGCAATAAAAGCAGTTCATAATGTGAGACATAATTCTATTGTGTATAAAAAGTAATCTAACCATGCAATCCATTAGAATGAATTTGAGTTTGTCTTCATTATATGCTTGATGTCCATGCTTGTCATACGCTGCCCATATACTGTTTGCAATGGCGGCTGTCACTCGAGCGTCGGTGTCCCCATAACCAGAGTAAGCCAGCAGGGACCCTTCATTATTTAGTAATCTGAGGAGACAAAAGCAAGAACCATCGACAGGTTTTAAGGTCCCTACAAAACACTGTGACCATGTTTAAGGCGTACATCTGTAGGCTACTTTAAAATGCAGATCTGATCGATTTATTTAGTTACCCGAAACAGAGCTATGACCACATACGTTAGTGCTGCGAGCATTATCCTAACACTTGCGACACGATCATATTTGCCTTGTGAACTGCAACAAACGAAGCTTTAGATTTGTTATTGTCTGATACTCTATGTTGAAAATACTTTACTTACAGTGTGCTTTGTACTCCGCCCGTATTCGCTTGGCTAAGAACTTGCGTTAACGCTTTTGGTCTCAACATTACTGCTATTTCTCAAAATTGGCAAGAAAATCTAACTAATTTATTAAATTAAGGGTATTTTCAACAAACATCTACCATTTCCAATACCACGTTCAAAGTCAGCTGACTGTGGACTTCCTTATAAACGCCGCATTGTATCTTGGGAAAAACGTCCCTTAAGCCGGAAGTGGTCAAATACTAGCGCCGAGTCATATCAGATAAAGGCCCTGGTCAAGTGGTGTCAAAGTCCTGTAAAATCTAGATTTAAAATAATGTTAAATTGTACGTATTTGTGGATACAATTATCACGTTTGTCCGGCAATATTTCCAGTCATGCAATGACTGATGGCTGTGCTAACACGCTAGACTACAAATCAGTGGTGGGAAGTTAAGCGATGAAACCTTATCAAGTGTACATGGGCGTTAATAATAAAACAATCTTTAAAAAAAACTAAATTTAAACTAACACAGGGGACCTTCTCCAAAAGGGACTATATTTCTATCCTAAGTCAACTAAATTCACCATATCAGGTTTATATCACGACAATTATTAACGACTAAGCAAATTCACCTCATACCTACAGTATGTAGGCCTGTCAACTCCCTCTGTAGGATCTAACTTGTAATTTAAATAAACCACCGAAACAAACTTCATAAAGTTTATCGAAATGTATTATTAGAAGATTGCAGATTGGATGGAGTCCAGGAGAAAGGCAGAGTTGAACAGATTTTCATTTAACTTTTGATACTACAAATAATCCATGGGTTGAACAAAAAACAATTAATGTCATTAGTATACTTATCATTACTATATATTTCACAAGTTTTTTATATATATATATATATTGCTGAACCCAATACATAAGTTATTTCTTAGGCACTACACCACTGCTTGTATGAAAATACACAATATGGTTAATGTAAAAGGTGTCTGCTTATCATGTATGAGCTTTAAAACATTTTATGACATCTCAGAATTCATAATCAGAGTTTAAACAATAGGAACATTCAGACTAAACTCAATATAACATCAATTTGATATAGAATTGCTATCAGTAGACTGGATATTGTTGTATTCTGAAACCCCCTTCTTCCTCAAAAACAAGCTGAATATGTAAGCAAATATCCGAGGCAGCGTCGCTATGGTGTTCAGGGTCCAGCAGTCTTGTGTGCGCTTAGTCAGGTTTTTTGAAAACAACATCAACGGTGGAAATTTTAGTTGATGGAGAGCGGCAAGGAAGGAGAGTAATTTCTACAGGTCTTGCCATAAATAGTAGTTGATCAGGCATAATTAAGGAGAGAAATGACATCAAAACAAGCAGGGTCTTATGACAGAACAAAGAATAGTGATTGGTCGTATGACCTACAAGCTCCCACACTTCCAAGTCCCACATTACCAACTAGACACAATCCATTAAGAAGGGCTATTTGGGTAACCTCATGCATGTCCAGTGAATGAGCAACTGTCATTTCAGAAAGAATCTCCGGGTATATCGGTAATGGAAGTGGCAGCAGTTGCGGTGTTAGTTGCGGCGTCTTTTCACTGAGCTGTCATCGTTCCATAGGCGCTGGGGTGGGAACACTAGCAACTGAAACCCGTACTCACTCTACAATATGACACCACACCCCCTTTCCCAACCCCACCCCTACACCACATTCATCTTTCTTATGATTCACAGATCAGCCAGAGATGAATAGCAATTTGAACTCCATTGTCTGAAGGGCTTGGTAGACGGTGTGATGAAGGACTGTGTTCATTTGGAATCTCCCTTTCCAGTCCTCAACCCCTGCCAGCCTCTGCTTCCCTCACTCCCACCCCCACCCCCCTACCCTTCCCCTAACTTGCCCAAATGACTTGGTCTGCCACCCACCGGGCAGCTTAGGGGGGGCTAGGAAAGTTAGGAGGGCTGAGAGCCTAGCAGTCTCTCAATGGCGGCGTTGATGTCTCCCCCTGTTGCAATGAGGGCCTGGAGATTGGCCTCTCGGTTGATGAAACCCATTGCACTGAGTTGGTCCAGCTGCTGCTGAAACCGGACCTCTGGGCTCTGGGTCTGAAAGAGGTTAACCAAGATTAGCATCACATTAGGTTAGGGGAAAGAACGGTGGTAGCCGCAAGTAAAGCAATTGGTACATTTCTCCTCAGCAATACACTCTGTGGAGATATTGAGTGTGTAAATATCTTAGGAACATGTGGAAAGACTAGCAAAGAGTTTAACTAGCCAAGAAACGTTTATACAAACCGTTGTGCCTCCACCAGCAAACATTTGTAACATCTGCTGCATGAGTTGCTGCTGTTGTTGATTGGGGTTGGTGGCAGCAGTGGGATTTGGGCCTGGTACTGAGGCAGGGGCAGGTGCTGGGGCAGGAGGGGGGTTCTCCGGAGCCACACTGCCTCCTGTGGTTGGAGGAATGACTGGGATCCCTCCAGGAATTAAACTGAGGGGGATCACATTAAAACCAACATTTACATTTAAGCATCTAAATTGCCAGAATTTAGAATGTTAGGAGAATCCTGTTGAGACACAGACCTTGGCATGAGTCCAGGGGCTTCCGTCTGTAGGGTCTGTAAGCCTTGCTGGATCTGCATGAGAGCTTGCATGGCTCGAGGATTGGTCATAACTGACATTGCCTCAGGATTCTGCATCTGTGCGATAGTCAACAACAGCACATTATGTCAAGCACCTCTACCTGACTTAAAGTATCAGACACATAGGTTGATATTTACTGTACAAACACACACAGTGTTTGTACAGCAATCGGACCTGCTGGAGAAACACAGGCAGCTGATGTCTCATCTGCTCCTGTAACTGGGGATTTCCGGCAAATAGAGGGTTGTTCATCAGAGCCTAAGGAAAAACATCCATTGTGTATATATTATTTTTCTCATCTTAAATTTGAATGACTGTTTAGACCAAGGCGTCATCTTCTGAGCTTAATAATCAATACGTGAAAATATTCTGTATACTAACTCGTATACAGACCTGCGAGGCAAGGTCCGGGTTCTGGGCCAGTGACTGCATCATGCTGCGCATGTAGGGTGCAGAGAGCATGTTCTGCATCAGCTGCGGGTTCTCAGAGATCTGCTGCATCACGCTCTGCATACCAGGGCTACTAAACACACCTGGGGAAAAACACATGGATCAATAGAGTGCAGACATTGCATTCAGTCATACTGCTGTGCACTCCTTCATGTTGGTGATGGACAGGAGCTAATACCGTTGCCCAGGCCTGCAGCGTTGATACCCATGGGGTTGGAGATGCTGGGGGCAGTACCCCCAGGGGCGGTGGTGGACGTTCCTGTCCCCCCCCTTTCAGACGAGCCTGTTCCAGGGGGGCCCCAGGGGTTAGGTAAAGGCTCCCTATTTTCTGTTCTGGAGGGCTGCACCCCTGAGTTCTCCAAGTTACCCCCCAAAGCCGAGAAGGGATTGTTTCCAAACTATGTAAAAGACACAGGACAACAAACTCTTTTTTTCCCCCCCTAAAATATATATCTGAATTTATATAGATACATAATATACATTAACATCCAGCCAGCAGTAACAGTTACCTGCTCCCTAGCAGCGCTGAACATGGGCTCCTGGATGTCTGTGTACATCCTCCGGAGGGCGTTGTAACCTCCTGGGATGCTTTCTAGGTTGCTAAGCGCCCTGTCTTGGTTGCGCATCATTTCTTGCATCATGGCTGGGTTCCTTGCCAACTCCATGGTCTGTCGGGAGAAGGGGGATTTCGATTATAGAGATAGAGTTTCACCTCAAGGGGGTGAAACACCTTCTGATTGAGTGACAAAGCATATTATTTCTTTCCCCCACAACACCTCTGTGACTGGACCTTTCCAGCCTGACCTGTCTCATGAGCTCAGGGTTGTTGAGCATGTGGGAGATCTCTGGGTTGCGCTCCATCAGCTGCTGCATCTGGGGGTTGGTGACAATCATCTGCCTCATCAGGTCGGGGTTGGACATCATGTTCTGCACCAGAGGGTTCTCCATGATCTGGGACAGCATCTCCGGGTTGGACATCAGTTGTCTCTGCATCTGCTGCTGTAGCTCCATGAAATTGGATGAACCCATGCCTAGGCCTCCAAGACTGGACAGGTCACCAAACCCACCTCAAGGGACACATTAAGGGGAGGGAGGGGGGTTAAAACCAATAACAGGAACTGGTCGACGAGTTCATAAAGTTCCAGTGTGTAAGCAATGCAAATACATACAGATTTCGTCAATGTTTCTATTTGTGAAATGGATTTGTAAGGAACTGCAGTTGCTACTTACTGAGCAAATTGGCAGGCTGTGCTGGAGCAGGGGCAGGGGCAGTGCCTGTCGTCGTAGCGGAATTGGAAGTTGGTCCAGGATTGGGGAGGGAGGCATTGCTGTTGTTTGTCTGAGGTGTCCCAGAGCTGGAACCAGAGGGTTGGGACGTACCACCACCTGTGGACCTGCAGGGACATGGGGGCCGTCGTCAAGAAAACACTACGGATGGAAAGTTTATTTTCAAAGGAAAATCTGTTAAGCAAATGACACTGGGGAAAACATAAGGTCTTACTTTGTTGGGGTCTTGATAACCAGATGAACAGTGAGTCCATCTTTGATGCCATGTTGGTTCAACGTATCTCCATCCTTAAGGATCTTCCCAGCGAATATCAGCACTAGTTGGTCCTGCTTGGCCTTAAACCTCTTCGATATTTCTTCTTTAAACTGATTGAACGAAAAAGAGTGCGAGCGTTGGGATTGATCACGGTCCAACCATAATCATTGCAATGGCCTTCAATATGCACAATTTATGAATGCTAATACAGAGGCATTTGCTAAAGATAGACTAGAGTGAAATTACTGCTTTACTATGACGACCCCGCCCATTCCCAATACCATGACCATCGTGTAGCTTTGCCTATTGTTTAATCGCTTACTTAAGGTAGCTGACTTGTCAATGGGACAATCGGCAAATGTCCAAATATAGCTAGAAGACAGACCAGTTAGTCTGATGTCGTTCGACGAGGGAGAGCCAAAGATTGATTGAGTACTTGGCTGGCCATCGTCAAATGTTTTCAGCGTAGTAGCCTAGCTAGCTAGCTAGTTAGACATCGTATAGTTGGTTATGACAAGCTATCTCTAATGTTACTGTAACTGCCAACAGTTCAAAACTTAGACTAGTGCGAACTAGAAAGCAACTAGACATCTAAGTGACACATACTAGATGTGAAGTCAGCTAGTAGTAAACTCACGTGTGACGACCATGTACAGGTGTATTAAACATGGCTAGCGAGCCACCGTTTCGGTTAACTCAAAACGTTAGCCATCTAGCTAGCTGGATTAACCGAGGAAGCACAGTCTGGTCGCGTTGCGAATCATACCATGACAACTGGATGGTGCCAGTTTAGCTAGCGGTTAGCTATTAAGGGGTAGCTAACAGTGTTAGCTATAACCACAGAGCATGACTTGCATAACTGTACAATAAGTGTGTGTACCTGTGCGACAGATGAATCCTCCGAGATTGCAATTTCCTCTTTATCTTTTGGGGTTTTTACCGTGACCACAATCATGGTCCCTTCAGTGGTATCATTTTTATCAACGTTAGAATCCACAGTGGGGTCTGTGCCGCTATTCTCCGCCATCTTTACTCCTCCTCAACATCCCCTTCTGACAACATTCTCAAACGTGAGATAAGAAACATTATTATCTGAATACAGCAATGACGACGATACCTAGCGGTGTGGGGGTCATATTACATTCAGCCCCAAAAGGGTTTCAAGAAATTGTTAAAAAGCATATATGGTTAGTGAAGAATTACATGAAGTGCTTTCACCTTTCCTGTCTCAAACTACAATCTCAAAAACAAGTACAAGTAAAAATTCAAAGTAAATATGATTAGGCCACACCTGACATTTTGTCGATGTGACAGGCTAGATAAGTTACCTGCCAAATTAGCTGAGGTCACAGCACACAAATGTGAAAACTGTCAACGGTACTTTACTTTTTAAGTCCTTTACTGAGGCATTTTGGTAACCTAAATCAGTCCCCTAAATTTAATATGTTTTTAAGTAGAGAGTGAACGCTTAGCTGGCTGTGAATGAATTTGAGGACCTGAACAGTCTACTTCAACTGGCCTCGCCTAGAGATATAGAGCCACTATACTAACTTTTAGAAGTTTACTGGCATCCGTGACAATCAGGAGCCCTGAAGACATGTGCTTCGTCATTTTTATACATTGCTAGCCTACTTTTAATGTCTTCAGCCTAAGCATGGCCACATTTTACTCAGAGGCGTTGAATTCTACAATCTCAAATGTGACTGTGACCTTTCTTAAGAACAAAGGACAAACTAAAGGGACTGTAAATATGATCAGGCCACACCTATTTTCAACATTGGCAAACTATATTATCTGCCAAATTAGCTAAAGTCAGATCATACGGTTGTGAAAAACGGGCAACGTAAGTATTTTTCAGAACTTTATAGAGGAATTTTGGTAGCCTAAGAGTTCCAGTTTTACAAATTATGTTTTTACTTAGAGATGTTTACCCAGTTTTTTAGTGGGCGCCAACCTGATAATGATTTTGATTATCTGGACACTATGTATGCCCTCTTATCAGTGGGTTGCTGTATACGTGACCATGAAGACCATTGCAAAAAGTATGCTTTATCGTTTCCATGCATTGCTACTTTTCATGTAAGTATGGCAGCATATCATACTCAGATACATTGAAATAAGCTATATTGTTGAGTCCCATTCTCTACTCTAAATATATACAGAAGTGGTTGTAATTTTCTTGTTTGGACATCCTTCAATAATAGGGAGCCCAAATTATCACTGTAGATAAAAATTACCATTTCAAAACATGTTTTTTAAAGAATAACAGGATGACAGTCCAGTCACACCAAAGGAGTGCAGCATATAATCCACACGCAATCATGGCTTCTTCCTTATAGCCTTTATGGTTTACTTGCAGGGATTTTAGCCATGGAAAGGATCTCTTCAATGATCATAGAAATTTACAACTCCCAGACTCCTACAACATAGGCTGGATGGGAGCCATTAAGGATGATGCATTTCTGTCCGACATCACCATCCCTGGGACCCATGACACTATGGCTCTCTTCGGTGGGCCATTGGCTGAGTGTCAGGCATGGAATCTGAATGACCAGCTGAGAGCCGGGATACGCTACCTGGACCTCCGCATTTTTGCTCTAAAAAATAAGCTCTATGTTATGCATGGCATTGTGTACGAGCACTCGTCTTTTATTGATGTCCTTGACACAATCAGAGCTTTTCTGTCGCAGTTCCCCAGTGAGATGGTTCTTGTTAGAGTGAAGCCTGTTTTGTTTGATAAAGACAACGTTGAGAAGATGGTAGAAAAAATTATTAGTAATGACAAAGATGTTTGGGTGAGGTCTGAAATGCCAACAATGGGTATGGCTCGAGGAAAGATAGTCTTTGTGCAGAAGTCCAGCTTTAAACTGGGTGTTCCTCTCCTGGAAACTGACACTAAGGGCGATTATGAAGTCACTCGTATTGGAGACAAAGAAAACACAATTGTTAAGTGTTTGACCCAAGCAGCTAAAGACACTGGAGGGGACAAAGTTGTTCTTAGCTACTCCAGTGGCACCGGTGTTGGTACATTCTGGGGCATGTTTCTAACTCCCAAAAAAGTGGCAGGAAATATTGACCCCTGGTTGGATCAGTACCTGAGGAGGTTCTTTAACGACCACCGTGGGTCATGTTTGGGTGTTATTGCCATGGACTTCCCTGGTGTAGATCTCATTCAACAAGTCATCAATTTTAATAAGTGATGGAATGTATTTTGATTTCTCAGTTTGCTTTCAGTAATATTTCCTTGCTTAAAGTGCGATACAGAGTATGGCTACAGTAAAACCTTAAAATTAAAGGAAAATGCTAATTCTATGATTGATTATTTTCAACCTTTTCAAGGCATTGCAGAAGAAATACTTACAAATATAATTACCTTAAGAAACAAGTGAGTTGTTTGCAAAACATCACATCTGAGGCAATACGTATGTACAAAATGTATCTGCGAAACAGGTTGTGAATTTACTTCTTAAATACACTACACTGAGAATTACTTTTCTACTTCACATTTCCAGTTTACGTGATTGAAGAGAACACCTTTCATTTATCCATCTATTGTATATGTCATTAACTAGTGATGAATAAAGAGCTGTGGAATGAGAATTACAGGACCGAAAAGTTAAATATTTACTGTATTTTACACAACATGTAGCGCACTAATCATATTTCAATGAATAATGCATTACATATAAATCACAAAGGAGGGTGGAAAAATCAAAGAGGGATCTTCATAGATGAGTCGCTTCCTCTTCCTAACCAATTCTGTCCCCCCAAAAGTATCTTACATAATATCTGGCTTTTGGGTATAGCTTTGATATAATGAGGCAGGGGTTTGTTCCCTTCTGATCACCCTTATACAAGTCATCTTCACTGAGGCCCGTACAGTAGGGGTTGGTGACATTAACTGAAACACGATTAAGTGATGAGAGAAACAGACAACACTTTACACCATTTGGATTACAAATCTATGGTTGTTTGATAAAACAGAGTTGACTGATTATCAACCTTGTACCAGGTAAGTGTCATGTTATCTACAAACAATCAAAACAATAGAAACTTTCGTCCAGAAACTAAAAATCCATTATCATCCGTCGAATTGATGACAGAAAGATGCCATTTTATGTGAGTGGGAGGTACGGCTTAGAAAATAGAAACCGAGCCGTTGGCAAAAATCTTTTCAGAAAACTTCCTTGTCCCAATATTGAGACTACTGGACACGATTTCCTGAAGTTCCGGACAGGTGAAACTAAAACAATAATATATATATTTGTAACTTTTAATCTAGTAATAATGTATCAACAGGCGTAAATGACAGGTACGGCGGAGAACTTAGAACGGAGCTGTAACATAGCAGGAAAGCGTCGTTAGTCTAAAACGCTTTGTCGAAGATTTGTCAAGAAAAACATTGGCCTACATTTGAGAATTCTGTGCGCTTGTAGTCGATATGGGCTACAACAACTGCATTGATCAACGATTAGGTGTTTACACGGTTTTTAGACGTTTTTGTATACATTTTACTCGACGATTTGTTATCCAATGCTACTGCGTGTTTCCTTGTCGTACTATATGACATGACCAAGCCTGTTGTTCTCAACCAACGTCGCTATATCCGGATCGAAGCAAATATCGAAAGTAAAGAATCAAAATAGTGTGCAGCCAGGATACCGCAATTGTAGCCTCATTGTCATCGACTATCTATACAAACCAACTGTGTCATTTAATTCTTGATAGTTTGCAGCTATAATGTTTCCATTTACTTTCAGTCAAGAGTCGTCAGGATGTCAGTGACCATTACCAAGGGTGAGGGGGTGACCGTGTTCACCGTGGCCTCTAACCCCCAAAATAATTGGCCAATGGTGTTCCAGATATTCGGAACCCTCTGCTGCAGTCCAATATGCGCATTGTCTCAAAGACTGAGAAAGCTCCAAAGGAGTTCTCTGTCAGCTCTGGGGGTATGTTATTAATCTTGATGTTGGGTTTTACAGGAAGGCCTCGTGCACCTTGATGTCCAGAAGAAGGATATAAAATAGATGTGTCAAACCGTAGAAATTGTGATTTTGAAAAAAAAGGATTCATGCAGAGTTTTGTATAGGCCTACTTCATCAAACCTACAATTGTGAAAATTCACCTGTGTATTTGTTGACATTATTTACAAAATAATTGAAAATGATTTTCAGAACAATTGTCTTGTCCTAAGAATTTCAGTGCCCAGTCTAACCTATAGCTGTTTTGTGCATCTGACAATAAAATACTTGAACGTTAACATCAACTGATGATAGAAAAGTGGAGCCAAATCCTAGTGAATGCATGCAGTCTGCTATTTCCAAGATGACAAACATCTGAAAGTCTTGAAATAACCATGTGTGTGGCTTTTACATGTCTTTGAAGAGACAAAATCATAAAGCATTTTTGTACTTGTAAGACTCCTTTTAGTATGTGAGATGTCATGTTCCCTTACATTTGTATTACACAGGCTATACAAATCCTGGTAGGGATTCTTAACCTTGGCCTTGGAGCAGTCCTTTTAAGCTCAACTGGTGGGCCACTGTCATGGGAGGGAGTTCCTTATTGGCTAGGTGGTGTGGTAGGTCAAACCTTTATTGAAATAATGTTCGCACAGCACAATTATGGCATGACATGATTATATAATGATTCTGAAGTACAATTAGACCCGTATTACATCTGTGGAATTTATCTACCTTAATCTAATATGACGATTTGTCCTTGTTCCAGTTCATTGTAGTTGGCATAGTGTGTGTTCTAGCAGAGAAGTTCCCAAGTCCCTGTTTGGTGAGATACTACTTATAAATTAAACACATTATTGTTTATAAAAGTTGTTGAATCTGGAATCTGACTGCTCATGTTTTATAGGTGGGCATCAATGTGATCATCAATCTGGTTGGTGCTGCACTTGCTGTTACTGGCATTGGGTTCTACGCTGCAGACCTGGGATATGATAAACTGTTCTGGCTGTGTGACTTTAACAATGAAGGCTGGTATGACCGCTATAACACCCCAGCTCCAACCAGTGAGACAAAAGATCAATACATGGAGAGATGCTTTGATGCCAAACATATTGCACTGGTGAGAATACTTTCAAGTACAATTTACTTTTAGAAGTCAATAAAAGCACTTGCCTCTGACTTTTATGTTTAAATCTAAAAGTGCATAGACGTGCAGCACGAAATGTAGGATTAGAACTGTATAACTGTTACCGTTGGGGAAATACCCCAAAACTGCCTGTTGAAGCAGTTATTGACTACATTTAAATATTCATTAAGTATTCTTTTCTAACATCACCATGTTTTAACATCCTCCATGTGATTTCCCATTGTTCGATTAGGTGCTCATGAATTCCTTGGAAATCGTGTTGATCGTCCTTGCTGTCCTTCAGTTATGTGTCACCATCAGCGCTGCAGTGCTGGGTATGAAGGCCTTGCACAAGAACAGAAAGGAGCAGAACAAGGTAACATGGTTGTAAGGGTTTTGCTCATCCTTCCCTACTTTTGCAGACGTTCCTAAACAGTTTGTACTTCCTTTTTGTAGAGCCAGACCAACGACCCAGAGAAGTACAATCCACTGCTGGAGGATGTGGCTGCCTAAACAAAGCCTTAAATTTTACACTATATTTTGCTTCTCTTTGCCAAATCTTGTGCAATACCTTTTTGACATAGATTTGATTACTTCTATTACTATTGTGGGGGTTTTGTTTTGGTGTAGCACCAAAATTGGCTGCTTCAATTCACCGAGAATTACTTTTCTACTTCACGTTTCCATTTTACATGATTGAAGAAAACAACTTTCACTTATCCATCTATTGTATGTATCTGTCTTTTGACATTAGCTAGTGATGAATACTTAAATAAAAGGTTGTGCAATGAGAATTGCAGGACAGAAAAGTTTAATCGTTTTTTTTTTTACACACCACCTAGTGCACTAATCATATTACAATTAACAATAAATTACATAGGCCTATAATTACATAGGCCATCCACACACGATGCTCCAGCAAGGCCAATAGTATCGTTAAGGACCCCACCCACAGCCTCTTCCAGCCGCTACCATCAGGTAGACGATACCGGAGCATCAGAGCCCGCTCTGCCAGACTGATCACAGCTTCTTCCCCCAGGCTGTGAGAGCCCTGAACTCTTCCGGGTCTCTATGACTACCCACACAATAACTCAGATAATCAGAAAACTGGCACTAGTCACTCACTGACTGCACCATTCACTTTTCATACACACTGCCGTGTGTACACAAACTGCACTAAAGACTCTGTAATAATATGTATCTATTCTTCGCACATGTACAATACTCTTTGCACATGCACATCGGTAAGTATTCGTACAGTTTGTATAGTTTGTATCCTGTTTAGTTTATGTATAGGAAAATTGTCATATTTATTTTAAATTGTTTGTTGTTTGTCTGTACTGTTGAATGTCTGTACTTATGTAGCACCGTGGCTCTGTGAGGCACGACATTTCGTTCCACTGTATGCACCCGCATGTAGCGGAATGACAATAAAGCACAACTTGAACTTGAACTATAAATCACGAAGGAAGGATGAAAAGGCAAGAGGAGTCTGCACTGAGGAGTGTTCTTCCCTTTTCCGAACCAAATGAGTTGTAAAACTGCCAATTGTTTTTTGTTTCATTTAGGTCGCCATCTTCTTAAGATCCTGCCATCAGGTGGCAGTAAAGACCACATGTGAACTCAGATCAGGGACATATTCTAGTTTGACAAACCTCCAAGTCACATGTTTTCTGTCGTATTTAGCGCGGAACAAGGTGAAACAGGTAAGGAAATCGGTAACCTATCGAAAACTGAAACCTGACAGAACCCGTTGCTGTAATAGCTTGCCATACTGTTCAATAAATATTAGATCCGTAAACCTTACCCTAACCGGTCTTGCACAGAAATCTATGCGGGTGTGTTCAGCAAATTATTGAGACTGTCCATACACAAACACGTATAACTGTTTTGAAAAATGTCGAAAATATTTAAATGTTTTTAAACCAAATGACATTTTTGTTGTTGTTTTTTAGTGCGTGGGTTTAAATTGATTTTTAAAAGGAAATTCACTTAGTTTGTTGGAGGAATTTACCTTGAAGTTACACAACTCAAGATGTGCACCACACTCGCATGCCAACTTTTTAAGTACTAGGCCTAAAGTGCAAGACCCAACATGTGATTTGCCAAAAATGCTATCTGACTGCGCATGAAAGAAACCCCAACTAAACAAATGCATAAATGTTAGTAGCAACATGGAGTGTTTTTGTCAAGGTAAACACACATGTACAAAACTATTTATTTCCCCACAACCTTACTTTGAACAACACTTGTAGAATAACAATTTTTCATAGACACAGTTGTTTTCCGGTTTGGGACGAGTGTCTGATGTAATTATTGCAAGACAGATGACTAACACAGACATACCTGTGAATGTATTTAAGTCAACATTCAAATGGTTAGGCCTTTGTTAGTGTTACACTTGAATTTCCAAGGAAATTAATGAGAACTTCCATGTCAGATGGGAGGAGCACAACGTTCGTTAACAACAAGAAACTTGTCCACCAAGATTGTCCCTACTTATTTGTCTGTCTTCTTGTGTAACAGAGTGAATAGTGAAAGATTCCATTGGCCTGCTAGTCATGTAGGGCATGTGGGAATTCCCTAACCCTAATTTAACAAAAGAGCTATGCTGGGAAGTAGTTTTAAATTAAAATAACTACAACATAATTTTCATGTATGTGCTATGTTAAAAGGACAGTGGGGGAGCACTGCTACACACTTGTTAGCTGTAATCCTCTTTGAACTTTCTCCAATATTGGGTTATCAGGAGATAACCAAAGCTCGAGCAACTTCGTGCTAAATGCTCTGATGAAAGTGGAGATGATTGTGGCCTTCAGAAAGGACACAGCCCCACTCTCCCCCATCACCCTGTGCGACTACCAGGTCAACATTGTTCAGTCCCTCTGCTTCCTGGGCACCACACTCTCCCAGGACCTCAAGTGGGAGCTGAACATCGCCTCACTAGTTAAGAAAGCCCAGCAGAGGATGTACTTCCTGTGGCAGCTGAAGAAATTCAACCTGCCAAAGACAATTATGGTGCAATTCTATCACCCTCTGGTACGCTGCTGCCACTGCCAAGGACAAGAGCAGCCTGTAGCAAATCATCCGTGCTGCCGAGAAGGTGATAGGCTGCAACTTGCCATCCCTCGAGGACCTGCACACCTCGAGGTCCTTGAGGCGAGTGAGGAAGATTGTGGCCGACTCCTCCCACCATGGACACTCTTTGCTTCAGCAGCTTCCCTCTGGCAGGAGGCTGCAGTCCATCAGGACCAAAACCTCTCGACACAGGAACAGCTTCTACCCCTCTGCTATTGCCCTCTTCAACAGGGCCAAGGAGTCAGTATGATATTGCCACAAACTACCAACACAACCACACCCCCGCTCCAGGATCCAACGACTGCACTCTGCACAAGGCACCTTAGCACATGACATGACATGACCTGACAAATTATAACTACCACTATGATTTTTGCACTACTGTGTATACACCCCCCCTCCCACTGTTGCACTACTGTGTTGTTGAAGAGGCCGACACGGTCTCTATATTTAAGACCAGGCTTAAGACATTTCTCTTCGAAGTGGCTTATGGACAGGCTGGTTGGGAACAGAAATACAAACATACAGTTTTCAGCCATGCTGCCATAGGAGCAACTCAACTCAACTGAGGTAGGTGAGCTCCGTTCTGGATGCTGCCCTGGCGATGACTTCACCCCAGATGCCCCACCTCATCTCGTGACCTGATCTGTGGACTCGGGTGCTCCTCAACCGTCAGAGGATTCCTTCCTACAATGGATGAGCTGCTTTCCTCAGATCTACTTCTCTGAATAGCTGAACTCTCCTCACACTGGATGATCTAGGAAAGTCCCTTCTTCCTCCTAAGTGGTTCTTACTCTACAGTCCATCTGTACATGATTTTAGCAAATAAACCCATGGTTGCGCGCCAGTCCTGGACCATCTACAGCCTGTCCGTCCTTGGGAGTATATACCCCACTTACTACAGTTATATTAACCCTATCTGTACAGCTGGTGTCCACTTATCTTATCTTATCTGTATTTTATAACAGATTTTTATTATTTTTGATCTACCTTCTATATGTTCCATATATGTTTTATGTTTGCACTTCCCTGCCACAGTAAATTCTGTGCTTGTATATCTTGCATAGCGAATAAAAACCGATTCAGATTCTTAAGTTTGACACTATATTTTGCTTCTGTTTGCCAAATCTTGTGCAACAGCTTTTTGACATAGATTTGATTACTTTACTTCTATTACTGTTGTGGGGTTTTTGCTTTGGTGTAGCACCGAAATTGGCTGCTTCAATTCACTGAGAATTACTTTTCTACTTCACGTTTCCATTTTACATGACTGAAGGAAACACCTTTCATTTATCCGCCATCAGGTGGCAGTAAAGAGCACATGTGAACTCAGATCAGGGACATCTTCTAGTTTGACAAACCTCCAAGTCACATGTTTTCTGTCGAACTTAGCGCGGAACAAGGTGAAACAGGTAAGGAAATCGGTAACCTATCGAAAACTGAAACCTGACAGAACCCGTTGCTGTAATAGCTTGCCATACTGTTCAATAAATATTAGATCCGTAAACCTTACCCTAACTCTTAGCCTACCCGGTCCTGCACAGAAATCTATGCGGGTCTGTTCAGCAAATTATTGAGACTGTCCATACACAAACACGTATAAAAGAATATGAATGTGAAATATTCACACGCATTCATACTAGTGAAAACGTACACGAATATACATATGAAATGCTAGCACACTCATATGAAAAGTTCAAGTCTTAGAAGGGTGGGTACGATACGAGCGAGGACATTTTCACAACACGTAGAAGAAATGTCAGTTTATCCGGAAGTCACTTCAGTATATCCGGAAGTCAATTCAATAGCGATTTAACAGAAACAGGAGTAAAATAGCTTTAAACTGCGAGGACAGAAAAGTCACCTGGGATGGTTATGTTGGTGTGTCAGACATTTCCAGCCGTGTAACAGGGAGCCAACATATTCAGGTCCACTTGTAAAAAAAAAAACAACTGTTTTGAAAAATGTCGAAAATATTTAAATGTTTTTAAACCAAATGACATTTTTGTTGTTGTTTTTTAGTGCGTGGGTTTAAATTGATTTTTAAAAGGAAATTCACTTAGTTTGTTGGAGGAATTTACCTTGAAGTTACACAACTCAAGATGTGCACCACACTCGCATGCCAACTTTTTAAGTACTAGGCCTAAAGTGCAAGACCCAACATGTGATTTGCCAAAAATGCTATCTGACTGCGCATGAAAGAAACCCCAACTAAACAAATGCATAAATGTTAGTAGCAACATGGAGTGTTTTTGTCAAGGTAAACATACATGTACAAAACTATTTATTTCCCCATAACCTTACTTTGAACAACACTTGTAGAATAACAATTTTTATAGACACAGTTGTTTTCCGGTTTGGGACGAGTGTCTGATGTAATTATTGCAAGACAGATGACTAACACAGACATACCTGTGAATGTATTTAAATCAACATCCAAATGGTTAGGCCTTTGTTAGTGTTACACTTGAATTTCCAAGGAAATTAATGAGAACTTCCATGTAAGATGGGAGGAGCACAACGTTCGTTAACAACAAGGAACTTGTCCACCAAGATTGTCCCTACTTATTTGTCTGTATTCTTGTGTAACAGAGTGAATAGTGAAAGATTCCATTGGCCTGCTAGTCATGTAGGGCATGTGGGAATTCCCTAACCCTAATTTAACAAAAGAGCTATGCTGGGAAGTAGTTTTAAATTAAAATAACTACAACATAATTTTCATGTATGTGCTATGTTAAAAGGACAGTGGGGGAGCACTGCTACACACTTGTTAGCTGTAATCCTCTTTGAACTTTCTCCAATAATGGGTTATCAGGAGATAACCAAAGCTCGAGCAACTTCGTGCTAAATGCTCTGAAGAAAGTGGAGATGATTGTGGCCTTCAGAAAGGACACAGCCCCACTCTCCCCCATCACCCTGTGCGACTACCAGGTCAACACTGTTCAGTCCCTCTGCTTCCTGGGCACCACACTCTCCCAGGACCTCAAGTGGGAGCTGAAACAAACACGTATAAAAGAATATGAATGTGAAATACTCATACGCATTCATAATAGTGAAAACGTACATGAATATACATATGAAATGCTAGCACACTCTTATATGAAAAGTTCAAGTCTTAGAAGGATGGGTACGATACTGAGAATTTAAGAGAGCGAGGACATTTTCACAATACGCAGAAGAAATGTCAGTTTATCCGGAAGTCAATTCAATAGCAATTTAACAGAAACAGGAGTAAAATACCTTTAAACTGCGAGGACAGAAAAGTCGCCTGCAATGGTTATGTTGGTGTGTCAGACACTTCCAGCCGTGTAACAGGGAGTTAACATATTTTTTGAAAAATTTCGAAAATATTAAAATGTTTTTAAACCAAATGACATTTTTGTTCTTGTTTTTTAATGCGTGGGTTTAAATTGATTTTTAAAAGGAAATTCACTTTGTTTGTTGGAGGAATTTACCTTGAAGTTACACAACTCAAGATGTGCACCACACTCGCATTCCAACTTTTTAAGTACTAGGCCTAAAGTTCAAGACCCAACATGTTGTTAGTGTTACACTTGAATTTCCAAGAAAATTAATGAGAATTTTCAAGGAAATTAATGAGAATTTCCATGTAAGATGGGAGGAGCACAACGTTCGATATCAACAATAAACTTGTCCACCAAGATTGTCACTACTTATTTTTCTGTCTTCTTGTGTAACAGAGTGAATAGTGAAAGATTCGGTTGGCCTGCTAGTCATGTAGGGCATGAGGGAATTCCCTAACCCTAATTTAACAAAAGAGCTATACTGGGAAGTAGTTTTAAATTAAAATAACTACAACGTAATTTTCATGTATGTGTTACGTTCAAAGGACAGTGGGGGAGCACTGCTACACACTGAGATCCTCTTTGAACTTTCTCCAATATTGGGTTAACAGGATCTCCTAACAGTAATGGATTCTGTCATGTTCCCCATAGTGGAAACTCAATACATTCTCTGTCAGAATTTAACCCTTGCCATTTTCTGTGTTTTCAGTACATGATACATGAAAAAGCACACAAAAAACACATACAATCCCATTGCATTTTAGCACCAAACCTGTGATGGTTTTGTGATGCTGCCAGAGAATGACTTGGGCCCACCATCTGATAAACATTCATGGGTAGTTTTTTTAGGACAATTTATTTCCATCGAGATAGAATTAAGAAAGAGACAGTGTTACGTTGAGGCGGTAAATGGTAAGACATTGTAACCCTCCATGTCGGATGCGTCTTTTCGTTGCCTCGTGATGTTTTTCCTGCGTTCCTGAGGTCACCTGATGGGCCGGCCTCAATGCAGGACTGTGTAGCCAAATCATATTTAAGTTTGGTCTGATTAAAAGCATCTCTTCATCTTTTCAGTAGTCCTGCATGGTCAGCTTCCTCAGATAGCGTCAGCCCCATATGGCTTCCAATGGAGAAGCCAAGCCAAGCAAATGAACTTTGTTGAGTCCAAAAATGTGCCACCAAAATGTGGAATTTATTTTGAAACATCTTCTAGTTAAGATGATTCGAAATCTGATTCGCCAATAATATGTAACATGCGTTATTATTAGTCGAGGAGAAAATAAATCCACATGTTGCATTGACCAGATGTCAGTCAATTTCTCAGCCAGACCTTTGACCTTTTGGGGAGTAAAACCCTGAGTTGTGAAATATGTGAAAATAATATGGGGGGAAAAGGGATCAGCACAAAATCGATGATATTTACACGATTCCTATTATTCAATTTCCGTGAAAACTACTTGGTCACATCCATATTGGATGACTTGCACGTATTGTATATTCAAATCAATTTACATGATAGTGACCACACTTCTGCACTACAAATGTGAATGCACTTTGAGCCTGTTGGATTTGCGCTAGTTTCCCATTGCCAATCATCCAGGTTTTAATAACAGTAGGATCTAAGCCTCAGGAGTAGAGAACAGCAAAGAGTCTTGTTGGGAATCCTAATGACGTGGATTGGCCTCTAGGAGGCGGACAATTTAAGAGAGGTTTTTGAAACAGTTAAGATTATTCCAGAACAATGATTGTGTCAATTTAACCATGAAGGATATTTGAAAGCTGTGGTACATGCTTTGACTTTGGCTAGAGCATAACATATACTGGGGGAGGGACACAAGTAATGTGATGCTTTTCAGTCCAAACATTACATTGGAATGTCTTGAATGGCCTTTTTATCTGCTTTCTCTTCTGGGAAACACATTTATCATGTCTTACCTTTTTATGGACTACCACCTTCTTTGTTATAGAGATGAAAAATAAATATTTTGAGGGCTGACACAAAACACGATTCATCAGGCAAGAAAATAGGAGGATGATGTTTCAGTTGCTTCCCACATTTACCCTTGACAGAGACCTGAAGACTGTGAGTCATTACTGAACTTTTGCAAATGGGATTAAAGTATATTTCAGTACAAAAGGCTACATATTAATGTACTGTTCAGTCCAGACTTGAGATCTGATCTTGAGATCTTGTTTAGACATATCTTCCCTTCCCCCGATCTCTGATCCAGTATGATTGGAGGCGTAGATATGTACACTGCTCTACAGAGCAGACAACAGTCTTCACGCTCTCTTCGTATTCTGCAACTCTCCCTGTCCCAATGGTCAAAAAGGCCCCGCCTTCAACCCTGAAATAAAGCAGGTTAATTACATTTGTAGCCTGTCCCCTTTTGGGCACTGAAATGTGCAATCAAGCACATACAATCTAAATGTCTCATTCTGAGGGTGTGTGTGCATTAAATATAGTTTTGGGTCATTCTGACCCCCGAAGAGTGCACAAGGGTTAAGTAATCCTTCTGTGGAGATGGACAAACCCAAGCTTTCCATCCAATGAGGAGTGCATCAGGGAAGGGAGGAATAAGGTTAGTCGAGTGACAGTATTTTAACTACATGTATGTAATTCTAGATGACACCACTAATCTGATGAAATGTCTATGACTATATGACTAACTTTCACCTTATGAGTAAAGTTTTGTCTACCAAAATCTGACCACAGAAAATGTTGAACACTCCTGATCCTTGATCTTCTGCTGAAGTTTCTACGTACACATTTTGTACAAAGCTTTGGATAAGAGGTAGAATTAGAGTTTTTGCTAAATGGATAAAATGTAAATGTAAGCAAAGTAAATTATTATCAACCAAGTGAAGTCTGAAGTTGTCTGAGATTTAAGTCTTAGTTGATTTTTCATTCTGTTGTCACCAAAGCGAATCTGTGGGACCTTTAAGACAAATATAGAAAATCTACAGCCACAAAATTACAGACCAAAGTGGGTGTTTCCAAATGTCCCTGGGCTGGCTTTGAGCTAAGTGTGGACCATAAGTGAGATTTATGGAAGACCACAGGTTTTATAGACATGCTCCTCACAACAGCAGGTTATTTATACAGGTGCATTTTTGTACAGTCGTTTAGATGATCTATTTCAAAATGACTGACTTTGCATTACTAACCTTTTGCAATTGGGTGAAATCTTTGACCTTAACTTGGCCAGTAAATTTAATAAAAAAATATAATTAGTTATTAATTACTAAAGATTCCTATCCACTTTTTTATTTTGCTGCTAAACAAAGACAAAATGATAGCCAATGTGTTGCAACTGAGTTTCAAATTGTTTTTATTCAAACACTGATAATTCATTTTAAATTTTGAAATCAAACATAGATATAGATATAGATATAGGTAGACATAGATATACAAAGATATTTTGTTAGAAAATCTACTAACTACAGGTTACGGCACTTGCAAAACCTTAAATATTTGTAGAAAGATATCCCCATAGAGATAACATACAAGATTACACTAATAGCTAACAAATACACTACCAGTCAAAAGCTTGGAGCCCATTTAAATGCCTCCCAAGCCTCCCATTTAAATGAATGGGAAGACTGTGTCCAAACCTTTGACTGGTAGTGTACATCAAAGTAGGATGAGCAAAGTTGACACCAATATTAGTATAACACCAGCACGTATAAACTTGGATTTCCATGTTATCCTTGGTTCGTATCCTTGAGCTGTGCAATATTGCAAAGACATAATATCCTTTGTTTATTAATAAAGACATGGTTAAAATACCTTTCATAACAATAGTATTGAACATAGTTCAAGAGTATTATATAATCACAATACTACAATTCTTTGTAAAAAGAAGTGGTGATTTTTTAGACAATGTCTACAGACAAGATGTGACAGGATAGTATCTAGGCAAGTCCTTCCAATGTCAAGAAGCCCTTCTGCTACCCAGACACTGTGCATGTGTCTCAACTTGCCAGTGTGGTTGTACGACAGGCGCAGGTTCAGGCATAAGAATTTGACAAAATTAAAAGGAAATAACTATTTGCATGTCACTTTGAAAAGAAGTGTCTCCTAAATAGATTAAATGAAATATGGAAATAACTAGACAGCCTGATTTCATTTTTATTGTAGATTTTGTGCCCCCAAGATTTAAAACATTTTTACTATTCAGATGTTTATTTTCTTGAGCTACTGCTTCATGAAAGACTATTCTTCTATCATGGCGATAGCAGACAAATTATTTGGGGTAATGACTTTTGATTGAACAGATGATAAAATAATTGTTATTCCTTTATATTTCCACCGTGCATATATCGTCAAAGCATTCACAATGACATACGATAAATCACTAAAACTACCAACCATCAAATTTAGGCATGTCTGCTGAGAGTGGACTTGGCTATGGGTTATGTATAGAAAATCTCAAGCTGAGTGAGCACAAACATAACATCTCTTTGGGAGTTCCTCCCAGTAGTGCAGCTCCTCATCAAAGCTCCAAGCATAGGCCAAGTCGCTCGGTTTCTTTATAGTGTGGACGACACACCGACCTGGCAACTTCTCAAAAAGGAGCTCTGCTATGTCCACTATGCTGGATTTCTTCTGACTCTGGATCAGCTTTTGAATGCAGGCTTTGTCTAGAGGCTCTGGGGAAGCACTGTAGGACACTATGATGATAAGCTTCTCGTCCGACGAAGGCACTTGAAAACGGCTGATCCCTGTTGGGCAATGGAATTCCTTGCCTAGGAACGGAAATTTGGGAGGGTTGAATATGCGAACTGACCAGCGCACCCAGTCGTACTTTGTCTTTAGCATATCCACAATGGCATCTGCCAGTGGTTGGTTGGTAAGGTCAGATTTGTCCCTAACCAGACGGCTGGAATCAATTTCAGCCTGCTTAGGGAAACTGACGATACAATCCTCAATGACAGAGTTCATTTTCGTCTGAACGGTCGTCATCTTCTCGCGCCAGCACCTGAGAAGTTCCTGCTCATCATCGCCTCCCTTGAGAGCATTGTAGCCCATCAGAGCAATGAGGCCAATACAGAATAGCTTTATCAGTCGGGCACAGAAATCTTCCATTGCTCTTCGACTTTTATTCTCATAGTTCAGAGTGATTTCCAGCACCGACTCCCCAGAGAAGTTGTCACCAGTAACAGCACTGTAAAGTGTGTGCAAGTTTTTGTCACCTCCTGTCTTGACGAAATGCTCCAGGAAAAGCTTCTTCTTGACCTCGCGGAACTTGGGTTTGGCATTAAGGATATCCATGTATTTTCGGAACTGGTTAGAGATGTTCTCCTCTACTGTGAAGTAAGCAGCATCTGCACCACTTTTCTTGATCTCGTCATTGATTCGCTGGATCTCCTCAGAGATCACCTCCAGTCGTTCACGAACTTTCTGGAACTGTTCTTTCATGAACTCGGCCTCTTTGCTCTCCACATTGTCCAGGGCCAACTTTACAAGAGGCGCTGCAATGGCAAAAATAGGGAAGAGGTCGCCTGCTATGCCGGCTACAAACTCAGCACCGTGTTCGAACACCTCCATCACCGTCTCAACCACATCCTTCTTCTCTGCTACAAGCTTCTGTAACTGCTCAGCCATCTTTGCTGGTGTGTCTCACAAAATATAAGTTAAAGATCTGAGAATAGAATGTGATCAAGAGATTATTAGAGAAGCCTGATACATTACAGAGATATTCAAATTCAAATGGTCAGGAAAAACAACAGCAGTAAGTGTAATACAGCTTCTTCCGTGTCTTGCAGTATGAGTATTGAACTTACCTAGTGTTGTTTCTGTTGAACTTTGGCTTGCAGGTTGGATTATGAGGGCTGCTTTGTTTACTCTGTGACCTGGTAGAGAAAGACAGACTGGATGAGCTTCAGTTTACAACCATTACACTCTCTTCAGCAGGACACACCCATTAAGCAATGAGGCAACAATGCAAAGGGAATTCACAAGTGAGGGAGGACAAGAATTCCACAGAGGAGTTTCAAACTTGTACTCAAGTAAAAATGTAACTATGAGAAGTATGAGAAGACTTTTGGTACAAAATCCATTTCAAAGTCAGCATAAGAGATAAAGGCATACATTAATCAAATATCTATTGATTTGTATAGCCCTTATAACAAGTTATGTCACAGAGGGCTTTAAATACGCCCATAGAACTGCCCCACAACCAACCTAAACCCTCAAGGAGACAGAGAGACATGGGCCTTTTATTCTTTGAGATAAGGGTATACATATCTCACAATCTTGCAAAATTCATAGATTTCCAATCAAATCGAGTCTACTTCAGTTGTGAGACTGCACCAGTTATTGCCACTGCAGGCGTGGGGAGTGATTTAACTGTAGGAGGTTAAACTTGCTGGGCAAGGGTGCATTTTCCATTGCAACTCAGCACGTAACCTAGGCAACGAGACAAAAGGAAACTATTTGGTCAGCTCCTTCTCACTGCCAAGCTCTTTCCCAGGGGGATTCAAACTGCTGAAGATCGGAAAGATAGTCTTCATTGCTCAACTTGATACATCACCTACTGCTACAGCTGTCAAGAGAAGGCCAACACCAGAGACTACAAACACAGAAGAAACCAGTGCTGCATTTGATCCAATTTGTCAACAACAACATATTTTTGTGCAGCATGACCAGACAGTGAAGCCAAAGAATTGATTTATAAACCAGAAAACTATATCTCACTAAGTCTGAAATGCACCAGAAGCCTGTACAGTGAATGGCACACATTATTGTAAAAAAGCATCCCTCTAATTTAATTTACTAATGCTAAAAATGGAGGATTTAAGCTATCTCCTGTATTCCTATCCTTCCTGGGCGGCCTGGTGAATTCAAGCATATAAGCTGACTATAATGAAACCCAGAGATACTATTACAACAGATTCACTTTGCACTGATCTCTCATTGCAGGATACAAAAGGATCCAGACAAGTTAGGCTTCGAGGATGATTGCAAATCAAAAACAGGGCTCCTTTTAGACAAAGACAGTAAAGACAATCTAAGACGGAAGTATTTCACATGAAAACAAACAACATGTACTTTGGTACGGGTTGTGTCATAGTATCAACAACTTCGTAAGTTTGTGGGAATACAGCACTACTCTGAGAATTGTCACTTGTGACTGACAACTAATAACCTAAAACTCCTGTTTGTAACTGCGTGATCCCAAAGCACGGTGCAGATAATGTGGCCTCTAAATGGAAAATGTATCGATTAGTTAGTTCAACATCGGCTCTAATTGCATCATTTCAGCATCTCATTGATTCCCCACAATAACGTGTCGAGAGTTAACATGATCGTATCTGGTTACACTTTGAGAAGTTCTAATGTACGAAAGAGCCTCACGTCTACGCAGAGTAAGAATAATACAATTGCGTGCACTTCCTGGAGTAAAGGGTCTGCTGCTTTGTTAACCAACGCCCATATAACCCATTTTCAACATAGTCCCCACAAGGTGAGCGGTTCGCCATAAAATGTACCACACTTTTGGACAAAAGTAGAAGAAAGATAATTGTTCAATTCAGTTCCATACATTTAACGAGAAAGTTGTGGGAACTACTTAAAGTCAGACAACAAATGCAACACAACCTGTTGAATGAAGTAGCCTCGGAGGCAAATATGCGAATCGTGATTGTCACGAAACACTTTGGTAAATAATAAATTATAAGTTACACTAGACCAGTTTACTCACCTTTTAGAAAGCAAAAATTGACGGAAGAAAAGTACAGTCGTTTTCCTCCTTCCTATTGGTCATATGTTCTCAAATGACAGAAGACACACCCATTCCACCCACTCATTCCATGAACAAAATGAAAGCTGACGTCCCTTGCTTGAATAACTAGGCTATTATTTATCATAATGTAAGTATTTGTCGAGGCTATACCTACTGTGTTCTCAAATTGAGTTTTACTTTACAGAGGACGAAATACAGATCTACAGAAAGCTAGATTCTCACATTGTGTAGGTATGACAAAGAAAGACAAATTCCTTTATGTTGTCATTTATTTTGAACAAAGACAACATATGCAAGAAATGAAATAAGATAGTGATGGCCTAGCCGTTACATGAAAACAATATTGAATATAACATACACCCTAATAGTCTATATAATTGTTTATACTGTCTAGTTTAACTAGACAACTGCAATGTATTTCTGAAGTAGCCCACCCTACACCATAGCCATTACCCCATGTTCATTTCTTAAAATGAAAGAGAAAAGCCCAGTGCAATGTGTCAAATATTTTGCTCAGTGCTTAACAGTTTGTTGCGCTGTCTGACATTTATTGCTAAATTAGATATTTGTAAATACAGGATAAAGGTATAAAAAAGACAATTTTAGCAATCACTGCTGAAAGGAAGTAGCCATTTCTCATAGTTGAGTGTTGTACAGTACGCTATCAATAATGAAAAGTCACAAAACATCAAATACAGATAGCCAGTAAAGAAATTATTGGCAGACCAAGTCACAATAAAAGCACACATTTCTGACATCAGTAGTTATAAGTGATACAGATTTAGACATGTTTTATACTTGTAGCTCAATGTAGGATTGCATTTGAAACCATTTTTCTCCACCACCAACCTCCCTCTCATCTCCTATCCATGTCTTATGAAACTACTCAGAATGAATGCATAAGTAGGCCCTTCTGTGTTTTCCATAGTAATAACAATCGTCATGGAAATTGTTGGTTTCCACCACTTCCTTGTAGTGGCTGATAGCATGCACCAGGCAGTTGGGCAAAAGTTTTTTGAAGCGCAGTGCCACATTCATCATATTCCCCTTTGGATTTTCGTTCTCAATCAGAACTTGAATCTTTTTCTTGTCAATGGGCTTGGGATCAACACAAAAAGAAACCACAATTTGGATTCTGTTATCGGTCTGAATTTCAAAGTAGTTTGTGCTGCTGCCTCCTCTGCCATGATATTTCTTCCCAGCCAGCCAGTTGAAAAAGAAAATGCGCTCTTTGTTATTAAAGACCCTTATGGACCATTTTACCCAGTCGTACTTCTTGACAAGAGATTCTAAAAGAGATTTGGTGAAGTCAGAGTCAACACTGGCTGGCGTATTGTTAACCAGCTTCTCCATGTCTTCCTTTGCATGTTTTGCAAAGTTATTGGTGCAGTACTCCACTGCAGTTTTCATGCGTTTCTCCACATCTTCCATTCGGTCTTGCCACTTCTTGACCATGTCATCTTTAACATAGCCTTCCTTGAGGGCTGCATAACCCATGATGGCAATGATGCCCATGACAAAGAGCTTCTTAAGCCTGGCGCAGAACTCCTCCACAGCTCTCCTGCTTCCTTGCTCTGTCGTGACCACCGTTTCCAGCATGGGATCACCTGAGGTGTTCTGTCCTGTCACTGCATAATAGAGAGCATCCAGGTTCATGTCCGCGTCCGTGTTCTCATATTGGGTGAGGAACTTCTCCATTTTCTTCTCCTTGAACTTAGTCTTGGCGTTGAGAAATTCTTGGTACTTCTCGTACTGGCTGATCATCTGGGCCTCACGATCGAAATTTTGCTTGTTCATCGAGGTTTTCTGGAGCTCCAGGGCAATATTATCGATGTCGCCCTTAATGTCCTCCAATTTCTTGTTGACCTGGTCAAACTGCTGGGTTAAGTAGCGAGCCTCTTTACTATCTGGGTTCTTGAGGATTTCAGATGAGGCCACAAACACGGCCTCCAGGATTGGGTGCAACTGGCCCACCGTGGCTGCTAGAACCTCAGCGGCTTGCCCCATGATCTCCACACCTTTTTCGATCTTGTCCCGGTTCATCAAGACCCATTCTGTCACTGAGGTCATCGTTGGAGGTTCTGTCACAGAATAATAGGTCCAAAGTGACTCTTACAAGTGCCCAAGACTACGCTGGTGTCTGAAACAGGGGAAGAAACATAATAACCTTGTAAATTATTTAGAAAGATTTGTTGTACAAATGGCTTTTTTTTTCTTTGTATTTTTTCTGATTACATGTTTGCTGGATGAGTTTGAAACTGAGGAACTACAATAGGGCATTCCCAAAAGAGACCAACAAACAGTTTTCAACATGAATTACACAGGACTGCTCTTGTAAGATGGAACCGAACGTCATAAGACAAACTGCAGGTCATGTCTGAACATGCAGGAGTCTAGTTTCACACCACACCCTGGGAATCTTGATTGTTTGACAGGACTCTATCCGGGACTCTTTGGCATTGACACACGACAAACCATGGATGAAAATAAATATACTAAACAATTACAGAGAAGTGAACATCAAACATAGTGTGTGCTTTTACTTTGTGACATGGACGTTTGCACAACATTTTGAGTTGGTCTTTAGGGATGTAATTTACTGCTCTAACAATAGCCAAGAACCAAAGCAAACACAGATGTTAACAACCTGGGAAAAGTTGTTTTTTAAGTCTTTTTTTTCATTAACACATTATGGATTTCTATGAAAACTACACAAGGGAGATGAGCTCACACACATATCTCATTCCCTTCTCCCCATATCCACTACATAAAAAGGCACACCCAGATCTGAGAAAAAGCAATCGTCACCACCGCACTTGTTCTGCACTGGAAAACACTTTTTTCACCTCTGACAGAAATGGCTCTGAGAGATAACCAGCTGGGCCTTAACATAACTATAAATCCATAAAGCTTTGGTATGTTCATGAATCACACATTATCATAATAGCATATTATACTCACAAATAGACCATGTGCTTACCAGTAATTGCTGCAGTGGTAAGATCAATAGTGTCATTAGAAATGTTTTCCCAAGAACTGCTTTACTAATTAGGTTAGTTAGCTGTGTTAAAATCCTCTTAACGTAACCAGTCAAATTATGCTGTACATTTTTTCTCCATGTCAGAAGATGCTGTTGGCTGTGTTGAAAGTAAAATTGACTGGAATTTGTAATCCTTCTGTATAATTAATTTGCAACTCATCATAGAAGACATTTAAAACTGAGTGAAGGGAAAACACTATAAATAGAAATGTCCTGGTTTATGTTTAGTGTCAAATCTCCTCTAGCTTCACTAAAAAGTTTTCCTTTTTTGCCACAAATTTGCTCTCCAATGTTACATTTGGAAGGGGTATTTAGCAGAGCATCAAACAAGCTGCAAATCCCATCCAAGGAGAAAAATGTGTCTCTCTTTAGTGTACATCAACACCACGTTTTAAACATATAAGCACAGATAAGATAAAACATATGGCCACCTATTCTTTTCAAATCCACAAAAATATCCTCATGGAGCTGAGTTCAAGACCAAATCCTTGATTCTGACAACATCAACAAGACCACTTCTGTTAAAAGAACAGAAAAGCACCTGAAACCTCAAAGAACATTTGATGTTCACCACTTTTTTTAAAATTTCTCAAGTCCTCTAATGTGTAAAGAGCAGATCATGAGCTAATTTGTAACCTGCTCCTCAGTTTTCCAATGCCTCCCAAGTGTTTTGTAAAAAAGGTTCTAAATCCCTTATTTTTGATCTCAAGGTCCATTAGCTGAGGAAAATGTGACATTCTAGAAACTGGCCAAAGTTATTATATTGAAGTATAAGTAGCCAAAAGCAAATAATTTGAAGGAACCAAAGAAATAAACTTACCTCTATTATACAAAAGTATGGAGTGGAGGGTGTAGTCCAGTTACCCACTAGTCCAGCTGTGTCTGTGAGCACCAGGCTCCCTGGGTTGAGATGTATATAGGCTCTCGCTCTCTCTCTCTCTCTCTCTCTCTCTCTCTCTCTCTCTCTCTCTCTCTCACTATGTCTCTCTCTCCTTGTCTATCTTGTCACTCCCCTTTGGAACTTCTCTATCCCCTCTGTGCATTCCACGGGAACCCACTCGGAGGGATGAGGGGCAGGCGCTGGGACAGATAACATCCTGTAAACACTCCCCATGCAAGGACACCCAGACAGGGAGAAAGTCTAGGAAAGACAGAGAAAAAAGAGAAAGATGCAATGTTAGAGATACAGGGAGAGCTAGAGAGAAAGAGATACAGACAGGGAGAAAAAGAGAGGGAGGGAGGTTAAACCAAAGGCAGGCACAGTTGAGGAAGACAAGCAGTCCTTTGCCACTGCACAAAACCCTTCTTGTTGTGTCTTCAATGGCGTTTCTATGGCCACCAGGACTTGATTTGTGGAGCAGTGTGTACTTGAAAAGATAATGCATCTTTCAAATTGCCTTCAATAGTCCAGCCTCCAATATTTGCATAATTTATAACAGATACCACCTTCTTGATATTTCCATCATAAACCATTTTTAATCTGCCAGGAGAACTTTGACTCATGCATATAGACATTGACTCACAGACATTGACTCATGAGCTACTATGTAGCATTATGAACTGCTTTAACCTAGGCCCTATTCAATGGATACTGGACAACAAGCATAGCAAGAAGGGATGAAATCAGCCCTTTGGGTTTCTGGTCTTTCAGAGCCATTCATTCAGATTGCTGAGGAAAGACGTGAAAGGGACCCTGTGTCTGTGATTACATCCATGCCACGGCAGACAGCACTCCCTCTCTGCCTCAGAGTTTCAACTGTGACTGTGGTGCACACAGCCTGACATGACTAATCAACTCAGCATCATGGAAAAAACACAGGGTGAGAAGGAGGTACAGAAATAGGAAGAGGAGGGAACATTTGCAAATTCTCGATGGTCAGCTGGTCTAAGGAGAGGAGTTGGCGAGCACGCCTGATCCCTCCCTCGTGTGTTTGGGTCATTCTGTATCGTCCTATCTATGTCAGATCTTGCACTATGCTAACTCATTAGCATCAGAAAGAGGCGAATCCGTGTTGCAGGGACTCAATAATATGTGGTGTGATGGGCGGTGGGATTGGCAGCAGCTGGTAAACACACTGATTGAGGTTGTGATGGCGCTGAGCTGCAACAGCACTGCTTCCCGTCAGTAAGAGTACAGTTTGAATGTGAATTTCAGTTCCCTTTCTATGAATGCTATCGAACGGGTTTGCCTTCTCATGGCGAGCATCAACAGACCTGCATGCTACTTGTTATTTGGTAAGGGCTAGGTAAAGGCATGGGTAGTACCATGCAATTGACTTCAAAGAAATTTGAGATAATGGCATCCATAAAAAAGGAATCCTCCATTGTAAACATTTTTCTTTGTTGTGTGGTGCTTTTAACTCAGCTCAGTGGAACAAAAAGGTAAGTTATTAAAAGGCTAATTATTCCCAGATGAGCAACGTCTGCCATACACATCAGCATGTTCCATTATCACAACATATTTCCACCTTGTGTCAGCAAGTAAGTGAAAAAACCCCGGTTCTGTATAGGTTTGCAATGACGATTTGACCTGACAAAAATCCAGTGAGATGTATAGTTTGTGGGGTGGTACACATCTGTATCCATTGGAGGAATTCATTCATTAGAATCTTATGCCATTAACTTTTAGTATGTCTCACACATTCATTTGACATTTTTCTCATTGGACCATTTAATTGATGATCCTTAATGGTACACAGATAATGACATGCTTAGTATTCTACATAAGTAGCAAGTGGGCCAATGCAAGACATTATAATTCATGATTGGTTACATCATGAAATTAAAGGTTATCAGAAAGGCATTGTCTCCTGTTTGTACGTTCCCTTGGACTGTTGAGAGGATAAATCACTTTACTGTCCAGCCAAGCTATTGACCATGTTGGTCCTTTGTGACCTTGGCCTCAAGCTATCGTGTTTCCTTTTTGCCACAAGATGTCACTTTAGTACACAAGAAAGGCCCCCAGTGTCTCATGTCAGAACAGGACATATCACTCTTTCTAAGGGGGTGTTTAGTTGATTTGGGCTTGTACTTGGTGAGGTATACTAAATGGAAAGAACCATAACACCCTATATTGATTGTGGAAAAGTCTCAAAGTGAGTGACTGGGGATTTTAGAACCTGGGGGAAGATTATGTGAATCGATTTTTTCATCTGAAACGTTGTCTACGAATGATTTTCCACCACCTATGACTTTCACTGTAGGTAAACAGGATACAGAGAAGTCGGTTACCAGATGGTTCAAAGGCCTCAATAAAATGGAAATCTTTCCCTGAACAAATATTTGATAATCTTAAAACTGTTTTGAGTGGCAACAGCCTGTACACTTCATGCAAACAATGTACAGTTTTCCCAGAAACCAACTTCTACTTTGCCTGACCACAGTTGAACATTGAGTCACATGGAGTGAGGCATTGCTACACAAATAGAAAGTTGTTACTGGTAGACGGAAGACAGCTCCTTCCAGGCTGGATTTATGCCCAATTCCCATGAGATAAAAAATGTGGATCGGAACGACAGTTATTTGTAAGCCGCAGAAATTAAATAATGGGTGCAGAAATAATGGGTGCTATGAGATGTGGGATATGCATTAAGGCTCTCAACACCAGGTAAAGAATTGAGTCAGAGCCAGATCAGGTGTTTCCTTTCACTATCAATAAGGGTGTGCTGCTACCATAAACAGTCACAACTTTGTGTCATTTTCTGTAATGGTGAAAATATGTCTAGAGAAAGCTGTTTCTTGCCATAAAATGTGTTTATTTTTATTTTTATTTTTCAAAAATCCCAAAGGGGCATAAGGGTTTAGGTGGGTTTATGTGAAGCCCTTTGAGACATTACTTGTAAAAAGTGCTGCACACGTACTATTTGATTTGATCATTGTATATTGCTTGATACATGATCTGGTCGAAAAGCTGATTGATTCCATGTTCAGGTCATATTAGTGTCCACACAAGAAGTAAGGATAAATAACTTTCGTAGGATAGGACAGACTTCCTTTCCCTCTGCAGATGTTTCCAGGCCACAGTGAACGTGACAAATGGGTCAGGCGACAGTTCTGGAGACTTAACACCACTATGTTGATTTAATACATTTGAGGCGGATAAACCAAAATAAGGACCGTCGACTAACAAACCAAATGACTTCCTATGGTGAAGGAGAGAGGTCCCACAGGAAAATAAAGTTGAGTGACAAAATTCCAATCTTTTTTCTTTCCTGTTAACCATACCACAATCAGCAAGAGGGTAAGAGGAAGGTTGATTCCATGGAAATCCACAATTCATTTGCTTATCAGAGTAAATATTTGATATCTTACTATGTTCCTCTTTGAGAAACATCTGCCATAGTCTTCCAGTTAAGTTGCTATGTACTTTTCAGGCGTCTGATCATCTTGAGAAACCAAACTTACATGTTGACATGACCAGTCATGTGTCCCTGGTTTGTGTACACAGCAGTCTCTCTGGTAATGAGAGACGCTGGTCTGTCTCTCGACCACAGGTCCAGCTACAAGCCCATCCATCACTCCAACAGATCGATACAAACTCAGGCTTGATCAGAGGAAACAGATAAAGGTTCAGAGGCTGAAATAGGTCAACTTATTGATTGCAGAACAATTCCTGCCAGACTCCAACTTTGCCCTTGTGAAATCAAGCCAGCAACCTCCAGATTTCATGCAAATTGCTAATAAAATTACTATGACTGTCGTGCATCTTGTTTAAGCATATTGGTTTACTCCAAATTTCAAGAATGGGCTTTTACTGGTGGTCCTCAGCAAAAGTGCCTTAATCTTTGTGATCCATTTGCAGTTAGGCCATACGCCTGCATTTACACTTCAATTGCATATTTGAGTTAGCGTCGTACTGCCCCTGTTCTTGCAGTAAATCAGTGTGTTCTGAGGTTAGCACAACCAAGTTGGTGCCGCAGGTTTAGGGAAGCGTATCAGAGGCCTGCTCTGTCATGTGACTACTTCAGCCATTATTATTCTGGCCATGGTCCGCTACAGTGGACCCCAGTATCCCACGTAGAGGCCCACTCTAGTCCAGCCCAACAACGCAGCCATTCACTAAGAGGGTAGTTCCACTGTTCTACATGGACCAATGGCACGCAGGACTCAATTCGAACTGCATGTCATGTCATCTCAGAAGAAATATACAACATACTTACTGAATGCTATCCACCCAGATTCAAAAGACATGGGTAAGTCATTCAAATAATCATTTTGATAAATCACAGATGTTGTCTTTTGCAATTGTGTACGTGTGTTGGAATGATAAGTATTTGTCAAGAGGGCAGTTAGGGGGATGTGGAATGGAGGGAGAGAGGGGACACAGCACGTTTTACAGGACAAGCTGGAGGTGAGATCAATATGCCGATTACAACTGATTCGCTAATGGTTCTGTGGACAGACAAATAAGAGCAAGTCCTGGGGGAGTGTTTATGGTCTTACAAAAGGAACCCTCAGACTGCATTGGGAAATGAAGTATAAGGTTGCTGCTGCATAAAATGCCTTTTATTCTGCCAAATGAGAAAGCCACAGTGCTAGTTATAACATGGACTGTTAACTTGGAGATATCCTGTTCTCATGCTTAAATGTGCTATCTCTCGAGACAAGGCCCCTGTAGTACCCTGAGACAAATTACAGCTCTCCCACCCTCCCCCCTTCCTCTTCCCCCTTATGGGAGAGGGGATATAGGTACATTTAGGGGGATCAGAGAACATGTGGATTCTGGCTCAAAACAGATTGAGGTAGAAAGAGAGAGAGAAAGAGAAAGGGAGGGATGGTGCGGCAAGCAATGACACTGACAAATATACTGAAATTCCTGGGTGCTGACGTAGTCTGTGTATGACCTGCAGTTATGGGAAGAGAGAGTGAAAGCAAAAGAATTTGAAGGGGGGAAAAGACACAGACCATGACTTCATGGGGCCTTGAGGGGGAGGGCACCAGGAGCAACAGAGGAGACGTGTTGGCAAACATCCAAGGGGATGTTTTAAGGCATCACAGATGGCAAAAACGGTTCTCTGGTGGCCAGTAAACAATGTTATTCCCGGGCTGCCACGCAGACACACTTCTGCATGCATGACGAAGCACTACTCCATTAAGTCCTTGAACCCCACCCACCTTCCATAGAGAAGCAACTAACTTAAACATACGACCAAAGTCCCCACCTTAAATAGCCAGATTTTCCAACCGGCCGGGAATCTTTCTAAAGTGGGCGTCCTGACTTCAGGGGCTGGGCCTACCTCTGTGTGTCACAGAACAAATGTTTTAATGCTTTTTATTGGATTAGTCCACTTAAAGAGCAGAGGGCTGGTCGATGGTCCACTCTGACGGATGGGTAATAGCATTATCTTGGGCTGGGATTGGCAGAGCCTGGCGGGCAGAGAGATCCTCCCATTGATCGACTCTCTCCAGAGGCACTCTGATGCACCCCTCCATCAAATCTCTCATTTGTTTATGAAATATTGATATTGGCTGCTGCATCTCTTCCTGGAGATAGGGAGATAGGCTTGAAGGGGAGTAATATATGTCCTTGTCTTAACTTGGCTAAGATGGATGGGAATGTGTAAATAGTTTAAAATCATTTGGAGAGGAAATAATCCCAAATGGTCCCTATTTTCACGTATGTTTTTCATATCCTTCCTAGCTGCATCCATGGCAAAATACTACTTTGTCTTCCCTTGTCTAAAGGTGTGATGGTGTAGACTAGGAATAGAGACAATCAATACTCGGACATTAGGATGTTAAGATGGGCATCCGCTTTTTGCATTTGGAAAATGTCTGCAATGAGCATGTGGAAAATAAAGTGAGAAGGGACATGGAGCACAAAAATATGAAAAGCTTTTGATAGATTTTTTGCTGAATGAATATCTTACAATCAGCAACATTTAAACAATTAAGTTTCAAATTATCACATATCTTCAATAGCTGAAATGTGATGTTGTATACAGCTGGAGATAACACTTTGAAAATGGCCATGCCAGATACGTCATTGTGAGTTCCACGAAAAACTGTGGCGTGACTCTTCATCTGTTTGCTCATAGCACCCCCTGTCTGCTAAGTAGCTCCAGCTCTGTGGCATCTGAAAAAAATATCTTTCACCACAAAAATGGTCATACAAACCACAATTTCAATGCTCTAGGTGGATCCTGACCTGCTTGAAACCAAATGCTTTGGTTTCTTCATACAGATGGTTGATTGATGCGCTTCCACAGGCAAAGCCTTTTAAAACAGAGGAAGAGCTTGCTGGATCAATAGACGTTACCAAGGCAAAGCCCACAGAACCACTAATGAATTTGTGAGTTTCCTCTGGTTGACTACAGGGCTGGCCATTGCTACAGGAACTAAGCATTAAACAGTAAAGCCAAATGAGTGACAATCTAATATTTTATGTATGTATGTATGTATGTATGTATGTATGTATGTATGTATGTATGTATGTGTGTATGTGTGTGTGTGTGTGTGTGTGTGTGTATATGTACGTATGTATGTATGTATGTATGTATGTATGTATGTATGTATGTATGTATGTATGTATGTATGTATGTATGTATGTATGTACTGTATGTATGTATGTATGTATGTATGTATGAACGTTGGAAATTCTTTAATAAATTACTCTTACATTGAGTGTTATACATAATACCATGCAACATATAATTGCACAAAGTCATTCATTCCTAATCAATGTTAGACAAAGATTAGAGTTAAATTGCTTTTACTTGATTGGACTAAATCATCTTTGACTAAGCGCCACCTATTGGGCGAATTCTTTTTCCTCAGGAAATCTCAAATTGTTTGATTTCAGGTTTTCCAAGTTGGTTTGTTTGTGTGTGGCAACATTCCAGTGGTCTGTGGGAAAGGTTCAATGGTGTGACAAGATTATCATTTCCTTTTCTATGTTTTATCACGCCCAAGCATAAATATATTCTACATTTGTTAAATGGGAAGACACATAGCCTTTAACTATACATGTGGGTCTGTCTGTAGAATTTGATAATTATCTAACACTCATTTTCAACACTCATGTTTACTAAACCATATTTTTCAAATGTGGCTTGTAACTTCATCTTTCCAAATATATGAATAGATAAACAAAGTGGATATATATACATATATATATCCATATACATACTTCCAGTTGAAGACAGGAAATACAATGGTATAACTCAACAAAGTTAATTCCTCATGTGCTGTGTATTAGGGATGCCTCACTGGTAACTTTGACAGGCTTGATTCACGATAGTGTAGCGCTGAGGCTAAAGCCTCTGGTGCTTTAGAGCTACTCTAGCCAGCCGTGAAATAATGGCCATCTCCGACGCTCGCCAATTCCAACGCGGCAATGAGTGAATCCATAATGCTGAGCCAAGCACTACGGAGCTCGTCCTGAGGATATTAGTGTTATTCATAGTCTATCAGACTAAAGCAATGGTCAGGAAGTGCTGACTTCTGTGCAAATTTTAATTCACTTAGCAGGAGCCCTGGTGAGTTACATGTGCGCAAGCTTGTTTTAATGGGAACATGCATCAACACTTGAGGAGCACATAATGAAATTTGTTAAACCATCCAATTACATTCTGGGTGGCTGTTAATTGTTGCATAACGTGCAAGTGTAAAATATTGTGGTTTTAATATTTAATGACTTCACATTGACTGTGTGACTATAGCTGTATTACTACAAATATGCTCTGATGGCTTAACATCACTTCAGTTTAGCTGCATATTGTTAATGTTGATAACAAGTTGGCAAATGACTTGTTGTTAGTTTACTGGCAAGGGTTTACATGTGGTTAGAATACAAAGCACTATGTCGTTTGCCAAGTTCCAAGTTCTATGGTTGAAAAAGCAGAGTCCATGGCCTCTTTCATCATTATGTAGGTCAGCCTGTCTTGGAGAGACAAAATGGATGCACAGCTCAGCGGTGGCATCCTCAGCAGTGTAATCTCTTTAGAACCTTGGGTAGCAAGGTTACTGCACTGATATTAGTCAGCAGTGAGAAGCAGGCTATGGTAGTAGACTAAACACATTGTCTGCACATCCTGTTTTTAATTTAGCTGTAGCTACCCATTCATATTACATGATGTATCTACATTTAGCATAGTACTAATAGTGCCAAGATTCAATAATTTATATATTCATAAGGGTGTATAACAGTAACATTAATGCATCTTACAGTACCAGGCTAACCTGTTCAATCCACCCCAACATCTCAGTTTAAATTTGCAAAATAACAACTAAATCAACCCAGTGGTATAGCTGTTGGTTTTCAAACAGTGAAATACCTTTGGTTTTTACGGCCATTAGCCTACTCAGAATGTACACACAGTGCCACATTTTTGTGCCTCTTCCAGTAGTGGCAGCCTTCTGGAAAGTTCCAGGCTGCCGCGCTCTCCTTATGACGACTGACGGCGTGCACCACAAAGCCATCCAGCTGCTCCCCCAGGACCTCCACCACAGCCTGAGCATTGCCTTTCTTCCCAAGACCTTCAAGCAGCTGCTGAATACTCTCGCAGGGCACCGGCTGAACTGTGGAGCTGTACGATACAACCAGGTCTGTGTCATTCACCTGAGAAACCTCAAAGTAGCTCTGGCCAGTCACATGCTGGAAGTGCTCTCCCGCGCGCCAGTTCCGGTAGTTGCTTCCTGTGTGCTTCACCACCCGGATGGACCATGTCACCCAGTCGTACTTTTTGGCCAGAAATTGCAGAAGTTCCTGGGCTGTGTCTTGGAGATTCTGGTCTCCCTTCTCCTGAAGCAGACGTTTAACATCTTCGTGGGCTTGATCCGCAAAAGACGCCACACAGGCCTCAATGGTGGCCTTCATCTTGGACTCCACTTCCTCAATTTTTGCACTCCACACCTGGATTAGTTCCTGTTCCTCATCGGTGTCCTGGTTGAGGGCAGAGTGGCCCAGCAGGGCAATAAGACCAAGGCAAAAGAGCTCTTTCATCCGCACACAGAAATCCTCCACAAGGCGTCGGCTCTTTGCTTCATACCTGCAACACAACAAACCATCCACTCAAAACCCCACTTAAACTGGAAGAGATGGCTCTACTTTGCAACACTGAAATGCAGTGTTTTAACCCTGTTGCTATGTGTTTTTAGATCAAATGTAAAAGCATACTCATTTCTGAAACAGAAACTCAAAAATGTAATTTCACCGTATGTTACCTTTCTACAACCTCCAAGATGGAATCCCCAAAGTTGTTTGTCCCCATCACAGCATCATACAGGATGAAAAGATTTTTGTCTCCCCCAGTCTTCGCAAAGTGCTCCTGAAAGAGTTTAATTTTGACATCTTGAAACTGTGGCTTAGCCTCCAAAACGTTCATGTACTTCCGGAACTGATTCCTTATGTTCTCCTCAACAGAGAAGTACCGTATATCTACTTGCCCCTTCTTGATCTCACAGTCAATGTCTTTTAGTTGGGAAGACACAAGGTCTAGCTTGTTCTTGACTGTCAAGAACTGCTCTTTGACATAGAAGACTTCTTTGCTCTGGACGTTGTTTAGGGCGAGACGTAGGACGGGTGCAGCAACCTCACAGAGAGGAAAGAGTTCCCCCACAGCGCTGGCTAACACCTCTGCCCCCTTCTCGAACATCTCCATCACATTCTCGATGACCTCTTTCTTCTGGGCGACCTCCTTCTCCAGAGCGCTGGCCATGTTCTGAGGGAGACCAGACACCGATTTCTATTTTAACAAACTGTTTATATGTTTATTTATTCATTTTCTATTGTTTCATTTGATCCTATTTCTATCCCTGACTTAAAGCAAAAGGTGATGAATGTGTATATAGTACATTATATGTTATTAACACAAGAAATAACACATTTCTGAAAGAAATAAAACGTCTGTCACTTATGTAGAATAAATGCCCTACATCATTTCAGATGAGAACAGACCAAGGGAATTCAGTTACCAACACCCTTCTGTCCGAAGTCAGTCTAAACCTGCCACGAATCCTCGCCAGTCAGATGATGCGTGTGGAGGACACTGCGTCATCTCTGATGTGCTCAACCGACTAATGGACCATTTAAACAAATTTCAGTTCATGATCCATGTATTTTTAGCTATGATAACACGGATGATGGAGGATTTAGAGACCATTTATTATGTTTTTCCTATCAAATGTGGTTGCTAACGATTGTTCTTTGAGACAGGGGCCGCTTGGCGGCTACATTTACGCACGCACGCGCTCCAATTTCTTTGATGGCACTGGACACACCTTGCTGCCATATACCCGTCTTGATTGTTCGTAAATGCATTCTGCTAATTTCTACATAAATAACTATTCATTGTTACCTGCATCCAGTAGCTGAATGTCCTTCACGCCTTTTCAGCTCCAACAGCTGCAGGGAAGATTTCACAAATTCCCACGGTTCTCCTTTCTCAGTGGTGCGGAAAAATCCAGATTGGTCTCACTGATGGATAGGAGATACGCACTCAGTATTTGCTATGTGGACAAGGGAGAAGGGCGCAGAACGAGAGAGAAACATAGTGAGAGAGACAGAGAGAGAAAGAGAGAAAGAGAGAGAGAGAGAGAGAGAGAGAGAGAGAGAGAGAGAGAGAGAGAGAAAGAAAGAGCGCACTGTACGCGGTGGAGACCAAGATGTATCCCTCTTCATTCGACAATCATTGAAAAGATTCACTCTCTTTTCTGAAAGAAATACTTAAGAATTGTTTGTCGACTTTTGTTTGTAGTCTTAGCTATTATTATCTGATTATTTGAAAGGGACTTAATCCCGCATATTGTGACTAAATGCCAAAACGTTGTCTTCTGGTATGTGCTTGCATCACGGACTTAAATCTCTATCTTCAAAACGTTGAAAGGTGAGTCATCATTTATTAAAGATTTATATTCATGGAGCACATGTCATGTCTGTATGGAAAACTATCTATAATTGACTCCATAACCTTTAAAAAAATATATACCTAGTAGATTAGGTCATTCAACCTAAGCGCGTAATTGTGTGGTACACCTGGATTCGTTATTCAAAATATGTATATAGGCTGCCACGATTAGCTATTTATGTTTTGTCAGTCGTGACCAAATAAAATCATCCTCTGCTGCAAACCCTTTGAATTGAATATTTTCTCAATGTAACAAAATAAATAGTTTCCTGAACTCCAAATCCCCTTCCATACTAATAACCCACAATCTTCACCTCTCACATATATAATTAGTACATGTATATGCATGTGTGTGGTTGTGTGTGTTAGTGTGCCTGCCTATTAGTTTGTCTGTTGTGTGTCTGTTTCTGTCTCAGTCCGTTTCTCACCCTCTGCATACGCAGGACGTCTCATTGTCATAGCGCCAAAATTATCTGACAAATGGATCTAGTACAGCCATACCCCGACAACGTTCATATTATATGAGTATTTAAAATGCTATTATTGTCTCCGATTCAGCTGAGTGCCGTGAATTGCCATCCTGTGCCAAAATTGATGATACTATGGCTGGCCTACGGAAAGAAAGAACCTGACATCGAATAACCTGGTATGACGCACTTCTATTAACATATTTAGGCTACTGAAGTTTCAAGCAACATTATTTCAAGTTTTGGTCCACTTGCAGAAGACTTGGTTTAAACCAGTTTTTCTTGATCTTGTGGGGGGGCATACCACAGTCTCATTTGTGTCTGGCTAACGTTTGTCTTCTTAGACCGCATTTGAAGTGTAATAGCCTCCAGTTGAAGGAGATTTCTGTCTCATGGAATAGTTTTCTTCTGACCTTTTGATTCCGGTTCACAAACGTCTATTGTTATATGTTATAACATTGAAGTGTGATTAGCCTTGTCAGTTAACTCACATGCGACAGTGACATGTCAGTGGAAGTAGGCCCACAGAAAACGGCAGCCTACTTTGTGAAATTATTAAAAAAATAAGTAAACCCCACAAATATAAACACACATCCTGAACTGCTTTTCGTTGGCAAATGATTTAAGACATCCAGTGTTATTTTTGACCCAGAAAGTATTATATTTGGCAGCTAGTGTTACAGTGGCAGTTTAGTGTAAATCAGTTAGTTGTACGCACCCTAGTGGTCATGCATAGAGTTTTAATGACGTCTTCTAACAGTTTGGCGATGAATTCCCAGTCTTAGGGAATTTTCATAAGGTTTACCTACAGAGAGACATGATGCATTCAGTGTGTTAATTGATTTGTTTAGAAACAACAGAATAGGGCAACAATTTTGAGGCAATAAAAACATGCTAATAACAATTTTGAATTATGACGATTTAGTTAAATGGAATCCTTCCAAAGAATTCGTGGATATAGGCTACACCGGGATACATGGGTGTAATAAAGTTGGTCACATTTGCTTTTTATAGCAAGCTAGCAAGAGGAGTTCGCTTTGCCTGGGCCATATTGTAACCTCAAAATGTTTATTAATGGCTTTAAACGCCTGCAGACTCAAAGGTTTGATGGTGCACAGTCACAATCAGTTCCCATCACATTGTTCCAGAATTTTCTCAATTTTAGCCTGGATCTCTGCCATTCTAGCCAAACATCTCTTTATAACCCAATCCTCATCATCCTCAGTGATGATTGTGTATGCCATCAGTGTTATCATTCCAGTGTGAAAGAGTTGGCTAGGAAGGTACATTTCATGATGCTTTGGTTTCCATTGCAGTGCTCACAGTAAACCTCCAGCAGTGGCCTTGATGCAAAAGTGGTTATCACCCCAACTCCAGAGTAGAAAACAGTCAGACTCACTTCACTCTTTTCCCCCTCGTAGACTATTTGGAACTCCTTCATGTAGCACTGATATAGTTCCGGATCCTTCTTCACCTGTTCCATCACAGAGTTGAGAGCGTTGTATTAGTGGTTTAAGTGTTCGAAACTTGCTGCTTGCCTCATTGACGACGAAGTGTACTGGCTTCAGGGGTCTGCTGATTGACCTGCTAAATGCTGACCCAGCTTGGTTTGGATCGTACACATCTTCAACATGGAGATGACAATATTGGTGGGTTGATGGTGGAGGCAAAAAATGTGAGGTTGACAATTCCCCCTAAGCAGACTACCTGCTGTCTCTTTCTGTTGGTCCTTTTCTTCAGTGATTGGTGCAACAATTCAACCTCAGTTGATCAGTACTCCTGAAAAAAGTCTGAAAAGTTGATTCATTGTAATGTCTCAGTAAGATCTTTGAAATCATCTTAGCTTGACGTTGGTATTGGCCATTTGAAAACAGATCTTTATGTTTCTGGTTTGTGTCTTACAATTTGGTTGTACAATATGGACATGCTGACAACTGAGTTATGTAATGGCTTTTGACAATAAATGGCATCTAAAAGGATATGCAAATGTCTCAAAGTTGTGGGAAAGTCTTGAACACTTCCTTTGTCTTTTAGAAAACTGTTTAAGACCACAAATCCTTTCACACAATAGTTCCAATGTGATGTGATAGTTCTGATGTGATGTCCATGAGATACAGCAAATATTTGTTTCTGACTAAATAGTTCTCTGAAAATAGAACTTCATTCATTCAGTAGAACCAAGGCCAAATTATTTTTATGACAACATATGTCATGTCTCACTTGAGTGAAGTCGCTAGCTGGTTCCCTTCGTCTGGTGTAGGAACTTTCCATCTGGGCACTCTGACCAGTTTTTGTGTCATATAACACCAGGGTACTTCGTGACTTGTGAGTCATGTGTAACAATTCTGATTGGAGTAGAGGCGGTATACAGGTTTTCCACATACTTTTGATATAGAAGCTTTTAACATACAGGTGAAATCAGATTAATATATTGATTGGGAAAAATTTAATGGATGTATAGGCTGTTGTCAATGGTCTACATAAATTGTGAATGTAAAAGTGAATCTAAATGAGTGCTGTGTAAAGAACCATTATGCACTGGGAGTTTCTTTGGAGGCTGTTTTGAGACAGCCAGTAAGAGCAGTCACAGCTGTTCTGCCAGACACGCCTGGCACTGGAAACCTGGATGTTTTTTTTCCTTCGAAAAGCTGAGGATTGGTGCAGTTTATAATGAGATCAAATTAGCAAATCATAACTTGTCTTGTACATCACACCTCAGGGAATGTAGACTTGTTAAGGCAGACATCAACTCTATAAAACATGAAGACTGAGACAAGAGACATTGGATTTTAGTTATAGATTATCAACGTGGATAGTAGGTCTTTTTATGAGATATTTGACATTTGTAATGCTAAGGTTTATAAGCAATATAGACCAGGTTTACAGACACTTTGATTTGGACACAAAGTTAAAAGAAGTAATTTTCTTTTATTGAAGCACAAACATGGGACACTGTACTGTATATGGACAGGCACTGTTGGTTAGATGACATACAGTTGGATACATTTTGGGCTCCTCAACAGATTTAAGGTATAAACAATTTTTGTAATAATAATTCTAATAAAAACCAAATATAATAAGACCATTGTCAGTTATACATGTAGAGCTAATCCATGGCTAGAGTGCTTCACTTGATTTTTCATTGTGATCATTTTTTCATGCAAATACAGATAAGAAATAGAGTGACTTCAACAAGTGTAGTTATACTATATCATACACAATCAAATGTCCTTTTGAATAATTCAAATGAAAGCACAAGAGAAAATTGACTGACTGTACAGACCCTCTGTATTATTCACAAATGCTCAAGCTTTATGTACCGTAGTGTGTACTACGTGTAATAGTGTATCCTGTGTGTAGTAGTGTGTCTACCATGTGTCTACCATGTGTAGTAGTGTGTATACTATGTGTAGTAGTGTGTACTAAATGTAGTAGGGTATCCTGTGTGTAGTAGTATGTCTATTATGTGTAGTAGTGTGTAGTACGTGTAGTAGTGTACACTGTTGTAGTGTGTCTACTTTGAGTAGTAGTGTGTACTATGTGTGCATGTGTACTATGTGTAGTAGTGTGTACTATGTGTGCATGTGTACTATGTGTAGTAGTGTGTACTATGTGTGTATGTGTACTCAGTATAGTAGTGTGTACTATGTGTAGTAGTGTGTACTGTGTTTGTGTGTGTACTATGTGTGTGTATGTGTATACTGTGTGTGCAGTGCTTGCAGCACTAATGTACGACATGGCTTTTGCAACGTTACTGAACATCACATGTATGACTTTGAATCAGACACAACATACAGAGTATAAATGCATAGTGTTTTTATAAGTATAGTGTTTTCAAGCTGTTGCGGAGTAGACAAGTTTAGAACTATATTGATACTTGTATTGTGTTAGTCTCCAGCCTCACAAACGCACATATTATTTCACCCTAATTAGGCCAATGGTTTCTGTGGTAAGGAGCAATCTTATAACTGATAATATTATGAGCTCAGTAAATGTATCTTATAAAGCTCTTAAGGTAGTACAGCGTAGTTCTGTACAGTGTCTGAAGGGGGGACTGAAAGTGCAGTGTGTAACATCAGCGATGGATTTCATGCCTACATTAGGCCTACATTCAAGCTTTTATAAGTAATTTTTTTGGTTACAGTAGATAATTGATCATTCGGGTAATTACTACTGCTTCCTGTATCAGTAACTTACACAATATTTGATTCTAATTAATCCGCTATAAATGGGTAGTGTCGTCCAATTACTTGCCATATCTGACAGTCAAATATGATGTCATTAGTCACTGTTCTGAAATCTGAAATCTACAGGAGAAATTAAGCTCCTGCATTTTTTAGTGGTGGTTTACATTTGCAACAGCCTAGCCTGTTATCGCTAAGATTATAGGCCATTCTTTGTAATGCCATGGAAAATGGGACATCCTTGGAAATATTCGTCATAAGTGCTAATTCTTTTCTGACCAGGCGTTGGTCCCCATGAAGTACAGTTTATGCAGCGCTCCATACAAAGAAGTCAAGTACGTCACTGCTTTATCGTAATCAATCCTAAACATAGCAACCATCACCTCAAAGCAATAAATGCTGCAGTTTGTTTTCAATTTTAGAATGATCTGTTTTTTCAATTTTAGAATGACCTGTCAGGAGAGTAATAGAGAAGTGAAAGGAAGTCAGAAGACTCCGAGGTTGTAGAGGGAATGTGGAATCTATATACGGAGGGCTGGCACACAGAGGGGGATCCTCTGCCCCTCCTGTTCCTTTCACTTGCCTTTGCACTTTCCCAGAGCCTCCTTCATCTTCTTCTGCACGTCCTCCATCTTCTCGCTCCAATCCTCAGTCAGGCCCTCCTCGTCATCGCCTATGATAGCAGAATACCCCATCAGGGCGATGAGGCCGATGCAGAAGAGGTAGGTGAGGCGCGTGCACAGGCGCTCCATAGTGTGCCGGTCCCCCTGCGAGTGTTTCAGGTACACCTCCAGAATGGGCTGGCTGAAGAGCTTGGGCTTGCCCATCACCCCTTCGTACAGCGTGTGCAGGTTCTGGTCGCCCAAGTCGTTGGCGTAGCTCTCCTCGAAGTCGTCTTTCTTGCGGTCGCGATTCTCCGGCCGTGCCTGGACCATTTCCATGAACTTGCGGAACTGGTTGTGCAGGTTTTCCTCCACCTGGCCGTACTGGCCGTCCAGGGTCTCCTTCTTGATCTGCTTCAGCGTGTTTTGGTTCTGCTGAGACAGCACATCCAGGGATCGGTTTATGGAGCCAAACTCCAACTTCAGCCTGCGGGTGTCTTCGTCGTCAACGTGGTGCAGCACCACCCGGATGAGCGAGCCGGCCACGCCAAAGATAGGGTTAACCACAGCCGCTGCAGACGAGATGGTGGCCACGCACTCCAGTACCTTTATCAGACCCTGCTTCAGCTTGGCCTGGTCCTCAACGATCTCCTCAGACATGATGGCAGACAGGAGCGTAGGTACAGACGGCACAACCTAACGATCTCTTCGGGAAACATAGAGAAATGTATTATTGTCCTAGGAAGGATGTGTTTCTTTCTCCCTAAAACTACATCAGGACCTCTAGATGGACAACAAGGGTCAGCTGTGGCAGTGTCGTTGCTGGCTGTAGCTATGACAACCGTCAGTTTGATTAAATGTGATTTGATGCACAAGGAGGACAGTACAATGGATGGCATAAGATGTTTGACAGCAGAATGATTCTATTCATCACAACTAAATTAAGCTTTTACTTCCTGTTTAAAGTGATGCCATACCAAACTTGATCTCTGCCAAGAACTAAGTGATGTAAACAATAAAAGGTTAACCAAACTATAGAATAAGATGCATATAACAACCATGCGTCAAACTAGCACTGGCAATGCTTAATGGACTTTATAGGATAAGAAATTAATATGTGACATAATGACATATAGGGGTGTGCTTGCACTGTAATAAACTATAGCTAGACATTTTATCTGTCTAAAATGGTCGTCATTAGGTGTAAAATTGTTAATACATTATTAAGTAGGCTCTACAAAGAGCCATGAAGCGGTCTTCGTACTTTGGTGACTATTTGAATGACTTACATTGACTTCTCTTGAAGGATGTACTTGGGTGCTTGTGGCTTATCAGCATTGACACACTCTTGGATTGTAGTTCTGGTTCTGCTCTGTGACACTTCAGGAGAGACAAAAATGAAAAACATATTTATGAAGAGCGTGTCATTCCTGAAAGAGAAATCATCTTGAACGTTCGTATGAGGTGGTCGTCTTGGGAGAATCATAGGATGTGAGTTGTAGTTTGTGCAGCTGACTGGCTGAGTGAACGTTCTGTCTGTCTGCCTCCACAGCCACACCTCAGCCACACTCATTCAGCATCTCAGCACTAGGCTGGTTTGAAAGTGAGTGAAACTCACTAGAATGGATGTTTTTACACCAAACTTGTCTAAGCGTGAATGACTACTGTACTACGGTACTGTTTTAGTTCAGTTTGGCGTTTTTTCAAATGCAGAAGCTTATATGATCAGAGAAGTGGAACTTGACAGACAGGAGACTGAGGTAATCAGAGGGCGTATAGGATGTGAAGCAGTACTGCTTCCAATCTCTCTTGGTGCCTCTCCATGTCTCTCACACCTCAGTGACTGCTAACATCAGAACAGACAAGCCTGTCTGGGATCACAGTCACTACGAACATCAACAGCTCTTGGGTTGTGAGAATTTAAACAGCTGTAGCCTGGAAAAAAACAATGACCCACATACAGGCTCAGCAAAGGTTTCTCAGAGGTGAGATGCAACCACTCCGTGTGTGGAACTCCCAGTGTTCTGTCTCCATTCACTCTGTTATCCCCAAGTCTACCAGAGGAGGGCAGTCAAATATGCCAGCAGTAATGAAATGACAGATTTCAGCACCACCACACGGACTGAGCTATTGTCACTCATGAACACTGGTTTAATCCTTTCATTTCAGGTTAATGTTACTTAGGGGGTTTGGGTGCTGTTTATTGACTGCGTAGATAACATCTGCAGACATTTTCATGTTTGGCTCCTGAGACAGATGACTGTATGAATAACGTATTGATTATTATGTGGATTTATCTATCTGAGTCTACATTTAACTTCTGGAATGTTCTATGAAATGTTTTGCCTATTTGCATTCTTGATTACCAGCATTACCATGTTTGATGATATCTAACACATTTTCCTCTTTCATATTTTCATCTCCACACAGATTTCACTCAAACCGAAACTTGCAACACTGTGCTTCTGGAATGCAGCGTTTAAGAGCAGGTAATGAAAGGGGTGATAACAATTGTCCACTTCATGAAAATGTAATTTCATAACATGACAAAGACTGAATGATGTCAATACACTGGCACATCCTAAGCCGATTTCCCAATCAAACGCACATTAACACACCTTCCACTATAAAAAGGTACAGGACATAACACGGAAGTAACAGGCAACTGCAAGTGAGCCTTTTCTCCATACGCATTCTCATACTAGCAAAAAAATGTGTGCATGAATGATAGCATGTAACTATTAACCATATTGAATTGTCATTAGAAAGCAGGCCCAGACTATTATTTCACAGATATCTAACCTGTAAGTTAACAGACTAGCACAGTGCTGTAGCTAGGCCGCAGCTGGGCCATGATACCACTGCTACACATGATATCACTCAGTCTAGGCTCTTGTCACAACACCTTACTGTACATTCTACAAATAATATGGTTTTTTTCTTCCTTTTCTTCATTTCTGTAATTGACATCCCGTACATGGCTAAGGACTGTCAACAAAACAGCTGCAACAGAGCTTCAATCAGGAAGTGGGCAGTTGCTTTCACTTCTTGCAGAGGAGCGGCCATCTTAAAAGTTCTACTGTGCTCATAGCTTGGAGAAAGCTTCATAAAAATCCATACCAAAGTAATTAAAATATACACTCAGTTAATGCTTTGCATGTTTATATGTCATTTAAACGGTTGTGTTTTTCTCCTTCTGTGTACAATGACAATTTCCTCTCTTTCTTTACAGTTTGAGCACTTCCTGTACAGCGCAGCTGTGAGACAAATATAGCAGAAAACTAACAATTCAACACAAGCACACAACAATGCATACTCTTCCAGGAGTCTACTCTGTGTGTGAGTACCATATGAATCCCTTTTCCCCTCTCCAACAGCACAGAGCCAGCAATCTCCATTCTCTTCCCAGCTATGGCTCCCCCTAGCCGTCTCTCTATATTTCCTATCTACAATGCCCTGTCCCTCCCTTCTTTATCAGACTACACAGACACCACCTAGATACTGAAAACTTAAAAGTATTTGGCAAATATTAACATTAAGTGTCCCTATATACCCCCTATCCATACTTGCACACCATTGGCCACAATGTAATAAAGATTTTCTTACCTTTACAGAGGTCTTTTTCTTCTAGCTACCTCTCCAAAGTTCCAATTCCGTTTGCCTACTTCTTCTTCCCAGCAATCCCTGCTAAAGGACACTTCCATGTAATTTGAATGTGTAGGGGTGCTCATATTGGACCAAACCATTACTTTTTAGCAGTGAGCCCTCCAGACTCTCAAAATCAGCCAATCTGGCCATATACATACACAAGCTCCAACATGCTTTTTTCAAATGGCATGACAGTGGCCATAGGCACTAAACCCCCTCTTTAAAAACATACTAGACACCCCCAAGACATTCAGCATATTATGGTCCACCCTGTAGTCATACTGCCCTATACTGTAGAGCAATTGTCACTCAGTGCGCAGCTGAGTACTCAAGAGAGTTTCCACAGGGTTTTGTGCAAGCCCTGGAGCCTATAGGAGAGGTCCAAAATGATTCAATATGCATTCAGGACACACAGAGACTTCTTTGGATTGGAATAGACCTCTGAAACTTTGGGGGGAAATAACATATGTGTAATATAACAGGATTAAACACAGTAGGTGCGATGTCTCCAAATGTCCTCTCCAAAAGTGCTCAGGTGTATCCATTTAAACCAAAGGCTTTCCAGTATCACCAGGACCAGGTAAAAAGGCTTCTAAATGTTTAAAAATGTATCTCTAACTATGATTGTCTTTATATATTTTATACAGACAACTATTATTTAAAATTTGGCTGAAACTGTGTGAACTGGCTGAAGTGTGTCTACACTCACTGCAATACTTAGGTAAGTAAATGGTCCTGTTCAATGTCTGTATTTCTTTAACAATAATTATTTAAATTTACGTTTGAATTTTTCCCCCATGTATATTTACAATCTTAAACTAAACATATGCACATTAACTTTACATTAACACAGTATTCAGCTCCAAATATCAGTTAGCTCCAAATATCAGTATGACGTAAAAATAGCTGAGTGCTGACAGTGGTGCTGAAGTTGAAACTAGCTTAAAAGATACTTAGAAATGTTAAAATAATCCATGTAAAAAATATTTGTTGTCGATATAAGTGATAAGTGACTCACGTAACAAATACAAGTAATAACTGACAGACTAGAGATAGGTCGCCCAGTAGACCAAGCAATTTGAATGTAACCAAATGAATTCCCACCGAACAGGCCATTCATAGCTTCAGAGCGTCACTGTCTACTTAGCCCACAGAAGAATCTAGTGTTGTTACACAGCGTACATTCAGAAAAAGGACACAAAAAGACTTCTTCTTTTACTGCGTTTGGATGGTCTATGCTACTGATGAAGAGATCATGTGTTTGGTCCTCTGGGTGTCTAGGCTTGATCCATCCATTGCTGTGCCTGGGGCTGTGGCAAGACCCTGAAGCCGTCCACTCGACGGCCAGCTCCCAGCAACAGCCATGTCTACAACAATATAGACTAAACCATGAATGCTGTAAAGGCATCATACACTGTAAAACCCTCAAAACAAACCAGAAACCGACGGCGTCCAGCGTTTTGCGTCGTCACACCTTCTTCAATGTCGCCACAGGGTGGTCAATTGGTCATCACAAACAAAAAAAATCAACCTTGAGTCCGTTAAATATTTTTGAGAACATATAAGCACAAGCAAACGGTTTCAAGGACTGAGATGTAGCGTGTGCGACGGATGGCAGCTGCTGGCACGCGCCTGCTGCAGTCGCTATTGTTCAAACACCATCAGCTGTCACACATATCACATTTCAAACTAGAATTTGATCCAGATAAATGAAATGTTTATTTATGGAAACAAGCGTCCGCAACAGATTATTCTTATCGTTTCAATTGCGCGTGGTATGTTTCACTGCACATTTGTTTAGACGCCCTTTATAAAATCAACATTTTGTTGCGTATTTAGGCTACACACTGCATGCGGGCACAAGCTAAATTACAAATGGAGCTTGAGACGCAATACTACAAACTGCTTTTCAATTCTAACATGTTGTAAAATACCTGGACAGAAGTTGCGCCTATACCCTATATTTCTAGAACAGTGTCTTACATTATGCGCATGAATGTGCGCATAGGCCTTTTGTAAATACTACCCCACACTGCACAATTTGACTTATATCCATTCTCAGCACTGTGTATCCACTGTCAAATATGATAAATCATTCATGTCGAATGTAATAATTGTTTCATAAATGCATGTCAAATAGGTTGTAGTAGATTGTTACTATTTAAAAATAAATTGCATACTATGTACTGTATTGCAGTGCTTGTCTTTGTTGAATGTCTTGATATTGAGGTAAATTAATAGTTCATAATAATGTGGTTTAAATTCCCCAACTGAGTCAATCACATTGATTCAGAGATGATCCATTATGCCACAGGCCACAAACATTTCCACTTCAAGTTAAAGAAAAGCTTCAGGACAGTAAACAGGTTAATTCTCATGGCATACACACATCATGATTGTTTGTTTTGAACACAAGGAGCTCATGTTGGTGAAACCAAAACACAGATTTGGTGTGACAAACGCCCTTCACTTTGAGTATAGAAAATGCTTTATTAGTAACAGCAATCCTAAAATAATAAATAAGTCACAAATAAACGATATTTTACCACAATACCTACTGATATTGTACAATGTGTTTCAGGATATGGTAGAATATGGTGTGTACATCTGGCAATACATTTTCATGAGCTTCAGTACATATACACATTTATTAACATTATTTAATCAATATGGAAAAGTTCAGATGAGATTTTAGAACAGTTGAAAGTGCAGGAATATCAAATAAGGTATTTGCACTCGTATTATTTAAACATAAAAAACATGCAATATGTACTTCATTGCTTAATGGTCCTATTGTATTACCTGCTTCCAGTGTGTACTGCAATTGTTGAAGTTAAAAGTAGCAACTATTCATATCAACAATTACACATGCCCCCAATTAGTCAACATTATGCAGAGATTGTTTCCACAGCTTGACAAATAACAAGCATTCACTGGCCACTATGTACAGTATCACGAGATCACGCGGTCAACTGCAGTGCGTTTCATTGTCTTGCAAATGATCTGCATACGCCGTCCTCCACGGCTCCTCCTGTGGCCCCACCCTGCCGCCTCCCCAGGTCCCCTCAGGGGCCTCCGAATTCTGGGGGAGGATGCAAGGATGAGCAGAGTCTGTCTGGAAACCGTGAGATGTTTTGCGGGCGCGGTAGCGAGACGCTGCTGCCCTCCAGGCCTCCCTCCTCAGTCTCTGGGTCTCCTCAGGTAAATCTGCGATCAGCTTCTTGCGCTGATGATACCTGAGAACAGCAGCAAGGTTAAAAAGGTGCACAGATGAGCGTCAGAAATTCAAACCGTAGGTGACAATCCCCAGGAGCAGTGACCTGTACCTGCGTCTCTCTCTCTCCCTGTAGGCCTGCAGTCTCTCAGGGTCCGTGTAGATTTTCTCTTTCATCCTTTTACTATACTGTTGTCGTACCTTTTTCTCTACGACAAGGACACAGCAGCGACATCATATTTATCAGTACTGTAACAACAGTGGTTTGGACCTGTCACCGTTCGTTACACATATCCAATAATCCAATGACACAACTCTAAAATTCCCAGTAAAAGGATCCAGGCCTCCTTGTGGAACGTAAAGGAGACACTTACTTCTCTGGTCCATAATCTGTTTTTTGATCGTAGGTGATATCTCATCCTGCATCTGTCGTGTAGAAGAGTTCCAGTAGTATCTCCTAGGATTGCCCATGTCCGCAGAGGCCATGCTGAGCTGTGATAAAGAGCCGTTCTCCTTACTGAGGCCACACTCTCCTTCCAGAGAGTCCTCGATTCGGGCCAAGTCCTCGTGTTGGCTCTCAAGACTCTGCTCGCTCATCTCCCATTTGATGTAAACGGCATCCACGTCCGACGGCTCCTCTTTCACCACCACGGTAGGGAGAGGGACAGGCGACGGGGACAGGGAACCTCGGACACTCTTTGAGAAGCCTGGGGCCTCTGTGATATCGGTGGAGGGGTTCTGGTAATCGCTGGAACCTCCCTGAAGCTCTGTTGTTAATACAATGGCTGTTATGTCTAAGTTTATTTTAAATGAATACATTTGAATCCTGATGTACCATAGTCTTATCCTGTCTTAATGCACACTGAATGCGTCTCAGGTACGCAGTTGATGTCATTTAGATTTTGTAATGGCACAAAATATACGCAATATTATTTAAAATGGAGTAATACGATTGTCACTTACCGTTAAACCCTTGCGTTTGCCAGTTAGCCACGCTGGTTGACTCATTGCTATCGGCTATAAGTCTTTGAGGAGTACTTTTACTTCTAAAACTTCCACTTGGGTTTTGATTGTCATAAGGATGTTCAGAATGTTTAAATAAGTCTTCTAGATTCCTGGCATGTCTACGTAGTATTTCCAACTCCTTTTCCGCTACTTTCACCTCATTCCGGAGTTTTTGGTTTTCCTTGTGCTTCTCTGTCATGTGTTTGTGATATTCTTCCATTTTTTCACTGTTCACTCTATATAGCACATTGACGACCATTTCAATGGCACTTCTGACAGCTGATTCAATTGCATAAGAGTCCTTCTGGTTAAAGGCCAGAGAAGTCATAGTTTTATTTAAAATGTGTAGAACTAAGCTAACAACTGACTAGTTAAAGACCAGCAGGTGATGTAAGCTGTTTAGCATTAGCAGCGTTGTAAGTGTAAAACCTGAGAAAAAGCACGTATTATTTATCTTCAACAGGCATTCCCTCTAAATGTACAATACTGAACAAGCTGCATGGTAAGTATGTTGAAAATGTTATTCGTAAATAAGTAAACCCACTGTATAATAGCTAGGATGCTAACAATATCTCCCTTTAGTTGTTTTTCTTCCTCTTCTTTGTGGTTGAGTTTCATTTCCTGTTCCTCGAATATCATATTTCTGGCTTTCCTCAGAACATCATCGCCTAGTGGAGTGGAATGGGACTTCACATGATAATAAAAACACCCTGCCCTTTCCCCCAAATTCAGGGTTTAATCCAAGCGATAATGTTATGGTAGGTTGACATTTGTAATCGGTAGTATAACAATTTGTAAACTACAGTAGTAGTTCCGTCAATATCAAATGAGCAACGATTTTACTGTTGTTTTTCCACTACATTTCAGATAGGTAAACATAAAAAATTAATGACTTCGTAGGTCACTAGTTTCCCCACCAATCTCGTGATTTATATATACACTTGTAGTTGGTTTTTCAAGTGCATTTGAGAAAAAGCAATAAAGCCCAAGAGTGACAATGAGAAAACGCACCACTAGAGGGTAGTATCCAGTTTAAAAAGATGCCTAGTTTTGTTGCCCTACTTGTCAAGTGTTCTCCTTACAACGGTAATACATGATTTGAAATTAAAATGAGTAACATTTTTGTATAAATATGCTAAATTTATAGGTCATGTGGACAGAATCAAATGATCAACAATTTTACTGTTGTTTTCCCACTACATTTTAGATAGGTAAACATAAAAAATGCATGACTTCGTAGGTCACTAGTTTCCCCACCAATCTCGTGATCTATACACTTGTAGTTGGTTTTTCAAGTGCATTTGAGAAAAAGCAATAAAGCCAAAGAGTGACAATGAGAAAACGCACCACTAGAGGGTAGTATCTAGTAAAAAAAAAAGCCTAGTTTTGTTGCCCTACTTGTCAAGTGTTCTTACAACGGTAATACATGATTTGAAATTAAAACATTTTTGTATAAATATGCTAAATTTATAGGTCATGTGGACAGAATCAAGTAGAGTATAATTAAATGTAACTGTTTTAAACATATTGGACGTCCACTGCAAGAAATAAATAGCGAGAGAGACAGAGATACAGACAAAGAGAGAGAGAGACACACACACACACAGAGAGAGAGAGCATTAGGTGAGATGCTGTTACCAAAACTGTAGAGTACATAAACATTGCTTGTATGTTTGTAACTCTGTTTGTCTGAACTTCAGAAGGAAAAAATTAGTCATCACAGAGCAAACCCTGTCTGAGCACGTCCAATTTTGACCCCTGGTGACTTGCTTCACATTTTGAGGTGTTATGAGGGATGTGTGTTTGTCATTAGATTGTGACTGAAATAGCTCTCTGGTCTACGGGGGTTTTTTATCACTTGAGGGCTGCTTCACTGAGTTGCTCTGTCAAGTGACCCGGATACTAAAGCAAAGTGGTGAAGGTGTCTTACCATGGCGGGGGTAATGTGAGGGGGAGAGGGTGGCTAGTATGTTGAGAGGAGGTGATGGTGGTGTTGGAGGGGTGGGAATTGAAGGGTATGTAGTAATGCAGCTGTGCGTGTGCTTGTGTGTCTGTGTGCGTGAATAAGGAGGGCAGAAAAGGTTCAGAAGTGTTGGAGCGGAAAATCGCTCTCCCTACCTTCCCCCTCCTCTTTTCTCTCACTCCCTTTCTCTTTCCCTCCCTCTGTCACTGGGCCAGACGTAAAGCAACAGCAATTTGTGCGATTTCACAGCTCACTGGGCCCCAAAAACTCTGACAGCGTTGTACTGGGAGAGGGAAAGGAGGTGGGAGGAAGGAGGGAATTCAGCAATGGTGAACATGAAGGTGAGTGGTAAATGAAAATGCATTGAGTATAAGTGAAATAGATGAGTGAGGATAATTTATGCTGTTACTCACAGTCTACCAACACTTCGCCCATTGAAATAACTCAGAGAGCTATCTATCCAAACGAGCTGCACATATCCAGCGATATGCAAAATGTTCTCTCCTGTATTGGCAAGAAATGATAGCCTTTTGACATAAAGGCAGATAAATCCTGATTGTGACCTGGAGTGACTTAATCCGTCCATCTCTTCATGCCCTCTTAGCCTCCTATAGGGCTCTGTTTGGGTGGCCAAAATCCTGCCCAGTCTTATGTTCCGGACAACAGTTTGACCCCCTGAACACTCTCAATGACCACCATAGACTTTTAAACACTCCTCACATACGGTGGTCCGAAATTCAAGGATGCATTCCTGAACAGAACTATAAAACAGTAGTATTGCACATTCTTTAAAAAAATGCATACAGTGCAAGACCAGGGTTGAGGGTGAAGATTGTATTTATTCAGCATAAACCATTATTTGGTTGAAGTTCAGTTTTTCTAGGTGGGACAATTCAATGGTTAACCACACTTCTGATAGGAAATGTTTTTAAACTGCACTTTTGGTCAATGTTTTTTGTCCATGGCTCTTGACCTTGAGAGTACTGTTTTAAAAAAACAAACATTGATACCGAAGTGCAATGGAGGATTGAGACTGAGAGACTCATTTCCAGTCTACAGTCATTCGGAGTGTCCTCTGAGTAAAACCAGGGGATGACCGACAGTCCGAGTGCAACCTCTCAAGACCAGAGGGTAGAGAAAGAGACCTACTGGAGGAGAAAGGGGTAGACTACAGCGGCGAGAATAAGAGGTGGCGGTAAAGATGAGCAGACATGAAAAAATAGAGAAAAAAACGTTAGAAAAATACAAAGACAAAATAGAGGAGACAGAGAGAGGTATCCCTAACACAAATATAGAAAGAGAAAAGATGGCAAACTAAAAAAAACGAATCCAAAGAATCTGAGAAAGAGAGAGTCCGAGGCGAGAGCGCTCTTGAGATAAGAGGTGTCACCTGAGTGCTTTGTCTTCGAAGAGGGTCAAGAGGGAGTTCAGAGGGGGTTCAGGACATCTGTGGAAGCTCTGACGGGGTCAGCCACGGGACAGGAAACCATCTTAATCCCTCAGCAGAGCCAGGATGAGAGGATTTCACCCTCCCTCAGCCGGGGCTCCCACCCACAACAGTAGCTAATTGAGCCCTCTCTGATCACAGTGCTTCCATATAAAGACACACAGGCTTTAGAGCACAGCCTGGAAATCCCTTTTACTGCGCTCGCCATCGTGGGTGTTATCGGCACAGGGTGCATGTCATTGGCATCGTAATGATTACTCTCTAAGTGAAGGTGTTGTAAGACGTTTGGAATGCTAATACAGATGGGTAAATGATAAGACTCAAGAGATAGATACACATGCATGCATGCGGAGATCAGAGGCCAAATACACTGATGAATTATATAGACAGACAGATGAAATACAAAATCATACATGCAGAAATATACAGAAAGTGGATCGCTGGACAACAGTGGTCTGAGTAGAACAGCAGCCTTGAGCTTGTGCAGCTTGTCTCTGTGTGGAGAACCTCCCCCCTCAGGATATTACCATACAGGCCGAGGGGTCAGATAAAGGTGCCATCACCAACTAGCCAACTGGAAAACTCCAGGGTTCAGAGGTCATGGATAAGAAGCCCTATTGGCTGATTGGTCAGACAAATCAAATGAACACCCCCCTCACCACCACCACCACCACCATCCCCTATTGAATCACTGTCCATGAAGAATTAGATGAGGAACCTGCATGTCATTGCATTCATCCGACTACTTTTTTTAATACATTTTTTTCTGGTTTAATTAGAACTTTATCTTACTGTGATTTAACTGCTAATGAAATGCAAAGTTTTGGGGGTTTGTAAAGTAGCTTCATTCTTCAATATCCTTTGTACTTGAGCTGTGTAATATTTGTTCAGATGAGAGCAAGTTATTTAAATGGAACAGGCTGTTCCTTTTTGCGATGTTAAAAGCGTTGACAGAATGTGCTTTAAATATATTTCCACTGGAATTTCTACCTTTTAGGTCACCTGGATGAGGTGTATTTTCAATGGGGATAGTCATGTTTAATCTGGCATTGCTTGTGGATTAGGAACTGCAACAACGATGGGTGCAAGATTGACCTTAATTACATACCATCAAATCCCATGGAATGGTTAACATTTAATTTTTTACTTTGCAGGTGGTGTCACAACCCAAGCTCTGGCTATGAGGATGGGGAAGTGTTTGCATTACATGTTACATAGATGTTTGTACCTTCTCATCTGAGTCCACTGCATCAGTAATTTCATTTTTATCCCCATTCACGCCTTTGACCTTCCCCTCACCACAAGGATTTGGTAAGTGGTGATTTATCTGCCCAAATAAAATTGTCGGCTCCATTGAAATGTGTTTAAGGTGGGGGTCACTCAACGGGTCAAAGATGGCGGCTAATAAATTGAAGGTGAGGTTGAGGAGGAGGTGGAAGAATGGGGGGGGGTCTCTAGGGAGAGAACGGCTTACAATTGGGTGAAAAATGGAAATACAAACAGGAGATGGGTGTGCTTGATAGAAGCATAAAATGCTAAAACATTTCAACCTGCATCATGCAAGACCTCACCTTGAGTGAGGTTTGGCGTTAAGATGGTGTATCACTCACTCTGACAGTTTGAGGTTAGGGGGCTCATATAAGGAGTGAAGGGCAGTGTCCCTTCAAGCACTCTAGGTGCATTTAGTTACACCTCACCTGCTGTTTGCAAAAAATCTCACCTCCCTCACATTTAGCCCGTACACTTCTGCATGCATATTTTTATAATAGATAACATAACTTTGCTTTTGAAGACTTTGACAAAACTTGCACATGTGCCCAAAGTTGTTTCTGTCGTTGAATTCTTGTACTTACATACACAATGATGTTGCAGCATTTATCAGTACTTACAAAGCTCACAGGACCATAATATCTTACGTGCTTGATCTCATGTCATTTACTAAAGAAAGGGATTGTTCCTTGTAGTTTAGAAATTACCATGAGATCAATATTGTTTTGAGATCCTTTTAGATTGCATCAGCTTTTGTTGAGTGTTTTGCATACGTTGCAGGTGACAAGAACACCTTCCCCCTGTTTTAAGCTGGCAGGTAGCTGCGTTGACAAAGTAAGCAGACCATATGCAAATACATACATAGAGATGTTATTGTAAGACATGTTTTTAACTGAAATTCTGTCAGCCATGGTGTTAACTTTGACGATTGGGAAAACTAATAAGTTGACTTGTGTATTGATAGTCAAAGCTTTGGTTCCTGAAAGCCAGGTCATTCACATTACAGTTCAACGGTTTCAGAAAAACACATTTCACAACATTTGCAAAACATTCAGCCAAATACAGCCATAACATTCTTGAATTGAATGCCCAACACAGAAAGCCCCCAAAAATGGACTCACTGGACTCACTGTTTGTCAAATATTTATTCATCCTGCCGACCGCTAGCCTTTTATTGTCCTACTGTGATTTGCCACCTGCAGTTCGGACACAAATGAGGTGACACGTCAGTGCCAAGGGCTGTTTGATAGGGTCACACTGCTGGACGTTTCATTGCCATCTGAGAGGTTTTGTAGCAGGGCAAGTGACCAGAACTTGAAGCAGATGTCAGAAACTCACCAGCAACAACATCTAATTACTGACTGGAGAACGATGGAGGAAGAATACAAATCAGAACCCATTTATGGGAGGAGCATCAGACAGTGAAAGAACAGCAAATTGACAGGACAAAACCCCCAGGGGTATTATAGGGAAACTATAACACGTATACCTGTTGCTTCCTCATTCATGTTTGCTCCATCCATTAAGTGTATTTCAACGATGCTATTTATAATGTCAGTGGAGAGGAAGTCCAAAGTCAACGAAGCTAATTTGCTTCATTGTTGTCTTTGGACGGCGCCTGAGATGGGTCATTCTCTGAACTGTGCACGACCGCAGGGTCAAACCAGCGCTTGTTTGTCTTGGAATATGACTAACTTTCTAATGGTGAAACATTTGCCCCGTAGCACAATGAGGAAATCAAAAGCGGGAGTGCACCAGATGGGAAGACAAAGATGGATAGGCTCTGCTAACAGGCAGATGTTTATGGGCCATTATTTACAAGCTCTTTAATCTGGGCTATTTCCTCGCCCTTGGCAATGGACAGGTCTATGGGTCACGCTAGCTGAACTCTTCCACCGTTGGTCATCCATCTCCCAAGGAGGAAAAGGCACAGGGGGTGTGGATTGGGTTGAGGGGTGGGGGGGGTAAGGGAAGAACGGTACAGGATGTGTGTGAGAGAGAGAGAGAGAGAGAGAAAGAGTGGGGGGAATAGATCACGTGAAAGTCTCCATTGAAAGTCTATAGTTTATTATTCGTCTTTCCTTTATTCCTCCCTTCCACTTTTACCCTCCACAGACATATCAATTAGGGATGCTAGTGCAACAGTACTGTAGCCGCATGCTTTCTCCACATCTCCTTCTCCCGCCTAATTTTACCATCTGCTAGATGAATATTAGCTCAACTGCTGTCCATATCGATTAGCGCTAAGGTTAAAAGCTTAAAAGACCTTGGCTTGAATATGAGTTGCTTGGCAACCACTCTCCTCAGACCCCAGTCCCCACTCCCATCCCCCCTGAAACTGTCAGCTTCAACAGAAGGGAGTTGGGGGTGAGAGGGATGGAGGGTGGTGGTGGTGGTGGTGGTGGGGGGGGGGGGGGGGGGGTCCCAGCCTAACCAGACAGCCCAAGCCTAGGCCTTGATTTCTAACCCCCATCTGTGATTAAAGGCAGCCCCCTTCTGGCTGACACGGCGACCTTAACCCTTGTCCCTGGACCTCCCTGCTCCAGGGTCACTTAACCTTGAACCCAATTACAAGATAAGGTTACTTAAGTGTGACCCGCACCTTGGATTCACTCAGTTAATAGGACAGCTAGGAGAAAAGGGCCAGCGCAGCTGATACGCTTCTAGGCTAATTCGCCAGGTTGACAAAGGTCGGGGGCACTCGCTATAAAGAATGGGACGCCCTTCGATTTCTCACGCAAAATGAGACTCAGCAATACGATACGGTGGCAAGCAGGGCAATCAGTCGAGACAGCAAGCCTGAAATCCAGATGCCTTCATCACATTAGACCCCATCGTTCCAGTAACCTTAACATAGCCATAATGTAAGTGTACCAGAGACGGCAAAAGTACACACACTCAAGTAGAAGTACAGTAAAAAAAATAAATACTCTGGTAAAAGTTCCAGTACTGACTGACACTTTTACACCTATGTGTCTCATCGGTCCTGAACTCTCAGTGGAATTATCTCCCCCAGTGTCCAACAGCAATGCTTTTAATGTGGGCTGCAAAAATAGGTCATCTTTTTTAAATTGAGACACAAAGGATCTCTGATTACATTTGGGACCATGTGTTCGCCGACATTCAGATTTCTACGGATCACAGCACAAGCCAGTCATACACAAACACAGCGCATCGCTGTCAAGGATGAAATCATGTACACGGGATAGAAAGCTTCCAGATGCTTCCGTATGTTCTATTTGTGAAAAATCACATCACACATAGGATTAAAGAAATGTTGGACAAAATACGCATTAGAGCAATGTATCAAACCTGCATACAAGTATTAAAATAGGCTACAAGTAGAGCAAAAATATGAAACATGTGCTAATAGAAAAATGCAGGAGGCAAAAACCCTTACTTTGAACCCACCCAACTGAACACAAACTAAACAAGCAACATGGCTGTTGAGTTGGCTATCACAGCCAAAATAACAGAAGCTTTGGTTTATAATACATCCGGTTAGTGCCGCCTGATTGCTCTACAACCTCTGTCAAAGATAGAGATGGAGAGACAAAGAGAGGGAAAGAGAGATAGAGAACGAGAGAGAGATAACAAGCAATGAATACCATTTTAGAAAACGAGAGAAGGATGGAGAGGGAGGAAGCAAGGTGAAAATATGGAGAGAGCGAGCGTGCGATAGAGGGAGAGAGTAGAAAGAGAGAGTAGAGAGAGAGAGAGAGAGAGAGAGAGAGAGAGAGAGAGTGAAGTGCGAGGGTAAAAGAGACAGAGAGTGCCCTGGTAGTGGCCTGCTGACCGCTAGTTGAACCTCTCGCTGAACTGAGGATGAACCCTCAACTTGAGGAGCGTCGGTCACAGATCTCCCTGGGAGCTACATGCAAGGGCAGCCAGCCCTGGGACTGACACACACAGACATAACACACACTCGTGCTCTACTCAGGCGCACAAGCACACAGTTCCGTGTTGGCATAGAAACACACACACACACACAAACACACACACACACACACACACACACACACACACTGGCCCATAATACACACATAATACTCATTCATCCTCTACTTTGCACCCAAATCCACTCACATAAACTTACAGCGACGTAATACTGTATTTGCGCACAGGCGAACACACGCACGCTATTATCCACAGACATGCGAGTTGACCCTGCCTGCCCTTTCACAAGCACATGTTCTGATCAACTGCAGAGGTGTGCGTGCACAAGAACAACACGCAAAGCGTGAGTTTGCACCGGCAGCGCAAGCAAGACAGACACACGACACACACCTACTGTGTTGTATATCCACAAACTCAATACATACACGCACACAAACACACTATTACGCTAACAGCTAACACTCCACCAGACACATCAGATATGGCTGTAGCCCTTTAACCACCCCACTGTGACACGCCCATGAGGACACGGCAGAATGCACCACAGGGTCACGGACAGGTCAGCCCAAGCATACCAACCATGTCCCTGTCCCTGTGGCATTCAGCTGCAAATGTCAGACAGAGAGAGGACAGGAGAGAAGGGGGGGTGAGGGAGCAAGAGAGAGAGAGAGAGAGAGAGAGAGAGAGAGAGAGAGAGAGAGGGAGAGAGAGAGAGAAAGTGTGTGTATGAGAGAGAGACAGACAGAGAGAGAGAGAAAGAGAGAGAGAGAGAGAGAGAGTGAGTGAGTGAGTGAGTGAGTAAGAATAAAAGAAAGAGAGAGGGAGATATAGACAGCTCTAACATGTTTTGATGTTGACTGTACCTTGTTTGTCAAAATGTTTGTGAAGTTCCATGTAAAAAGAAACCCCTGTCAGGTGCACCCTACCTTGCAGGGTGAAATGGTGCGAGACGGAATCCTGGGTGTAAGAGTAGGGGGCCAGGGAGATCTGTAGACCCCCCTGAATCTGATGCCCCTCCCCTTGTCTGGTAAATGTGGGCTGTCAGAAACACAAAAACATTTACTTTCCACACACTAACTCCTCCCTTAAACATGCACATACACACACCTTCACTCTGACAGGCAGTATGGCCACCAAATACTAAAAGACTATGCATGTACAGGCACTTCGATCACATCTGAATAAAGTCAATTATTCAATGCATGAACAATCTACTTAATTCTACATCTAAGATATGTGCGTCATGATAAAGAACACACTTGTAAAATATTCACTGTTAGCACATTCATTATTCATGCTTTTTGGGTGTCACTTTAAAATGCGATACATTCCAAACTGAATCTGATATTACGTAAATTTGCAAAGACGTACGACAACTGCATTGACAAATATGCATACACAGACTACACACTACTGTATTGTAACATTACCATCACTTAACTAAACTAAATGGATTTAATTGTGCAATTACGTTTTTTCCGTACCCTGTGGCAACCACTTGAATTTCTAAATATTTGATTCAGGTTGAATAAAGAACTTTGTGTAACGGCTTGACTCACAGAGAGAACAAGGTTACACAGTGTGATGCTAGCACTCAAATTCAAGGTAATGACATGTATGATGACATCAGGAACTGCAGCGGGGTTTGGAGGACGGATGGTTGGAGGTTATTGCTGCAATCCAGCCGTGAGGGCAGGAAAGAGGATTGTTGAATTTCCATTGTTTCCCAATTTGAGATTAACAGCGCGGTCCTCTAAGGTCAGTGAGTAAGTCAACCGCAGGTCACAGATTATTACACACGGGCTGGGTGTGTGTGTGTGTGTCCACGTGTGTCTGATCTCTGGGGTAGGACACATTGCATTTAGTGTTCTCACTGAACACAACACTGGAGTTTACTTGTGATATTGCACGCTGTGTGTTAAAAGGTCACAGTGTGTCTTCCCCTAGAGGAACAGTGAGGTCTGAGCTCTTCGCTCTGAACGTTAGGCTGCAGTCTGCAGTCCTCACTAGTAGATCACAGAGCTACTTTCAGTAGTGCCGTTTATAGTCTGTTTTCTGTAGATTTGTGCTTTGGGATTATAAAAGCAACTTGATTTAAATCTTAGTCCTAGACTCAATTTCATGTCCTAGACTCAGTTCTAAACTGAGATTGAAATTGACGGTAAGAGAATTCAGTGAAAAACATTGTTTAATTGCTTTTCACTCCTGGACTGTTGAATTCTCACTCTGGGACCATATGCAGTGCATTTGAGTAGGATTAAACACCAACCAAGCACAAACAGGATATCTTAACAGTCTACAGATGATAAAATGCCCCAAAAGTAAGAAGATATTTTGTAATTTCAAGTGTTCTCTTAATCACTATACCACACACAAACAGAAATATCATGACCGTAACCATTAACCAGCTTTAAACCCTTGTATGGCAGAGGTTCAGAATACCGCCGACCTTGTAATAGACTGAAACGGCAACTGAGACCCAGGCCTCAGCAAGGTCATGAAAGGTGTAGGTTTCTCTGTGAAACTTTGTGTGGGGACAGCTGTCACAAAGAGCTGGCCCCTGGACGCCGAAGGAGACCCAGTGGAGACAGACAGCTCGTGGAAAGGCAGGAACTGTCAACGTCCACTAGCATCGGCGCTTTCACGTTCAGGGCTGCATAAGAGGCTCTTTTGTTACATGTACAGTTTTCTGTGGTCCAGTATCTATCTCTCTCTCTCTCTCTCTCTCTCTCTCTCTCTCTCTCTCTCTCTCTCTCTCTCTCTTTCTCGCTCTCTCTTTCTCTCTTTCTCTCTCTTTCTCTCTGTGTCTCTCTCTCTCTCTCTATACACATAAATACTGTTCGCCCTTCGAGGCAACTGTTGTTGTGATTTTGGGCGTTACAAAAATAAATTGAAATTGAAATTGAAATTGAAATACTGTAAACTGTATATGTGTATTACATACAGTACTATATACATGTACTATATATGTATACAGTATATACATAAATTTTTATACATGTACTGATAAGGATTAAATGAAATTCTTCTCCTCTCCCTGCCTTTTGGTTAAAACGCACGCGGCCTCCAAAGCACAAAACTTGGCCACTAACTGGTCAGTTGGGCCATGTGTGTCTGTGCTGAAATTTATCGGCAGCTTTCAAGCTCCCGACGTATCATTTGCAGCTTTGATGGTAATGGTTTTCAGTCAGTCCCCTGTGGAGAAACATCTTGTCTCATCAAAGTAATTGCAATAGATATTGCTTTTCCTATCAAGCATGATTCTCTCTGTCACATACACATACATTTACACAACCTTTCTCTCACAAAGCTCACATCGTCCAAACGTTTTCAAACACAAACATGGCTTCGAGAGACTCATAAAGCGTTGCTCTCAAAAGCGAGTACGGCCTCACGACCTTGTCCGAACACACACGCACACGTTTGCATGCTCACACGCACATAAACTCCCATTCACTAATCACACTCGATGAACCACTCAGAATCACACAGCTGCATCGCCCATTGCCAATTACCATGGCTGTGACCTCACACATCCGGGTCAGTGATTTCCACAACAAGGACAAAAAGCAAGCTAGCCCTGGAATCCCAGTCTCTAATTACTCTGCACTGGGTTCCCCCCTGTAGGACAATGCTGCAGGTGAGAAGTTGGATGGGGCCTTTCTATCAGGACTTGGCAGGGGCACAATGGGACACTGTAACATTGGCTGGGACTTCTGTCTGCTTGCAGGGGAAAAGTGAATCTAGGAAAGATCTCATTTTTGAAGCAAGCAGGGATTTGGTCGTGCTCTTCCTTTTCCTTGCTTGAATATTTCGTTTTGTATATGCATGAAATGCTTGTTTGCAGTGTTGATATGACACTACTGTGTAATTGAGCCAACTTTAGGCCAGGTGAGATAATTGTACTACATTGTCATAGTTGTGGGTCGTCTGAAATCAGATCTTCTGAAACTGGTTGAAAGAGGAACAGGTTGGCTCACGTTTATCTATGAGATAAAGCTGCATGAGAGCTGCATGGGCAGACAATGGCTTTACCAAGTACCAACCTGATACCTTCTTAGTTGTGTACAACTGGTGCAACTACACCATCAATTAAATATTTGGTGTTGTTTTCAATTGAGATGCAGCGCTTTAGTGTATTTGTCTACAGGGTCAGGGTCACGGGACAGGGAAGCAGAGGTCACACCCTGCATCTGCGGGCAACAACACTTGATCCATTGATCCCTTGTATGTGGCAGGGTCAAAGAGCGCTGGGGGACTTTGCCTCGAGGGCCGTTTCCAGTCATTCCGTCTCTATAGAAGCTGTGGAAAATTTGCTCTGCTTTTTTTCAGTTCAGTGCCCCCTCGTCTCTGCAACAATTACCCCTGCCTCGCCACATTCTACCCGCTCGATGCGATGCGCCTGTGATCTAATAGACCGGATCCAACTCCACCCTATCTATCGCCAGCGTACTGCATCTCAATGTTGGCCTCTGTACCAAGCAAGACCCAGCCAGGGGTTAAGATGACGAAAACTGTGCGGCCAAAGACGCAGCACCGCCAGGGGATGGCTGGATCCAGAGGAATACAAAGTCCTGCATCCTCAAACTAGGACTGTATAGGGGAAACATAACCTGGTGGCATCTGAATGCTTCAAGGATGATTAAATAAGACAGTAAAATGAATATGTGAATAATAGTGTATTGTAACTCAAACAGAAGAGCCTATGTCATGATAGGCCCCAGGTTCTAAAACTACGCTTAGTGGCGTATCGATCTGTATTCTGATGTTTCGGAGTCTGTAACCGACTGCAACTATGTGTAGAATGGACCTCTGAAATGTAGCTCATAGCTGTGGATGACGAGGGCTCAGATTGAACTGCCAGTGTGTATAATCTCGCTGTCTGGGGTAGATCTTTTTTTGTTCGGTTCCTAACCAATTACAGAAGACCCCTTCTGAGCACAATGCACGATTGATATGCCTTGCAGCCACGTGAAGATGACTTAGTGGGTCAACTGGGGCCTGCAGCAGACATGGTTGACAGGAGGGGGGAGGGGGTGTGCTGATGTATCCAGACAGAGAGAGAAAAAGAGGGAGAGGGGGGAGAGAGAGGAGGACTTACAGAAAGTGGGAACAGACGGAACTAAAAATAAACCCTCTGAAATATTTAACTTACTGACCCAGAAACAGCCCTAGCGTAATCATATCTTTCTACAAACAGAGAAGACAGCAATGGCAAAGCCATGATCTCATTGAGATGAATTGAAACCATTCTAAAACGCCGGTGGTTCATGGCTCGCGGTGAAAAATACACAACAAACGCTTTGCAAGTGAAGACCATATGTCTTGATCAGATTATCGGAAAAGAACTGTAATACCAAGTGTATGGTCACTTCCACGGAGAAAGAGTTGTCATGTAAACATTGGCAAACAGTCACTGAGTCAAAGAAGAGCTCATTTAGGTTGTCTATATGATGAGCCAAAAGACCTCATATTCAGTCTCTGACCCTTGAATGAAAGACAATAGAACGATACATTCAAATGTGAGTCACACACTACAAAATACTTCGCAAGGAAACAGAAAGGCCAATAACTGTTCTTTCATAAAGTAAAGATGTCAGTGAGGACACAGCGATTGGCATGGACCTCCGTTGCGTCTGGTAAATGTCCATGCCAAGTATTGAGCTGCAAGCTTGGCCTATGGTCCTCAACACCCGGTTGTTACGACCATTTTCGAGTTCCAACCCAGCAGCAGGGATGCAGCACAACACCATCAATATTAATGTTCAGTGGCTGAACCAGCTTGGGAAGAACTTTCTCCCACATCAATATTGATGCTGTTGCGATATATTGGAGTTGGGGCCCTCTTTAACGATTTATAATAGGAACACTGGAGATGGGATCTGTGCAAGTGTGCAAGAAAAGGGGCCAATGACAGTTTTGGTCGGCTCCTCAATGATGATGGTGGGGGGGTGATGGGGGCCCTTTCGGTCGGTCCGGAGCAATTTTCCACTGAAGAGGGGCGACTTCAGCCATGCCTTGATGAGATTGGTGGAGAGAGCGAAGGGAGAGATGCGAACGCAGATCGCAATTTCCTTTTTCGATGCTGGCAGGGGATGATAGTTATGGAAAAAAACAAGCGTTTCCATTTCAAAAGGATCTGGGAATGCCAAATGCAATGTGTTGATTCTGGAAATGGGGCTATTGCTTTTGGGACATCGTCGCAAACAGTCCACTGTTTAGCCACACACAGACATGGACTGATCCTTTCATTATAATATTAGCATTGGAGATGGATTGCTCTGAATATCAAATGGGCTCTGGTTGATGGTTTTTAGGCCCAGTTGATCGTTGGGCTGTTCTGTGATGCAAAGCCCAGTGGAAATTGATCTGAGATCAACTGAAATGTCAGCCTAACTTCAACCCAATTATAACTGAGACCTTACGAGGCTTTCTAATTATAGTAAGGTAAATGCAGATGCTTCATCCAATAACACATAAACACATTTCCAACAAAATAAAGAAATGAAAGAGACTCACTACATTAAAAATCCGTTTGTGTCTAATAAAGCACGCCAATTGTTTCAAGCTCCTTGTAGCGGCATGTATAAATCTGTATTCATCAAGTATGCACTTTTTCACAGGGCTACAAGGGAGGGATAAGGGTCTCAAGTCCCATGTTTTACATATAGATGGTGCTTAGACAGCAACAGTGGGCCTAACTTATCGATCCATCAGAACGCAAGCCGTCAACGACTCTTTGAAATTCCAGGACAACACCGGCTCAACGCATCCCAGAGTGACAAAATACTGAACCCCTCCCACCATGATCGTCCTTACAGTCATCCAGTTCTCACCCCTGCCGCCCCTCCCCCCCTGCCTCTCTTCAGACCACGCTAGCTCTGACGCCAAGCTGGTAAGTGGGTCCTCTTAGGCAGGAACAAATAGTGACCTCAATTCAATCTGACGTCTCACCTATCGATCTACCCTTTGCAGGCGCCACCCCCCCCCCCTATCTCGCTGAAGTATTCTCCAGAGGCAGACGGAGTGGCCTGTCCTTGTGTGGATGATGTTAGTGTTTGGATAAGGGGGGGAAACATTTCGAAAATAAATTATTGCCTGCTTATCAAGCCAAACCATGACTCGTTCTCACACTCCCCCATCACCGAAATATAAATTAGAGATATAAATTATAAATTACGTTCTCTGGCAAAGAATTCTTGACTTCCCAGGTCTCCTTTTACAGGTAACCCCCAACGCTAAATTGAAAGTGTGTCATAAGAGATACAGAGGGTGTCTGGTTTAAATGCATCCGACTGGCGCCCATGTCATCCCTGTTGAAGCCACCATGGGGGAAGAGGTGAAAGGGAGGGGGGAAGACGGGGGAGGGGGAGACGAGGGGGGCTTTGAGAAACTGGGATGATTACTGTCAGGACAGTGGGTGATGGATCTCTGGGCTTATTGTGTTTGTCATTCCAACCTTTGACTTGGACTTGATTGGTCTGGAGACTAGCGTTGATATAGAGACATCAAATGCATAACCCAAATTGTACACATACCTAGTATCACTAGTAAATGCAATTCCGCACACCTGTAAGGGACAAAAAAAGAATAGCCGGGTAGATTTACAGCTATATGTTGAATGTTGGTTTTGGTACACCGATGTATGTGGTTCTGTGTTGATGAAACGTTTTCATGTTCACTGGGAAAACAGGTGTGCAGAACACATGTGCAGATACTTCAACTGCCATTTCAAGATTCTATGTCACTATGATATACCTCCACTTATCAACACATACACCCACTTGTGCCCTCACACACACACACACACACCTTTTGGCCACGTGTTTTTTTATATTCATACGAAGAGAGCTTGGAGGAAAACATGCGCGCTTCCAAAATAGGGGTTGAGGGGTCATGGTGTTTGGTCAGAGTGACAGCTCTGAAATGAAGGCATAAGTCACTCTCCTACTCACCACATGCACCACTGGTGGTGGAGTGGGGGCAGGGGGGATACAAGGCTGTGGAGAGGAGGGGGTTGGGGAGTGTCAGGAAAAGCACTTGGGGGAAGGGGGAGGTAAAGGGCACAAGGTTATGGGGGGCGGGTGTGCGTGCGTGTGTGTGTTGGGGGGCTTGACAGGGTAGGGGGAGTTGGAAGGACTGCATGTGAAGTATTGTTTCTGATAAAGTCTTCAGGACCTTTGCTCTACTCTGTCCTGTGTGGCATCTGCCTGAAGGTGCCACTCTAAGTGAAGGGCCAACAAGTTTGCGTACACTCACTCCAATCCTTAAGTCTGGAAACACATGCAGACCCTTTAAGATGGAAGAACATGAGCTTCCTCTCTTCTTCTCTCTCTCTCGCTCACCCACACACACACGTACCATGAAGTGACAGGTCAGAGTCTTTGCTTCCACTCTCACACTCCCTAACAGCAGGCAACAATCAACATTTGAGCTGGACCCTGCCGTGACTAATGGGGAATCCCCAACTGGCTTTACCATTGTTGACAGACTGTATTGATGAATTTGATGCCTTAGTAGCTCATTACATCAAATTACGCTTCACAGGACTGACCAAATTAGTCTTGAATGGATTGCAGAGCATGACACAAAATAGCAACATTCAAGGCCTTGAACACAGATAGCCAGCGGTTCAATGGAAAAGGTTTCAGGGAATTCATTCTTGTTTCAATTGGGGTGCCAGTTAGACTGGCCTTTAATGAATCAATCTTCAGAAAGCAATGCTTCAGTTTCCATATACAAATATACCCTCACAAAGGATTTTCTTTAGAGAAATAGTAGAATGTAGATTATCATGTGGTAAAATAATGTGATCTAATAAAATGAGACCAGAGAAACCACTGTGAACAACAGATTTTTTTATTTCAATTAATGTATCCATTTTTCCAAACAAAAATAGAGAAAAAAACAACATACTCTCATAGAAATATTATGTGAACTAACTTTATCAACAGACTGTCCTGCTCTCTAAGGTCCCAAATGGCTTTCAAATCCCAAAACTATTGTTGCTGTTGCCAGAGTGCCATGTTCAAAGCTTGAGATTACACTCCAAACAATCAAATACGCCTTGTAGCCTGACTGTAAAAAAAGAAAGAATAAGATAAAACAAGTCACAGTAAGAATCCACCACTGGGGAGGGGTGGGGTGTGTTTGGGGGGGGGGGTGGTACTCAATCTAGAGGTTTGGACGTTATTGATACATTTTGCTATTGTACTATATCCTGCTTGCTCAAGTGACACTGAAGTTGCAGTGGGTGGCCTACCATGACAGTGTCATAAGGAGGTCCTAATGCCTGTTATAACAGGTAACAACAGATTATGGCACAGTCATAAAATAAATGCTCAGTGACAAAATCTTTGTTCTAAGGCAAGTCCAGCTAGTTTTAAAATGCTCAGAATTGGACTGATAACAATGGCAGCTGCAGTAGGCTGACAAATAGGACTGAAAACAATCTAAAAAAAGGTGTATCATTCCACAGCACTTTGTGGGTATTTTAGTACCCTGAGTGTTACTCTGCTTGGTTATAAACATTAACAAAGGTAACACTGGAACGGCATGCTTGTGGTCTTGTAGGTTTACCATTCTTACCAAAATGGCATCTGAGTGATAATCTACCAGTGCTGTGTTTTGGCTGGAGTGTGAGGTTGGGCTAATTTCACAATGCAAGTGCCTATTTATTTTTTTTATTTTTTTTTACAAACTCTTACTTCCTCACAGATCTAAATAGAAGTAAAAAGTCAATCATAGACAAACCAAAAGTTTTTTTTTGTCACCAACACAACCACAAAAATATTCCAAACAATGTATCTTTTCAGCTTTGGCACAGGCTGCTTATACGTGTGTTCTGCCTCTGATGAGGCCTGTCTGTTTGTCCTACTAATATTGGCATATTCACCCATCCCCCAACCCTCAAACCTGAGCTTTTACCATCAAACGTCTTCTCTGTGGATGCCTATAGTATAATCCCATGACATACATTTGAACACAATCATGAGTTTTTCTCTGAATACAAACAGTGCTAATACACACACAATAAAGTCTTCGGAAGTCCAAGTCCAAGGAAATTTGGCATCTGTTTTTTTTAATGGCTTCTGGTTTTTGTCCCCAAAAAATGTTAATAGCAAATCTTGGGCCTGACACTGTGAGTTGAAAAGTTCAATCAGGCAAAGGTCTTGCTGTCTCGCCAAACCGAGGAGGATTACTGGACACAATCCCTTTAAATGCGAGATTGACAAAAGAGTAGCTAGCAACATTTCAGATCTAGTGACAACCACCTTGAGTCCAACAGACCAACTCGCAAACAGCTCGATTGCTTCCATTCACCACTCAGTCTGTCTCATGTCATGTGTCGCCAGTACTTTCTCTATTGGCCGTGGCCCCCTCCTCCAAGAAGAGGCATGTGATTGGCTAGATGGGTTAACTGTGGCTGGACAGGAGTATTGTGTTGATGGTCAGCTGGTCAAGAGTAGGTTTCAGAAGGGGAGGTGAGGTTAATGGATTGGGAAATACTGAGGAGTTGGACAAAGACTACTCCTTCCTCTTGCATTCTCAGGGCCCATTCTCATTGTAGTGGAGGGAGATGGGCCGGTCGCGCTGGACCGCAGGCATGTAGGGCCAGTTGTAGCTGGAGCCAGACAGCAGCATGTCACGCAGCAGCGTTTCAATGGGGGTCTTGCCCACCAGGCGCACGAAGAACAGCTGCTCGATGACGGGCGACGAGACGATGCGCAGCGAGGGCAGACGGAGGAGGAGGCGGCCGAAGCGGTTGGGCTGGCTGGGGTACTGGTTCCGCACGTACTCCTCCAGGGCACACTGAGACTTCTCCTGGATGCTCTCCACGTGGGCCACATCGGACAGACCCATGGCATCTGGGGGGAGGGGGCAGAGATTAGCAGAACGTTTAAGGTGGAGTGACCAACATTTAGCACTAATGCCGCTACCTATGGTTTCTTGATGAGGTCCCTAGAGTATGAGAATGTTCATTTTGCATCCAAAACTGAACTAAATAGTCAAGCGTTTGCCAGAAAAGGGTCAGAGAGCAGGAAAGTCTTGATAAGGGTTTCGGAATCAATTGGGGGGGCACACTGTGAATCATTTGTCCAAGAACAAAACGAGACCTGGTTTCAACTGTCTTTGGTATTCATGTTGAGTGTTGTATTGCAGAAAGAGTGGGCTGGAGGTACAATTGTTTTTCTCCTAACTTTGTCACACATCCTTGAACACCACTCACTCAACCCTCAGTACTTCCCTTCTGTCCTCACACCTCCCTGTAAACCAGTCCCTGGCGTTAGTCTGGTCCGTCGAGGAGTGTGCGTACAGTACCAGTGTTCCGTGCTCTGAGAGTCTGTTGATGCGTGCTGTGTGTCAATGCTCTCTCTATGCTCTCTATTCCCCTACGCAGAAGAGAGTGACTGGGGAGGTCTGGGTGGAAGTGTGAACTCAAAACAAAGGCACATTTTAGAGTACACACGGCTTGGCTGCTGCTCCTCTCCTGACCCCTGGGTGAACCTTCATTTAGAGGGTTGCTTTGCTCAGCGCTGGGCACGTCATCCCAAGTGCTTTACTGTAGTTACTGTAGTGTGCGGAATCATCGAGCCGGGGCTTCAACCCACCACCCGGCACGCTAGGTCCCCCTTTGTCACGTTAGGCCCTGCCACACTCCCCTCCCCCCACACTCAAACTCTGCCCCGTTGTGCTTCAGTTCCACGTAACAAAGGATTAAAACGCTTCATATTTTTAGGGAGGGGTCAGATGACCCCCCCCACCCACCCACTACATTCTCATCGTCTTAGGTAGGGTGTAAACTGCCCCGCTCAGCACATCTTTTCCTATCCTTTCTCAGTTGCCCTATAGTAAGGCGTCTCATCCCTTTTTCAACTTTTCTGGAGATCGCCATTTTGTCTCGCATGCTCCAGAAGCAGGCTGCTGAGATGACAGGACAGTCAGGGCACTAGTGACTGCACTCATCTCGCGTGCCAGAGTGCAGAAGTGGCATCTCCATGGGCAGTCTTCCACGTAAGGCCTGACCTCCCTTTGTCTGACTGCCCAGGCACACACACAGTGGGATGCTGAGGGTAAGGGAGGTGAGGATACGTGGTAAGATACCCGCTCCCTGATTCGTGGTGAAGGAACTGGGGTCTGTGGGGAGGGTCATGGGGGGCGGAGGTGAGCAGGGGCATTGGGAGTTTGTCTGTCCCTGTTAGATCATGCCAGCCTGGACTCTACAGGGGGTCCAGTCCACAGGGGTCTGTCTATCCGTCTGTCTATGTGAATGTGTGCAGGCGATGTAAGGCGGCAGTGTTTCATTGTGTGTGTGTGTGTGTGTGTCCGTCTCTGTTTCAGACTGTGTGTGCATGCATGTATCACAGGGATGCTCAGGGCTACAGGGGTTATGTAGGTCAGGGCCAGGCTTGTTGAGAATCCTCCTCATCGCGCCAATCCACCATGCATAATTCACCCACTGTGGTGGGGGCAGGGGTGAGAGGGTTGTGGTTGGGGTGAGGAAAATGGGCAGGGGGGGTGGAGGGGCGGCTGACTGGTCTCAATAATAAATGGGAGCACAGAGGAGAAGTGGGCGATGAAAGAAATGGGAAAGGAGAGGTGGATCTCCAGCCATCCGCACCCTAGGAAGGCGGCCAGGGCGAGTGCCAGGTAGCCAGGGTAAAGTGGATCTGACAAGCTGTGCGAGGGAGATGCAGTTGGCGGCAACACAAACAAGGGTGCGAGACACCACCTGGTTGGGTGCATTCCCACCCACTTCCCCATGGTCACGAACAATAAACACCTCGTGAACAATCTCCTAATCTGACAGTCCTGCTGTGAATTGTACCATCTTTTACAGGGCTGCAGCATACCAACGATCAAATCTTTTGAGAAGTCCATGAGAATTACAGTAGGCTAACATGGTGGTTCTCAGCCCTAGTCCTCAGGGACCCTTTATTCTGTATGTTTTAGATTTTTCTTGGCTCCAATACACCTGATTTAAAGACATGGGTCATTATCTAGCTCTGTAGATGCCTGGTGACAAACATGGATTTAAATTAGATGTGTTGGAGCCAAGAAATATCTAAAGCATGCAGGACAGGGGGTCCCTGAGGATCAGGGTTGAGAACCTCTGAGCTATTACAAATACTGAGTCATGTGAGATACATAACATCTCTATATACGTGGAGTCAACATAGAACAAAAACTCACCTGAGGTGAAGAGCACTATGGATTTGAGGCAAGAGTACTCGGCCGTGTCCACCTGCAGAGCCTTGAGCTTCTCCACCTGCTCCTGGAACACGCGGATGTGGTCCATGAAGGCGACCACGCGCTCCGCGGACATGGGCGAGGCGTGCAGGCCAGCCGCCGCCAGCAAGGGTGCCACGTGCAGGGGCATGGAGCACTGTGCGGCGTTCAGCACAAAGAGCTCGCTCCACGACATGCGCAGCAGCGCCACCTATCACGCGGGAAGGAGAATGGTTGGATGTCAGTTTCAGGATACATGGCTGGCGCACCGTAGATTGCTAGCTCCGTACGCTGATGGCGATAAGGAAGCTAAACCACATGTCATTTCTTAACATGCACTCCAGCGTTCCTTCTCACCTGGTCCATGAGCTGAAGGTCGGGGAAGAAAGGGATGTTCTTGGCCCACTCCACCGCACTGAAGAGCAACCGGGCCGCTAGCTCACAGATGTTCTCAATGCCCATTAAGTTGTTTCCCTGCATGCACTGGGCTCCATAACGGGATGTAGGGTAGGGCTCGGCACGCAGGAGCAAAGAGATGAAACCTGATAGGTAGGGCTGGCTGTTGTATGGGTCGCTGCCATTGGTCAAATACTGACCCGGGCTGGACTGAGAGTTGGACATGCGGCCTCTCTGGACAGCTAAGAGAGAAAAATGCAGAAAAAAGTCTTAGATACACAGACTGTGCGAACACGCACAGTACCTTGTTATCGCTCGGTTAACAAAAAAGATAAACTGTTGAAAGGAAATTCACACTCTGACACTGTTAGCATTTCATTTTCAAAAGCTGCAGGGTATGCATGCTCAAACAGTAGAGTGCTAGAGACTAATGGTTTGACTGGAGGGGACTCACACAAGGAGCTAATATAGCAGTGTTTATTCATTCATTTATTCATGCATTCACTCAATATACACTTTTCTATTCATCTCCCAAGAGGCTTTCTATCGAGTCTGCTGGGGCTAAGGCAGCATGGTCACCTGAAGCTTCTCTGCCATCACATGGTCGTTAACCCAGGCCAGCGTTTACCATCTTGATTTAGTATGCTTGCTATTACAGCAGACCGTGAAAAGCAGAATCTGAAGCACTCGGAGGGACTTGGCTCATACTCATAGGGAAATACAGCGGGGCGAAATCTCCAGCCCTGGCAGCTAAAAGACATGTCATATCTGGGGAAACGGAGGATGGGGGGGGGGCAGGGGGGAAGTAGTGGGGCTGAAGCAGGGGGGTGGGGGTGGGGGGGGAGACAAGGGCAGGGGGTGGGGGTTAAGAGAGCAAAAAGGGAGTAGCATGGGGGTGTGAAGTGTGGAGAAATTGGAGTGGAATTTTCCTTGGCTCTAAATGTGTCAACGTTTCCCGTCCCCTGACCGGTCAGTGGACCCCCAGTGACGTGCATCAATGAGTAATGACGACTGGGAATCGGTAAAGGCCTTATGCTTTTTCACACCTCCACCCTACCTCAACCCATCCTAAACCCTCACCCCTCGCAATGGCCAAATGCAAAGCAGGAAGCACAGACGGCACACAGGTGCCACCAAACACCAACCACCTAACACACATACACACATACACTTGCGCATTCCTACATCCAGCAGCAGCTATGATGTAGGAAGGCTCAAAGGCCCATTTAGAAAACACCTGTTCCATCATCCCACTGTCTGACTAATAACTCCATCTACAGTTACACGCAGAGAGGGAGGGAATGAGGGAGGGACTGAACTTGGAGGAGAGTAGTGGGGCAAGAGGGAGAAAGAAAGGGAGGACAAGAGGCAGGGAAAGAAGACGAGAATGAGGAGAACAGGCCTGTCTTTGACACTGTAAGGTCTAAAGGGAGTCGGAGGGAGAACTAGTGTACAAAGAAGAGCAGGCAGAAGGGAAGTTGGGGTGCACGGACAACATCAAGAGCGAGGGGGGGTGAGAGGGAAAGTGGGTGGAGGGCTGAGATTTGGAAAATGCTTTAAACTCAGCGTCATCTGTCCTTAGGACAGAGCAGCTGTGTCAATCAAACACACCACGGCACCTCGAAATGTGACAGGTCAAATCACTCAAGCGCATTGTCGAGATACCATTGCCCATGGATTGTCGACTGCGTAGACATGTACGTAAGAGTGTGCGACCTCAAAATATTACATTTGCCTGTCAACTTTATCATCTCACGACCCAGGTAAAGAATGTACTCACCTTCGGCAAACAACACGATAGAAACGGTAGAAAACGTATGAAGACGCTTTGCTAAAGTATGTCTTTGCAGTGGCCGTGTTGTGCAATATGATGTTCTATGTCACTCTAACTCAAAACAAACAGGACAAACACCCACTCTGAACCTGATGACATGACCTATAGTACATACTGTACTATAGTCACATTAGATCAAATAACATGGCCAATAGAGAAATACCGCGGTGAACAGCTTCGGATGAGATAGGAGAGACGTGAAGGAATGTCTGAGTACATAACTGCGGTAAACTACTTCCTTTTTGGTAGTTAATTTTTTGGGGGATCTATACGTTCAGATACAGTAGCACAACCATAACATCAATGGAACCAAAGTCACCCCCTCAAATGGAGAAACTATCCACGCCTAGCACATGAGGGTGTTAGGCAGGGAGGCAGATTCTAGCAGTGACTTCTCAACGCACTGTTTTAATCTGTTTTGAGTGAGACACTGGACAGCCCCATGCAATTACATCCTTATTTGGCCTCCAGTTTAATTATTTAATTGTTTGTTGCATTAAAAAGCTGATCTACAGGTCATGGGCCTGTGTAAAGTCAGTCTAAATGGTCATCAGCCTTCAGTAGAGAGAGAGGGGATTTGAGAATTTCTATTTGCCAAATCAGATATGTTTGGCAAGTAGGATAAGGCACTTCTAAACTCATAAACTCCACCCACGAACGTAAAACAGTGTGTTTGTGTATGTGCCACCCAGCTTTCAGAGCTGTGTGTGATGTCACATTCAGGTGTTACTCCTGTGCTTCACACAGTGACTCATTAAGCTTGGTCTGGACTCCTGACCCCTAGGGGTCACTGCTCTCTCACGCTACACGCCAGGCCTGCAGCAAAGAGCCGCAGGCACACATTTTTGTTTCAGAATGCTGTCAGATACACCCATAGAGAAGCATTACCAGTGAGAGAGTACGGTTGTTGTGTAAAGTGCATATAAACTTAGCAAGAGGAAAGACGTACGGAGAGAAATTCATGAAATTAGTGTGGTGTGAGAGACAGAATAAACAGGATTCAGAAATTAAATTATGTGACAGCGCTTGAGCCAAAGAATCTGTTGCGAACTGAGTGAGTTCAGAGGAAAGTAGGTTTAAGAGCGTGGGCTACGAACTTAGCCCCTTCAATGTCTCTGCTTTCACGCTGTCTTCGATGAAGCGGACACTGCTTGAATTCATTTTCTAAGAATGACCTTATGCTGAGGTGCTGGAGTTCTATCCATCTAATGTTCTCTTCATCTCTCTTTATGTATCTTGACAATGCAAGAAAAGACATCCAATTCGAGGCAATGTCACAATCTAACCCATGAATACCTGTTTCTTATAAACATGGCTTTAGTACATGTAACACTTGATAGACACATTTCAACCTCTGAATGGTTTTTTATTCAATGTCCACTGACTACATAATTACTATTCACACAGAACCTAGATAAGTTCCTTTTATACAATAATACAAGGCGCAAAAAATAAGACATTGGTTGGGTGAGGAATGCAATGTTCGATTTATATTATGTTGAAGAGAAACATGGCTTCGGCTAAATCATTCTCACCTGACAATAAAGCACATTTATGAATGGCAAGTTCCATATTTCCACACATACTCCCTCACCTTATAAATATTGAAGCTAGCCTTGAGGATATTGGACGAGGGAACCTAGCAACTAGCTGCCATTGTGTCTTCATTGCCTACTACTTCAATAGACTTCAAGGACATTGAAATGTGTCTTTGTCAAAGGAAGCCATTTTCTTTAAGAGGAAAATCTGGAAGGTGAATTAGTTTACTAGGTTAGCTAGCCATTAAGTCAAGATTAAGTAAGCAGATTTGCCATTATACTACACCACATACCAGCATCAATATGGTGACATAGGTGATGGTTTCAGCAACCAATCGTTTAATGAAAGCAGAACTGTCTAAAATCAGATTTCCTGGTAAGAATACAACATAGCTCAACGTCAGATGAGTCTGAAGCCTATTGTAGTATTTACTCACTAGAAAGCCCTCATGTTTGGACTTTGCCTTGAACCTTTTTCTTTTTGATGTTTGTGTTTCCATTGACCTGTATTTTCCACTGTTTGGACTTTTTGTCCATTACTTTCATTCGTGACTTTATCATCTCCATCTTTCTTTTTACAGCCGTAACACCAAAATTTCACCACCTGGTGATTAATAAGTGTTATCTTATCTTAGATGGTGTGAACTAAGGGTCGATGTGTGAAAGGCCACATATCAACAGGTCTGCTGTTTGTGTTTAATAACGCTCATGCGTGGACAGCATTTGTCATTGAATATCTAGGAGGCTTTGTAAAGCGGTGATCAGTAGGGTAGAGGGCAACCTCAAAAGAAGTAAGGTCTTTTGTATTAAGATTATCGACCATTTACAATGATACCATCCCAACCTATTTCTTATGGAAGTGATCTCATTGACTGTTGTGTGATGTACATAGTGTGTGTTGTGTATTACTATTCCTGACCACATACTTTTGAAAACACATTGACCGAAAACAAGATCTGACCGAGTTTGTAAGATCTTTAAAAAGCTATGTCAACATGCTGATGTTAGAACCAACTTTGCCAGTGAGTGTAACCTAAAGAACAGTAAGAGCATTTGTGAGAATTGTGAGACTCAGGGAGATTGTCTGGTTAACTACTCATATGCGTATGTAGAGTTGTTAGGGAGGGATGTAGATGGTATATCTGTTTAGTCTGTATGTATAAAAATTGGTTTTGTATTTATGGAATTGTAGCCAATTTCATTTTCACCACACAGGAAGTGACAGAACAGGAAAAGGTGCTCAAGAAACATCAACAAGCTTAACAATTCAGGTGTTTGTTTTTTTTACCATTACATCAGGTATACTTGGTGTTTCAAGAATATATTTTACTTAATCAGAAAACGTAATCCATTGATCAATTTTACACAGGTGTTCTGAATGAGTTCTGTTTCAACAATGGATTTGTATGGCTTTTTTGGGTGGTTCAAGATCATTCAACCTCATTCTGACCGAATACACAATATATGTGTATTGAAGCCTTTGCGCTTCACATCTCTTCACTTGAAAACATATTTTGGTATAAAGTAATGCTTTTTATGTTTTCTTTTGAATTATATTTTTGGAATACATGGAAAGCACATAGCTCTTCTTTCAACCATGCAGTCTCAGGCGACCCCAGTCTATAATCTATAAGATACATTATGATTTTGAGGGAAGACTCCATTTAGTTGAGGTGCGTAGGCCTATAATCAGTGCATTGCCTTACTATTTGCACGCGTATTGCGAACTGAAGACTCGGCTACTGTAACAATGTTCTAACTAATGGCCTGGCTTCATTTTTACAGAATATCCGTTTATTTAGAAGCTGTTTCAGTTAAGAAAACATATGAAAGTATTACTTTGGGATGTGAAATGTAACTAGACTTCTTTCCATGTTCCATGTTGGACAATTTGAGAAATTTCCATTATTACATGCTACCGACACCATCGCTTCGAGTTACGTAGGATGCAAACCAAAATATTCACATTATTCTTGACTCGCAGGGCAAATTGATCTTTTACTATTCATTTAGGTCTGCATCGCCACCTGAAATGCTGTAACCTAATACTCAAAACAAAATTGTTTTCAAAACATATTTTTCTGCCTCAGCTAAGGTAAACAATGATCATACAAGGCCAGGCATCTGTAAAAAAAAACTACCTTCAATGAATCATCAAAACTGTGTTATTCACCGTGTTATTTAGTTGCTCAATTTCCCCCAAAATGAAGCAGGTCGAGTTTGAGAACTTTCTGACCTCCAAAACAAAACGTTTTAAGTGAATACGGGTTGGCCTATGTGCAGTTCTAAACGCTTTTCTACAACAATCTACGTCATCCTTTTTCACAGGCACCAGCAAATATTTTTGAATGGTCTACTCTTTATTTGTATTGACAACTAATAAATAGGACATAGCCTTTTGTTAAGGTAGTCAGGTTAAATTAGAAAAGATCAGCGCATCCGGGCATTCCCTCGGATTCATTTAGTCAGAAAGACTTCTCCGAGTAAACTACATATGCCCAGCAGTGTTTTGACAGGAGTACTAGTGTAGGTATACAACACATTGTGTGCATCAGCGCGTTGACGAGATATCCTTCATCTTATCTTCATTCCTGAAAACAACTTCATGGAAGGCCCATTTAACTAACTGACTCAAGACCAAACACAACTGTGCAACTAACAGTTTGTGAAAAGCAAAAAAAATCTGAAACCGATAGCCTATTTATTTACTGGTGTTTATTTACTGGTAGCCTATCCCCTATGGGTTTAAAGTCGCCGTTAAGGAATATTTATCCTCCTTATTTATAAAGAATCTGTCTTACATTGCAGTTTGTAAAGCTAAATTTGGTAGGATACAACAGTTTGGCGAAAAATAACGTTAAGCAATAACGACATTATGTGCTGACACAGAAGCCTGTTACTGCTTTTGGAACTGGAAGATTTCGAATGCCTTTGGTTCGCGTGTTATAATTACTGTACCACAACTCGTCTGATTGAACGCGACGCGGCGAGGTTGTAGTTGACTGATTAGAAGTGAAACTCTCTGCTCTGCGAACACGTTGTCACTGTTCCTCTTTTGCACTAATTGACCCGTTCTTAATCATGCACAATACAATAAATGTAGCCGGACCCTCTTGCAGCGGCTAGGGTGTCGGGGAGCAAACACCATAATTAATGAGCAGACAAAGAGGGCTCTTTTTTCAGAGAGAGGCAAAATAACCTCATTTTGATGGACTGAACAGGACATGCAAGAGAACGATCTGGGACTGACAGAATGATGGCGCAACATGCGATGTGTGGTGTTTAGGATATATATTCGATCAAATAGCGCATAATCAACCGTGTAAAGTCCAATAAAAAGACTATGTTGGATAGCCTAGTGAACATCATCAACGCACATGCACGCGCGTGCACACACACTCACACAGAGTAAGCCTCAATGCCTTTTACCTTCTCTTCTCATGCCGACTTTTAGGCACTTCTTGAGTCGGCAGTACTGGCACTGGTTCCGATGATGTTGGTCGATGGGGCAGTCGCGGTTTCCACGGCAGGTGTAACTGAGGTTTCTTCTCACCGATCGCTTGAAAAAGCTTTTGCAGCCCTCGCAAGTGAACTGGCCATAGTGCTTGCCACTGGACTTATCTCCGCACACCATGCAGTCCACGTTGGGGATCTTGTCCCCGGAAAGAGTATCGTTTCCCGGGGTGGAACCATTGGGGGTTCCCGGTGTCCCGCCCTGCTCCTGACTGCAAATCTGGAGCTGGGATCCGGGATCCGCCGAAATGTTCTCTTGCCACTGGTTTACTACCATTGCCATGCTATCCTAAACACTTTGGTTAACCCACAGATAGAGTCCGACTCCGTAGCGCGAGGAGGAGATAAAGATCCGTTCTGACGTCTTGGGAAAACAAGGCAGGGCGAAAAGGCGCTTCCCACTTCCTCCAGAAATGAAACTATGTTGTATATATTTTTAATATACAGGCTAATCTCTTTACATGTAGTCAGCCGTGGTGGACGTAGCCTTTTTCTGTAAACTCCTAACAAAGTTTACAAAGACAGTATGGCAACAACATGACCATTACGTAAGAATGGAACCTTGTAGTGTACCTCTACACAGAAATCCATAAACAAGCTCTCTTAAAGTTAATGTCTCTTAGAGTCTACAATCAATAAAGCGTGCCGCGTCCCGACTGAAGAAGAAATACAGTCTCTTTGAAAGTTGTTTGCATGGCTCTTTCCATACGCCGCAAAATACACAAATGACCTTGCCTTTTTTTTTTAGGGAAACAAGGATATTTGTCTAATCAGTCGCGCATGAAGAGCTCTTCTCCTGCTGATATGTTGTCTACTTTTTGCCGCATACAAATATAAGTTCTCTTGACAAACTTGAGGCTCGATTGACCGTCATACTAAACAATACTTTGCGCTGTTCTGGGATTTAAGTTATCGTTCAAACTATCCGACACGTTTGAACGCAATCCCGAAAAGTTGTTCTTGTTGCTCTGTTCTTACGAGCCGCGAAAAGGTTTGAATAGAAACGTCCCGAATGGTGCACTCTGTCGTAGATGCAGGATGTTTACAGGGAGATAGATTTGCCAATCAACTGTACTTCACCCGTCGGCTGTCGGTCTCATCTCTGAGAATCATAGTTAGAATTTGGTGAAAGTGACACCAAACAGCCGTGCTTGTACTGGTGCCCTCCAGACGCGCACCATATATGGCCATAACCACCATATTTGGACATACCCCCTCCCTCTTTTAGAGAGGCTGTACATGAATGGACCATCTCAATTGGCCAGGGGACTACAGAAAAGCAAGAGGTCGTTCAATTGGCCTGAAGCCGATTAGCTTTCCTCTGATTGACAGAGTGGCTGTTGGTGCTGTAATGTGTGTGAAGTAAATTCTAACAGACATCAAGTTCTGAGAGCACTATATGTCGCGGGGATCATAGATGCATTGCATAAAGTAGCTAATCCCTTAACTTAATTAGTTTACCTTATTGTATGTTAATTTCTTATTCGAAATGAATGTAGCCTATAGAGAACATGTATCTCACAACTGAAAATACAAGATCCATGATGTGCGACAAAACTTCATTTAGCGCAATAATGTATCCATATCATTTTGGAAGGAGGGCATTTCAGACTTACGAACAGCCTATCCTCTTTGTAGTCCAGTATCATAACATATTGATTAAACTAAAGTCTTCACTATTCCTCATTAAACACTCCTTGTATTGATTGGTATTGTCCTAATTGCTCGTAATGTGACCAGATTCTCACCCAAAGCTAAACCCTCTTAAATCGTTTACCACTTTAGGTGTGTTGATGTTGTCAGGTTTGTGTATAGCTTTACCAGCTGGATTTCAGCATCTACACAAAAGGCCCCTGTTGTAATTAACAGTGACAATGTTTTTCTCTCTTGTTTTTTTACGCCTTGAACAGCAGGAACGTCATTATTTTCCCAGATGAGGCTTGATTTGTCATGTGAAGGAAATTCAATATCACCGTTGCCGAAAATAGTTTCCTAATCCTATGTGACGAGCTCTATTGATATCGTATTGTTTTGAACCATCGTCTTAACATTTTATTCTTTGAATCCTAGGAATTTGAGTCCATGCCCTTAGGCCATATTACGAAACCAAAATTACGCGCATCATCTAACCTAATTTTGGGAAAAGACACAGTTGCTGATTATAGACTACGCGAAAAGGTTCGTCCTACCGTAGCAATCAAAGAAGAGTTCATAATTTCAATTGCTGAACAATCAAACTCGTACACTTGTCAAACTAATGTGGTTACGAGAAGGATACGATATATTGCTAGTGATTAGTTTTATTTTTTGTCAAACATCTATCTCTCTGTTTGACAGTTTGAATCTTTAAGGCTACTGATTTGAAAAAACGTTCAACAATGTCAACAACACACATGTCTTGTATAATGTGTGCCCAAAAGTGCGCTCTCGTATGGAACAAAAATGTTGCAGAAAGTTCTGACCACGTGTCTTCAATTTAAACCTGTGCCATTAAGTAAATTATATTTGTATGCGATGATGCTTTTTCAACTGTTGCACAAGGTGTGGTTAGATAGAGCCCGCATACGCTTACAGAAATTACACAACTTATAGGCCTATCTAAGGCTATGGGTTAGTTAGAGAAAAGTAAAGCAAGTGCTTGTTAATTAAAAGAGGTTATGTATACTCAATTAAATATTTACCAAGTTTAACATATGCTCTCTAGTGCCAAATTATTCTGGGACGAGAACGTGATGAACAATTTCACTGATGGAGAAAAAGCTCGGAGACTTGTTGCCATCTTGAGTGCAGTGCTTGACTTGCCGCAGGCGAATAAGTTGGCCTCGCGCTCGACTTAATTGTTGTCACATGTAACCTTACCTGTCTTCCAATTAGCCCCTTGACTTGCTATTAGTGCATTCCACCGGCTATAGGGTAGTGACCAAGGGCATTTTCGGGGTTGGAGCCCCAATAATTAGGATGTAATTCTATACAAAGAAGGCTTATGAGGAAATGTGGATGAGTTGCCGTACATTTCATTGAGCAAAGCACAGTTAATGAGGTCCACTTTGGGATTATTACAATGCATGAAATTTCTCCCTTAAAATGTTATATATTAAAACACATTTAGTCAGTGCAGGGAATCTCTGACAAGTTTATGACAATTTAAGGGTTATTTCGTGATGTTCATTATTTCATTCCACACAGACATACAACATCCAGGCTTGTTATATGCCATCTGAACGCCAACCACAAATGCTAAGTGATAGATGACCCGAACAACTGGTGCAGTGATGTTTGACCCAGGGGGTGTTGGGGTTGGGGGCAAGCAGTGATAAACATGACCGCAGTGGATGGCCTAGGAAATGCAGAGGCCACTGGTTTACAGGGTAATTTATGGATACTCTGACAACACCAGGCCCACAATGCAATGCTCACTGTTCCCAGGCTAAATATGACCCATTTGAGAAAAGGTGTCCATAAAGCAATCAGGTAGGTAACCTGAGAGTGGAACAGAAATAGAGAGAGAAATTGACGGCATGGTTGCTGCACAAGGTCTATGGTTATGTATAAACTGGACTGTTTTAGTGCAACGTTTACCAATCTGATGAGTGCTCATGTTAATTATGACCCTGAGAATATAACCTCGCTCAAGCAACATTACTAAGTGGCAGATCAAGAGAACTATTAAAAAGTCCTCATTTGCATTTGAATGCTTACTGAACATATAAGGACCATTTGAAAGAACATTTGAACGACAGCCCACAGGTTTTTGATAGCACTCGGAATCAGGTGAGCGTGGGAAATACAGAGAGAGGGAGATGGACAAAGTGTAAGAGATAGACAGTTGTTCAAGAGTAAACATGGGGAGTGTTTGCAGTTTATGTAGTGGTTCCAAAAATGACGGTTTCTAGTCTGCTGCTGTTTCCTCTGGTCGATTGGGGTTGATTAAGAGGTTAACCAGGGAGAAGCATGGCGTCTTAAAGGAGATTTATCTGTTCCTGCTCTGACCCCATGAGGGTCGCTTCCCTCACCCCAGTGTTCCTTACGATTTATTCAGTTTTTTGTTTATCTGCTGGAAGGGGTCACTCATTTCCCCCTATCCATTTTTCCCTGTTTGTCCATTGAAATGTAATTTCTCATGTGAGATTATGACGTTGGTGCCTTTTGCTGACTTAGCTATGACACCAACAGAGGTCTCAGTAAGGCCGATGACCTTCAGCAATGAGATTCTCACAAAAAAGTATTTTTCTTTAACACATTATTTTGTTATCAGTTCAACTTTGGCCTTTGGAGGAATTGTACTGTTTTTGTAATGTTGCCTCCCAGAACTGATTTGGCTGCATTTTATTTTTAGACTGTTCATATTATTGTTCCTATTTTTCTTTGCCAAAGTGTGGTATGTTTTTGCTAACGTGAACTTGAAAAGAACCCTTGAACACGTACATATCATATTAATGCAACATCATTTAATTTGTATAATTATTTTAAGCAGAGATACAAAGCTCATTCTCTTCAATCAGATACATTCAAATAGACAGTGAATGATCATCAACATGACAATAGGTGTGAACACCTTTTTCCCAGACCTCTCTAACAAATAAACAAACAAACAAACAAACACATACATAATAAACTTTGATTTGTTGGTGTGTTCCTACCAAACTATTATTAAAGACAGTTTTGGTCACATTTTCAGACAAAAACACAAGTCAAAACACAGTGTTTCAAAGCAATTGCAGTTATCTCTATACACTTACTCAAACCACATGCACTCAGTAACACCTCTTGTGTAAGGATGCTTGTAGAAGACTAGGTTCAGTGGGCCATTTCAGGGAGAGAGGGAGGGAGGGAAGGAGAGAGGGTACTATACAGGGAATGCTATGTGGCTAGCACGACCTGACATGTCTCTGAAGCTGGAGGGGGTCTTGACCTTTGACCCCCAGCTCCAAAACTAGGAAGATGAAAAAAGGGGACAGGGTGGGAGGGTTCACCTCTAAACAAGGGCTTCTGTTTTGACCACTTCAGGAATGTTAGTTCCATAAAAAGATGCCTACTGAGAGAGAAAGAGAAAGAGAGAGAGAGAGAGTAGACAAACCACTGTGCCCTTTATTCATTTAACTGATCTGACCAGTATTACCCAGATTTTGGATTAACCATTTTTTCATGGCATTTTTGAGGAGGTTGGCGATGGGGAACGCGTGCGTTTTTTACATAAATAAAAACATGAATCCCTAAAGAAACCTAACGAGATGTAGCTGTGCAAATTTAGACATTAAACTATGTAAGAGGACCATGTGAAAGCCTCTTGGCCTAACATCCCCGATTAGAAATGATCAAGAGCTGAGACTGTGACCAATGAGCTTAACAGGGCAGTGTATCAGGGGTTGTTACAGATTTTGCCCCCCCCTCCTGCCCCTACGCCCCTCCACTATCTCTACCCCCTCATTTTCTTCAACCTCCATATTGCAATGTTTACAGCCATTTTCACCCCCAGAACTGTGGTCATGCGATCGGGCAATAAATTAACCCCTCTGCCCCCACGGAAGGTCCGGCCCTTGTGACTGGCTAGTCAAAGAGCTTGCAGTCTAGAAAGCAGGACGGCATTGACAATGCGTGGCATGGGCGTTCCAGGAGATAACCTTGCGTTGCAGATTTTTGGTTCCGGCGCACAAATCACATCCGTTTGAGAGAATGTCTACAGAAAGGTCCTCTAATCCATTGTGGTCTGGAACCTGGACACGGGTTTTGGAGCGTGCGTCTTGGAAAAGACTTACGCCTGTTTGGCCAAATGTCATCTTTGTGTTCTGCCTGCGATAAGGAGGACACTAGGAAATGAGGCAGCATCTTCAGACAATGTGCTGAAGATTGTGAGCGAAGATACCTGTGTGATTTATCAGCTGATGATGGCAGAATGGCTATTTACTGTATAGAGTCCTGTCTGCTCCTAAAGTAGACAGGCGACCGACGTGGTGCGCCTCTCGTCATGCCTCATCACAAGCCAGCTTTGGGATCACGGAAAGAGAGAGGTTTGAGGTCACTCCTCTGCCTTGTGTCATGTTTCCTATAGGGAATCTACAATGCTAACAGAAGCAATTTCTTCACCACAGTAATCACACTTAAGATTAGGATCTTTGGTATCAAGGTTCATAAACATTTTATGTTGTGATCATCACTGACCATGTTGAGAGACAATCAGGTGACCCTTGGCAAAGTTTAAGACTGACCCCAGACCTGTAATCTTGGATTGGATCAGCCTTCGTCTCCATGTGATTTCCCTGTGATGGAAGCTCTTCAGATCCTCCACACACAGGCCATTAACCGGAGAAGCAGGGAGAGCCACTAGAAGAACACAACATTGTCATAAGGTCTCCTTTGTGCTTGATACTTAACTCTGAGGTGGTGTTGTGAGCCGGACCAAGAGTCAGCTAGCCAGCTTTGAACCTCCTCCTTAATCATAGAGGGGTGAAAATAGAAAACAGACCCTGGAACAGTTTCTGATCGGACCATCAGGCTGGGTTATTCTAGACGCGGTCGTCGTCCCTCTGCTAAACGTGTGCAGGGGTGGAAAAAAAACAGAATTCCCCTCCCTGCAGTTAAAATCTTAGACGGTGGTCTTTAACGCATTCTGCCCCCCTCCCCCTCCCCCCGGCTCCCTCCCTTCACTCCCAATAAAAAACCCTGACCAACAGTTGACCTTTTACGTTTGGCCCCCACCGTTCCCCTCTTCCATGCCTTCAATCCCTTCCTCTTCTCTTCTCCTCTCCCTCTTTCCCTGTTACTTGTGGCACCACAACGGGCCAATGAGAGGCAGCAGCTGTGGGGAGGGAGGGAGTGAGGGAGGGAATGAGGGAGGGAAGGTGTGTGTGTGGGGGGGTTGGGGTCACCGGGGGTCACGGTACTGGTAAAGTCATCGCCGGGACTACGGTGCGGGGCACCGCTTCTTCCTTCAAAGGCAGGGTGGTGACGTACTTTGCAAGGCCTTCCCTTCCCCTCACACACACACATACACACATGCACACACACACACAGACACACTACCCTCCCTCACACACAACCCTTCCCCCTCCTCCCACCGTGGCCCCCTTTGGCCCCGCTGTTCTCTGGCTCTCAGGGGTCGACAGCCGAGGGTTAATAAAGTGATGCCAGGTGTTGGCCAGAGAGACGTTTTTTTTCTCCTGTTTTTTGTTGCTTAGAAACTCCCATCGCACCGGGGGCCCTCGTTTCACACTGCTGAATCCTGCTGAGGGATCAAGCTGAACAGTCAGCTTGTCTAGAAGGGTGGCCATCTATGTCAAAATAAAAACACTGTTCAGGTAGCAAACAGTGAGGAGTGTGTGTGCGTGTGCGTGTGTGAGAGAGAGCGACTCTGTGAGAGGATATGTGCACGTGTGTGCGCACGAGTGTGAATGTGCGTACAGGAGTGTGTGCGAGTGTGTAAGCGTTTGCACACACTTGTGTCCTATCAGACCAGAGAAGATAGGACACAAAGTGGCCAACTAACTAGCCATGGGTAAGAGAGATCCGAATCCTAAATCCACCACCAGACAGATATTCTCCAGGATCAGTGGCGACACAACAACACAGCATACGTGAGGTGTTGAGTAACAGAGTACCGTGGTAGTTACAGTGAAAAGCGTGCCAAGGTTAAGGGGGATCTTGTGCCTTGGAACCCTATGGAAGACAATCTGTTAACGGCTGTGAACATAGAACCCAAACATGAAGTGGAGTGACTGTGACAAGAGCAGATAGCCTGTGACTACCAGCAAAGAGCCAACAGAGGGAAGCTGCGAATCGGAACCTAGAGAGGTTTGGCTTTGCGTTGAGTGTGCACACGTATGTGCATGTACGTGTGTAAAAAATGGAAAAGAAATGGCCATTTTATTTCCACCTGCATGTCTTTGTGCGCGTCTGTACGTCAACCTCCATGGCACAACAATCCGCCTCACCTTGCCATGGTGAAACGAAAGGGGCTCCTAATTAACGCTAATTAACGTCAACGACAAGCCAAGGGGCCATTAGTCCCATTAATCCCCCGTTTACATTTTCCCTTCGCTCTGGAACCCTGCTGGCAAATTCTCACCCCAATCATAGAAAGGATACATTGTTAAAGACCCCAGCATCAAAGACGAGAGCCCCCTCCAACCAGCCGCCCCATTAGGGATTGAGATGTGGGCCTGATCCGAACACAACCCTTCACAGTGCCCAGGGACAGGGATTGAAGGGGGGCTAAGAGATTGCCCTCTGGCCCTCCTGTGTTTAGACCCCCTGTCCGATCCATCAATGACTCGTTTGGACCATTTCATGATCCTCTGGCCGTGTAAAAGAAGAAAGAAAGAAAAAAAAAGAGGAAAAAAAGTGGAGCGTGAAAGAGGGTAGTAAAGGAGCTAATACTGTAAAAGAGCTTCAGTGTATGGGCTGTGTTGGGATGGTAGACTGTATGTGGGAAAGGGTACAGGGATCTGTGTGTGTCTGCATGCATATGTGTTGTATGTGTGCAGTTGTGTGTGTCAGTGGGTTTCTTTGATTATGGAAAGAGGATATTGGGGAGGGGCTTTGACCTGACTGTGTGTTGGCTGTCCTGCTGCCCTGGGGTTGTACAGTGAAAGCTGGGATGTGGACAGTGAGAGGAGCACTTGTTCAGGAGACTGCGGCTTGAATCTGACATTTCCCCAGAAAACCGCCAAACCACAATGAGCCCAGAACAAGCAGATAAGCAACATTTCCCGAAACCTTTTCGAGACAATGCTTGGTTTATTTCTAGAACCTGCTGAAGTGGGCCAATACTTCTTTGTTGTTTCTCCTCTTGCAATAGAAATAGATTTTTCCAAATGTCCTTTACATCTTATAACATGATTTAGGTTACATTTCCATGAAATGCCCTTTTTTCCCACACACAGTGTTATCCACAAAGACACAGCCTCAAGATTAGGTCACAGTTGAATCATTGATTCTCTGGGACTAGATTACCTCTGGAATACATTTTTACAAGTTACCATCTTCAAGGTTTGACCTCAATTCCCCTCTAAACTTTCCCCTCACTGCTTAGAGTAACTTTGCACCTCACATTCATAAATCACTCGCTCTTTTCAGATTCATAAAAGCACATACACTCCTAACGTTTCCTACAAGTCAAAGTCTTTTTTGTGTCGCCTTTTCACAGTTTGGAGAGTAAACACAATAAATTCCAGCACATAGCCAAGGGACAGAATGTTGTGTTATTTTGCGGCTCTGCGGGTAAGTACAATGGAGAAACAGCTGTCCTGTTTTAGTCCTGCTTCTATTCTGGGGCTCAGGGACCCACTGGCGACCAGGAGCACATGCTCGTTAATGATCAATTACAAAAAGCCACAATAGGAAAGTTGGTCACTGGGGTGTTTTTTCTTTCTTTTGCTTCTCAAATCATTTGAATGACCAAACCTTTAGCCGAATGAGTAACCTAAGATGTCTTCGAAGTCTTAATTGATCCTGATGAGTCAATTGTTTTCAGGAGGCGGGGGTAACTTTTTGAGAAAATGTTATATCGTCGAGTTTCAGCAATTATTTTACTTTCTCTTTGAAAGTGAAGACCTTTCCAACACAATGATGCCCGTCAGTGAATGGGTTAAAACATTTATTTGGATTTTCCTGGGGATCAGGAAACCCCACTGTATATCCCCTCACTGTTGTTAAGTCTTTTGAATAGTGCTTAAGTCATTGGTGTTTAGATGAGAATTTGGCTCAGAATTGGTTCTTTACCTCTTTACACAGGACTAACTTATCTGGGAAGGCTTACGCCACATAAGACAAGGCTATTCACACACGCAGAATGATGAGGCAGTTTTAAAACTAAGGCAAGGACTCAGTGTGTGAGTCTGTGTGCATGTGTTTGTTTGTGTTACATTTCCAAAAGGTTCAATTGGGTTGCATTACCAAAAGGGTCCCTGAAAGTAGTAAACATCAAGAGAAAGTTTTCAAAAGCTGTGAGCACTAAAGCCGTAAGGAGACGTTTTAAAGGAAAGCTGCCCGGACAAGCTCACACATAAACACAATCACATACATGCACACGCAAACACACACAAATACACACACACACACACACAGACACACAAACACATAGAGGCACCTATCCCTTTAGGGCAGTCCACAACCCTCCCCCACCCTTGAAACCCGATCTGTCGGCATGCAGCACGGAATTCTCCAATCGCCCTGACTTTTGACCCCTGACCTTTTTGGCAGCACACAGAAGAGAAGATAAAGTGTCCAAGCCTCTCTTTTCCCCCCAACACAAAAAATCCCCTGTTCTAGCAGTCCTCCCACACACACACACACACACACGCACACACACACACGCACACACATGCACAGACACACACATACTGATTGCCATTTGGGACACCACTAACTAACACTCATTGGTTCCCGTGAGGCACACAGACACAATGACTCTTGATACATGTGTAACAGTGTGTAACGTAAGTGTGTGTCGGTCACTTGCTCGCATGCACGAATGTCCCAGTAAGACATGTACACGCGTGCAACTGACTATTTGCATGTGCATCTCTGTCTGTCTGTCTGTCTGTCTGTCTGTCTGTCTGTCTGTCTGTCTGTCTGTCTGTCTGTCTGTCTGTATGTATGTCAGTCACAGTGGCTAGCTACATGTGTATCAAAATGCTTAACTGTCCAAGTGTGTGTGTGTGTTCCAGAGAGTGTGAGTCCTCCGTTCCCATAAGGCTGCCCCAGAGGGCCCCTAGTGCGTCTGTAAAACCCTGGAGCACCACCTCTTCTTGCCTCACCATCTGACCACTGCCATTTGTGCATTGTGTGTGTCCGGCGTGACTGCTCCCGTCATTTTCCTCTTTGATTGGACCCTCGCACAATGTAATCAGTGTTACAGATGTCTGAAAAGGCCTCTTGTGCTGTGTCCGTACGATGCCGATCAGACCGATGCGTCCGCACTTCGCTTAAAGTTCCATTCAGGCTCCGCGACAAACGACAAACTGTCTGGCGAACATGTGTCAAACCACTTGATTTACTGCTTTGTTTGACTGCGGTGGAGCCTTCTGAGCATGGGCTCTGTCTGTGTGTTTGTAAGAATTGCCATGGCCTTAAGCTTGAAATTGTAACGTACAGACTGGAGAAGCGGGCAGCGGCCGCTCAAACGGCACGTTTGTAGACCCTTCTTTTTCTGGATCATTTTTGGAGTAATTGACTTATTATCCATTTAAAACACATTCTAGTTCCTCTGATAAATACGGCAGGCCCCGAGTCAAACATTAAAATAACATTTGAAAGTAGAAATGGAAACTTGTGGAGTTTGAAGCTCAAAAGAGAGATGAGAAAAATTCCAGGAAACGCCATGTGGTTTGAGTTAGTTTGTTAGTGAGTGGTGTGCCTTCAACTAAGGTAACTCAGTGTGGTGGATCTCTAAACTGTAGCCAATCCATTAACGGAAAGCTCCCTTGATCTTTTTCTTTAAAACCTCCACCGTGTCCGATTAAATGTAGCTGATTTTTACGCCTTTGCTATGGAGGCCATGAAGCCTGAATGGGGTCCTCACAGAGTAGCCATCGTGTGCTGTCAGTTCAATAGCCTGAGGTGAAAGGAACAAATAAACACCAGACTGGTTAGAGGTGACTGTCCACGCACAACAGTATGGATATACATGTCCTCAGGACCCTTATGGGCAGCCTGTTGTAAACAAATGTAGGGCACAGCAAGAGAATTGCAAACAAAATGAGTCCAATAAACAAGATAAGATAAAGGGATTTGCATGGTTGCGAGAAAAAGTCAAAAGGTCTCCAAAACTGCCCCCGAAATCGCAAAATATTTTGACAATTGACAACTGTATTTAACTTGTATTTATGCAGATGTTGGTCAGCGTGACGAAAGAAATTTGACATTTTAGAAAATCCCCATTTCATGGGGTACTTGAAAGGAAAGACATACAATTAAAGGCAAAGCCGGTAAGAACTCTTTCCCAAATCACCCCAAACAAAAACTTACTTATGCATCACTTGACTCTTAATACGCGACTCCCAGGGCAACAAACCAGGCTTCCCCCTCTCCCGCTTCCCTCCAATAGGGTGTTAAGAACGGTCTCTACCCGCTCCCCTGGGAATGCTGGGAAAGGAAGGCCTCCGCATCTGTCCTTAGCCTCAGGGGGAAAGAGAGAGATTCCTTCACCAGGACCCACCCACCCCCATCCCTAAAGACAGAGAAAGAGAGAGAGAGAGAGAGAGAGAGAGAGAGAGAGAGAGAGAGAGAGAGAGAGAGAGAGAGAGAGAAAGAGAGAGAGATGGAAAGACGGAAAGGGATAAAACACAAGGAATGATGAGGAATTGGAGGATGGAGGGGGGGTGAAAAAAGAGGGAAGAAAACGTTCCAAAAAAAGATGGAGAGGAGACAAGGGGTTTGAAAACAAGAAAGCGGGGCACAGATAGAGAAAGAGAGGGAAAGAAGGAAGGAAGGAAGGGAACGTAGGAAAGAATGAAAGAGGGAGGCTTCTTTATGAAGCCATCCATCACTTCCTCAATAGCTCAGTAGGCAGAAGTGGAGAACCAGGCTCCCCAGGCGCTGGTTCAATGGGACTGGGAGGGTAGAGGGAGGAGAAAAGGTGGAGAGGAGGGAGGAGAGAGCGGGCCAGGGGCCACTACTAGTGAGGTGCTTGCAGGACTGTGATCTTTTGCTCCCTCCCTCCTGTGAAGTCAGCAGGGAAAGTGATTAGGCCAAGCAGTCTCTCCTCCTCCTACCCTCCTTTTCCTCCCTTCATTACAAGTTGCGACAGATCTCACCTTTCACGGAAGTTTGTTGTAATTTTCCTCGAATCTCAATGGGTTCAAGTGGTGTGATGCAACTTCCAATATACATTCTAACTCATTGCCAATACATACAGATGTTACTTCCTTAAAAGTTTCTCGCCAGCTTCCCCCTCCCCCCCTCCTTTCTCCCTGTCTCTGTCTTTCTCTCCCATTGTCTCAAACTGAGGTGTTGGGTGTATTAGCAGTCTGATACGTTTTGATGGTACGGCATTTCTTTTTGTTTCCCTATTCAGAAGAATGGGTTGCCTCACAAACGCCAGGTAGGGTACCTGTCAATAGCAGATTCTCCATCAACCAGTGATGGCCATTGATTAGAAGTGCACACCAAGCCAGTGTGAAGCAGGACTCAGCACTTTCCCCTCCGACCATTGTGTCACACTATGGTACGGATAAAGAGGCGAATACTTCCTCTAGGCTACAAAACTTTGACTCACTTGTTGTTTTTAAGGTGAGATTGGATTTGGTTGAGTTCCTCAGACCAAATGAGTTTGAACCAATCGACTGTTAATCAAGGAGTTGTTTGTGTGAGATGGTGTTATTGACCTGTGCTTGTTCCTCCTGGTCTAAAGGTCCCCTAATGTTAAGGTTACAGCCCAGCCGTTTTATTGGCCCTCTAAAGTCATCAGTACTTTGGGATTGGGTGAAAGTCCTCTAATGGAGTCAGTAATTGGTCCAATCTGTTTATTAGGTGTTCTGGTGGTGGAAAACAGCTTTAAGGTATTAAGTAAAGTATACACAACTAGCTAAATACTGGTGTGTTGTGTTGAAACAGGTTAATGGTTCAATTAAAAATAAATTGTAATGTGCCGTCACCAAGTGTTTTGTATTATCGGCATAAAAAGTTATATAGTTTGTCATGGTCTTCTGTATGCTTTGTTATTTATTTTCTTTTTTTTCTACCAGTTGCCGGACTATGTGGGAATTTTCTGGTAGAAATAGCTACTAGGTCTACTTGTCAATTAAGTATGTTTCCTGAAGGCAGCTCTATTTGCTGTGGGGTGTCCCAAGGACTGACAGCTCGTCAAGGAATCTCTTCACTGGCCCCCTAAAGAGGAAAGCTTTGGTCTTTAGCCTTTCTCTCCCATTATCTGTGTGACCCATCCTCTTAAAACAGTTGGATGACTTAAAGGTCCTGACTCTGCATTGAGACCCAGCTTAGATGTCAACTATGGCTTTCAATGTCCACACACACACCCACACCCGCACACACACAATCTAAGACAATAAAGCAAAATCCTCCCCAGTCAATGTGCGCACACACACAGCCACTCTCTCTCTACTCTCTCCCTCACACACACAGCCACTCTCTCTCTACTCTCTCTCTACTCTCTCTCTCTCTACTCTCTCCCTCACACACACAGCCACTCTCTCTACTCTCTCTATACTCTCTTTCTCCCACACACACACACACATTTGCTGATGCTTATAAAAGGCAAAAACAATAAGCATAACATGAAAAGAAAACAGGACTCTGGTCTCTTTTTTGTGAAAACTACTAGATATTTTCTCACCAAGAGTCAACAAAAAAAGAAGAACATCTCTAAAACACCCAACACCCTCCCATCCTTCAACACCCCCCCCCCCCCCCCCCACCTCCAACACCCGTGAGTCCTTTCTCCCGCTGACCACCACCCTCCCCCTCTCCACCTCTGTCCCCCACCCTTTGGGTCCTTTCACCCTGGCACAATGGCGGCCTGGGCCTGTGTTATTTGAGGCACTAAAGGGCCGGCCCACCCGCCCGCCCCCAGGACAATGGCCCCCCTGCCAGGGTCTTTCTTCCCCTCACCTCCCTAATGACAGGTTTCATCCTCTCCTCCCTGACCTCCAGGGGGGTGGGGGTAGGGGCTGGAGTTCCCTGGGATGGCCCTCCACCTTTCTCCCTGCTCACCCGCTGGCCCACTGGTACGCCTACCAGTTCTAATACACAGATACGCAAACACCCGGCCACTTTCACTTATTCACTCTGTTGTGCTCTCCCTTGCTCCCTTCTTCCTGCATCCATCACTCACTTCCTCACTCTTTCACTCAGTCACTCACGTAATCCTGTGAGCAAACTGTAAAGTGCTGCTAAGTGTTGGAAAGCTCAACTATAGAACTCTAACAACATAATTGTGTGCGCACAAACACACACACACACACACACACACACACACAAACACACACACATACACACATAGAATCTCACATTCTATCACCCCCATCCCCCTCTCTATTCCCCTCCCCATCTCTCCACCCCATTCTTTGACAGTCATTTACTGTAAATTCTTGTACTGTCACTTCCAAGCTGTCACTGGTCACTCCAGGTTAACGGGTCACTTCATTCATAATGCAGATATTTGCTGAAAGAGGCTCCTTCTATTAGCTCACAGGGGAAATCATCCTCTGTGTTCTTATGTAACGTCCATCTCAGAGATGATCGATTGTGTTCCCGAGGGCAGCACACTGACTCGTTAAACAATTTATCTCGTTTCGCAAGCTAGAGTCACCGAAGCGCATCCCTTTCTCATGTCATTACAGCCATTTGCATGAAGTTAGTTTGTCCGAAAAGTTAAGACGTAAAAGTGTCCCTTATTTCATGTAAAGTTATGATTTTTTTGTTTCTGTAATACTTCGTGGGAATGAGACTTGCTACTTGAAGTCCCCAACCATCAGAACTGTCTGCTCCCCAAATAAATAAAAAACAACATATACTTTCAAAATCATTTTACAACCCCATAAAATATGTTTCAATATTCTCATTACAATACAAATTATCAAATTAAATTAAATGGAAAAGAGTTCCAGTGCTCCAAAAGTAATCCAGGGTGATTGCAAGATCTGTAGTAGTGGTGATGTTACTGCTGGGCGATGATCTGGAGAGAGGGCGAGAAAACTACTCACCGCGGCGACATGCGGGCGACAGGGTGCGACAAGGATGGCTAGTTTGACTACAGGGTGGATAACAAGGACTCACCGACCAACGCACACACACACACACACACACACACACACACACACACACACACACATAAAAGAGAACATGCATGCGTATCTCACGCACTCTCTGTCTCTCTCTCATTAGTACATACTTGCACAATGCACACACGCACAAAGTCACTATGGAACACACACAAAACAGCTCTCACAAATCCATGCATGTGCACGCACACAGTTGCACACACACACACCTTGCCATGGAGTCCCCTCGCATGGCCTCCTCCCTGGGGGGTCACCGTGGCAGGAGGAGGGGGCTGTTTCACGCTTGACCTTCTCCTCACGCCTTTGTGAGCCCTTTTACCCCTGCGCTGGTTCTCTTGACCTACTTGGTCATCGTGGAGCAAGCCACTTATAATACACGAATCTTAGCCTACAGCACGGACGTACATCTGTCAGGCTGCCTGTCTCTCTGTTGGCCTGCCTGCCTGCCTGCCTGCCTGCCTGCCTGCCTGCCTGCCTGCCTGCCTGCCTGCCTGCCTGCCTGCCTGTCTGTGTCTGTCTGAGACATTTTTCAAATAAAACAGTAGATTTGGCACTTGGTTCTTTTTTTTTTACTTCAACAGTTGGAATTTTATGAAATAGAGTGCAATTTTGACACAAGCAATGGTAAACATCTTTTTTTCTGACTTAGGAAACTGGTTGTGCCTTATGGCCTCCCTCAACCCTCAGGCAAGGGATACCAGCTACCAGATACCAGCACTCAACACTGAACCCCTCTCCCACAACGAGCACTTAGGATCTCCTATATCGCACGCAGCCTAACGCCACAGAGGCCTACCAGTGGATGTCAACCATTTTCTATCTAGATAGACACAAACAAAGAAACGCAAGCTTGTGGGGGAGAGGGGGAAAGGTTGGGGGAGAGAGGGTCTGTCAGGGTGTTTACCAAACAGTCGGAAAGCTGACGAGAGCCATCCAGACAAAGAAGACGAAGAGGGGAAGTGGAACTGGAGAAAGGGAAGAGAGAACAGGACAGACGGAGACCCTGCCGCAGCGCTGGAGCGTGGCCCAATCAGAGGATGTGTTGACCGTGCAGTAACGCAAACACAGGAAGTTGTAGGGGCTTCCTCCCGACACATATCCTCTTCCGCCAACCGGAGAATCGCAATGAGAAGGATCGACGCAGAAGTGGAAAATCAGTGCAATGCTGAAAACGTCTTCTCGGTTCACCGTTCCCACTGTTTCTTTTCCTGGCAAACCCTAAATTGAGGCCAGAGTCAACACCCGTACCCTCAGGGTCATTCCAATGTTCAGAATGAGGGGTAGAGTTTGTGATGTCATGGCCTTAGACCTCCCTTTCACACCCTCATTTGGAGGGTTCTCTTGAGTAGACTGGCCAGCCATTATCATCCACGATTCCAAGTTAGCTTCCCCCTCCTCCTCTTCAGTCTATATCGAATGCTTGTCACTCAATTATGTTATAATCTTTAGGAGTAGCACAGAGCAAGTGAATGAACGCGATTTGGAAGAATTGGCGTCTCAGTGTACTGAGAAAGACATGTAAGTGCGCAATCTCCGCTGACTGACTCCAAGACACACACGCACCCACTTTCACACATTCCAGCATGCAGTCTCCTAAGCACACATGCACGTCCCTTGGAGCCTATGTACACGTTTAGGTCGGTAATTCCATACATTTTAAAGCAAAAATTGAGATGGGCTCTGAAGATTAGGCAATGTTGTTTTCCACACACAGCAAACCCGGAACTGACCCAACCATTCACACTCAGCCCTGTTGTTTTATGTCCTCCCTAAAAACGCCGCAAATTAAAGACTTCTATTATTTTTTTTCTCTCCTCTCCGTTTAAGGGCTGGGGTTTCAAAGTGCTAATAAAATAAACTGGAGGGCCCCATTTCTTTATTTGTGTGTGAAGGGTGTGCGGGAGAAGGGAGGGAGGGGGTGTGTGGAGGGGGGGGTCAGGGGTTTTAGGTTCAGAGGGGGGGTAAAAGAAACAGAGGTCAGCGGAGACAAAGGAGCGGGAGACCCTGGGGTCAAGCAGCCTGGTGGCCAAACTCCCCGAGCTGGCGTTTTGCAGGCAAAACAGCCCCGCTTGTATAATCGCCGGGTACTTTTTGTCCGAGAGAGTAGGACAGAGTATATCACTGGCGTCCCGACACATGAACAATAGATCACGTTTTGTCGGCGCTCGTCTCACGGCAAAGCATTCGTAGCTCTTTTGAGTCATCTGTACATCTGGAGTAGCGGAGATTAACCCCTTCTATTCACTGACCTCACAGATGAAAGACCTTTGTGCCTCCTGCATTGGCCCCACCAATCTTTTCCATAGGTTCATGTTGGCTACATCTCGCTTCACAGGTGTCTGCAGCGATGAATAGCCGAAAGAATAGCTGGGATTGGGTATGAATGCATCATCAAATCAATGAATCTATTGCCACCAAAAAACATGATCATGCTGAGGTGGAGACACCTAATTACTCAAGTCTATCTTGAAGGATGACTTGTATTTTGTATGTTGTCTGAAGCATTCACCTGCTCAATCCCAACTAAGTGTGTCTGTCCTATTTTAAAAGGGGATGCATTTTATACTAAGGATACGCTTTATGAGTTGCCATCATTGTGAGTGCATCTTACCAACCATAAACTTCCACATTCCACAAGAACCATAAAACACAAAGATTATGACTCATGGCTGATCACGGACCCAGGCTCATGGATCATGGCCGTTTTCGCTGCTGCATGTGCGCTTGACGCCTGTCGCTCAAACTGAAATATTTTTAAAACATTCTTGTTTGAATAACACACTACCACTTGGCAAAAAAATCATCATTGTTTAGTAACACTCTGGGGGACTGAGCAATAACATTATGCGATGATATGATAATAGTTTCAAGCTGTGCATTGAATAGAAACATAATCAAAAAGCCTGTCAGCTCTCCAAGGGGCTCAACCATGCTAATCTTCCTGCATCAGCAGTGAGCACGGGGGAATTAAGAGGTGAGCCAAGTGACTCGGAGATGGAAGTCAGGAAAAAGAGGCCGGGGAAAAGTCTATAGAATGTTGAAAGGATGTTCAGCGCACGGGGGGCAGATACGCGTGTGGGTAGACATGAGGGTTGACATGAGACCCCGTTAAGGGAACGTTGATAAGGCGGTAGAGAAAGGTTGTAGGGAGAGTTGAACAAGGCGTGTTGAGATGGAACGCGAAGATCGATAGAGAGACAGGAGGAGGGGGGGGGGCTGCGGGGGGAATAAAAGAAAGCTGATTGACAGAGTTGAGGGAAGGTTGAGGGGAGGAATGAGAACAGGGTTCAAAGATAGCGAGTGAGAGTGGAAGATCACAGAGGTTGCGCAAAAGTTGAGAGGGAGCCGGGAGAGGGTAGAGGGAGGACAGCGAGAGGGGTTGAAAGAGGGAGTCTTATCTCTGTCCCATCTGTCTTGACATGTACACTCCCCTGGTTAGTGCCCTCGAGGGGTGAGAAGGAGAAGCGTACGTGTCATTGACTGAGTGTGCAGGGCTTAGGGATAAGGCCTTGGCCTGTGCACTCTGGCCCGAAAACACGCCTAACCAGCCTCGCTTGAACTCTCATGACTTACGGCTGTCATGGAAAAACCATTGACTCAAAGGCAGACACAGCTGTGTAGATGCAGATGTTAACTTAACTTGACAACTCATTTCTTACCATCAGTTTAACATGGTTTAGTGAAAGGAGTATGCTGGGAAATCGTGTTTCCACCCAATATAATTACTAAGAAGTTGTAGATCTCTTTCTTGTCTTGTTTTGATGGTTTGGAATTACAACTGTTCAAATACAAATATGGACAGTGGGACTGTTTACTGTTTGTCATGAAAAGGCATTGATCCAGGCTGTTCCACATCAACATGAACATCCAAGACGTTTTACTTACTTGTCTGTATGGTACACCTGGGAGATTTACGCTAATAAATGCCTGATGTGGAGGACCGGTTAATTCCCCCTATAAAATAACTGCCTTCCTTCCTCCAGTGAGCCTGGCTGTTGTTTATCAAACGAGGTAACGTCCTGTCATGTGACCCCCTCCTCACAGCAGCCCACCTGTGTGGACTTTTCTCTTAATCCCCCCCTCACACACACACACACACACACACAAGCCTTTTCTATCTGCTTTGAATACTTAGACTACTGAGTGTAACTAATTCTCCCACACAAGGATATTGTCTTCCCCCTATCTCTTCTTTTGTTCGTCTCTTTCAAGATGCCTATTCACTGATTTCATTAGTGAGCAGTGTAGTGCGAGAGTGAGAAAACTTTCCAATTAAAGGGTTTAATAGGCTATTACCAGCACCTTAAACCCAACAGTTTTTTCTCATCAGTAAACCCAACAATGTGTATTCATCAGATTAGTTTTGCAAACTCATAATAACAGTTTCGTATAGTTTTCATCATCAGTGTCTCTAAGTTGCCTTGTTTTCATTTATATATCTATCTATCTATCTATATGTATATATATATATGTATATATATATATACATATATATATATAAACTTTAAAAAGCTATGATTGTAAGAATAAAATATTTATTGTCGGTGGCATTTTCCCATGAACCCTTTCTGTCCAGTAACAATATCTGCTTTATAATTAAAAACACATAAATGTTTGACGATTATTGTTACCCGTGTGCTTTAATTAAACGTGTTTAACAGGCCTTCTCTCCCTGCACGCACACATGCTGCACAGACACTGCAGCTGACCAGCGGAGACGTGAAGGCGGCCAGTCCCCTGGGACGCTCATACCAGCCTTTCTCAGACACCCATTTGGTGATGGCCAATACCCCAATCACCCCCACCCTCCCTTCAGCCCACCCTCTGACCCCCAACCTGGAGGGGTCAGCTGTGCAGAGGCAGCCCTCTGGTCCGGAGCCGGAGCGTAAATCAAGGGGTGGGGGGCGCCCAATCGCGGGAACCGTGCCCTGCCCAAGGTCCCAGCCGACCCCGGTCTGTCCTGGCACCATCCGTCCTGGAGCTCTGACGCAGGACCAGCCTGCCTGCCTGCCACCGAGGGGGGTTCCCACTGATGGGGGACCCAAACCGGGCTACACAGGCAGCCTTGAGACCTCCTGGATGATCCATCATGGCCGTGGGATAGAACAGAGGGAAAGCAGACTACCTAGCAGAGTTGCGCTCAGTTCTTCTTCAGTACAGTCAATTCACAGTTGTAAACTGTGCTGCTTGAGAATTGAATTCTCTGAATGCTGTAAACTATATTAAATCCTACATATTAACTCAAATGACCTAGAACCTTAACAATTACTTTGAGTTCTCAAAATAAAAAACAAGGAATGCCGTTTAATTTTACATTAAGTCTATTTCACTACACTAGACAGCTGCATACATGTCATAACAAGTCATAGCCTATTAAGACTCAAGCCAACCTGGTAATTTTCTCTGTGGAAGATATGTAAAGGATAGCTGGGTGATGTACTACCTAAATGTTTGAAAATGTTGAAATGTAATTGTAAGGCAAGTCTAAGCACTCTTATTCATCTTGCTTAAGTATTTGACATGTCTCTTCATCAAAAGAGCAGCTGGATTTGTGACACTAATATATTCCGTGCATCCCCACAACACAAGACCTGTTTTGCCATTCCTTTGCTCTCTGTTGAAGGCCTGCCCCATGAGTGAGTCTTCCCTTAAGGTCTGACACAAGTGGACAGGGGAGGGGGTCATAAACTGGTTGTGGTTACTGTTTTCTTTTTACAAACCAGTGACACCAGTTGTTCCTTCTCCTCACAGGGCCCTTTTGTGAGGGCTGACAGGTTGTCAGTTCCAGCCAGAGAACAACTGCAGAAGTCAACGAGCTTTACCTTCATTTGACTCCACATTCCACCGACGAAGCACCTTTACGAGCTTTGGAGCGCTTTGGACTTCGGAATGGTAGCAATGGTGCATTCCAGGCAGATTTCTTGCATTGTTTACATCGATCAGATTCAAAACGAGTCATAGTCTAAGCAACATGTTGACTTCTTCTTGTACGTAGCAAAAACGAAACGGTCAATATATGTCAAAGTCATTACTCAATTGAAAACCATGGGTTGTTTGTTTTGGTTTCAGTCATGTTCCTTTTTACCATTGCTCTACTCTTCCATGTTTTTGTAATAACAGTGTTCTAACACTCATCGGCATTGAGAGAAGGGCAAGAAGGCCTTCACACTGACACACATGCTGTCTCTAGAGACAGAAATAGCAACACATACACACAGAAAATGTACGAATATCTCAAACACGAGACAACCTCTTGTTTCACTCGAGATTGAAGAGTCTAAGGCATGTTAAGTCTGTATTTAACTGTAATTGAGAAAGGATACCTGATCCACTCTTAAGTAATGTTATTGTAAGGCACTGTTAGACCACCTACCATTACAAATCCCTCTCTTTTTGCCCAATTGAGTCTGCCCTTCGCCACCCGGAGTTTACTGAAAATTAAAGGAATATTTTTTGATAGCTGTTCATCATACTGCTAAATATTTTTTCCTGTTTTATTCAGAAAACTAGATATGCTTGTCACCGAACGCTTTTCTCCAAATTCAACAAACCGTATCTTTACACTATGCTGCCCTCAAGTGGGGAAACAGGAATAGGCAGTGATGTTAATTCTCTGTTTTGAACAGAACTAGCCTCTGCCTTAACATTTTCATATTATAAAATTTTTCTGGTCAGAATTTTAAAAAACTATTTTGGAGTTCAGTCACATTTCTGAAATACGAAACATTTAGGATTAGACAAAGGAGAACGTCAAGTCAGCTCAGAAACAAATGGACTTTAATTGGTAACCATCTTTGCGAACATCCCATTTTCAAACATTATTCTGACCACTTGGCAGGAGTGTGATTGTGGTTAGTCAGACTGTTATTTCACTCAGGAAATAAATAGGTTTATTTAACAACAGGGTATTTAACTGAACACATCGGCCATATATTAACTGGAATATTGACCCTTTGCTTCTAAATGTATCAGTCCAGTTTGGAGTGCCCTGCCAGTGCCCACTGACTGCTCACACCTGTCCAGCCTTCAGTTTCTCCTCAACTGTGTGATCCCCCTTTGATCCTCCCATGCAAGGGGGGCTCTTAGCCAGACTGGGGTTGCTGCCCCACTGCTGTGGGGTCTTCGCTTGGATAGCCAGAGCATGGACACAGGTTCGCAGCTCCTCACTTAGAGCTTCATTGACCAAGCGGTGACGCTGTATTAGGGAGAGGCCGTCAAAGCGTGGACTGACCACAAGGACTCTGAAATGGGATTCGGAGCCAGAGGGTACAGCATGCATGTGGCTTTCGTTGTGAACTTCTAAGTGTTCCGGCTCAAGAGCCTGGGTGAGTTTGGTCCGTATGGCCCCTTCGACAGGCCGGTTGGGGTTTGAATCCATGTGGGGTTTGAAGCGGGCTAAAGTCCTCGTGAAGATAGTGGTGGTCGAAGTGTGACGAGCACTGCGGATAACAGAGGACAGCATCGGGGTCAACTCTTTGAACTTCTCACCTAAAGGAAAAACAGAAATGTACGTATTATATAATTGGCTCGTGGTGTGCCAATGTGGGGTCATGTGCGTAGAGTGATAGGAGAATTGGTTCGCTTCTTAGCAAGCTAGCTATAAACAGCAGACACGGCTATCTTGCACATCAAACTCTTATTTAGTAAGACATGTAGCGATATGTATGATATCATATATCTTGATAACAAGTAGGCTAACGATTTAATTATGTGTGAGGAATGTTTTCCATTCTAGTCCAGTTGTCAATCAGATAAGGATAGTGCTACATCTGTTTATTTACAAATTAGCACAACACAGTCGAAGACTACACACGACAGTAGCTTGTTAAACATTTGGATTCGACTGTGGTATACCTCAGCTACGCGTTAATTTACACTGTAAGGTAAGTAGTAGCCTAGTGTTAGTACACTTCATTACAATTAAACAGCTTCCCTATCGCTTATCCCACCTACTTGAATGGCTTGTCCTCTGTCCTGAATCTGTTCTTCACTAGTACAGCAAGAACTACAAGCCCTTGTTTATTCTCGTTCAGACTTGCGAAGCGTCGTTAAGCATAGTTGCTACTGGTTCAGTACTGCCACCTACTGCACTGGAATGACTTTTCTGCATCTTAGATTAACTGTTCAGTACTGAGACCCCGTGGTCAAAACCAGGGTGCGAATTACTGGGGGGTTTAGTGGGGGTGTCTGACCCCCTTAATCAAGACTTGGACCCCCCAATGGGAGAAAAAACATCAGGTCGGGGAGCTCGAAACTTTCATCGTTGTATTATCATAAATACAATAAAAAAACAAATATAATTTCAATCTATAATATTTCTGTCACGATTGTATTTGTAATGGCAATTAGCTATATAATATTCACAAGAATGTTCAAGATAGAAACATGGTTAACCATTGATAACTAAAAGTTAGCTATCACCAGCTAGTTAGGCACTTTATCAAGCAAAATGTGTCTAATTTTTTGTCAGAATCTGGAAAGTGATTTCTAACTACCGTATTTAGTGATGAACAGTCAAATATGTTTTTCTGATGATTTGATCAACTTTTTATTTCAGGGAGAAAGTGTTGCATGTAGTTTTTAAATGGTTACAGCTCATTTCTGAGGGTAATTCTTTACTATGTCAGATGGTTTATGTAGTTTTTTCTTTTCTTTTGAAGAAGTCACCAGTCACTGATGCACGTGCCTGTGCTGTACTGGGTTTCCTTTACGCCCTGGAGAACATGTTGACGTCACTCGATCGTCATTGTATAATTCACACTCTGGTCAAAGCTGAGCATAAATACATTTCATTGTTCATGTGAGTGTTGGTCAAGGTAGTAGGATTAAAACATACATCAAGTTTTACCGTGAATGAACATAAAGTCTGAATCATAATTTTGTTTATTTGCCATGTAAGTGTACTCAAACACAGAATTTACAGTGGCAGGGAGGTGCATGCAATAAACATATATGGATCTTAAATTAAAAAGTAGAAATGTACAATAGCCTGACAACCAAACAATAGAAAATCTATTTTAAAATAAGAAAAGGGAAACCAATATGAGGTTAAGGTGACTTGTGTCGCTTGACAACTTACATCATCGCTAACCATTGGAAACATAAGATGACAAAGCCCAAATATACTTAGGCAGGTATTCTGTGTCAAACTTGTCATCGCACAATACACGTCAAATGTGGCTACGCTTCTATTGTTTTAAGGTATGTTTATTTCATGATCTTGTATCAGATGTTCCCTCTGTGGTGTGGATTTCTAGGCAGCAGTTGTTGAGCAAACATGTGAGCTGTGTCAGGCTGAGCAGATGTCTGTGGTCAGCCAGCTCCTTTCCCTTCCCCCCTGTAAGATCCCCTCAGCACAGTTGCATTTGTACTTCACCCGAAACCAGGCCTCAATGTGTTTACAATTGATTTACTGATTGGTGTCACTGTGACTGGTAATTGAGCGCATTCATTCAGTGCTGTCTGCCGTCGGCCATGTCTGCAACTGCTTCTCTGTGCAGTGTTCTGGTGGTTCACATGAAGAGGTTCCGTTTTAAGAGCGGAAAGGACTAAAGCTGAAAAGGACCGACGACGTGGCCATCCCGAGAATCCTACCCCTGTCTCTCTGTCTTTCGCCTGTGGAGATGAATACCCCAAGGGAGACTCCACCCACCAATCCTTCACTCCAAAAAAAATGTTCCTACACATTGCAAATGACAGCAGTTACCCAACAATGACTTAAATGGAATTGTGTTCATGAATGATTGTTTTATCACTGTCTTTGCTGTACAAACAATCGAAGCCTGTTCAGTAGAGCTTGTGAATTATCTTGTGACACACATTCCATGTCACATAGTGGTGCACTGACTGCCGGTCCTGCCTCACGCTTGGGGACACGTGTGTGTCACCCATCCACCGCTTGTTGTTGTAGAACCATTGCACTGTGGCAACACCAGGACTGATACCCTGTGTATGCAAAGCATCATTCCTCATTGTTGCGTGTCATTGGAATGTGCTTGATGCAGGCCTGACTGTCATCAGAGGAGGATAAACAGCAGTACTTCAGACGTCCAGACTGCTGCAGGTCTTTTCCCCAGTACAGGTAGAATGCTGTTCTGTCACGCACACGAGACTCAAACAGACGTTATGCTAACAATGGGACTTTGTAGGAAAGTTAAGATCTGTGTGGCCTTGTATTCAAATGTGGAAGCTAATCTTTGCTTCTGTTGTTTACGATATGTGAGCTCACCCCAACTCCGGGGTAAGTTACTAACGGCCAGCCAGTGAGTCCAGCGAGCTAAGGGACAGCTGTGGTGAGGGAATACACAGAGGAAGACAGAGAGGGAGCTGTCAAAATGAATGACGCTGAAAGATTGAGTTAATTACTGAGATTAGAGATCGGTCTAAGATAGCATAAAAACCAATTACAAACAAAGTTTGTGGGTTTTTATGCTTTCCTGTAATTGTCAGGAAACAGCTGCAACCATTTTAGTGAGTAAACTAACCTACTTCCTTATTTCAGATGGACAAGCCAGACACTGGAGTCTACCGCCTGTCTGGGATCATCTCTCACTTGGGAGAAAGCATGGACAGAAGTAACTCTGCAAAAACCTGGTTTTACAACATAGACACACAAAGACAGACAAACCAAGAGCTTGAACTGTGATCCATCTCTCTTGCATATACTAGACCACCAGGGGCCCACCAACCACCAGGGGCCAGCTATCCACCAGGAGCCTGCTAGACCACCAGGGGCCAGCTATGCACCAGGGGCGCGCTATCCACCAGGTACCCACCAACTACCAGGGGCCTACTATCTACCCGTTAGACCACTAGATCCTGCTATACCACCAGGAACCCATTAGACCTCCAATCAACCAAGGCCAGGGACTCAAATGTAAATTGATCTTAGAAGCAGACACAAAAAAATAGTTATTCATCATCATTATGACAGTACTTTATTCTTCATATTTCTTTGCTATCCATTGCGGGTCTGAAAAGTTCAATTGCACAACACAGTGCGAACCGCATCTTAAAATAACAATGAGAAAATATAAGAGAAAGGTAAATTTCACACTTTGAACAGAATTATGACGCTGTAACATGTATCTATTCTTCATAACCAGTAGTATTTAATATTGTATTTACTTATATTCCATTCTCATTTACAAAATACACAAACTCAAAGACAACATACAATATTTTCATTTACACTTCAGTTGTTTTTTTGTCCGTTTTTTTATATTTTATGGTTCCACATACAGGTTTTATACTTACATACAAAGAACTACAGTTTCTACACCACAGTACAATGACAATGTGATAAATTCTTTGTTACGTGTAATTAATGACAATGCATTCTTATTGACAAAGCCTCAAAGACCAAGGGTAGTTTTTAGAGATTGGACATGAATGTATGCAGTTCATTCCCAAAAGTAGATGCCTGCACCCAGGATTTCCCTCTGCAAGGCCAGCATAATGTGCTTCAAATCCCAATAGTTTGGGGGGTTGGAACAAAATAGACAAAATACCCTAACACTTATTGCTTTAATAACTTTTTGCACTCACGATTGACTGTTGCCAAAGCAACAAGTTAAGAATACAAAAAAACCCTGTAACATAATTTAAGATATGCAACAACTTGAAGAAATCTCAATTGAACAGATCCTGAACTGATTCGCTGAGATTCAGTTGATAGGTCAGCTTTTCATAGCGTTCCATATCATACAACATCAATATTGACATCCTTGATTATTTTGTCATGAGTGATTTGGACAACAGAGACAGGACATGGAGTTATAGGTCAGGAACATGCTGTAATGCCAAGGCTAAATTTGTACCAAAAAATATTTACCTTTTTAAAATGTGCTTCTTAGAGGAAATTATGGCCACAGCATTGTAACAGACTGGCTATTCATTTCCAGAATGTATTTTTTCAATCAGCTTTTTCTATAGTATTATTTTAAAGAATCATAGGTCTATGTTTCTATGCTATAATTCACTGTATTGTATTCTTACTGTACGGCCATGTATATATGCACGTCTGTATTTATAATAGGCAATTAAACGCAGTGTAATCTTGTTTCTTACAAAACATTTGGCAATAATGGGAGATGGTACTTATGGCACGCTGAAAGATATTTCGTAAAAAATCTTCAACAAATGTGGGTGTCAACCAAGCGTTATGGACCACAAGGTACTGTCTAAACCTCTGATGTTGTTGTATGCGTTAGCTTTAAATGAGGGGGAAAGATCATTTAGTTAGTGATCTGTATGCTTAGTTAGGTGTCAGTGTTGCTGTGACTTGTTCACAACTGCATGTAAGTTAACCACACAGTTCCTTGTGATTTGGTAGTTTGCTTGCGATTAGTCTTTGTGCTCTAGCCAAGTATTTACCTTTAGTACTATTCATGTGCTACTTAATTTTGTATGTTTTTGCAAGACTGACCTCATAGGCTTAGAACACAAGGCATTATCAACTGTGCATGTACAATTAAGTACATTTAGTGCAGTGGTGATTGGTCTCTATCAATAACTTAAGTCTACAAACAGTATGGCTGCTATCCTACAACATGGCAGTTTGGGTACGTCGTTTCCTTGATCAGTGCTTCTCTGTTGTTGCGTTGTAGCATGCAATTGTGAACATATCATTCTTGGCTGGATAACAGTATTGGCTAGTGTGCCAAGAGAGAAAATAAAACATATATTCTTCTCTCCCTCAGAAATGAACCTTTAGCTAAATTATCGAGTTAAATATCCATGACTCATTAAAAGCAGTATGTCGTCTGCCAGTAATACAGGAAAAACTAAAGCTACGCCTCTATGCATTTGTTTGTACCTCCCAAAACAAAATGTTGCCTTCTGATGTCCCTCACCACCACTTTGTGAAAAGTGTGTTTCTATGCAAATCAATCTGTATTTTGCTCACCTCTATAAGAATGTGTTTTGCCACAAGGAAAATAAAGACCAAAGGGGTAAGGAAACCACATGATGCTCTAAAACTCCCTTTTGTTTCAATGCTTAGTCAAAATGTCTTCTACACACTTTGATAGTTCAACTACTGAGGTTGGAATCTTTAAGACTGGTTTGATCGTAGGATCAAATAAGCAGCTTTTACATGTAAAACCACATTAGTTACAAATAATTAAGCTATCAAGTGTACATTATCAAATAAAAATGTGTACCTGAAAATAGGAAATATATAAAAACAGAACATAAATGTTCAATATTGCACATACAGGTTCAATATTGCACAAAAACACATTCACATTCATACAATAAGATTCTAACATGTGGGCTATGATGTACAGCGTGTAGGTATTTTATATCAGTACACAATATGTGCTCATTTGAAGAACGTCTTACACATGTCGCACCAGATAAACATCTTCAGAACAAAAAGAAATTACACATTAAGTGGATTCTACCAGGAATCTATCACATTGGTCAAAAGTTTAGTGTTTTCCTAAACACATTTTTATCTTCCCTTTGTGTGATAGTTAACTTTTCTTTTTTTTTCCAAACACACTTTCACGCCTAGACGTTCTCTCGACATGTAAATTTACAATATATAAATGTTTTCAATACAGTCTTAAACCATATTGTGAGTACATTAATTACATCTTTCTCGAAAGATTTGATGTTTGCCATCAAAACTATTGTCTCGGAGGGGATGTGGATGATAACAAAGCACAGGGTGTGGAAAAGAATATACAAATACAATACAGACAACAGAAAAAATCTGAAGTTGAGCCCGTCAATGTGAATTTTGGAAATGCAACAAGTTTTGTTGACGGTGGTGTAGCAGAGTAAGTCCAGTATGCTATGGAGCCAGAGAATTAATTAAAATATCACTAATTGATACACCGCAACATGAAAACGTCTTACTGTTGTTTTACTGACATTTTTACGTACATACTTTGTAACATGCATAACACTCTCAAAACACATATCACTAGAGCAAAACGTATGCCCATGATGGAGGGTCCCGAAAAAGGCATATGTAACAACAGCCAAGATCTACAGAATGAAGTCATAATGTCAATTGAACTATGTGGGATTTCAAAGTTTGCCAAGAAGCTGTTTGATAACATTCACACTGGCAATCAGTTGTGCTTTAAACATGAGATGGCAAATAATATCTCGCGCTACTTTTAACAGCGTTAGTGTTAATCAAAGGTGATTTGTCCATTGATTCGAGTGACCTTAGTATCGGGCGATGATCTGAAATAATGTTTTAAAGGGAGAAATCTCAACAGATCACTTTATCAATATTCAAATTCAAACCATAATAAAAAACAAAACTGGAATGTTTCATAATTTTTCAAAAGATCTATAAAATGGCAGTAATTCTGTCGACAAACACAAGACCGTAAGCAGGTAAAGAATGAGGACAGGTCTTGGTTGATCAAAAAGCCAGGAGGTGTCATGGTTTTTATCAGAAAGTCAAAAATGCTTGAAATCAAGGCATACATTAGCATTTTTGACTTTTATCCTTATATGGCAAAATGTAGACTTGGAGAGATGAGAGATGAATTGAACTGACCAGAGAAATGGATGAGAACATTAATTACTCGAAAGCCAGTAGCTAGTGGTAATTTTTGTAGGGGAAGGGGGATATTTTGCATGGTTAATTATCGTAGCCCCCAATCCCTTCCCTTTTGGACCCCTTGTTGTTTTTACAACAAGGAAAGTGCATCTAAACTAAGCTTTTTCAAACATCCTTTCACAACTGTATCAAGAAAAAACGACATACACTCAGTAACTCTAATGACCACAAACACTGTTAAATTTAGTTCTTATTTACAGTACAACCAATCATGAATTAGCCTCTTGTTGGCTTTTGGGGCGTAGTTTGGTTGCACTTCCCTTTATAACTTGGAGCTTATTCACAGGTATTTCTTACAAGCAGTTGCTGCAAAGCTTCAGTCACCTGAATATCTAAACATTAATCCCAGTATCAAGCAATTTGCTGTACAATTTAAGCAGATCTGTGCAGCTACTGCATGCAGGCTGACACCTGTGAACAGAGCCTTTCCAGTTTTATTCTCTGGGGCTAACTGGGTAGAGTTTGAGGGGCTCTTGGGCTGCTTGTTCACAGTGTGGCTAACTCTTCTGCCCCCCCTCCCCTCCTAATAGTTACCCCCTGGGGGCAGTGCCACACTATTTGAGCACGTGACCCCGTGTCTCTGGTAACTTGAGTGCTAAAAAGCTCCCAGCCGCCAGAGCCCCCGATGCAAAGAGGATGGGCACGGCCTTGGTGATGCCCACGAAGGAGGTAAAGATGCTTATCCCCAAAACAGCTGCCAACTTACAGAGGGCGTTGAGGAATCCAAACGCTGTGGTTCTGGAGGTAGAAAGCGGAAGACAAAGCAAATTGGGGAAGAGAGGCATTTAATGACAGTTGAACCAAAAGAAGAACTTCTTCTGGAAGAAACATGAGATGATTGAAAGAACACCTGTATATGGCTTGAACACTGCAGGAAAACTGTTTGGCCACACGAGGGAACTAAATATTGCATTATCCAGAGCACATAGACCATCATAACTCTTACTAATTATGAATCCCAGGCTACAGATGTTTTTTACAGATATCAAATGTACCAGTTAGCAAAATTTGATTGTTTTAGCCTGCTTCATAAACTAGAAGGTATCATCTAAACAGTCATTATCCATCAGTGTTCATCCAACCACAGGGTGGTAGTGCTGAGATCAAGAGGATTCACACAATCAAGCCACAGATACACTACTGTGTCCTTACCAGCCCTTCTCCTAGGCAACAACTTTGGCCTAAGCCCAATAAAAACTCCAGCCAAGCAGGCAGACGTGAGGCGTCTTGCATGGTGCCGTGGAGGGTTTGAAGGGTAGGCTGGGAGGTGAACTCTCACCGTATATCAGAGGGATAGAGCTCCACTGTCAGCACGTCCAGGGCGTTCCAGGAGGCGATGCTGATTCCCCCGAAAAGACACAGCAAAGCGATCATGGCCGACTCGCTGTTGCCGAACGACAGGAAGAAACAGCTGACGCAGGAGATCACGCTGGAGCCAGCTGAGGAGAAGCAGGAGAGAGACTTAGAAAGACAAAGCGAGAGAGACCAAGCAAATCATTCGGTTTTCGATGCGTGCATGTGGGCAGTGGTTAAGAGAGACTGTCCGTGTCTCATTCTAGAGTGACCAGGGCAACCAAGTTTGGTTTCAGCGTGTCCTAGACCAACGCCAGCGCACGTTGAATCACATGACGATCGCATCACTCTTCTTACCCAACATCCTTAGGCGTCCGATCTTGTCCATGAGCAGTGCTGAGACGATGTTGCCGGGCAACACAGCCAGGGTGCCCAGAAAACTGACAAAATAGATCATGTAGGCATTGTTCTCGTCACTGAAATCACTGAGCATGCAGCCTTCCTTGTTGTGCAGGAAAGTGCTGTTGACCAGTCTGCTGTTGATCAGCCTGTACTTGAAGAGATCTGTAATTGGGAAATGATGGAGAAAGAGGTGAGATGAAAAAGGGTGTTAATGAGGTGAAGTTTGTATTCTGAATGGGTATTGGAATGGTTGATACTGTAAAACCCTTATGATAATAGACAGAGGGGACAGTAGAAGTGACAGTAAGCTTTCTGGTGTCACAGGAAAAAGACACCAGTCAGCTCCTTCAGTTGTCCTAAATGTAGTTTATATATAACACGGCTTTTAAACATTTTAATTTGAACGAGTACAATATGGAAATTTTATATTTCGATTTGATGGAGAACTACCCACTATCCTCTAGGCCTTAATGGGAAAGTAAACAGGGATTAAGCAACAATGGTCAAATCCGTTTCTAATTCAAATGCTAATCAGGAACTCCTGCCTTGCATCGATGGCAGCAACGGCTGAGTTTGACTGGCCTAATGACTTAACACAACACCCTGAGCGAGGCTGCAGATTGGCCGATGATGGTGTATGTGTGCACACGCACAAGCTTGTTGAGCAAAAATGTTCCCCTCCCTTTGTGTATATGTGAAGATTTTGTTGCTGACTCAACCATAAATTGCCAAATGGATGGCCATGTTTCCTCCTTTGCCATCAGTCTTACAAAAGCCCTTTTTGCAGGATTTTACGTGAAAAATCTGAAATATAGTAGTTTGGTGTGATTGACAGGTAAGCTGTGAAATAATAAAGGATTGGGTCTGTGTTGCTAGGATACGTCTCTCTGCAATGCTACATTTGGTTTAGGGCCAGTTGGTAGAGCGAGTGACAGTAATTGAGCCATTTTGTCTAGCATGAAGCAGAGAGGTAATTGGAGATGATTCTGCATCTAAAACCCCTTTTCTTATATTCTATGACAACTGTGCTGTAAAAACACATTTTAGATGGATTGCACAAATACATGTACAGTTTGCCGTTGAAGACACTTGTATTTGCTATAATGTTCAATTGCTCCTGTTCATGTAGAATAAGCTTTGATGGGTCATTGAGCTAGACATCTAATGTTGCTAACCTTATATTAGTAACATGTTAGCTGTGGTCACAAGCATTGGATAGAATTTATTTAACAAGTAGTTTGGCAAACCCACGAGCCGGTAACACCAGCAGTTCAAATCAATGTAAAAACACCAAAATAAAAGGGTTCATCTTCTTTGAGATAACTCATCATTAGCAGAGACAAAAATAATGATCAACTAACCTGTGTTGTAGAAGAGGGTGGCAATGAATGTGCAGTTTTTAAAGAACGTGTTGCTGGAGGTGATGTCTTCAAAGTAGCACTCCTCAAACAAAGAATCCTCAAATACCATGGACTTCATCTTTAGGTTCATGAACCTGCAAAGACAAACAAGAGAAAAGTTAGGTAGGGAAAGCCACAAACGAACATCCATCTTTAATATAAATAGTTATTTTGGTGTTAAATCAGTCAGAATCATTTAAATGAATGTCATCTTATTGATATTAATAATGCTAATTTAAATTCCTTTTTTGTTGTTGAAATTTGTCTGCAGTTATCATGGAGCCACAAATGAAGGAAAGGGAACTCACTTGTTGTTAAAGTACTGCCCATTGCGGTGCACCTGGTTCTCCAAGGTGAAGTTGAAAGTAACGTGTTCCACCTTCTCCTTGATGAAGACCTTAGTGCGAGAAGAGTACTCTTGCTTCTGAAGGTACTTGATCATATCAGGGAACCACACGGTCAGACCATAGTAGCTGGGAGCAGGCAAAGAGAGCAAGGTTGAAAAAGATGCTTGGGGTAACATAGAGGAATGCAACTTTTTAATTTCATGCAATTACTGTAGTTAGCGATTTGTTTATGAAGAAAATCCAATTCTGTTGGTATTAGAGGATTTTTTTTGTTCCTTGGTAGCAGGAAAGGAAGTGTGACACGCCATCTTCACACTATTCACAACCGTTATTATTAGTCATCTGATTTATTCCACATCTGATCTGTGACACTAGGGGAAAAACGGTTGATTGAGTCTTTCTTAAGTGCTTACCTGAAGGACATAGAAAACCACACTGCCATCATCATGTAGGTGGTGCGACGGTACTCAGGAGAGAAGATGGTGAGGAAGTTACTCCACACCTGTGTTGTCGTACAAACAAGCAGGTATAAGCGTGAAATAGAGAGAAAGAAAGAGGACGCATCTGATCTAGAAGGAAGCCTTCAGTAGTAGGAAACACCTACTCCCACAGGCCCAGTTCAAGCCCATAGTAAACACTACTTGTCAGTCTCAGCACACAAGCACAGCATAACCTGGGAGCAGCAGAGTTTGTACTGTACATAAGCTGCGTATCCTGTTGCACATTCCCTGGTTCATTCGCATACAAAGATACACCACATAAGCTGCAGATAGGAGTCGTAAAATGATCAGCAAACGTCATATACTGTAACAACCCAAAAATGTTTCGGATTATCCGCCATAGAAACTGGGAATTCCAATCTGATAAATTCATCAATTAAGTATTTAAAAAAGTAAAGAATAAATGATTTGCTGCTTTTCATATGACCTGGTTGAAAAGGGCAGTCAGCTTCATCTTCCACTTCTGGTGCCAGGCGGTGCCCTCTCCCATGTCTACCAGCTCATCCATTTGCTTAACCGTCTTGATGGTGGTCACCTGGGGGATGACAAAATGGCCGCCCGTCAGCACACCTCAGAATTTATTCACAGGAAAAGCAATTTTTTATTTACTAAATTCCAAAATATTTTTGTTTAAAAAAATGATGATGTTGAACCAATATGGTAAAATCTGAGGTAACTTTGTGAAAACGTGTACTGTGTGATTATGTAGTATTGCAACCTACAGAAAAGACCCTCTCAGGGTAGCCCTTTGCCCTCATGTTGGTGTCATGAACCTGCTTCAGGATCATCCACGCCTCATCATGCTTCCCGTTCTGTCAATGACAACAGTACAATTCTCATCTTTTGGATATGAGACTCCTCACTTGAATTTCAACACATCAATCTATTTTTCCAGTGGAGAAAAAAAGCGCTTGAGAAAATATCAAATGTCACTTTCATTTATCTTTTCTTTTCCCCCACAATTTTTTCTGTGTTCCACAAAATGCCGACACTGATTTATGTTCCCAATCTTTCATGACTGTAGTAGGTGGTTTGGTTCAGTTACCTCCAGGAAGAAGCGAGGGCTCTCAGGCATAGTGGTGAGGGCAGAGATGGCCGCCACAGAGGGGAAGGCACACACGAGCACAAACACACGCCAGCTATGGAACTGGTACGCTGAGCCCATCTGGAAACTCCAGCCTAAACAGAAGTGGAAAGAGCGAGGAACAATGAATGAATAAGGAAGACAGATGCACTAAAGTGGATTACTGTTTTTATACTGGGTTCCTCAACTTATTACAATATCAACTTCACTGTTGTCAACCAATGACCAGAGCGCATCAAGGTGGTTTCTAGATTTTTCACTGTAGTTCTGTTACATCACTATCCAGAGAGTCAGTCTTCTGTTATTGTGCTGTAAATAACTGGTCAGGCCAACCAGTACATGTAATATACTTTCCATAGTGAGGGATGATGGCCCAGGCCATGGCTGAGGCATAGATACCACCGATCATCCAGAACATGCAGAGCCAGCTGAGGTGCTCCCCTCTCTTCTCCTGAGCAAGAAACTCTGAGTAGTAGGAGAACACGATGGGGATGGAGCCGCCAATGCTGAAGAGAGAGAGACAGAAAGGGGACCAAGATAGAGGGGGGGGGCAGCGAGACAAAGGGGCGTGAGCAAGCGAGAGAGGGGGGAGCAAGAGAGAGAGGGGGGCAGCGAGACAGAGAGGGGTGAGCAAGAGAGATACGGAGAGGGGAGCAAGAGAAAGAGAAGGGAGCGAGAGACAGGGGAGCAAGAGAGAGGGGGGGGACAAGAGAGAGAGGGAGTAAGAGAGAGACATATAGGGGAGCAAGAGAGAGAGAGAGGGGACCAAGAGAGAGAGAGAAATAGGGGGAAGCAAGAGAGACAGAAGGAGCAAGAGAGAGACAGGAAGATGGGAGCAATAGAGAGAACGAAAGAAAAAGACAGACGGAAAGACAGAAGGGTAGAAAGACAGTAAAAGAGAGAGTGAGAAGAAGTGAGAAAATGAGCGGGAGTGAGCGAAAAAATGTTGGGAGAGGCAAGTATCAAGACAGCAAGAATGAGAAATAAAAGAAGGGAAAAGGGAAGAAAAGGGGAAGTAATAAACAGTGTGAGACAAGATGAACAGTTTCATAGCCTATTAAGTCACAAAACCCATTAGACTCTTAAAGAATCTGGGCCAGACTGAAAGCAATACCATCATCAATAATGGATGGACCCCATACACATTTTATCACGTTTACTTAGCCGAGCAAGCTGGGACTACTTTCAGACTACGAGCCAAACAGGGACGTCGTAATTAATATCAGAAGTTTTATAGCTAAGCCGTGAAGAGATCTCCAGGGTCAACGCGCTAGTCCGTGTCCTTACCCCACGCCAGAGAGCAGACGGCAGAAGAGGAAGGAGCTGTAGCCTTGGACAAAGGAGGAAAAGAAGGCAAACACGCTGTTGATGGAGAGGGAGATGAGGAGAGTCTGTCGCCGTCCAATCCTGTCAGCGAGGCCCCCCCACACGAAAGCCCCCACCATCATCCCGAGATAGACGATCAGACCTGGGGGGGAGCGGAGGGAGGAACAGAGAGGAGAGGATGGAGGAGGTGAAAGAGAAGATGGGGAGGGGAGTCAGAATCCGTCAATACTGAAATTCAGTTTACAAGAAGCAGATTGTGACACTGACAGTCAGGGAGGGTAAAAATAAGTACTGTGACAATTACATGTTTAAAACTATAATTCCTATCATCAGTAAGAAAATATGGAAGATATCTTATCAACATCTCATGAAGGCTAATCACACCCAAATCAGGGTATTGTCCTTGGAGACAAGACAACTTGATAACAATGAACAGCATCTCCCCACAAACTTAGACACGAGATGTGAGGTATGACTCATAGCGAATGCAATCTTGAGGCAGCGGCGCCAATCCAGGCAGGCTCTCCTTCACCCCTCACCGCTGTGGATCACAGCCCCCATTGACTTCCTGTCACTGACGTTCACACTAGCTCAATGATACGGTTTATTGGTGAGATATCTTGACTGAAATAGGGTAGAAATGTATTCAGTGTAGATTCCTGATGATGTCTGTGTTTGGTTCATTGTCAGAGGGGATTTATAGAAAAAGAAAATGATGTGCATTTCTGTCCGAGCATGAGCCAATGGGTGGTGGGTAAAGCTAATAGGTCTTTCCTACAACCATTATTTATAGAGCAACATTCTGTCATTTAACTGAACTGGTGCTTTCAATGAATTCAAATTGTGAAAGACAGTCTAGATAATGTACATATGAATACTAATACACCGATTGAGCTCATACAGAGCAGCTCAAATCTGCTGGATATAGTGCTGATGTTCCCTAGTCTAAATGGTGTAGCAACACAGAATCTGTCTGAGTCATGGCAGCCATTTTGTGCCAGGGCCCTCCCTAGCGGCACAAAAAACCACCATGGAGCAGTGAGGAGTGATTGCAGGGAAAACATAATAGCAAAGCATTGTGCTAATGTGGCTAAACGGCTCCGTACTGTCCAGGCAGATAAGACAATGTGTGCTCATTCACAAAGACAACCAGGGCAGGGAGCCCATAATGGGGTGATCTGTTGTATCAGCTGGGATAATCCATCACAGGGGCTAACAAGCTAATTACCGGTATAGCTAAGGTGAATGGGGGGTCACATTGGCCAAACGGAGGAGTCATTTTGAGAAAGAGTGGAGCTAGCGTTGAAATAGCACCAGGCTAATGTTAACATTGATGACGCATGAGGGTGAGTCACAGGTCTGTGTGACGCGTGGGCGTCCCTTCAGTCCCTCGGAACGGATCCCAGAGGGGAGAGAGAGGTGAAAGTCTGCGTGACTGCGCAAGTGTGTGCTTTTGCATCTGCTCGACTCCGCAATGCATTCTTGTGTATATGTATAGACGCTAATGCTGGCCTTTTATTCTATCCACCCTTGCTTTATGAAGTCTTTTTCTTTGTTTGCATGTACTGGGAGATTAGACGTATGTGTGTGTTTGTGATGGCCTCAGTGGGGGTGTTAGAAAGGCAGCTGTCAGCAGCTGTCGTCTATCCCTCTTGCTCAACAATGGAGTCTGAGCAGTGAAGGGGACCTGGTGATGACAACTGGGCTAGATAGTCATCACCGCAATGCAGTAGAGTGGCTTTAGCCTGCGTGGCTCCACCAACCTCCCTCCGGTCTGTAGGCCACTGCTGGGGGAACTGTCCATGGTGCTGATTGTCAGTCAGCACTCTCACACTCTTTGCCTTTGTATCACAATCTGTCAATTGTTCAGCACAGAGGTTGTCTACAGCCAATGTCAGCACGTCAGCGACCGGTAAAGCGGCTGGCCGGTGGGCTGGATGAACGGTGTTGCAGTGAAACATGACAAATGTTAGATATTTTACTGCTTGGTCTTGGTGTGTGTTAGGATTAAATCTGTATTGTCATGGATCTAATGAAATACAACTGGGCCCAACATAAAATATACACACACACACACACACATATATATATATATATATATATACAGTATATATATATATATAGGTATTTCTGGAAAATATATTTAAATCAATATAAATACATTAACATATATTACATGGTCTATTTTATATGGCAAGCGATAACATCTGCAATGGTATTAATGAAATACATGTGGTTTTCTATCTCACCAAAAACATTTTCTTTTTTTTGCATTCATTCTTCATGGAGTGTTTTAATTAAGGTTGTTTTCCTGCTTGAGTTCAGTGGTGGTTTTGTTATCATGCTACCAACCCTAAGTGCTGTTGCTAACCACAGATGCACTCTCAGTCCACGATCTGTACTGTACCTAAAAGGCCCTGGGCAAATGGGAGACTCCCATGGAGGAAAGGGGGAGGGGAGATAGAGAGAAAGAGAGAGAGAGAGAAAGGGAAATAGTGTGAAAGGCACAGTGAAACAGGGAGTGAGAGAAAGGGATGGAGAAAGAGAGAGAGATATAGAGAGACAGAGATAGAAAGAGGGGGTAGGGGCAGCGGGAAGGAGAGGTGGAGAAAAAAGAGAAAGGAGGAGCCTCCTGACAGCTGAACACACCATCATTCAAAAGAGGAAGTGGGGGGAGGGCAGGAAAGGGAGCGAGCGAGAGAGAAAGAGAGAGGTGGGAGAAAGAGGGAGGGGACAGTCTGCGAGCAAGCAGCCACACCATGATAGAACCCCTTTGACGGGTTCTTGGCCATAGAGGAAGACCGCGAGTGTGTGCGTGCGTGCGTCGGCACACGCACATTTCGTGAGCCTGTGTGTTTTTTGTGGGAGGGAGAGAGGGGGAAGGGGACAAGGGTCGCTATTAATAGCCCATTTTTCCTCTTTCTGCGAGAGCGCACAGGGCTTTATGAGGGAGCCAGGGGCAGAGACTCCGTCAAAGTAGAGAACGCTACACTCTAGCCAGCGGAATCAGTGGCCAAGACATCATCCACTTCTGAAATCTCATTTGGCCTCTCTCTTAAAGCTGTACTGCATCAATGTTAACAAGAACTGTTGCTACAAGTACCCTATCGTACATAGAATATGAATGTTCCTCCTTGAATAAACATTGTATCTCCCCTGACAAGCCAGCTGGTACCACAGTCATTGATGGCTCAGATGAGCTCTGAACCTGTTGCCAAGCTGCGTTAGAACATGACCTTCACCCCCTGCTTGCTCTTGTCCTCTGTATGCTGATGAGGGAGGAACACTGAGCTGCAGTGGTCATGGCCCATCCCTTCTTCGACATACTCTCTTGTTTTCCCTCTTTGGCTACGCTTGATGCACTGGTTCCGTGTTTATGATAAAGGCCAGGGAGACACAAGGAGATAAAGGTTCCTGTTGCCCTCAGGGAGGACACAATAGGAAGCAGCGAAGCTATCTTAGAACAGCAGGCAGACATTTCTCAGACATCAAATAAGGCGACATAGTTTACTAATTTGTCTCTTTCACAGGGATTTCCATCTCAAAAACTCGACTACGCTTGCAAATTCAAGTAGGCAAGAAAAAGGTCATAATGGCCGTACAATGTGGTGTGAGAGATGGAAAGCTTTTACCTCATCCACAATGGAATTCCCCAAAACTACTGTCGTTAGAAGTCTACATTAATGTGTGGGAGCACACATGTTTGTATGTGTGTGTGTGTGTGTTGGGTCTAAGTTCAGTTCAAATCTCTTGGACTGTGAAATCAGTTTGACAGTGAAATATTTCTGCCACATATCCTGCAGCTCTTGTGTTGCTGGGTGGCCATAATGGTGTACAGAACCAAAATAATATGTGCATATTCCTGTAACTGGCTACCATCCGCCAAATCAGTGTCACCTGTTCAAAAAGCAGAATATTCATCACAAGGACAAATCAATGGCAAGGTGAATATGAATATTTTGAGCATCCGACAACACGCACTGCATCTCTTTCTCCAAATTCACCTCTCCAAGAGGAAGCAGCTCATGCTTGGTGTAGCAGGAGAGTTTATTCTACAGGCCATTACCACCCACACATCCTCACACACATACACAATCGCATTCAGTGCGGTTCCGCAACAGTGCGTCAGGTTAAAGAGGCTGGCGCCCTGACAGCAATAACAGCGGCTTCCTGACGAGGGAGGGAGGGGGGTGGAGGGAGCAGGGGGGGAAGGGGGGGTTGCAGGGGGGAGGACGCTGGAACCCATGGGCCGCAGCGTGAGTACAAGAGGCACTCCAGCATGAGTCAGTAGTGTTGTGTAACGGGGCAGCGACGAGGGCCCTCCTCTCCTTCCTGGCTCTCCCATCGCAACGAAGCCCCAGTCAATGCTACACACAGACATACACATACAGTATATACATACATAATGTACATGTGTGCATACACACATACACACACAGATGAGCACACCAAGTCCCATTTGCATGGCAGCCAGTGAGCACATAAATACATGGGGGAACACACACGCAAGATAGCTACAGGAGGCGTGGCTGAGGGTCCGTATATTTTCCTTTGCATGCAGCACGGCAGAAAAAGACATATATTGGATGTCGTTAACATTTGCACTGCCTAAAGACAAAACAAGACAGTTAAAAAGCAGATTATACATCTCAAGCTTTTATATGAATGAATCCTTGAATTTAAAAAAAAGTTACTGGTAAAATGATCATGTGATATATATTCCCCACCTGGGAGGAGAAATATCAGTCAGCTTTTAATTTTAACATGTTGCCAAAAACACCCCTTTTTAAAACTGAACCGATATTCACAGATATTCTGACCACTCTCACCCGCATTAAAAACTATATAGCACAAGCATCCTCAAGATCCACATTACAAAGCTTTCTCGGTTGCAGAGGCTGTTGAAAAGACAGGCACACACATTGCATTCAATGCCTTTAGCTTGAGCTTGAGCTTTTTGTTGGTTGTGTCCTTGCTTAGCAGCCAATGACAGATGGTATGTTAGGCATGGAATCAGACTGGACATTTGCCCCCAGGAATGGAAGTGGTCACATGACCACTCTGCATACTTCGGCGTCACATTTTGTAGCGTGGGGGGATTCATGTCTCCAGTTGGTATGCATGGCTGGATGTGAACCAGTGGAGCTAAATCAAGACATCTCCAAGTAGCAAAACATTTCATATTATTCGCTACATAGAATGTAGCGAATAATATGAAATGTGAACTGAGAAATGTAAAGGTATTGGAAAGCTGTCGAGACGCAGTCATCAACAAGTAGAAGAGTAGTGGTGGATCAGACAGTCAGAGATAGCTAGAAAGAGCCAAAGTACAGCGGAAAAAAACTACAGGTGCAGAGAAATGGGAATAAGGGCAAGACCAGAGGAAGAAAAACAGAGAGCAGACTTACCCAGCATGCCTTTGTTGGGCTCGGACAGACACATGTCCTTCTCGGCACTGGGCAGCACGAAGCCCACCACGAAGATCTCCACGCCGTCGGCCATCAGTGCCAGGCCCAGCACAAAGTAGAGCGTCCACTGGAACTTGCCGTGCCCACACTCCTGCAGGATGGTCTCGTACTGCTGCGACAGCTCCTCCTGGTCCTTCCTGCGCTCGCCCTCGTACTGCGACAGGTCCCTAAACTGGGCCTGGGTGGCTGTCACACCGTCCACGGAGCCTGTCTTGCCCGACTCGGCCCGGGGGATGCCCTGGTACTCGCCCTCGTAGATCTCGTCGTCTTCGTCGTGGCCCTCCGTGGAGTCGCTATGTCCACCCTCGTCATCGTTGGCCCGGCTGTCGTTGCGGTAGTAGCCGCCACCGTCTTGGTCCTGGACTCCGGGGTAGTCATCATCATCGTCTTCCTCCTCGAAGCGCTTGTACGAGCGCTTGGTGTACTCGTCGGCCATTTTGTCCACTCCCCGACCAACCTTTTTGCCAGCCTGCTTCTTGACCACTTTGGCGATGTCTTTGGCACCACGGATGAAGTCCGTCCGCCCGTCCCGGTACGAGCCGTCGTCCATTTTGGATGTGGAGCTGCTTGGTTTCTGCTACGAATTGGAGGTATCAGGAATGGCCCAGGCGCATGAATCGGCAATGTGGTTTCGGTGGATCTGGAATTCAGCACCCCGGACAGCTCCGTTCTCCTCTTGCCTCGGCCAGAAGACAAAGTTACAGCAGCAACCTATGGATGATTAAAACAGGTGTTACGATGACTCTGTCAACTTTTGCTACCATCCCTTTCTTTTACGACGTCTACCATCACAAGGCCTACAAACACAGTAGAAATAATCCTGTCCGTCTTGATCTGATATTTAATGTTCCAATTACATTCGTGATTCACCCAGGTTGGCTAAATGATGGTTCTTAATATTCACAGCTGCCGAGCCAACCTTCATAAATTTATTGGAGACTTGATGACAGTAATGGGAGGACATGACAATGAGCCAATGTCTTGGAGTCACGTCAGCTTGAGTTTGTTAGTTGGCCAGCGAACACTGAACGCCTCTCTCCCACCATCCATCAATCTTGACTTGAAGAGGTACTCCAATCAGTTCCGCATTAATCAAACCTTAAAAGGAACATGCTGTAACAATGACAGCAACGACCAAGATGCCACACACCATAGTCATTGGAAAACGGTTACTGACAATCTGGGTTCCTGAACAGTATAAGGACTAAAGAGGACAAATGTCTTATCAATGGAAGCAAAGCCTAGGTGCAGGTCATGTTAACAGTTTACACTCATTTTTCAGACAGCTTCTGCAGTGAGCATTGGCATTTTGCAAAGAACCGTCCCCTTAAACAAGCTCTCCTTGGCACTGTCTCTCACGTGAACCAACACGCATCCCCTACACACAAATGGCGTCTGACTCTGGGTGTAGCCATCTCTTTCTCTCCTCTCGCAAGCTCAGCTCTCCTGGCTCCATCTCAGCAGCATCCGTCTTCTTCCTGCTCTCGTCCACTGCTTCTCTTTTCCGCCACAGTCTGCGTCTCTTTCCTGTTGCCTGCTATTTCTGGACAGGGTCGCTGTGCCCCTCAATTATTTCTCTGCTGGGTGTTTGTCTCCACTGTCGTCGTTTTGGGACGCTGAGCGATCCTTTCTCTGTCCTGTGCTTAGTAAGCCAGCTGCTTCCTTTAAGAGGCGGAACAGGCATCCATCCAAAAAAAGATGTCCGAAGATCAGGTCGTTAGCCTTTAAAGTGTCAGCGCAGAGGGCACCTTGACACACGGTCACAAACCCGAAACATTCGAGCAATGAGCATCAAGCTTCCTGGATTCATTTAAACACACACATATACATTTATACATATACCTGACGCCTAAACCTGATATTTTATATTGGAATGTTTCAAGAATTAACACGAAACAGACTGTCCTCCAGTTTCTGACTACAAAACGAAACAAAATGAGGTGTATTGGAGACAGTGTGAAACTAAGTGTTTCCCTTGAAATGATGGTATAGGGCTTGGGCTGCCTGTCACTGTGGGACACTAATGGATTCTCTGAAGCTTTGAAGCCAGCAGCTCGAAGAAGCTCTGTAGGCGAGGAGAACACTGTGGGCCTGAGAGAGATACAAGCCACGCTCAATTCTACTACTCCACATCCAGTATTTACACTGTAGATGTTTTGGTATTCTGCGTAAAATTACTGTTCCCAACTGACTACAGTAAAGCTGGCAGGATCCTTTTTACAAAAGGATTTGAGCGAAGTGAATGTGGCACAACATGGCAGACCTCAAAAGGACGACTTTAGGAAAATACCAAAAATTAGACATGAACAGAACGTTCATAGAACATGCTAGCCATGCATTTACAATTTCATAATATCATATCAAGAATAATAGGGAAGGACGTTTGATATACTGACAATTCCATGTTGAGACTCTCCAGTAAAGTCTGAAGGGCTAATAGGTGAAAGGTGCTATTCATGTCATATTATTATTTATTGACCGGCAACATAGTAAAAAGCTGCTTGTTGTTCCATGTGAGCCGGGGAAAACAGGGCAAGATGTGTATGTTAACATGCACAGCAAACAGTCTTAACAGTGGTACATAAAACCAAGATGAACACCACCTGTGTTCTGCACACCATAGGGACACCTCCCTATGTACACCCAGAAAGAGAGAGCGAGACATTCCCCTTTTCCAGGATCGATCATGTTCGCAATAAAAGCAAACATACAAGGACTCTTGCTTCCAGCCGTAATTCAATTCCATTTCCACGACCAACCCTCACGAGGGACATTTTTTTGGAAACGAGCATTTAATTACGAACTGGACACTTGAACCACGTATGCACTCAAGTAAAGAAATGTAAACCTCTTGCATGTTCTAATTTTGGGAAGGTTTTTGCTGTTCTTACCAACTTGGGGATAGGATTTCCAATGGCATTCTCAAAATGACTTTTTAATGTGTATGTTAATATACTGTAAATACAGATATTGTAGGCAATTTTTTCGCCTAATTGTTTTGTGGTGCCTCAGCCACAGAATCCCCTCCTCTGTGCTGTGAACACTCCTTCATTAATCACGATGTACGTCATAATGTCTCACAGGATTCCACTTGCTTCATGTGCAATTCATAACTAATGAGAAGACCGTGTTTTACAATGTTTTTACGTGTTTTTAAATCTTGGCACGTAGAGAAATAAAAATGCCACATGAGTATCAGAGAAACAGAACGTGTGGAGAGAGGAGAGCACCGTGGGGTATCTTTTCATGCCTGGAATGTGCTCCCTGCAGACAGCAATAATATTCTGGCCAATAGCCCAGAAATCCAAATTACAGGGGTGATATTACCAGTTATAACAGTTTACAGAATTACACCTCAAGTTGTCTATTGTCAAGTGATAAAGCCATCCAGTCTCAAGCAATCCATGATCATGCTCACACACTAAACTTGAACGGCTCGATACTAAACATATAGCAATTGTGTTGATAGGATTGCAAAGTTATTCTAAAATGAAGCACATCCCCTAACTATCCTGACATTCTGAATGAAGTGTAACTGATAATAAGTGAACTGTTTACAAGAGACCAGCTAGAAACCTGAGCTGTCCTTTGCAATGATGAAAGACTTAATTATGTAATCCAATTTTCTTCTAGTGAACTGAGGAGATGCCACAGGGTTTAGTTGTAGAGCTTCTCCACACACTCACTCAATTCAGGGCAGGCTAACAGCAGGCTAACAAAAGAGAAGATTCCAACAGGAAGTAGACCTCCCTGAAGCTACAGTAACATTATCTAGCTAGCATGGAAGACAGTTGGCACACTAATGAAAACAAAGCATTTGCTATGTTTGTTAGTCGGCAAAGGGTCGTAATTGCATCAAACAAAAGAGCAAAATAGAAGTATAACATTTTACAATCACTATACATTTTGAAACAAAACTTTATTCGTTGTGCAATCTTATTGGACCAGTACTAGTGGACATATTTGTCATATCAAATTCCCGCATATATTTAAAATGTAATGCAGTCTGTTGTTCAGGTAGTCAATTCTAAGGGTTCAGACTTTAGATTCATCCAAAAGTACATTTTTGCATTTAATTTGATTACCTGGAAACATCCTTGCTTCAGATGTAGGGGAGACGCATTCTGATTGATTCTTAGAGTAGTCATTTGAATATGGACGGGTAGGAGAAACTAAACTGAGTTTACGTGTTTGATTTACCTTTCTGATAGACATACAAAATAGATGCAGGAGATAAAATAGAAATGTCAGCAGCGTTCGAACAGTTCTACCATTTAAAATGAACGAAAAGTAAAAACAGCAGCTAGTACACAGAGAGGCTGGCCTTATTCCACTCCAACATGACCTCTGATTAAACTAGCTTTGACAAAATACCACTGAGACATTGTTGGACTCCATGGTTGAAATAATTTCCTTGACAACATGGCTTATCTTCCCATGGTGTTGCTACCTGTGTTAGACGACGCTGTCTAACCATGGCGAGACTGTTCATCAAGAGAAGCCTGGCAAATGTTAAGGTTACTTATGAGCCGATCCACAATGCTTAAATGAACTAGAAAATTACAAACACTGTCTTTAATAAACCAACTAAGATTATCCAACATTTAAATCAAGCTCGGCAGATGGGAATGAGAATGAGCTCTTTTCAGGTTGATCTCATGCTGATTATTCATGGCAAAGGACTCCTGTATGGAACGCTTAGACTAGTGTGTCATTAAAAAAAATCAGTCTGTAAGATAATTCTCACGTACACAACGTCGCTCTCTCTCTCTCTCTCTCTCTCTCTCTCTCTCTCCCTCCCTCTCTCTGTGACATATGCACACGACACGACCGAAACGGATTGTGCAATGCTATGGTAGCTGATTGGCTCTTTTGACAGAGGGATGAGCTATTGCTATTGGGTCGCACCTTCTCAGTGAGGCTGGGCAAGTCAACCAATGGAGAACAGAGTTGATAGCTGATGCCATGATGGGTCTGCAGCATGGGTGTGCGTTTCAAGTATCTTTACAGACGCGTGTGCAGTTTAACAAATATGCAGCCACAGGGAACGGAAGGAGTGGGTCATATAATTTGGTTTGGTTAATACAAAATAAATCAATGTTGTAAGTTTGACCACAAGTAAAAACAGAAAAATATGTAAGCCAAGCATCTACAACCAGCATAGTCTGACAAATATCGTCTACAAAATGAATTGTGAGGTTTGAAGCCACGAATGGGAAGAATATGCAAAAAAGAAACATCTAGAAGATCAAAGATGGTAAATGCATTCATTTAAAGTTGCATCCCATTAATTAGCAGCATCTAATTATCAACATGGATGACTCACTTCTGTCTGCTAATAATATCCCTACTGTTCATCTCTCTCTCACTCTTTCACGCTTCATCTCAGTCTCTCTCACACACCCACATACACCCCTACCCCCCTACACACACATAAATCTCATCTGACACCTGCATCACATCACCCTTTTTTGTTTTGGCCGTCTGCCATTTCAAACAACTACAAACGTCTGTAACGTCTCCCGGGTGGTTGTTTGGGTGGGTGGATTATTCGTCTGATCGCAGGTACATAGCAACAGACGAAAACGGACACTGACTGTCGAGCTTTTTTGATAGCTTGTTCTGAATGTTAACTGCTGTGTTTGCTACCTTTATATGTGTACACACATTGAGTAGCACGTATAGAACACTGGGGTTTAGAATTCAGAATATAGCAAACATTATTTTTTGAAGACTTCAACTGCAAATTGCTGAATAGGTGTGCACATCAGCGCTCTAAAGAAGGCAGAAGGTAACTGTGTTTGAAGACACAAGGAGGTTCCAGGGGTTGAGTCACCATGGTTGCAAGCACAGAGCCGCTAATGAAATGCAGCATTGACTCGATTCATTCAACACCTTAGATTGGTGCAATCGCTAAATCAATCAAGGAGAATTCCGTGCGCTCATTAACAGCCTTAGATAGCCAAAGTACTGTCGAAAAAGATTGCCAAACAATGATGAGGTCGTTAGGATGATCATTGGCTGCAAACTGGTTTAAAATGGTGGCTGGAAAACCACTGGAAACAGGTTTAGCCACTCTGGGGTCTGATGTGTCCTCAGTATCCACGCTAGAGTCCACAGAAGTGCAGCTCGAGTTCAGCTAAGCTGTAGCCACAGCAACAACTCATAGTTAATGAGCTGAAACACAAAAGAAAACGCCTTCAATTGTTTCCAGAATAGACACTCTAGGAATACCCACTATGATTTTCGAAGGAATGTATGTGATATGTATGAGTTTGCTCCTATTGGAAGCAGTTGAAATAGAAGGAAACGTAGAGGAGGATGTGTTGAAGGATACATCTGTAAAGCAGCAACAGGAGGTGAGTTGGAACAGGAAGTGCTTTGAGGTGGCCGTGTCTTTGTTGTCATCATCTCTATCATGATTGCATCCAAAGTCATATGGGTATACATATACAAACATGTGGGTTTGCGTATGCGCTGGTCAGGCGCCTTGGCATGGCTGTCGCATTATGTTTGCAGTAGCAGCAGCTACTAGGCCAACAGTCAGTTTAAAACGAATTGCAACGAATTCAACAAACACCTCCGCCGGTCTCACACGCCCTGTCCACCATGTGGACACGCTCAGAAGAAGGACTACGGTTCTGATTACATGTGCCTGTCCTGCTGGCTTGACGGCACCAGAACACGAGCAGACGAGCACCGTGACAAGTCCTGGAAGCATCGACTACAATTAAAGGAAGGTACTGTAGGTTGAAGAAAGCAGTGAGGCGTGTGGACAGCGGTCTGGTGGCTCCTCAGGGATGCACACGGTAACGCACACGCCCGTGATTTCACATCAATCTATTCCATTCCAAGCCAAACACAATGTGTGAGTTTACATTTTCGGGCAGCCGATGCAGTTCACCAAACTACATTTCTTCCTTTATCATTCAGTTAAAAGATCATTTAGTGTGAATCTTAAAGGCTGGGCTTGAGTGAGTTGAAACACCCATCAATTATTCACGCTGGGTTTTCTGGCCACAAGGACAGTCGAGTCATCCTTCAGTGATGATCTACAGCCAAGAGGGGAGATAAACTCCCACCAATGGGACCTTGAAAAAATGTATTCTGTTTGTGCTGGTGAGCTACCCAGGCTGAAGTCTCACAGGAAAAGGCTCTCTCTATTTATACTTGTATATACTGTGTCCCTGCCAGGTCCAGCAGCGAACGGACCACCCTTGGATAAGGACAGAATGGCACAGAACAGAGAGGGAGGCTTTTCCATTCAAGCCCCACCCCACCCAGACATAGTACAGCCCGAGTATACAGGAGTCCCCTTTGAATAGGGTAAGAAGCCTTAAGTGAGTCACGTCAGCGTCCCATGGGTGGGATTTCTCAGTGTACACAGTCACCCCGGTCGCGCTACAGCAGTTAGCAACACCATGTCAAGCAGTGTGTCATGCTCTCTGCAGCCATTTTGGTCCACTCACTGCAAAATGGATAGTCACAATGAAAAAACGGATGCATCTATTATCCACAGTTAACAAGCCTACTGGGAATCAGTTCTTGGCAGAAAAACCGTATTATAGTCACAATGTTTCATTCCTATTTTAGAAGTGGCACTAGTTCAATAAGATAATAAACACTGACCAACGCATTAGTTCATTTAGGTTTATGGTGTGTATGGCCAGAAATACTGCAGTAGTTTTGCCTTATTTCACTGCCCTAGTAATCAAACTACCAATGCTGGTTTGTACTTTTGTAGATCTTTAATTAAAAAAACACAAATACAAATATGTGTTAAAGGAATGGTGATCATGAAGAAAATTGTGGTTAATCCAATTCTGTGCTGTACTTTTCATGTAAGTATTGGTGTCCAAATCAGTAGACTCAAGCTGGATCAATGCTCACAGGCAAAATATGAAAATATGACCTCTACTTTAAGTGGCAAACCTGCTGCTTGGAATACTAACAAAATAAAACAGGGTAGGAAAGGAATGGGTGTTTCCTAAACAGGTGGATCAGGTCACATGTTTCATGAGACAGGTTATGACGGAACTCCTTGTCTCGTATATGATTTTCAAAACTAACCTTTTAAAACATGCCTTTAAAATAGGTTACTTCTTAATCACTAGTAACATGGTCACCAAGCTACCAAATGTAACATTTCTCAACATGAGCATATAGAGAATGGCACATTGCAGTGCTCTACAAGAGATGCGTTTCTCCAACAGAACCAAGAATATGCAGCAGGGATTACTGGGAGAGATTATGATGCTGGTCTCCTGATGCAGATATTCTTGCCACTGTATTATAAGGACTCAATAGCGAGTAGCCTTCCTTTAACAGTTGAACATGTACAGTTGCAATGTAATCCTTCGAAGATGTGCACAATTAGACCATTTCTAATTCTGTATGTAACACCATCATTTATTACAGTAAAGTCAAGTAACTATGTTGAATCTGCCTGGTCATTCGAAATAGTGTAGTTGGTGATAGATAGCTGCATTGCTTTAGTCTGTGTTTATGTGATTGCACCTACTGTCAAACTGTCATTAATATAGAGCTATAGAAACTAGATTAAAGGAGACAGGCTGTTTAATTGGTTATTTTTGAAGTTTGGTTAATTCACAGAGCTTCGGCGCTCCCACCTTCTGCAGAGGCGAGTTGGGACTTGTGACAAGGCTAATCTCAGTGGAAGGCCCAGAGCACAGCCTAATCATCAAGGGTAGCAGGCAGAAAATGAGAACACCAAACAGACCAGCACCTTATCTCTCTCTCTCTCTCTCTCTCTCTCTCTCTCTTTCTCTCTCTCTCTCTCCCTCTCTCTCTCGTTCTCTCTTGCTCTCTCTCTCTCTCTCTCTCTCTCTCCTTCTTTCCTCCCTCCTTGATGGCTAAGTGTGGAAGCTGAGGCAGTATTTAGAAGTGATGACACTTCTTTTTTGAGGGAACATTACAACCGACTCATGACCTGACATCCCCTTGTTCCTGCCACACTGACATCTTGATCCTTCAAGCCCCTCATCAAAGGTGTCGGATGTTAACGATTGATTTGCTCCACTGTTTATACTGTAATACTATGAGAACATATATACCATCATTTTTGCCTGTACAACTTTCATGACATAAAAGGTGTATTTCAGTGTGAAGAGGGTTAATGGTAGAATGGTAAATGACTTAATTCATGAAGATAATTAGCTATTAAGAAGAATGTTTCGGTTATGTCATGTCATTAACAATGTATTCGGTCTTTGTACACAACACTTGGAACAAGGAACAATATGGCACCATTAAAGTAGTCAAATATTGTCAGTCCAAACTATGGACTGACAAAGAAGTGGTAAAGAAAACATTCTGACCAAACACTATGGATTACAAGGTAGTATTGCAACTGGGCAACAGCAAACACTACGGTAAGTGTCTGGGAAATATGTCTGGACCTACTGGAAAACAGCAATGTTATCTGTCTATTTGGGATTCTTGTCATGACCTAAAAAGTCCAGAAACTTATGCCAAGGTATGGTTTACTATCAAATACATGTAACTTCATACTTAAAATGCTGGGGATTAGCACACTCCAAGATTGCAATGTAAACCGTACAAATGTGGACTGGATGTAGCAAATGAGCATAATTTGTTTAATATATTAAAGCAAAAAGGCAGTCTTGACGGTTTTAAAACCAAAAAGACGTCTAGGTCATGGTCATACGCTGCGGACGCGGGTTTACATGTTGTTGGAGCTCATAAACACAGGCCTATATTAAAGTCTTCCATTAAACCAACCCATCCGTAAATTGATCGTTGCTTTACCTTCCCTGACAAGGTCATTGTGACAGAACTACGGCACCAATGGTATCAAATGAAAAAAGAGAAATAGGAAATGTTCTCGTTGAGCAATAACTGACGATTGACAAATGTTGGCCTAACGTCGTGTAGTCCCTGGCGAGTGAGAGTTCTGCAAGGTCATTTTGGCGCGTTGAAATACGCAACACAATTCTCGGTCAAAACCCTGTACCACTCTGTCATTCGATGAATGTGCACTACAAAAACACCGGTGTTCAACGGTCATCTAAGGGGTGAATATATTAGAGCAGCAGTATGAGAAAGAAGTATTAAGGCAATTTTAAACAAACGGCAATTTCCCATCAATTGACTTGCAGCATCCGTGTATAACACCACCAAATTGTCTATTATTGATGTAGAATCTACAGTATCATTTAATCAGGTTATCCCTGTTTTGGAATATGGTTGTAGGTTTGCCTAATGGCTGTGATGTCACTTAATGTTTCTTACGCACAAGACCCCCGGGCCACAGAAAAAAAGACAAGGTGTGTATATTGGTATATTCAGTTAATTCTTCGTGTCTATGTTTAGTTTCGACGCATATGTGTACAGCTGATGCTTAGCATTTCATCAATTGACATTTGTCAGGTCGATTGGTTCATTTTGAAGGGAGGGTGGTGGTCCATATTGGACCGTACGGAGGTTGCTGTATTTGTACCGCTCTTAAAAGACTACTGTAGCCTCTCAACTCTTTTTTTTAACGATCTTGAGAATTATAAGAGATCACAATCTCATTATGTTTTAAAAGGCTAGTTATATCAAGTAACGCAGCAAACAAGGTAGACAACCGTATATGAAAACGACGAATTCAAATCCTTACCTTGAGTGAGATGATATCAAGGTGTTTCAGGTTCAAAACCTTGATTTACATATATATGTCTATCTTTTTTGATAGAATGTCACTCCGTCAAAAAGCAAAAGATGTAAAATCCGGTTGACTGAAAATTGGTCGGTGGTTGCTCACCCAGTCCCTGTGATGTGCACCAGGATGGCTGACGTAGTAGGCTACGAGCGCAACCCTACTACACAGCATCCTTCTTCAAGCATCCCCCTCCTCTCTTTACTTCCATTTCTCTTCTCGCGCACACCATTCTCGAAGAGGGGTCCAGTGTTTGCTTGACGGTGAACGTTTGAATATCAGAGGACTTAGACTATGACCCTTAAATGAGTGGTATTATAGCCTAATTTGCGGAGTTTCTTTAATATTGTGAAATGGATTTTAGACTATTCAACCTGTGAATTTCTGTTGATGGCAAATGGATTCGACTGTCATTTTTGCCATATGCACCAAATGGTTGGTGCAATGAGCTGTGCACGAGATGCCTCTCCCCACACGTGCTCCTGCTCGTGTCTATAATTGTCCATGAACATTTCCTAGTGTGTGTGACATTGATTTGGAGGATTCAAAGCTTCAAAAAGATTCTCTATGCATGACATATTATGTATACATTTGCAGATCATATTTGATTAACATTCTGATGACCATTTCACCTCACCAGACATAACATTGATAGAGCCAGCACGCCAAGATTCTGTGGTATATTTGACCCTGTAGTGCTATCTGAAAAAAAAAACTAACCCAACACGTCCGATCGCCTGTCACCAAGCCAACTGCCACTCTCATATCATGATCTGGGTCCAGATGACGCCATGCCAATTTGTCTTTAGGCTTTTAACTGCCATTGTCAATTAGAGTGATTTATTGACCAGCTGCAGTTTGGACCAGTCCAAAAGCCAGTATCTGTTGTCACAGTACCCGATTCCTTGTGTTATTTGATGCCCTGTTTTCAAATAGGAAGGAAGATTTTTAAAAGTGCTTTAGGTTGACGTGATTTGATGGTGATGCTGGGCAAAATGCCTGACCACCCCACAGAAGGCTCTTCCTGACTTAACCCCTTTGATATAGCAGGAGTCTGTACTGTCGTGAGTAGTTATCAGTACAAAGGGTCAATCCCTGCCTCATCAGTTTGTTCACCAACCCAGACAGACGTGGACTGTGGAATATGTGACAAACACATCACTTGATTATCAATTCAGCATGGTTGGTTGGTTAGTTTGAAAGTTGGTGTCGAAAGTCAACTGACATTTAACTCTCTTTATAATGTTTCACAACTGACACTGAAGTGAAATGTATGCAATTTGAGATTTAAACCTGTGTCCTTGCTCAAACCGCATCGCAAACCAGCTTGAATTGTGCTCATTTAATGCCAGAATAGATGTAATGCTCTTTGAGTGCTTTGATTTTTCTCCTGTTTTCATCAGGGAGGTCATGCTGAGGATTTTTAATGACTTGCATTAAAAGAAAGCGACCTGCTGTGAGCCTATGGTGCCAGTTCCCACAGCACAAAGACTCTGGTCTACTCAAACCTCACGGTAATAGTATCATTCTAATCTACCATTAAGTAAAAGCATAACACATACAGATATTTATGCACATACACACTGTATAGTTTGTTCAGTAAACAGCAAACATTTGTGTCTGATGCCAATTCATACTCTCCATTCTGAACCCACACTCTGCAATTAAAGGTGCTTTAGAACATGACAAACAGGGATGAGCCATCTTGAATTGCAGTTAATTTCTACAGATGGCCCAAGCTCCAGTGGAGAGAGGAGGAGCAGCATGGATATATATTAAGGCATTGCTCTGTGAGGAACCTGTTAGGAGACTGCCAGACCTGATGAACACTCCCTCACAGCTGCACAGATTGCCCCCAAACCAGTCAGCAGATGGAACGGCTTGTGTGAGATCCACAGAACTGACAGGAAAGATTACCATTCTAACAAAGAAATTAAAACAATCCAGACCGGTATTTTATATAGTTTCGAGATATTTTGGTGTACAGCACATTTTTCAGTATCTGTAAAATGAAGCATTTTGAGGGTAATCAGGGACATACACAGGGTCTACTAGATGTCCTCGTTGTGTTTCTGATGAGACCAAGTGTAATATGGATCTCATTCTACTATATGGCTACAGTTCCATCGTTGTTAAAGTATATGTTTGGACTTTGGCAGTAACCACCGAATAAAAAAATAAATAAGCTGGACATTTGAAGTTAAAAACAGAGCCCAGCCTAATAGCCGTTATTAAGTGTAGCCTATATCGCCACCCTGTGCCTTTACAAATGCAATCTACTCTCGTTGTATCCAACTATGATTAAACAATCCACTTAAATCACAGAAGCTGAAACATACATGCATGCTACTTGTATTTCGTGATATGCAGTCTTTCGGGAATTCTTGAAAATGTACCCGAATTAGTAGACTACATTACCAAAGTGTATAAAACCTCTGATCAAACCGACATGCGTCGCATGCACACTGATTGCTACAAAGTAATTACTCCAAACGCAAGTGTTGTCGTTTCTGATTGTGGCCATGTCACGGAGGAGTGTCAGGTAGGGGAACGCACACAATCGAAAGCAACTTGGCTTTTCTTGTACAATAGGCTTTTTTTTTTAGGTGATACTGGCGCAAGGGGACAGTATTGTCTACATCACCACCTTGATAGCGGATGGCACAGTTAGCGTGGTCGAAAATTCTGATGGTTTGGGTTTAATGATTAGCAGGGAAAATGTAGCCCATACTACATATGAGCAACGCGAAGAAGATGTTCAACAATATCCAGGTTGCTGAAATATTGGCTCTACCATGAGAGGCAACGGGATGGACCTTTGCTGGAGAATCTTAACCGCTCTGAGCTTCGACTGTTTGAAAGATTCGACATCTTCGAGGTATGAAAATTCCCAAAATGGTTGAATACAATTTGTAAGATAATTTATGCATATCCAGTCCCACTTTCATGTATTATCATGCATGTTGAAAAAAATCCAATTTCTATTTTGTTTCCTTATTTTTATTTTGCTGTCAGTGTGTAAACTATTAAAGCCTACTATATACTCCAACGGAAAATCACCCTCATGTAGGCTGATGTTGTTATGACAACAGGATTGCGAAGCATTATCTAGGTTACCTTCTTTTTTGATTGGGAAATATATCAGAATTTAATCTTCAAATAGTCAAATGACCTCAAAGCTAAAGTTATTAATTTATCTTGTTTTCATTTTCCAGACTTAAATAGTTGGGTATTATATGTTGTATGCCTATTATAATAATCAGTCAAAGCAAAAAAGCAGCCTGCAAAAAAATATGTAAGGATGTGGTTGTCCAGACAAAAAATCCTGGAACTCCCAAGGAGTTCTAGGAATGGGGAGTTCCGTGTATAATGGTTATTAGTTGGGTCCTACCCTGTAAAGCATCTCACACAGTCACTTCCACTTAACCCTCCGCTCCCCACTCCATTCCTCCAGGTCTCCCACCAAGCTGAGCACCAGCCAGGCAGGCAGTCTAGAGGGCAGCTCACTGACAGGCTCTCTCTCCTTGGGACCTGACCTCCCCCACTGCCAGTGTTGTATCTCTTACGAGGCTCGTCTCAAGCGCCTATCCTGTGGCCATCTCTACTGCGACCCCTGCACCGACCAGATAGTCAACCTGGCCTTCGAAGACATCGAGGGCCTTTCCGACTACCCGTGTCCCATGTGCAAGTCCATCCGTCAGCTTGGGGAACTGGATCCTTCCTCTTCAGGGTACTTCTGTGGTCCATTTGACATGATGCAGCATCAGCAAGTGGTCAAGGAGCATGGGAGTTGGTGGGGGTAGTGATGAGGTCACTGTTCAATATAGTCCTGACTATGTATAAGCCGTCTCTGAGGAGAAATAAGACAATTTAAGTGTAACATGTTAAGATTTCTGAAAATAATATGTTTCTCATACAGCTAATTTGTTATCAGTCACATTTAAGTGCAGCAAACAGGTATTTGTTCTGTTGATCTCCAAATATTTTAATTGCAATAGTGAAGATTGTGGGAAATGCATGCAACTTTACAATTTGTATTGATTTTGATCTTATTTGGGTGAAAACCTTCAGAGGAAACAGCCATACCAATATGTTTTGCTTTAAAATATGATTAGATGTTTGTCATGATCAGTTTGTGTCAGACCGTTTAAAACTGTTCATTTGTTGTGAAAAACTACATAAAATCCTATTTTGATATCATGTGCGAGAACATGGAGATTATGGATTTAAACTGATAAAAATCCTATTGTACACTCCCATTTGTAAAGTGCTGTTTAATGTAAATATTTATTTTGCATTTATTTTGCTGAAAAATAAAGATTGCCTGTAAGGGTGCTTCTCCTCAAATGAAACTATGTTTTTCTAAACCAAATAGAAAGATGGATTTGGAGACTTGAGAATAAATCATTCCATTTATTAATCAAGATATTATAGACAAAAGCATGCAGATACAAAAAGTATGTACATCTGGCAAATGAACATTTAGTACATACTAAAGTATTCCAATAATGTCATAATTTAGACCATTGGGCTACAAGTGGTAATTGAATACTAGAAATAGGAAAGTTCTATCTAAAGTTTTGAAGTATCACTACGTCTTCTTGTTGCTCACTTATTGTAAAGGTATTGAAAGCGTGTATTTTTTCATGGAAGAACAAGGCAAATGCACTGCCATCATGTAAAAAACAACAGCTTTCAATTGATATACATTTCATGCATAAGAATAAATTACAAGCTGTGTTGAGATGAAGATGCATTTTCACAACCCTATGGGATGCCAATGTATTTGCTGCGTAATAATTATATCATGCAAACTACAAAAGCCCTGGACCAAAAGACCTCGTACCGATTCCTGTTTGTATTATTACACATCGAAATGGTATTTGTATTATAAAACTAGAGGTCAGAACAGAAAGGAAACATATATTACATACTATTTTCTTACAGTTTAAGACATAAATGATTCCCTTACAGAAAACGGGTTTCCTAACAGTACCAAATGAAAAATACTGTAACTTTAAGTATCAACCGTCATACAAGCAGGATTTACAAACATACTGTGGAGATCTTTTTTCTTCCTCATTAGGAAGTCCAAAGTTATAAACAGAACAGGTCAATAATACTTTCTGCATAATACTCATTAAAGATGCCACCTAGAACATCTACAAATGTAAGAAGTAATCCTATCTCATCAGTCATGGGTACAAACTCAGTCATTGTGTCCATAGTGCCACACACACTCACACACACACACACACATACACACACACACACACACACACACACACACACACACATCAGCTAATACATTGTAGCAGTTAGAACTGAATTTAGGCCTCTGGCAGACATGCAAGTAGAAGGATATGAGAGCAGTACCAAAATAGCTTTCATGCCCCAAATTTTAGATCAGATTTGCTGGACACAATGTTAAAAATGTTTGCGGGTGACACCAATGTCTCCTCTTCTCATTTGGCCATCAGCTTTTTTTGTAACACTGTTATGGGTAAAACTGGTATTGGGTAAATGTATCATTTGATTCTAAAATAACATTATACCACATGATTGTTTTAATTAAATGCTAATTCACATGGCTTTTGAACGCATTATTATGGTTTCTGTTAGCAGTCTCTGTGGTTTTATTTTGGGTTGCAGCTTGCATTTCAAAACATTTCTCAGGAAAATTGTAACTACTTTATTCAGTTGCCAACAGGAATGAAAACTGGAATATCTTGTCTTGTGCTTTGAGCTAAACACTGCCTTGAAACTGCTGTCATCTTCTCTGCTTAAAACAGACATCATGCTCTTCTTCACCTAACAGTCACTTAACTCTGCCGTGACAGGCAGAGAAATCACATCTTTAGTGTCGAGGGAAGGGATCGTGAATTTCAGGGTGTTCCTGTGAATGAGCTCATCATAGTTCCCAGCCAATAGAAATGTCAGGACCATAGGTGCTAAAAGATGAGGAGAGCTCATGACCCAAGTGAAGATCCATTGCTCTTGGGAAACTTGGCGTTATTAGGAGCAGGAAAGTAGCGTTGATCTGGGCGAGCGTCTGAGGGGTGACCAAAGAGGAAGGTGTGCTTGTTGCTGCTCTCCCTGTGACCAGGCCTGGACTGTGGGGCCGTGGAGGGAGGAGGCCCCCTGGTCTGGTGGTTGGAAGTTGGTGGCACTGGTCTGCTTGTGGCTGGGCCTGACGGTCTTGAGGCTGGGAAAAGGAAGGTGCCGTTGTTGGTGTTCTGGTTGAGATTGGTGTCTGTCCTTCGGGGTTCTGGTCTCTTGTGAACTTGGTTGTCCCCAGCGGTGGAGGCTAATGTTAGCTTGTCTTGGAGTTGTTGTACCTCCCAGGCCAGTTGCTCTACAGGGTGGTGTGCGTTGGAGGAGATAGGGTGGGAAAATGCCTGGGATGTACACAGCAGAGAAGGATTCAGTTAGAACAGTTTCAAGGCTAGCAAGGAAACTTGCATGTAATCAGGTTTATTTTTATGAAACCCATAATTGTTCTATTGTCTTTCCGCTACCATTCAACTCGGTTCTCGCCCAAATAACAAAACCACCTAGATCACCATGGTAACAAGCCTTCAAGGCTTTGTGGGACACAAAGCATAAAAAACATGAATTAACTGCCAACCACTGGTTTTATAAGAGCCATAGTTATACTTAGTGCTGTACAACTAAATAGCTATGTATTTTTATTTTCAACAGACCTTGAAGCTATGATTCAGAGCACTTCAGAAAAAGAAGGCCCATCGACCAGTGCACACTTCTTCTGTTTTGACATTTTCAGAACCGAACGATGTCAAGAACACACATAAAAAACCGGACCTGTGCATGAAGTGCCCCACGGAGGTAGCAGTCTCTCCACACCCCGACACAGGGGCCTAGGAGCAGGGGCAACAGGGGCTCAAATGGGTCCAGTGGCCCAGTGGTGATGGTGCTGGGGAGATTGTGGGGGAGCTCCGTGAGGGCCCAAGCCTTCAGCAGCCTCTCGAGCCCAGGCAGGTTCTCAGAGGATGGTGCTCTTCGGTGGCTCTTCCGGTAAACGCCTGAGCTGCCTCCGCTGCGCCAGGGAAGAAGGTTGGCCGGACAAGAGAAGGAGCCTCTGGACAGCAGGAACACAGAGCCTGGGGTGGTGTCACTGAGCTGAGGGAGAAATGGGGAGGGAGGAAGGATGGGAGGGAGGGAGAGGGTGTAGGACAGGAGGGAGAGAACGAAAGAATGTATCGGTGACTTGGCACCACGTTGACATGGAAGTGTTTGAGGCAGCATGCTGGTGTTTTGGCTATTTTTAACGCCTCGTGGTACTGGGTGTCTGCCACAAGGGGGTGCAGTAATTCAAGGTGTTCAGTGTGAGTTTAAGCAAGCCAATTGTCTTGTGAAAAAAAGTATTTGACAAGTTCAAGTTTTTAAAGTCGTCTATATGCAGGATGGTTATACTGTTGAGAATTTGGAAAAACCTCACCATATAGACATTTATGTTTCAGATAATCCATACAACATCTATCTTAGGAGCAGCTAAGGCTCAATGACTAATACGCAATAGCTTGAACCAGGCATCATACATACAGGAGTCAAGTAGCATGGATAAACATTTTCAATACCATCCCTACCCTGTGTGCGTCCGGGTTGGTGTTCAGGTTGCCATTCAGAATGGGCGGCGGTGGTGCGAGAGGGGGCACTGGCTGGGTGAAACGTGCCCGTCTTTGGCTGCTGTACTGAAGCCCCCAGTCCCAGACAGGGGGCAGAGGGGGGTCTGAGGCGTCCTGGGAAGAGCCTCTGGGAAGCACGTCTCTCCAGCCGTTGACGAGCGTATAACTCTGGGACTGGTTCTGTGGGCGGAGTGGACAAATCAAGAAAAAAGAAAAGGGATTTAGGTGGGAATTTTTGATTCATAGGCTTACAAGGAGTACAACTGAGAAATTCTTTATTGGTTTGTAAAAAATTCTAGGTCTTCAAATTTCCCATAGCACCCATATACACGCGAATGTATAAAACTCGAATTGTGATGCTTCAGTGTAGTTCTGAACAGATGGGCGGGGACCTGCAGGACTACCTGTGTTCGTTTGCACCTCTCCCTCTGGCAATTGGCCAGGAAGCTGCTGAAGAGAGGCAGGTGGACGCTGTCGTGGAGGGCCAGCAAGAAGTCGCTGGTCAGCTGGAAGCGGGAGGGGTACTGAGCCCACAGCTGCCACACACAGTCCAAGAAGAGCAAGAACACTGGAGCCTGGAGAAGGGCAGGAAGAGATTCAAATTCCAAAAACGTTTTATTCAACACTGCCAAATACCAGCTATAAAACATGGAAACAGACACTTCTGTTTTTAGCAACCTCTTCCTTGTCGCTGTCCCGGTTGTAGTTGATGCGGCTGTAAAAACGATGTCCGGCCATGACCCATTCCTTCTGGACCAGGCCCTGGAAGCCAGCCCTGGTCCTGCTGTGTGGGTCACACATCACCTGCACCAAGCTGGACACCACACAGTTCATGTCCCGGTCCTCCGCCTCTGCACACAGTGAACAACAGCATAGAAAACAGACCATCAACAGTCATTTCACACATGGCAGCAGCATGGGGTGTGTGAGTGTGTTTACCATACCCAGCATGGAGTTGTTATTGCTGCTAAAAGATGAGTCTTTAGAATGCAGTTTTCACAGATGATAAAACATCTATCCTTTGTGTGCTTTGGAGAAAGGCCTGCTAACCCTGCTTCATGATTACATTTTTATTTCTATTGTTATTAGTCATTCTTGGGAATAAACCCAAGTGTAGGATCGCATATGTCTACTATAAAAGTCCAACATCATAGTTCAGCGTTTTTAAAAACAAGACAGAAAAGAACGACTGGCTGAGCTTGACTGAAATGACCTTCAGCAATATGAAATCGAAGAATCTACCAGCAGTCATAATTTTATCATTTCAGTAACGCAATAAATAAGTCTCAAACATCTTCTTGTGTTTAAGTATCTAGACAGACAGATGCCCACTAGATTGTTGAAAGAAAATACTGAACTGATGCCATAATAAAAAAAATAATATCAGCAGTTCTTACACAATGTGGGCAGCATTGCATCTGGCATAGCATCTTTCCTAAGGACATCTTATTCTTGGGAGAAAGTCTGTTTTTTTTGTCAAACGATAACACACATTGTTGCCATGTTTGGAACCATGTCAGCTCACGAAGGACAAGCGACCAGCATTCCAGACATAATCTAAAAGAGCAAAGGTGTTTTCCAGCATTTAAGTACTGTAGTACTACAGTACTGCTTGAACCCCCCCCCCCCCCCCCCCCCTCCATGTACTACATGAGCATCACACAACCACAACAATGCAAGCGGTTGTAACAGTGTCCTAGAAAGTGCTGCAGGTGTATCGGAGAGAACTGCTATGAGACTCCTTGAGGGTAAGCCCTAATACGCTTTTAATGAGGAGAAGGATATGAATAATGATGGATTCGAAATAATCTTTGAGAGCTGCCTCTCCCCCCCCCCGACACATCACGTGAGCCCTACCTTGTAGCACCACGGTCAGGTGACCGCCTCGGAGCAGGCAGGCTACCTCAGCGGCTTTCCTCAGACAGCACCTGGAAGGAGAGGAAGAGGGGGAGGGATGCAGATGGAGGAAAAGAGAGAGAGAGAATGATGACATATATTAACACCATTAATAGGTTCTATTCCTCCTGTTCTTTCTAAATACCGAATCCACAAGGACTGCATTCAGTGTTTAAGCCTTTATCTGGATCGCTGGTACAGTCATGATGCTGTCTTTCTTTGACCATTTCTTAGTTTTAATGTAGATGTATTAAGATGGCTATGAAGAGCATAGTACGCAGGTGTCTAAGACTAAGATTAATCTGTAAAAGATAGGACATAAAGGGAGTTGGAATAATTATGCCGGTGAAGCGACATTCAACATCAATCAAATCAATGGAGGCTTGTGACATTCACTATGGATGATTGGCCAGAGTCCAGACCAATCAATCAACCACGGTTACCTAGTGTAGTCCAGCCAATGAGTGCTCTCCAGGGTAGACAGCCATTTGTCATCAGGCACAGACACAGATGTGGAGATGTCTGAGGAAGCGTAAAAGGAGAGGCAGCTCAATCAGACAGCTATTTTCCGCAGCTCTCCTTGCTAACGTAACTAGCTTTAAAGTATAGTGTATTGAAATGTAAGAGTATTACCATAATATGATGAATGTGTCTTTACAATTGTACTATGTTTGGGAAAACATTTAGTGTATTCTCCTATTTCTGCTGTGGTGATGATGCGATGTTGGGTATGACAGTGGATGGAGTGTTTTTTGATGATCAGTCCGAAACTGCTCTTCCTGTGTGTGTGTGTGTGTGTGTGTGTGTGTGTGTGTGAGAGAGACGACGAAGAGAGGGGGGAGCAGGAAGAGGACTGTCTTGTAAATGTGATGGACTGCAGTGGGACCTAGTGTTGGCTTTGTTCTACAAAGGGGATTAACCAGCCATGGAATGTGCTGTGCGGAGCTTTACGCAACAACAATAAAAGCATCTTTCATTGCTTGTTTTGAACTGTCAAAGCATGGAAGGCCAGTCATTCAAAACATCCCCCCTTTAACCCCAAAACCACACAAAGTCAAGTTCTGCCACAGGGTTCAGATCCAGCCTCTTTCCTGTCCCTGTGTCAGTAGCATTGTAATTGAAAATACATGTAATTAGATGAACGCCTGTTTATTTTCTCCATAAACGCTGCATGTCACCTAGCCCTCAGGACTCCGGCTGCTGTTAATGCACAGGGATTTTAGGAACAAATCAGGACAGAGCACAAGGAAGAACAGAAAATGGTTGTTTTTTAACTCAACACTTTGGTCTAATATTTAGCAGGTGGTATGAAGACACATGCTGCCTTTGGACTTGACAGGATGAGTTAACCACTGGAGGGAGACTTGATTTAGCTTTGCCTTCACACATTGTGGCAAGCTGGAAAAAAACGAACTTGCAAAATGTCAATGATGCTATTTTCATGATGTGAAATGTGTGTGGACAGATGTAAGGCGTGTCACTGACCTCCCAGACACAGGGCACGCAGGCGCGTGTGAGCCAGCTGGATGTCTGCAGGTGAAGGCATGTCTTCCCCAAGCTCTACCACCACGCACAGAGACTGCCCACCAAACAGGATCAACTCCAGGTTCCTGCACACACCACAGCAGACGAAAGGGAATTGTATTCAAACCCAGCGTTTGAAAATCTAACTTTCTGGTGTGTGTGTGTGTGTGGGGAGTCGCAGACATGACAACAATTTAGCAATGCTGGAGTTCATGCCCTGGAGAACGACATTGAAAAATAGCTAGAAGTTCATGATTGAAGGGTCTCTTATTGCAACTAAGGAGGTACAAGCGCCTGGACCTGATATCATCCTTCTCATGATAGATGTTGTTCTGGAAGCTGGCCATGCGTAGCAGGTCGCTTCCTCGAGGGTGGCGCCAACACCAGCGCTGAAACACAGTATTCAGAACAAAATACATGTTTTAACACTTGTCCAAATAAATAAATAAGCACTTCAGACCATTTATAGAAGCACTTTGTGGGATACTGCTGGAACTCACAGGTATGCGTCCCTCATTGAAGTGTGCAAATGTCTTCTTTAGCTCCGTGTCTAGAACCTTCTGAGGCACTATGTTAAACCTTGGCAGACTGAAGGGAAAATGGAGAAAAGATTGAAGATTTTTTATGTTAAATCTGTCAAACGACCTAGGCTTTCAAATACAGCAGTGGAAGATCCTTGACTAAAATATTGACTTCTTGGTAGATGGGTTATCCATCATAGCTACACATGAATGTATACCTGGTGGACATCTCAAAGCGATCGTTGACGGAGCTGACCCTCCAGCCGCAGGCCCCACTCCTCTCCAGCTCCTGCTCCCAGTCAGACGAACAGTCAAACCAGTTCATGTAGGCGTCCCGTCTGCGGTTGCTTAGAAACTGCTTCATCTCTAGAGGAGGACGCGCATGTGTGGGCATCGTTAAGAAGTGTAACTCCAAAATAGAGGAAAACAGCAAAGTGTTGAATTCAGAGCTAGCATGGGAAACAAAACCACAAGAGGGGGAACTAGATAACACTTCAATGCATTTTATTATTTGACAATGAAATGAAGAAAAAATCCCTACACTATGTTTACTCGTGACACACCATCTTCCTCCAAACTTTAATAACCAGGTAATTACTGTTGGTGTGTAATTTGCGCTGTCACTAGTATTACAAGGAGGTTACAATGATTCATGTGCATTTAAGATGAAACGTTACCAAGGTATCATCCTGCACTTGCCCTAACAGTGAGTTTCGCTATAGATCCAAATATTGAGGGTTGGCGGTTGCACAGTCAGCAGAGCGCCTATGGCGCTGACCGCACACTGACCACACCTGAACCTTTGACAAGGTTCAGCAGGGGTGGACTGGTGACATGTTTCAGCTGGCTTTACATTATTCATCTAGCTGACTGGCATCTGTGTCCTGGTTGGCCTAACATACTGTATTGTCAGTATGGAAGTGTATACAGTATTGTACAGATGTCTCAAGTTTCTGTGACCGATTAACTATGCGAAACTGTATATGTTTTCTATAGGATAGGAAATGGTTAAAAGGGTACCATAGTGGCATTTCAGTGGATGTGTTTAAAGTACCTACAACTTTAAGTTAATGAATGCACTCTAGTTGTTATGATTAAATGTCACAATACCCAATTATACTAGAGGCTGGACATTATAAACCCTTAAAGTAAAACTTGCAAACATCTGGTTGCACTTTCTTATGCAAGGGGATTGTTAAGCTTCTATTATGACTCAGTCCGAGTCTGTTTTCCTCTTATGAAAAGAAGTTCGGTCGGATATCTCTTCGCTTGAGATCTTGATCAAAGCTAGCAAGCACAGCTCAAATGTTTCTTGCCCCATGGCTTCTTGAATCGCATGTGCAACGTGTCTGCTGCTAACCTGTAAGGATATCTAAACGATACTCATGACTTTTATTTTTTACATAACTATTTACATTTCCATCCACTCAGATTGTTGCCTGGCTAATCAGTCCAAGTTAGAAGCTAAAAGCTGTGCCGGCGCATGTGTTTGCATGTGTATCATGTGTGTGGAAGAGAGACTCACCAACACTGCCCAGGGCAGCATTCTGGAAGGAGAGGACTGTCCCTGGTTTAGTAGGCTGGTAGGTCTTGGCAATGGTGTAGGTTATCTGAGGAGCAGCCAAACTAGTTATACTGCTTCTCAGCCTAGGGTGCATCAGCTTTCAGACCGGAGACCCTGTCTCATATCAATGACCCAGACCCAGAACACTAGACAGATCCGCTGGATCTCTGCTATCTCATGCTAATTACCAGCTATGTGTTATCTGAACCTCAAATCAAAACCTCAGCATACACAAACGCATGCATCCACGCAGAGGTAAACCTGTGAACAGTGTACAGTGTAAACAGCACACGCACCTCTATAGCCTGTGTGTCAGGGGTGAGGCGGTCAAACAGGAAGCAGAGGACTCGCATGTCCCTACAGTACAACACCAGCTCCTCCGGTGTGAACTTCAGTGAAGAGTTTGGAGTCACAAGTTTGGTTCTAGACGGGCCCACTGCAGACAAGGACATATATCCATACACACAAAAGGTTACAGGGACTGAACAGCAATCTGCTACGAACTGTTTAGAAGATCCAAGAGGTCTATGAGTATCTTACCAGCAACAACTTTATCTATGGAGGCCAAAGCCACGTCATGGTCTCCCAGAAGCACTGGATCTGCATTGTCCTGGTAAAAGTAGGTGAAAGTTTTCAGGTACTGTAAAATGTGTGTACTCCTGACCATTATTATTATACATGTACACAAGCACACATAGAACCGTCCTTAAATGTGGCTGTTAAGTCACTCACGTCGGGTTTGGGGCCATCTTGGGGTACAAAGGCCACCCTAAAGTGGGTACAGAAGAGCGTGCCTGCCAACCAGCCCCCGCCTTCCCTGGGCATCAGCTTCTTCCTCACCAACACTGCCCGCTGCAGGACACACTCTCCTGGGACACACACAGAGAGAAGGCTCAATGGCTCCGTGGGAAGTTTACCGTTTGCAGTGTGTGAGTGAAACGGGTACATCAAACGCAAAGGTTTATGAGTTCAGTGTGGAGTTTACTGTTTGCGTGGTGTGTTACGGTGTGTGGCAACACAGCATGGAATTTTATTGGAATTTAGACGAAAGGAGGAGGAGGAGGAGCCTTCCAGCACCTGGAGACCTCGCCAGACACCTGTAATACATTGAGGATTTTGCCTTGCTATAAAAAGTCATTTAAGATTGAAAACATATTTTGAAAAATCTGTCTTTCTATTCAATTCGGAATTAGAGTCAGTCATACTTTCATATTTAGAAGTAATATCCCTTTATAATTACAAGTGTTTTCTCTGTTTAGGTAAGATAAAGGTCTGTTTTCTTTGAGTGTCAAAATATGCGTGCACAATTTCAAATCCCTTAACATGCTTTTAAAAACCATCATTTTCTATCTGGTAACCCTTTCACATGTAAACATTCACACCTTCATACGAACACACACACAAAGGCTCTCCTACAACAATACAATTGCCGTCTAGATGTGTGTTTCCATGGCAACATGTTCTAGGGTAGAGTTGGGGGGAAAAATGTCTGTTTTGTCGCTAAAAAGGGAGGGGCTTGGCCAACATGGTGAGAGGAGTGTTTTGATTCACACTTTAAGGACCAATAAAGGTTTTGTGAGGGACTGACAGTGCAGGGTTTTCCCTCATCAAAATAACACTGTGCACCAGAAATGTTTAAGTGTCTTACAAAGTACATATAATCAAATTCCAAATATTTTTAAACAACCATTTCATAAAGACGAATGTACACCCTGATAAACATCATGTTTTTCTGAACATAAAAATCTGACAAATTTTGGGTTCTCACAGCAACTAACACACCAATGCTAGTCCTCCGTGATCACAAGAAAAAGCTGATTAAGCTTTGGAAAAGCTACAAAGAAATCTTCAAAGAATGTCTCAGAAATATTGTATGTTTACACTAAGTTTATTCTCAAAGTCTTGGATCAAAGAACTCTAGCTCTCTGCAAGTTTCTCATGAACTGGTCTTATCGTGAGATTTAAACCATACCTCGTAGCTCTAAAGACGTTAAGGTTTGCACAAATGAGTCCTTGTTTTCGAGGAGGGCTCATTTCTCTAAGGACAATTGGTCTCAGTAGGAACCGCTGCTCCATTTTATGCCTCCCCAGGGTGCAACAGGGCTGAAAACATTCCTAAGACATCATGGTCTACAGATGTGTGGCAAGGGACAGGAAGTCAACTATGTTTCTGGAGTTCTTTGTGTTCATTGAGTTTCTTAGAGAGTGCAGGTACTTTATACAGCAGAGGAAATGCCTCTCACACTCAAGGTGTTTACTGAAGGAGACCGGTCATTATGTGGTTTTAAACAGTTTGACTTTATCTTTTCTGAACTTTGAACTTTGAACCCCACCCCACCCCACCTCTTTCCCCCACAGCATGAATACAAACTCAGTTTCAAAAGCCAATTTCCCTCTATGACGTGGACAAACACAGCATACCACCCTGACTGTCAATCACAAAACTGAATGGAACTATGCCACCACACATTCACAACATATACTGCCTCGGTAGACAGGCAACACTTTACATCAAGGTTACATCAGCTACCCCTAAGCGATACATACAGTAACAACATTGCACTTCCATTTTATTAAAGCTGAGCAATTATTGCAGATGTAACACTTTGTATTTTGGCGCTTAGGCTTTCTATGGTTAAGTTTATCATACCATGAATTTTGTGTTGGTAACAACCTTCAACTACCCCCTACACCCCCTCCCCATACTGTTCCTTCTCATGTTGTTCTGAGAGATGGTTAGCTTACACATACCATTTAAATAAATATCTATTCTTATGTACCTACAATGTTGCTATTATAGATATTTCCATGCAGTTTCATGGTAGTTAGTCTATCCTTTTCCTTCGTAAAATGTTGCTGTAGTTTCTGTTTGGCGTAGGATGATAAACCATCCTGAGATCACCACCTCCAAATGAAGATCAATAGAAGAAACCAACTGCAAACGACAATCAGATACTACTTCAATATTCCAAACGGAAACTTTATTGACAAACTGAACCTCCTCTTCCCTTGTCATCCACTCAACAAGGCTAACCATCACAATCGCATGATTGACAACCTCCCAATCCGATGTAACATAAGAGGGAAGAGAAAGGGGATGTGTGTTTGCTCCGAGGAGGGTCCTCTCCCTTTGGCATTGTTTCCAGATCGACCGTATAGGGCACCTCACATTCAAAAGGTACATGATCTATCCATCTATCTCCTCACCTGTGTGCTATTTGTGCTAGCCTGACCCGTTCACCTCCCAGGGCCCGATTCGGTTTCTGCTGTCCTGTGCCTGAGTGTCATCTGAGAATGGAGCGAACCTCGATCTGGTCCGGTCTACGCTCGGGGAACGGGTAGCATTCTGACTGCAGGTGTGTGTTTATGAGATGCGGCCTGCAGGTGTGCTTGCGTGTGTGTGTGTTCAAATCTGTCAAGAGAACTGGATGGAGAATGAGAGACAGAAAGAGAGACAGATAAAGAGAGAGAGTGAGAGGAAGAGAGACAGATAGTCAGACAGAGTGCCTGAGAGGTGGGGGAATAGCAAGGGCTTCTGAGGAAGAGAAATAGAGCAGAACTCTTTCTGACAGTGACACTACAGCCAAAACAACTCAATGAACCAGCTGTACTCATCGATCAGATACACTGTAAGGCTGGAAACTATTTTATACTTGGCTTCAGACACTAATTCAACTGGTACAGGTCAGCAGTATACAGTGGAAGCGGAAAGTGAAAGGGACAAGGGCACGCACTCGCCTTCACACCCAAACACTCCCTCCCTCCCGAACACAAACACACACCCAAGTCCCACGGAGGGTGCTCCGAATAGCTGCTGATATGAAACGTTAAAGATTAGCTTGGCAACAGCAAGGCCCCCGGACAACAGCATTCCTGTGTAAGGCTTCTGGCTCCGTGGACTGCTGACACAGAGCTTACGAGTAGGCCAGGCAAGGGCCAGCGGCATGGCTGCACTCCTTAGCACACTGCCACACTGTTCTCACACATGCTACAGATTAGCCACACATAGGCTAGCCTCTCACAACCAGTGCATCTGTCTGTCTATTGGAAGCCGAACGTATAAACTAGTAAGGGATACGTTTCAGTTCAAAACCCACAGACGTTGGCTTTTTTGTTTTATTCTGTATATTCTACAACTGTGGCATTAATAAAGTCAGTAGTCAATAAAGTACAGATGGTTGCTTTTACCCAAAGCTATTTTCATTCACATCTGGAGAACGTTTACTGTCTAGTCCTGCCATTTAAGGTGTGCGCACATATAACAGCTGTCAATGGATTGATTTGTAGCTTTGTTTGTTACGGCTGACCAGAGAACTAAAGAACACTATGGGTTTCCTTTAGTCTTAAGGTCAAAGCGGTCGGGACAGATACTGTTACAAGATAGTTTTTTGTTTTACGGACGATGTAACCAATGATAGTGGTAATCACATTTCAAACCCAAAAGTACAGTTACTGATTACAGAGCCAACAAAAAGTCACTGTCCACAAACTGTATCTGTCAACAGACCTCGACCTTACAACAGATGGTGTGTGAAAATTCTCTGATTCTGGATCAATTAGTCCTACCATGAGAGGGAGATTGTGACTCCCTTCTTCTCAATGTAACATACTGTGGTTTGGAAACAACTAAATTGACCTGGACAATTCTTCACATGCACATTTCTACTGATCATGTCAGAGAAAGATTCTATTTTCTGACATACCAGTAGTCAAGTAACCAAGTATAAAAGATGACCCTCCTCAGCACCTTTCACATGTAAATGTGTGTCTGTCTTACCTGGTAGGCAGCGAAGACCGAACATATCTCGACCCCGGGTATTAAGACCACTCTGACTCAGCATCCTCTCCTGCAGAAGAGAAAAGCAGGTGTTGTGATCGTACGCACTCCCTCCATCCTAGACATCGCTTCAGAAACTGAAGTGAAAACTGGAACTTTTGAACACAACAGTATGGTTGATACATATAATGTAGCAGCTGCAGTGAGACGTGCTGCGAAGCGTCCACAACAGGAGACTCAGAGACAGAGAACAGGCGCTAGCGCTCAAGTGTGGTTCATTCACAAAAGAAAATGAATGTTCAAACATTTTCCAGAGAGCTCCTTGGGTTGTCTACTCCTGGCGGCTGACTGCTGTCCCTGGTGCTAGGAGGGCTAGGAAGGCATAAGTAATGACTGGTGCTATTCTACCAGAAGTAGTACGTTTGGTTCCACAATGACATGAATACCTATATTATACTTCCATGTTGTTAAAGTAGGCCTACACATTTGACTGAACTGGCAGCTGTGGTTGGTAATTTAGCATGTGTGCTTCATTCATCCTCTCAGTAAAACAACCTCAAGATGTTCCATGAGCTTTAGTTTCCATGTTTTGTTTCTTAATGGCGTTTTCTATCATGTGATACAGTATCATCATCGGTTCTACGAGCTGTGCTACTCAGTTTCACGAACCCACAAAGTCTAGAACCAGCTAGCACACACAGACCTGCATATTATGGACTGAACTCCCACAATGCACCCAAAATTGCACAGTATGCAAAGACAAAAGACTGAGTGGTTGTGGTTGCATCAGAAATAGTCAAATATTCTTGTCTAAGAATAATTCACTTCTTTTGACCACCCTGTCAGTAAGGGTCCTTTTACTATAAAGCCTTACTTTAAGTACTTATCTTGTTCAGTTTGTTCAGTATTTGTAATCTGCTTACTCAGGGAGTGTTTGTAGAGTAAAAACATTCCAACCCTAGTTTTATAGAGTTTAATCATAACTTCAAACTTGATTTTCAACAAGACATGATGTCTAATATTGCTCTGTTTCTCAGACAGTATAGCCTACTAGTGCCAGGAAAAGAAACAAAATCTGTAAAGTTGAGAATTGTAGTGAATCCAAATAGCTACAGCCCCTTGTGATCTAAATGAGCTTTTGTCTCAAGTCATCTGGCCAATGCCTTTTTGAAATATCACGTCATACAGAGTGAAATATCATTTTATAGCAGACTATAACCAACCATAATCAATTGGTAGGAGTAGAGTAATTCAGGGTCTGCAATAATCATTCAATCTTTCAAAACAAAAGTTTGAAAAGTGCTGTGGTTGGACCAAAACATCAAAGGCATTCAGACATTTTATTAACTGAATTTCAGCACCAAGACATGATTCAACCAAAAATCTGGTTAAAATCAAGTCTATTTTAAATTGAAGGGAACACTAAAAACTTAAACCTCTTGGTGTCTGACTTTTCCCCTGACGTCTGACTGGTTTTTCTTAAGGTTCAACACCAAAGCCTTGCTTCTAACTAAAACCCGGCCAGCTAGATTCCTGGTTCTTTTTTTGGTACATCCAAGGTTATTTTGCTATAGTTATGTTTTGGCTCTGAAGTGTTCCTTGTGCCCTGCGACATCCTTGGGACTACCCTAACCTTGCTCTTGAGTTCTGAGGACTTGACACAAAATCTACTGAGGATATTCAACTTGTTGAAGACGGCAATAACATCAAAATAGGTTCGAATTTGAGATAGCAGGTACTTGAAGAAGGGACGTCATCTGAATCTGAGATAGAATTTGAGCATTTCCAGGTCAGAGTGAAAGAAAAGCTAACAACATCATAAATGCTAACGATGACAAAAAGGACTGTAGACGGTTTGCACCCAGAGACCCGATAACCACATATCCTGGGTCTGTTTCTGCTGAGGTTACACTCTTCTACTTCAGTTTCATTATGTGGCATCAGCAAGTACTTTATCACTTTCACTACCTCTACTTCTGTGTGCCGTCTCTCTCCCTCGCTCCTGCCCTCCTTCCCTTTCTCCTCAGGGCCAGTAGCCAAGGCCTATTGCAGTTTCCATTGCTCATGGCTTCCCCTTGCTACTGTGGCCAGACATCTGCAGTCAGCATGTGTGAGTGTGTATGTCATTGGAGGACATACCTGCACTTCTATATGAAACAGACAAAATCACAGTTAAGGGAATTTGACGGGGTAAAAGTGGCGGGCTAATACGATAAAACGCTTATGTAGTAAAGTTTTAATAAGCATAACCAAGGAACGCCATAAAAGGCCCATATTTGGGGCCAGATGGTTACCATGGGGGAACTGTTTTCGGGGTGACCTTGTGCATTGCTGAGGAAGTTTGTGGCCTGTTTGAGGTGCATTGTTCATTTACTCATAAACAGTCCCATATGCAACTGTGGCTCTTGGCTGTAAAAATGCAAACAATGAGACTTTCTGGGCTGATGTCTTATCCTCTTTAAAGCGACAACTACAACACATTTCTCTTCAAAAGATGGTTGGAAATACAAAACTGATTTCTCTGTGGCCGTGACCTGTGGGTCTGCTTTAATATTGGGACATTGCTTATGCAGTGCAGCTGTGTAGTGTATTTCCAATAGCAAAATAGCAGAAATAAAACAACCAAACAGCCACATGTTTAAAATTTGAATAAAATAGCGCTGAACAACAAGCTAAACTGACTTGGTGTTGCATTACAACTTGATTTAGTGGTTCAAAAGGAAAGATTCCTCCAGTATTATTGAGAATTTAAGAGGCATAGGACATTACAGCAATGAGGAAAATAAAATTCCTTGCCAAGAGTATCTGACACTCTAAATCCCTTTTACATTCTAGCCTGAAGTTATTACTATAGAGTGTATAATTACATTTAAGGAGGAGGAACATATGCAGCATTGCCTTTCACTTACTAGCAGACTAGACGTCACGTACAATAGTCTTTGTCTAGCCTTGACTTAATACAAACAGTGACTGGTCCTTTTGATCTTCCATTTATGAGAATTGCAGTTAATGCTGATAAATATTTCACATACAAATAATCTTTTTTGATACATAACTTTGATGTCCTTCTGTGTGAACAGTTTATGACAATGGCATTTGCACAATAGGTGACAATTCGTGTCAGGGGTTCATTGGTAAATGATTCTTTCATGACTACTGTGTGTGTACATAAGTGTGTATGTGTGTGTCTGTGTGTGTGTGTGTGAGAGAGAGAGCTGTTCAGTTTTGCATGTAATCGTTCACTCAGACTGTGTGAAACACCATGACACCATTACTCAAGCTAGTCAAAAGGCTATTATTATACATTCATTGTCAAACAACTGAAACCACAGACATGACCAAATACATTCTGAAAAGACTGTCCAAAGAAACAGGCTACTAATTACAAACTGGAGGACCAATCCAGACATTTTACCAACCACACTTCTGATGTAGCCATCAGAGGATACATTGTTTGACTGGAGGAAGCTCAGGCCACCTCAGGAACTGAGGACTGGGTCCTGGGGGACCGGGTGTGGGGGTGGATGCCTGTCTAACCCTCCACTATCGGTCCAGGATCTCCAGCCACACTCAATGGAGCCACGCTGAGTCTGAGCCTCCATTTGACATTTTCACTTCAGAGGGAGCTTTGTGCTTAAAGTCTAAGCAAGCTGAAAGTAGAACGATATGAAAACACAAGGGAATAGAAAGAGAGAAAAGGTAATGCGACCAGTCCGGTAGTCAAACTGGACAATATTCTCCATGGGGTATAACGATAACTACCTGAATCATAATTCGACTATTTTAGCAGGCCTAGCAATCACTATCATTGTCATTTGCAAACATTTGACAAAAAAGCTGCGACAATAGCTAACTCTTGTTGAAATTATAGGGAGAACGATTGTAGATGCATTCGGCATTTGTGTGTCTACCTGTCCGTGTCTATAAGCGAGTCATGTTCCTTTAAAGATGGATAGTGGTTGGAGGGAGTTGTGATTTTTAGCCAGACAGGCCCTCATGTTCAGATAATCAGATTCCAAACTCCTGCGCCTCCAACTGCTGTCTCCATGGCAACAGCCAGATGTTGTGCACATGCCCCCACTCTATATGTACTGTAGGCTGTGCTGGAGGGCGGGTTATGAGACATCTGCTAACGTTTCCCCCTGCGGACTGCGGTGGCTCCAAATAACCAAGGAGGAAGATGGAATAAGCACAAAGAGAGCACCATAGTATCCAGAAGAGCGGGATACATACAGGGACGTGTATATATATATATATATATATATATGTGTGTGTGTATTTTGTTCATATCTCATTGTAAGGTGAGTGAGTGAGTGAGTGAGTGAGTGAGTGCAGAGAACGTTGAATGTGTTGAGAAAAAAATCAACAGAACTCACTTAACCTGCTATAATGAGCAGACTTCCAAAGACAGAGTGTAATTATACAGACAGAAGCACTACTTGTAAGGCAGTATCCTTCCTTTTACAAAACACAGTTGCATCACTCGGTTTAATTGCTCAAATATAGGGTAAAGACAAAAATATAAATAATGGTCTGAAACAAAAACTACTAGTCTTATTCCAGGAACTGTCATATTATCTTTAGTGGTTTGGGTTTTCTAAAGGCTCACATGTTGTGCTGAAGTGAACCTAGAATAATCATCGTAGTTTTGGTGGAAAGTTAACGCAATCTCTGAACAATATTTCGTTTTAAACAGTGGACGAATTATGATCCTGTACTCATAGTGCTGATTGCACAATAGCACTTACATTTTGCGTATATAAATAATGAAAACTTTATGCTCTACTGAAAGACGGACATCTTTTTTTTGTTTGATAATACGGTCTCCTTAAAATGTTTGTTTCCACAAAAAGTAACAATTGTAGCTCTATTGCCCTTCCATCTAGGTTACCTGCAATGTAACCTCAGTATTCAAACAGTATGCACTTCAAGTCCAAAACGACATAGCCTAGGATACAAGGTTCACTTTTACAGTTTAGTTTCATATTATTTTATTACACCCCAACCAGGAGGCTCATAATTTAAGATTCTACGTGGAATATTAAGAAAGGAAAACCTACCTTCATATCTGGAACCATTTGCCTGACTTTGAACGTGGTCTTAGATCCCGTTAACATGTTGGACGCCCAACAGAACTCAGTGCATTCCAATGAAAAAGTCTTAATTGTGAGCTCCCGATGAAAACAAGGCTATGATATGACGGCTATAAAGAAGAAAGCGATAGATTTAGTAGACGCTCCATAGGCTAACCGACAAACCGAGGTCGTATACTTTGTTCAACGGTGTTGGTAGCTTGCTTGGCATCACCCGGTTACGAGAAGAGAGGTAGTCTACTCAACGTTACTGAGAAATATGTTTGTGGAAATTCAAAGCATACAGCACTGGATTCGTCTATCCATGCTTCCACTTTTTAATAGGACGCCCATCATCAAAAATAGCTTTTGCTCCTATTTACGTAGTTCGTCACAACAGGGAAGAAATTGTTCACCTCTGGAACCCGTTGCTTTCCATTTGTTTATCTCCTCGCCATAGTGAAAATGACACACTGCTGAAAACACCAAGTGCGGTAAAGCCTTCTTAAAGGGCCAGCCTTCCGTGAGTTTAACAGTGATGCATTCAGTCTAAACTAGTGGTCATCCTTATTCAGTCTACAGGGAGAACCCAACGTGCGAGTGTCTTCCTGGAACACAATCCTACAACAATATTGAAGCACTACATGGCCTGTCTTATATATTAAGTTCTAGGCTATAACGTTAAGGGGTGTTTATCCAGAACAATGACATCCAAGTTACTGGTTTAGATCGAGTAAAAGCGTTGGTAAACAGGTGCATGGGCATTCAGTAAAATACACTCAGTTTCTCCACTCAACGCCGAGGCTCAAAGCCTTCGAAGAACTCAGTGAAGGTAGCAACACAGTGTTAAAACAAACTGCTGATACCTTCTTGCAACTTGCACAAAATCTAGCACAAACAGCAGTATACCCCAATCATCTGTTTGTTGTCATTATTCAACTGTAATTGCGGCTTCTGAACTATTCTTGGGAAATATCCAGATTGTTAGAAATACATATTATTAGCATATTAACTTATTATAAACCTAAATTACCAAAGCTTTAATAGTAAACTTAGGCTGTTTGAAAAGGATACATTTTCATGCAAGTTAAAAGATTGACACGGTAAACCAAAGTACCTGTGTGTAGAGCCAGGCTGCTTTGTCATCAAATCTAAACTGTAAAAAACTTGTTCCACGAAGATAGTGGTTAAAAAGAGGGTAGAAATATCTTCCCATGAGAGAAAAAAAGCCAACTGGATGGTCCTGAGGAACAGTGTGTCCCTGTGCACAGGTGGGGAGACGATGTCCTTGTGAACTACAACAGAAAGAGGTCTGGATTTTTTACCACATGGGAAACTGTTCAATATTACATAAGGGGCTCCAATTTCTCTAATACATAAAACAGACCCAGACAGTGTCTATGGAATCATCTGAATTAAGAGTTGGTCTGTCACTTATGCAAAAGGTCATTTGCTCTAGTATTTTGTTCAGACTGTTTTTAAAGCTGCAGTTCCTGTAAGCCATCCGTTCGACAAGTGTTACTTCTTGTTTGAGTTTGTAAGGGGATGGCAACGCACCGAATTCAAAAACAGCACATTTGCAATAGACTAGAAATGCATAATTTGTCAAATATGGATAAAGAAATTATTTTATTCTTACCTACATATCAACAGCTATTCCCCTCTCATCTAACATTACAGCCACATGATATACTGTTGGAATTGTGTTCGACAAAAGCTAGCTCTATTGTGGTGACAGAGTTCAGTTACATCCTCTACTTTCACCTCTTAACATTATACCCACTTACCAAGTAAAGCAGATTGACTATTTTACAATTCTCCTTTTAAAATAAGACACGAGCATAACATGAAAATCAAGACTTTTCAAAAAAAGAGATAGCAATGGCATTGTTGAAATACATTTATTCAAACGGTGCAAAAAAATATAACGTAAAATCAGATGTTCTTTCCATCCAGATTGCACTGTCACACAGCCTGGGCTCTCCTCTCTGGACACACTCACACACTCACACACACAAACAAACAAACAAACACAAAGATCCAAAAACCAGGACAGCCTGAAATCAGCTCCAAAGTAATGCACAAATTTGTTTCAATTGATTTGCCATGTACATGCAACAGTTCCAGTCCCATGCAACTTAAGTATCCCATGTAAATATGGTTGTTGATGACAAATCTGTCCATTGAAATGAGAGAAATGTACAAAATATTCTGGGCTTTTTGCATCCCGATTCCCAGGGGAAATGTCGGAGCATGAGCATAGGTTGCATACACCAGCAATCAAGTCTTGTATTTTAGTCTTAGCATAGCTCAAATTGGTGTCGATCTGAAGGGAAAAAAGTAAACAAAAACGTAAAAAAACAAACAATGAAAAGCCGGTCTGCTAGACAATTAGTCACGTACGAAAGAACATCCTAAAAATGATCAACTAAACATTCCGAAATGAAACCTCTGAAAAAATCTGACTATAAATATATATTCTCAAATCATAACTTCAGGTCAGCAATGAGGAAAAGTAGTTTGCTAACGAGAAACCTTCGATTTTGAACAGGCTTGCTTGGGATCACCTTTGACATGTTAGACGTCTCAGATAAATACTGACAACACCCCAAATTGTTGCGAGCATCTCGTTCAATCATTTTGTAGTGCCTATCAATATAGCCGACATTCTTATCTTAAAAAACACTGTAAAACATTGGGTTTACAAAAATAACTTGAACATATTTATACAACCTCTCATTGTCTCTCGTTAAATACAAAACATGTTGCAGTCTCTTCAAGCTCAATGTTCAAGGTGTTTCTTATTAGCCATAGCGGTCTTTTCTACTAGTGTGTGGTGCTAGTACATAAAGGGAGGGCTGAGCCCAGGGTTTTTAAGCGTTAGCCATCACCGTTCAACTGGAAACGACTGTTACTTGTGCCTTATTGGAGCTGCGATGCTTTTTTTTTGTTGCAAAAAGTTTCATAAAGCATAAGCGCACCAACACACTCAAACACGCGCACGCGCGCCCACACACCACACAGAGCATTGTTTGGGTTATAGCATTATGTCATTAAGAGGAATGGCTGGTTCTATTTCAGTGAGCATTCCTCCTTAGAGACACTTACCCTACAAGGGTTGGTCAGATATTTTGTTTTTAATTGTTTGTGCTGATACACCTCAAGAGGATGTTACCTCAAAGTACAGCAAAATTCCCTCATCTCAATGGCTAAACATAGAAAGGCGAATTCGTTCAGAAATGTCTGAAATCACAAGGAAATTGTTGTCTTAACAATTGATAAATCTCCCTCAATTTGTTTTGGTTAAGTAGGGCAATACATGTCCTGCAATAATGACAAATAAAAGGGCGCCATCTATTGGGCAAGGCAGTGAATTGCATACAGAAATTATCTTGTGCTTTAAGTAAAACGACTGCTCTCGTTTAACTCACAAAACAGTCAGGAAGAGTAGGATGTTTACCTCCAATTATTCTGTTCACTTAACTTTTTTTTTTTATTCTTGTGGTGCTTTAGTAATATATTGCTAAATTATCTCATGCCAAACAGCCAAATTAAGCACATCTCAGTCATGTGTTTAGTGGCAATGAATAGGAATATTAGTTTCCCTATACCTAGTCTACATCCCTCACAGCACATCAATGCATTATGTTTCTTCTTCAAAAGAGAATGTCTAATTTTAGTCACCTTGAGCTACTCTGTCAACAGTGACAACAACAAGCCATAACAATGAATAATGCATGACTGTGCAACAAAATGTCGAGTTTGATGGAAGAGGGGGGGAAAACTGCAGCAAAAACAAGTACTGTATACTTGACGTCTTCTTGTAAAATGTACTAAACAAAATTGTAATGCCACGAGGACAGAGATTGAAAAGGCAACTAGGAAGTTGAGTTCGACACCGGTATACAGTTATACCCCATCGGACAGAAGTACTCGGAAAGAGCGCCTCTAACCCGCCGGCAGTGTCTGGAGTTCTGACAAGACCTAAGGACAACGTAACAGTCAGATACCTTCAAATACGGTAACGCAATGTCGCTGGACATTAGGAAAGTGCTTGAATTTGTGCAGAAGAGAGGTCAAGCGTAGGGCCAGTCATGGTCTCATTGGTACTAGGACGTCTCTTGGACCTGGGTGTGACCATCCATACTAGCAATGTATTTTTCTAGATCTTGATGTGGTGATTTATTTTTATTTTTCGTAAGCTGGAGGGGAACGGGGGGATGGGGGTTACAATCTTAGCTCTTCACAAAGTACTACCTGTAGCGTTAACCTTCCAATAAATATGATACAAGAGAGTCCTTCTCAGCCAAAGACTCCAGGAGTTAGTTTTTTATTTTATTTTAATAAATAACGATGTTACTGATAACTGTTACAGTATGAGTGTGTGTTCTTAAAATGGGGTTTAGAGAATCCCTTAAAAAGATCCAAATTGTAATAACGTCTCCGCGTGACTGTCAAATGAGGAAGACAAGTGAGCGAACAGTAAAACTCCAACAACCATAGCGAACACTACGAGTTAAGTTTCAAACAATACTGACCAGAGCATGCCACCAGGTTAGTTTGATTTTACGGTACCAGGAGACTAAACCAAAAATAAATCCGTTTATAATCGATTTATGACAGCGAAATGTTATCCGGAGGCCATCAAGTCTACCCAGCCAGAACGGTCCAAATGGACAGCAAATCCTAAGAGCAGGATCTGTTGAGTTCCGTCTTTAGTACTCTGGAACAGCAGCACCATAGCAGCCCGCAGAGCTTTGACATACTTACAATAACAGATTCCGCTTTCATTATACGAATGCGTAATGATGTCATTACTTGAACGCATCCTCTTACGAACGTACCTGTTGTTTCTCAGCGAACACATGGCACGAGTGCCTGATAACAGCAAAATCGGATGGCTAAGCTCTGACGGAAGGAAGGGGTCTTCAAATGTTAAAAACACCAATAAAAGTAAGGAGCGAAATATGAATTTCCACAAACAGTCGGAGATATTCAAGCAGTTTAGGGGTTGTGCTTGCTTAAGTGTATTTCCGTGTCTGCGTGAGTGTGTTTTTGTTGTTGTCAGAACGTGTGTATTGCCTGCCATTTACATTCTCTCCAGCAGGGGGAGACAGTCGAAAGGCGAATAGGGGAACAAAGCGGTGGAGAGCCTGCCGTTCACAAACACGCACGCACACAAACCCAGCGCCCACATAAGAGCCACAGCCAAATGTAACAGAAGTGCCATTAGTCCCATCGCCTTAGCAGGCCAAATGGGTCCCACTTCCATCCACCCTTCCCACTCTCTCTCTCGTAGTGCCGTCCCCATCGTTGCGCTCCGATGTCGCCTTCCAGACAGGAAGTGAGGCCCTCGAAAAAGGGGTTAAGGTAGAGCCATGCTCTGCGTGGTTCGTAACGAGGTTGACCTATCCAAGCGAAGCCATTTCTACCTCAGAACCTGTGGATGGCTGGTTCAGTCTCCCTCCTCTTCAGCTCTTCGCGGTAGCAGTATGAGCAGTAGTTGCCCGTCTCCGGGTGTCCGTAGTAGGTGCAGCTGGGTGTCCGGCAACGACTGGACTGCGAGCTTGCCAGCCCACCGGCACTGCCCAGGGAGTAGTGCCTGAGCGGGGGAGGCCCACGACTGTCCAGGCTGGAGCGCACTTCCCGGAAGCCGTTGCTGTACCCGCCAGCCGTGGGCTCTGCGGTGGGGTAGTCCGGGGGGTCGAGTTCCGGAGGGTATGAGGGGGTGAAGGAGGACGAGTTGAGGCGCGAGGGGCTGAGGGAGGCCGGGGCCGCCGGGGGGTTGTAGTGGGGGTGGGGCGGCCCCTGGGACAGCGGGCAGTGGCGAGGGAGGGTGGCGTACGAGGGAAGGCCAGGGTAGGACGAGGCCGGAGAGCCGCCGGCTAGCTGCCGCCGCGTCTCCATGTAGCCGTGAAGGTGAAGGTGCTGCGTGAGGGGGGCCGGGCCGGGCGCTTGGTCCATGAACGAGGGCCGCGGGATAGGCACCACGCCCGAGTACATGGAGGGATTGAAGGAGGATGACTTGAGGTGGTTGAACGTGGGCGGCGAGCTCTCCAGTGGCTCTTCCTTGGCCTCGTACGGCCGGTAGCTCAGTTCGCCGATGCCGCCCGTCTCCTTCTTGGGCTGCGGGAGGCCATTCGTGATGCCCTTGCGCTCCGCGTCTCTCCGCTGCTGCTCCTGTTCAGCCCGGAAGCGCTCCTCGGCATCTGCCAGGTACCGCTGGATCATCTCCTCCTGGAAGGGCTGCCGGTTGCTGGTGGTGAGCTGCCCGGCGAAGATGAACTTCCTCTCGCCCTGCATGGCGGCTCGCAGGATGGCCAGGCTGGCCTTGACGTCAGCACTGTACTTGTATGGGTCGCTCTCGCTGCTCCCGCTGCTGCTGCAGCTGCTGCCGCCCGTCCCGTTCAGGCGCTCGCTGCCCGACGACGGCGAACCCTTCCCAGAGTCCTCGGAGGCCTGGGCCGACGGCGAGCTGTCCTTACTTCCCTTCCGCCCTCGCAGTGAGCCCTTCTTCTTCTCGCCGCCCCCTTCCAGCTTGGCCCCGCCCCCCTCCTTGCCCCCACCCGCCCCGGCGTTCTTCCCTGTCATCAGCCCACCCACGTTCCTCTTCAGCTTGTTACCCAGGTTCTTCCCAAAGCTGCCCAGTTTATTGGCCACCGAGTCAGCCCTCTTCTTGTCCTTGTCTTTCTTACTCTTGTCCTTGCTGCCGGTCAGAGTCCCCGCCGAGCTGTTGCTGGAAGAGCTGGACGAGGACGAGCTGTTCTTGGCCGAACCCCCGCCACCGTTGGCCGCGCCTGCCGTGGCGGCGTCGCCGTTGCCGTTGGAGCTGCTGCTCACCGACTCTTTGTCGGACTCTCCGGAGTCAGGCGGGGTGCGGGCGTCTTCCCCGGCAGAGGCAGTGGGAGACTCAGGCTGCGCCAGGGGTGCCTGCTTAAGGGGACAGAAACAAGGAGCGGTTGAGGAAGAGTATGGCTACCAGAAGTAGGCTGGGTGATTCATCTAAGACAGGAGGAAAGGAGGGCTTTGAAAAACTATGCTAGGTTGTGAAATCGGAGCGACCTGGAAGGAATGAATCTTTACCATCTCTTACAATAAGCAGTTACATAATTATCCTCTTTGCCAAGGCCTTTAATTGTGAACACTAAGAACCTAAATTAGGTTAACACCACAGTAATGTTTTTAACTGAGGCGGGCCTTGATGAAAAAAAAACTTTGAGGAAAAACAGGGCTTCCTTTATTGCTTTTTCTCACTTGAGGTTAACGGAGAAATTACCATGGACTTGTTATCCTTTCTAACTCGTAATAATTCGATTTTGATACACAAGAGGACCATTGAAACTGTGTTGGAGTGACGTCGCTCAGCAGTCTATGCAACACGGGGCGGCTTGTTTTTACAGCAGGAACTGAACTGATAAAAAAGAGACCTATGTACTCACTGCCTAACTGAAAAACAGGGTTAGGTAGCCATAGGTGATGAGTAGTTTATCTTAAGTAAATATTTCTGAACAGGTAATTATTACATCCGCTTTAACTTGCAACGGCATGCTGGTCTGGTATCTAGGTATCATAAAGTTGGTGTGGTACACCCACTCAGTATAAGCAAAAGCCCTGTTCGCCAGCTACTAATAACAACTCGATCAATTATTTAATTTGGTTAAAAAGGTGTTTTTAGAAGGCACAGTATATAATAGCAGAGCAGACATTCACTGACTGACTTGTAAGTGAACACTATTTTGCAAACATGGGTTTTGAGGATGTCACCTGTACCTCGCAAGGCAGGGGCAGCCAGGTGACAGTCATGTAGCTGTGTAACAACTGCAGCTTGGCCTCCAGGGACAGGGTCACACTGTAGAAAGAGAGAAGGAGGGGGTCAAAGTTCAAATCAAGACTGCCATTATTTCCTCATTCCTCAAATGCCGGCCAAGAATGTGGGAACTGCAATAATTGACGTGCACTTTTGCGGTCCATTTCCTAAGTGACAAAGTGTACTATAAGCTTTCCCTTGAGGAAAATGAGATTTTTTCTTCTTCTCTTAATCTGTTGTAAAAAAAAAAAAAAAAAATACTGGAAAAAAAGAACAAAAACTAAAATATCCTCTGTTAACAAAGAAAAACAAATAAAGAGAGCGGAATAATTATCCAGGGGAATAAATATCCGGCTATTTTTATTCTGGTGCTATTTCTGTCCTCCCTGCTGAACTCCATTCATAGCAGGCATTTAGCGCTAATCTCACTCTCGCCGCTACCGGACATTAATCTGGAGCAGGGGTCAATCCTTGAACACTGGTGCTAGGTCGCTTGAGGCCTGCGTGTGCGAGAGGGTTTTCGCAGTGGGAGGGGCACCTTAGCAAACAGGAACAAGGCTCAAAGATCGTACCTTGCCAGCATCACATTGTCTGTGTCATCCTTCCCCCATTCCCAGTCCTTCCCCGGATCCACAGCAAAGTGTACTGGTAGCATCTTGTGCTCTGAGTCAGTCAGCGGGATCACCACTGAAGTGGACAAAAGAAGAAGCCATCGGTAACCTTGACAACGCTCTACCAAAGCATTGGAGATAAAACCGTCCCACATAGTCATCCATAACACTTGAGGGGAAAACACTAAAGACGGTCACGCTATTTCAATTCCAAGTGAGTGAGACACAACATTTTGTGGAGGAGTTGGCAGCAGTAGCAATAGGCAAAAGCTAGGTGGAACGGGATCAAGAGAAGGAGGTGTACAGTGATGGATGACGCCATCGACTTTACCTTGGTCTTTAGTGCTGTCTTTCTGCTCCATGGAGACCAGGGCGGAGAAGTGAGCCTGGTCGTAGGCCAGCACCAGGGGAGAGCGATGACACTTGGCAGCCTGGACCTCCAGGGGCAGGTAGATACCCCCGAACGGGATGGGTGCGAACGCTGAGGACAAAAGGAGGAGTTAGGAAATCCACAACATCGCATATAAGGAATTGAATCGATGGGATGGGGTTTTTCGATTAGGAAAATTGATGCCCCATAACATTTTGCCACTGGGGGTAAAAAAAGCATTGTAAGTTTGTGCAACTGTGTCTTATCCTCTACAGCATAGGTGTTGAACTCCGGTCCTCGAGGGCCGCTATCCTGAAGGTGTTCGATGTTTCCCTGCCCCAGCACACCTGATTCTAATGAATGGGTAGTTATTAAGCTCTGTGGAAGCCTGATAACGACCCATCATTAGAATCAGGTGTGCTGGAGATGGGAAACAGCGAACACCTTCAGGACAGCGGCCCTGGAGGACCGGAGTCTGACACCCCTGATCTACAGCAATGGTAATAAGACCAAAGACAATTTTATTGAAATATGATGACTAATAAGAGAAAAACAACTTGGATGACTGAGCCTTGTCAGCTGTTGAGTCAGAGCATTCTGTTGAGGCATAATGTTCTATTGAGGCATAGTATTCTGTTCACACACAAAATAATTGTGGCCAATTTTTGGCCTTTCTGAACTACCCTTTGTGGCTTGCCCGCCTAGACCGTGCCAACGCTGTCAATCCCTGACGTGGCGCTGCCTAGCTGCTGCCTCCCCTGTCAGAGTTCGGTCAGCAGCGCTGAGCTGGTCTTACCCTCTCCTCCAGAGTCCCTCAGCATGGTGTCAGCCACCACCACGATGGGCCTCCGCAGCACGTGGGCCAGGACGAACACGTGAAACTCCTCCAGGCTCTCGTACACCGGCTCCTCCGACGACGACTCGGCCCTAGGAGGCGAGGGAGGGAAACGGGTCAGGGCCCAGTGATGTCACACAAGCAGACAGAACCGTGTTTGCCAGTGGTTTTCGGGCCCAAACGAGGTCAGGCCGGTAGTTGCCAGTTACCCGTTGGTGCCGTTGGTGCTGTAGTGAATCCGGGGCTCGCTAGATGCCAGCTTTAGCAGATCGTTCCACTCCTTCTGCCACTCCTCCTCAGTGTACACCAGCCCAGACTGTGGACGGACACGCACAGGAACAGGAAGCATTGTTCCAGTTATAAAAAGGCCGTTATACAGCAACAGCTATGACTGGATCGTGCTGTTAGATGTTACGAAGTGTACAGCGGTAAAAGCACCTTGCTTCTATCTGCACTCACCTCCTTGTTTTGTTGAGTCTGCTGCCACCTCCACCTGCGCCTGAGGGACTCCCTCTCCTGGCCATGGTCCATCAGCGCGTACAGAGACTTCCTCAGCATCAGGTCGCGATCGTGGAAGCCCCACATACCTGCGGCGAACAGAAACGGAGTCCGTCATATTACCAGGAGGCGTGGCAAAAACGAAGCTCGAAGCTGTTGTGTCTACGCGTGATGGTAGGTGTTCTTTTAGCAGAAACTTTGATTCCTAAATGACGTATGGGGGCTTGAGGGGTGGGGAAGGTTTGGACCTGGGAGCTGCAGTCAAATGCAAACCACATCTACAGTGTTCAGCATTGGGCATAGTCTCCAGTGTAGCATATTCTATCCAAAGCTCCAGTACAACACTACAACCTCACGCCTCATTTGAATTCTTTTTAATAGGCTAAGCCTCATTAGAGGGAACCTGCGGTTTTATGCCGTCTCTGTTGTTGTTGTTTGACCTGCAGTTAATCGGAGGCTTACCGGCCTAAGGAACATGTACTCATTACAAACGGTCCAGAAGTGAGAGTGAGAGCCTGTGGTCTTTGCCTCTCCCTTTCAGAGGCAGTAAGACTCACCAAGAGAAGCCGCATGTAACAGGCAGTTTCCATCTCCGCTTGTCGCTAGCGGCAACAGGCTCTGACAGTTAGGCCCCACGTGCATCCACCAATTTAGACGACCTGACATCACACAAGAAACCGTTAGCTGCTGTTTGGAATCTCCTGTACATATTCAAACAGGAAGATATCCTAATGTAATATGTATGACATTGCACAGTGAAAGCTGGGTCAGATTTGCAAGGAGTGGAGGGTTGCTGACCCGCATTCTGCAGGGCCACCATCATGGACTGCTCGATGAGGTCCCGTTCGATGAAGCCACGGAAGTCGTCGCGGTAGACGGTGAGGTCAGGCAGCTGGAAGGTGCACAGGGGCGTGTCCAGCAGGAGCTCGCTGCCGCTGCCCACGGCGCCCACACCGCCCGTGCTGGAGACGTGCGAGCGCGCCAGCGACACGATCGTGGAGCTGGCGTGGGAGATGCCTCTCGACAGCCGTTTCTCTGTGGCTGAGCAGCGGACAGACGGGACGGAGGGGAGAGAAACTCAAGGTTACGTTTGGAAGGAAGAACGAGCGTGAGTGGAAATCACACTTTGATTCCGTGTTAAATTCAAGGATGTTAACTGGTAACGCAAACAATGAAATGGAACAGGTACCCCGTCCCTTGGGTGTGCAGGTGGTGGCACGTACATACACGGGATTAAACAAACGAGTAAATAAAGAAGTAAACAAACACTTGCCAGAGGTCTCACCTTGCACCACCTCGTCCTGGCGGTGGAGAAGCGGTCGCGCCACCCTCGCCATTTCCTTCTCGGTGGGGGTGGGGTACAACCTCTCCTCTGCAAACGAATAAGACAGGTTCCCAGCATGCACCTGTCGCAGCTGCTCAAAGTCACTGAGGGCAGCGGTGAGGTCCCAGTTCTTGCCTGGAGACAGAGACAACAACAGCGTTGCGTCAGACTTAACAAACCCCCATCTGACAGGAAAGTGGCAACGCAACTTCTGCGGCCTGCTCAACACACTTTCAATGAGGTTAAATATTTACAACGTGTCAACAGGCCCAATGGAATTGCTATCTAATGTAAAGGTTACCGGAACCCTCCATTGATTGAGTCAGAATTTATATTCACATCAGAATTTTGCATCGACGTGTGTTTACATATTCTTATCTGTAGCATACTTGCTACTAAGCAACAACAGAAAGGAATATTCTGACTGCAATATAATCTGGTTGTGACCATATGTCATAGTCCTGTAACAACTCATTCTAGATGGGTCTTCAGATTACTCCTCTTTACTACTAGCAGATGCCTGTAAAACCAGCGGCATTTAAGTGGGAGTGGAGTATCTGGTACCAGTATGCTTTGCAACTTACCCTCCAGTAGGTCTCTTGCCAGTCCTGGTTCAGCTCCAGTGGAACGGACAAAGTCGGACAGGACTGCGTCCATATCCAAGGTCATGTGATCATGAATTTACGGGGCGGCGGGGGGCATTAGGTCAGGAGAAATGTCTAGGGGAACTGCCTTCCCCTACAAGACCACAGGTGCTCAAGGTCAGAGGGGAGGGGGGGAGGGGAGGGGAGAGTGGGGGGGGGGGTTCGTCACCTTGTGTTACCACAAGACCAGCCACACCTGGAGGAAGACAAAAACACAAGTCTGTTTTTACATGTGCAAAGCTTCATTAGCATTATCTGATTGTACTGCCCCTCTCTTATTTGTCTCTGTAACACTGAGTACCTACTTCAGGCATTTTGGTTGAACATTTTGATCATTTCTTCCTAGTCCTTTGGTTATTGTTTATTTAGCTGTTCAGGCACACAGGGTTTGCATTTTAATAGATACGCACAGTAAAAAGTAGGCTTCCCTTAGACTGAAGCTGCAAACTGAAACACAGCAACACTGACTCAGGGCTGGCCTGCAACACGCAGGGCTGGCCTGCAACACGCAGGGCTGGCCTGCAACACGCAGGGCTGGCCTGCAACACGCAGGGCTAGCCAGCAACACGCAGGGCGGGCCTGCAACACACAGGGCGGGCCTGCAACACACAGGGCGGGCCTGCAACACGCAAGACGGGCTTGCAATACACAGGACCGGACTGCAATACTGAAGCAGGGTCAACCTCACAGTTAGATGAATGAAAGATTCTGTTTTATGATATGGAATCTCAGAAGTGTTATTGCATCTGGTTGTTTTTTTATACATCGAAAACAACTGGGATGGAGTCCTGCAGCACTTGTTATGTTTTATTGTTAGCCTAATTGGCTTTAGGGAAGTCGTGGCCTAATGGTTAGGGAGTTGGGCTTGTAACCTTCAAGTTGCTGGTTCAATTCTCGCACTGGAAGGAATTGAAGGTGGGGATTGTGAATAAACAGCACTCTCTCTGCCTTCGATACCATGACTGAGGTTCCCTTGAGCAAGGCACCGAACCCCCAATTGCTCCCTGGGCGCTGGAGCAATAGCTGCCCACTGCTCTGGGTGTATGTTCACTGTGTGTGCGTGCGGTTGCCCACTACTCATTACTGTGTGTGCACTTGGATGGGTTAAATGCAGAGGTAAATTTCGAGTATGGGTAACCATACTTGACAATAGGTCACTTCACTTTACAGCCGTTAAACAACACAGCAGCAAATGAGGGGAAAATGACTGACGGCTAGAATTGAGTCCTGTGCCCCACAATCACCTAATTCACAACAACTCCACAATTAGAAGACGTTCGAAGAACATGCACCAACAATCTGAAAATAGACATCCGTGAGCCACAGTGGAAAAACCCGAAATAGGCTCGAGAAAAACATTATTCCATCCGACTTCACAACATGACTCACTCGCACAGCGCTCTTTAAAATAAAAGTGCACACAAAAGTCACCAATTAATGAGTCAGAAAGCAGCGGGCTTGGTAGGCTTAGACAACGTCAGGGAAGAGAGAGTCCATCACCAAAGATGGCAGTAGTTTTGACAGTCCATCTCCGACAGCCAATAAGAACAAAGCAATCACAGTATACCGACAGCTTGCTTCCTTAAAAGGCAGTGTTACCATGACAACGGCCATATGTTTAGACCGATAGGCATATCAGTGGTGACCACACCGGGACAGTAGTCATAAGGGGTTGGCCACGGGCTGTTAAAGAAAGGTGTGTAAAGAATCAAACAAGCTTAGACACGAATTGTAAGGCTCATGAGTAGCTAGCTACCAGGCAACGCTTAGGCTGAGCTAAATCCAGTGTCCACGTGCTGCCCTTCTGGTTCTGATCCAAAAGGAGTATAGGGGTGAAGTATGTTACCTTATCCTCATATTTTTGTACATCTCCTCCAGTCTAAGATCACTCTCCAAAGCAGTGTTGCTGCCTCACTTTTGACTCTGAACTTGTCACCACTGTGGCTGGTGGTGAGTCATGAGCCCTTTCCCCAACACCTCTCTCTTTCTCTCCCTTTCTTTCTCGCTTGCTCTCCCTCCCTCCCTTTCTCACTCTGTCCCTCTCTCTCCGTCTCACTCTAAAAAACACACAGGAGGGCAGGCAGGAGAGAAGACTAAAACACAAAGGGGCTTTCTCAACACTGTTTCCAGTGCCCTCTTTCCAAAGTCAGTCAACAGAAAGGGCTTACAAGGCAGCGCCTCTCTTGCTGTGCGGAATCATTTAAAGAGATTCAAAACTCCCTTGGTCATACAAATAAAGGGTTCTAGCAGTGACTCGTGGACAGCAGTCGCTGAATTCTTCCAAAGAATGGGCCTTGTTGACACACGTTCTGCCACGAAAAACTCCAGTGGACAAGAGCTACTTCTGCCTGGCAGGTTTGCACCCACTCAAACGACGGAGTTAAGCGTCCTCGCGCTGATGCAAAGCCCCTTCTTGTGTTAAATTTACGACATCTCGTAAAAAGGTAATTTTACGGGTGGATTAGTGTGACCGACACTGTTATTACACTTAGCCAAATTCCCAAAAAATAAAGACCTGAGAACGGCTAGCCAAAAAAGACGCATCAACAAACAACACACGAAAAGAGGCCTAGCGCGCGTGACGGCACCGTGGTCGGTGGACAGAATGTACCCAAACAGACAAAGAATGAAAGAAAGGCCTATGCTATGTTATGCACAGCCTCGAACTTCAGCCATTCCTGGAGACCTTCTCAGCCTCTGACGCACCGTCAACGGCATCCAGTCCTGACGCTGCTTTACCAAAGACAAATACCTCCCCGTCCGCTAAAATCGACCATATTGTTGCTTGTTTTTCTCGAAATTGAAAACTGCACTTCCAGCTAACTCTAGATCCACAAGGGTGGAGTTATCTTAACGTTTCTAGCATTGCCACATTCTATGTGGTTAAAACAGGAGAAGAGACGGCTGTTGAGTGTTTACTTTTCGGGAGATGGACACCTGTGGGTTACCGCCTGACCGACAGAACAGCCTAGCCCCCGCAGCCGGGGCAAAGTGGCCACTGATTTGCGCTTTGGCCGGCCAGGCTTTTGTCTGGCAGGCGGGAGTTACGTAACAGGAGCTGCTGAAAACACGTGGGTGCTGAGCCGAGCTGAGCCTGTGAGTGGAGACCCGGATCACTGAGGCAGACTTGGGGAGGTCACCGAGGCCTGGCCCGGTCGCATCGGCCAGCATGATGGATAGCTTCAAAGGACAGGGAGGGTAGGCTCAGACATCCTCACAGTTTAAAAACCTCAGAGCTCTGAGATGTTCTAATTTAGCAAAAGAGAGAGAGAGATGAGGATGAACCTGTGCGAATGTGTAACTAAAGTATTTTAAGCAGATTCTTAAAGTCCAACCTACCTAAGAAATATACAATTATTATTAGGAGGAAGTGGAAAAATTACTTGAACCGTAGTCTAGCTAAAAACAGAGTTTGCTGCGATTCCTATGAATATTATGCTCAAGTCAATATTTCCCCCCCACCACCTACAGTTCAATTCATTTGAGTAAAGAGTACATAGATAGTAAATTGACTGAGAATTGAACATGTAATTCAAACTTGTCAAAGGGTACAATGCGTAGGGAACACAAGACAAATGCTTTGTCATATTTCTGTGCATATGCAGAGTGCTTCGACATGGACCAGCCTGCATGGAATAGCCTACATTGAATAGCCTACATCCAAAGTATTCTAAATCGAAATATAGATGTGCTCTTCGGAGAAGGCTTTTACTTCCAACAGTACTGTTCCTAGCTGCCACCAGACCCAGTTCCAGTCCAGGGCCTCCAATACATTTGCCTGTTGATCCTTTTGATACCAAGATACTTCAGGAACAGGCCATCCCCTTTTCGGTCGGGGAGTTTACTGTGACTTGTGTATTTTAGATCCACTTAAGTCACATCTCAGGAATTACGAGCCTCCTTCTCCAGTCGGCAGAGACAGCCACAAGGGTCTGAGGGTAAAGGAGGATACAACATGACTTGAGGAAGAAGGAGGGGGGGCAGATTTGTGGTGGCCAGTCTGTACGTTGTGATTCATAAATTACATTGCAGCATGCAGACCTTCATTAAGCTTCCAGCCTGCAAAGGGGCCGGACTTTGGAGTTGTTCTGTTTACCTTTCATGCTCAGGTAAAGTTGATGGATGACCCATGTGTCAGGTCTATTTCTGTGTAAATCAGACAGGCTAAAAACACCACGAATGATCTCAGTGTGCAACACTGCCAAGGTTGTAAAGTGATATGAATAATAACATAGGCCTAACCCCTGTTCAAGACGAACCATCTAAACAGGACCAGTTGTAGGCTTGTAGTGTGATGGGCCTATTTCTGACTACATTTATCGGTCATCTCAATTGAGGGAAAGATGGGTTTGGATGTTCTTCCCAACCACAAGCTGAGTAATCAGCTTCAATTTCTAGACCTTGAAACAGGGTGAATCATGCCAATTACAACCCTTTGACCTCATTGAAATCCTTCAAAAGGTAATCCAAGACATCGGAAGACATGCTGTTCTAGTGAATGTCTAACTTGTAGGTCTCTCTCTCTCTAAGAAGGCGTTGTTTCACGAAGGGCTCAGCTTGAGATGGGATTAGAAGAGAAAGAAATCAAGGATGATGTGATCGCTGGCCAACTCCAAGAGGTCAAGCTGAAAGGTGTGACAAGAGGCTCGTCCTTCACCTTGCTGTGCTGCAGTGTGCTATAATCAGGTTTCTGAGGGAGCTCCCACACACCAGCTCTTGCATAAGCTCGGCTGCGACGGAGAAGGCTGGGCGCTGAGTCTGCTGGTGGAAGGATGGGAGTTCAAACCTTAACCCAGTTCTTGCCGGATTTCGCTGCAACTCGGCCGTGCGTAACTGTGCTCTGGTAATGTGGTATGTCAGCATTGAAGGAGAGCCCAGCGCTACTGAAAGTGCGTTTGCGTAGCCTAGTCACAAGAACAAAGCCTGGCACAAGATTAAAAAGGGAACATCACGATCCAAGGTTATGCTGAGCGGAACGATGCGCAGAGGCAGAGTGTGGCATTGCAAACACGGGGGTGGGATTTTCAAGCGGGAGACGTGTTAAAACGAAGCGAGCCAAGTGGCGTGACGTTGGGCGGTCACATACGCTGACCTCAAATCCAGTGCCGAATCAACGGGTTCTAAAAGTCATCGTCCGCAGCACACCCAACAGGGAAGGGAGAAACCGCAAGTTTGCGACAGAAAATCTGGAACGTTCCCCATCTTCTCGCCTTCACGGGCGCTGGGGGGGCACAACGCGTCAAGACACTGTGCTTGAGAAGGGAGGAGGCGGTTACATAACACCCAAGCATATGATAAGCATTGCATCAGCATTGAGGAACAGGCTTCTCTGGCCCCCACTTCCCCACTCCCCTTAAGGCTATGAGGTCTACTGTAGAGCAGACTCAGGGTTTAGACAGCACAGGGAGTCTGAACACTCCACCTCTCTATGTGTCCGCTGCTTCTTAGCCATTGCACTTGATCTTCTAGTAAACTGCTGTGTTGCTAATGGTTTTTATCGATGTTTCGTCCATTTCGTTTGGAGGTTAGCGTGACGGACCCAAAGCAAGGTCTTACATTTTCAATGGCTTCCAGCACAGGGGTCATTACATCTAATTGGAGTTTGCTCATTTCCTCAGGTCATGGGATATTCTAGAGAGCGGGACATTGAAGGAAAATCAATAAAACTCACTGAAGTGAACGCTGGAAAACATTTCCTGAACTACTGAAGACAACCATAAAAACGACTCCTTAAGAGCTATTTATCCTAATTTTATTTTACACAAGTCTATGTTGAGCTTGACTAAGATTAAAGCAGATATCAGTGGCCACCTTCAGCATTTGTCAAGTGATTCCATTAACCAGAATCTCTTTCCCTGACAAGTCACAGCCTCAGCTGGAACAGGGGCTCAAACTGTCAAGTCATCATTCAAAACCCTGCCCCTCTCACGCTCCTTTACACTAACTCACACAGCGTTTCTGCTGGCTCTGGAACATTTAGAGGGCAATCTGAAAGCCAAAACGCTTGTTTTCTTACTTCCCAAAAGGCTTCAGTTAAATTAAGTACGGATAAGGCTGAATGAAGGACTAAATGTCTTATTTGGCACTTCTAGCTAAATAAATATCTTAAGTGGGATGTGTTGATAAACTATGGTAGTACAGCAATGGACAGACTACACATTCACCACCTTATCTGCATGCATCCCATAATTAGAATCTGTTACGCAGCCTAAAAATAGCTGATATAAATCAACTAAAGACGCCACGCCAGTCCCATTCAGCAGACTTCTGATGGACATAAAGACAGCTGACGGCTTGGCTTGTGTAATGATTCTTGTTCAGAGAATAGTCTGCTATGCCACTGTGCATCGTCAATGATCCTCCTCCCTTTCGAAGCCAACCGTTTCCAAATTAAGTTTTCCCCTGTTTTTATGGCTCTGGATTGGTCAATATCTCGATAAATAGTGGACTCGGAGTTGAATTCGTTGTAACTGATCGAGTAGTTGAACAGGAGTCTGATGGGGTAACTAATTAACGAGACGCCTGGACTGGTTCCCTCTGGTTGGAAAAGAAAGTCAAGGTCAGTCGGTTCAAATGAGTGTGACGTTTTTCATCGACAACAAAAAGTGTTTAGCCAAGTAGCTAAGGTCAAAACTTGAAAAGATCCACTTTCTGTCTCAGACAGAGACAGTCTAAGGAACCTTATAATATTAGGGTAAACTTAGTAAAGTTAATTTAAGGGGAAATGACATCACCACACCGCCAAATCAACAGAAGGCAAGTGATCAAGAAGTTCGAGAAGCGGATGCTATCCGACTCCCTTCACGTCTTTCGGATCATCGTCAGACTAACCACCGTTCGATTTCTCTTACACCTGGCGACATGTTCATGCTATGTGCCCTGGACTTGCCTCTGGAGTTGAAACCAGTAGTCTCCACTCAAGCACTGATATTTATCAGCCATTCAGAGCTGTTTGGAGGCGGCTGTGGGGTGCCGAGGTGGCAGCCAACCGCGTAAGGTCCCGACAGATCCTCCCGCGAGGCTGTGTGCATTGTGATCCCACTTTGCCGTATTTTGTGCTGAATCTTAATGCCTTGTCCGTTTTCGTAGAGAGAGATGTTGGATAGCTGACAGACCAGTTTCATTAGATCAATGAACAGTTCGCTTTAGTTTCAGTATTCTGGAAAACTGACAGCCTAAACTATGTGATATTGATTTCAGGTGTCAGCTAAATTGAATCACACGTATTTAGCGTCTGCTAAATTAATAAATGTAAATTGACATGGGCAACCACCCTTGAAAGCAGTGAACTTCATTCAGTGTCAATGCCCTAAGATAAAGCCACACAACCTAAAAGGGTTCTGCCATGTTAATTTCACAGAGAGGAAACACTGAGGACATTTATTGTTGCCTCAAACTCTCCTACTTTGAGCTGGCTACTGTAGGAGACACTTGACTGAAAATACTAACATACCTCCACAATGATGTTCAGTACTGAATGCATTTTGCTTGACCCGTTCGATTTAACAGCCATTTGGTTTAAAACAGCCCCCCACTGAAAAAACCCAAATCGTCAATCTGTAACATCATTTGTCATGTGACCGGCCCACCAAACGTCAGCGCGGCTTGTGGCTCGGCTCAAGCCAGCGGCTGAAGGAGCGTAAGCCGAGGCAGGCCAGAGTACATGTGAATCCCCACGTGCTGCAGACCGGGCTGCCAGTGCAGTGTGGCGGCTTTACGTCAACCTCTGTGACATCATCCTGGGTGAGAGGCTCCTATCAGATGCGTATAGAATTACAGGCCCTCTGTCCTGGATTTAGAGGCAAGAGAGTAGCAGGGGCTGCGGTGGCACAGTGTAGGAAGAACAAGAAGCCAGTGACTCGTGTGCTTTGTACTGCGCAGGCAGGCCTGTTAGACGGTGGTTTATCCTGTTGTGACATGGACACCCTGTAACCATACACTCCCTTTCTAAAAACAACTCTTTGTCCTGTTTGTGGAAGGCTAACGTACAAAATATGGAAACTGGAAGATCAGTCCTTTCATTCTATCCATACGACCTATAAACGAGCAGACCTTGTAACAAATATACTTCTAATACAGTCAACACCTCTATAAAGCTAGCTTCATAGTAAAACCGGTTACAACATATTACAGTCGTCTTCCTTTAGAGAACTTTAGACTAAAGAGCTCTGTAGCCGCCCCAACACAAAGGTAGGGTGTGATCAGTGATGCTTGGCTTCTGGGCCTCTCCACCCTGACACAAACAGCCCTGGGCTCGGGCTGCTGTGTCACAAGGCTGGCAGGCATCCAGCCATGCCAGGGAGGTGGAGCTCGACAGGAGTGTTTTTTATGAGTCGCTGTCTGGAGCATAGGCTCTCGGAGACAAGCTTCCTATTGATCTGCTCTGCGGAGGAATCATGGGGACTGGGGGCATTTTCTCATTAAAAGCACATCTGTTCAAGTCTGGTATGAGATGTTTTAGGTGTCCTACCAGACAAAGATAGCAAGGGTGCACAAATCTACATTTTTATTTTCTGGGTACTTAATAATAGTTCTAATTCACTTGAACCAAGAATCAGGCTATTTGTGTTTAAGCTGAGAAAATATTGGGAATGAACCTTGCACAATCAAGGACTGAAGTAACTAGAACTGTGTATGGATGATCCTCAGTGGCCAGTATTGATGGACCCCTACTTGATCCAAACCTATCAGGAGGCCAGGAGTAGGAAACGTCAGAGTTGGCTTGATTCCACCATGTGCTATACTTGTATAGCAAGGTTGTTGCTTGTAAGCAAAGACAAGCTGGTGTGAAAAACAGACGTCTTCCTACCAACTCGTAGGCAGAAGTCCTCTGTTTTTTTAAGGAAGAATCACACAGGAAAAGCTCCACAGTAAACATGTTTGATCCAGAAACAGACACAGGATTTTTGGAAGGCCCCCATACACACGCTTATCTAACAGCTGTTCAGGGGAGCCCAGCAAGGGACGACTTTAAATTTTCATCCCTTCTGTGTTGCTGAGGCAGCAGGGATGCTCAGTGAAATACAATATTCCCCAACACCATGATGACCATAGCAGATCAACTGGATAATGATCAAGAGAGGTGGAGTTGGGTGACAAGAATACAATAAAACACCATCTTGACACGGTCAAGCCAACCGTATGATACACTCAAGACAACGCCTAGCCTATATCTTGAAGGTTGCATAAAGGCTAGGCTGTAGTTAATTGTAAATTGTGTCAGTCTAGATAGAATCATTTTAATGTTGGGAGAAATCCCAACTTTGTGAGGAAGTATCGCAACTATTATTGATACCAAGCTGGAGACAAACTATCAAAAGGTTCCAGAATTTCTAAATGTCTTACCTGTCATCCCTCTTCTATTTAAATAATGGTGATATCAGGGTTATCGGTATCTAGGTTATTTACTACCTCGGCAATTGGACAACTTGATGCTGCTGTTCTAAATTGAAAAAACAGTCCAACTACAAACAGGAATATAGGCCTTGCCGCATAACAGTGGGCCTAGCCCTGGCATAGCCTAACTGTATTTTAGCATTAGCCTATATAGTGTTTCCTTCATTTGGACTGCCACTCATTGCCTTTTGATATCGTGGAATCTAAATGTCACAGAGACTCGCAAAACACTCCTTCAGTGGCAGCCTAAGGTGTTCTGTGTGCTTCTCTGATCCATCAATGTGTTCCTGGAAGAGCTGGGCACTTGCATAACATGCTCTAACAAACCTGAGCGCACGCCCTTGCAGAGCCTGCTCACCGGAGAACTCTCCTACTCCTAACAATTCGATTTTGTACTTTGAATCTCAAATAAAACCCTGCAATGTCACTGGAATGAGTAGCGGGAGGGAGATCTCAATGTATTTCATCCACCCACAACATACCACGGCTAAAAACCTCCCTCCACATTCCACAATGTTTACAAAAGGGGATCCTATCTTGTCAACACTGATAACATTAATGAGGGGCAGTGACAGAGAATTTCTTGACCACCTACCAGTATTGTTCTCAATATTTACCTTTATAATGAAGTATAGCACAAATCATCATGAATATTTGTGATTTTGCAGGTTGTAAAGTAGTTACACATGCAGTATAGGGAAACAAACACTTAGCTTTGTCAGGTCCAGAAAGACAAATCAAAGAACATTATTTGTGTCCTACTTTCTGTTGATCTGGCTGCCTTTACTGGACTCCCCGCAAACAAAAGACCTTGTTAAAAGGAACCAGCTGAATAATTCAAAGCAAAGTGTAACGCTACCCTCTCATTGTAGTGTTGCTGGCATTGACACAGAATAATCGTAGCCTTAGCTTAAAGAGCAATGAATACACTTTACATTGTATGCCTAGCTGGACTATCTTACCAACTGCTGTAGAACGGTCTACTCACTCAGGTGTCACCAATTAAATGTAGCCCTGTACAAACCCGTTAGCATAACTAGCTAACGACTACGCGTTACGCGTTAGCTAGCTAATGCTATTAGATGGGAATAGCTTAATGGTTATGGACCATGCAAGCGAGCAAGCTGTGCCATTTAAAGCAGTACTGTCGGATCATAAATAACTTAAACGTTATATGCCTATTTAGCTTGAGTCAAAATCGTGTTGCGTACCAGTACCCAGATAGTTGGGTAGTGTTGTACTTAGATAAGCTGACTGCCTGTATAGCTAGCAAGCTAACAAACCAGCCAATCATCCAAACATTGTTACTGTGTAAGATACTAGCGTAGCGAATATGGCTCTACCTCGTTTGGCACACCGGGGCTGCTCGACGGTTCACTACTGCCTGTGTTCCTTCAGTCGTTTACATTCATTTATAAAATGGTCCCATAAGTTTTTAAGTCCATAGATATCGAAGACTTAAACATTCCAGACTACGGATTTAACGGTACCGATAGCTGCTCTCATTCAATTTAAACCTGTAATTTTCACTCGCCTCCAACTTATCCCTTTATCTAAGCAATGCGATGGAATTCCAAAGCATTTCATCGACACCCCATCCTTACAATTACCCTAACGAATCTAGTAGGTGGTCAGAGATACAAGTGGGATAAAGCAGAGGCCTTATCAGAGCTACTTATACATAGTTTGTGGTCTATCTAGCAAGAACATACGAAAAATCCGTCCGGTCATAGAGCTGGGTTGATTTGTGGCTATGAATGAATAGTTGAAAGCATGTGACTGATAGCATTGTAAACTGGCAGCGCAGTTTGGCCAGCACTGTGACGAACCACTCATGTTTATATAAACGAACAAACCTTATATGCTAACTAGCTAGCTAAGCTAAACTTCGTTGAGCATTGCTCAAGCAATCGTCAATGGAGTGCACCCTTGTCTGCTTACCTTGAGCGGCCTCGGAGATATGTCTATTATCGTCCCATAATGGTAGTGCATCATGACAAAAAATCTCCGTGGAATCCTTAACTTTATAAAGACTAGTTGTAGATAACTTCAGGGATTTTCAGAGGATACAGGTCAAGTGAATAAATCCAAAACAGGACTCCAGCGATAAAGTAATTTCTCTAGTTACAACAACAACAATGTCAACCTAGGCGCTCATGAGTCCGCCCTGCTGAGGTTGACAAAAATTTTCACCAACCAATCGCTGAAGAGATTCTGGTTGACGAACGTGCCAATGCGTCAATAACCATACTGCTATTCCTTATTAGCACAACCCACAAAACTGACACCGAATGAGAAAGGGAGCTTAGGCAACTTGTATTGGCTGTCGAGAATCACCGAAGTAGGAATTTGCACGATGAACCAATGGGGAAAGTTCCGAGCTAGAACCGTGTGAGATTTGTAATGCTGGACGGGGCGGAAACTATGGTGAGGTCATCTGAAATGATGTAAACATTCACGTCACTTGCAGTTGATGTAGTCACCATTGCTCATCGTTCCGCTCTATTTCTAAACAAAATCTTAATATATAATACACAAAAATAAAGTCACACATCGATTATTTTAAAAGCATTTAATTCCCCATGTGATAGCCTTGGTATAACAACACAACAATTGCAGGCTTCTAAGAACATTAACCCTCAAATAACACGGAGGGAATTCATAAACAAAATGGAAAATCCTCCAATTACTACAAAAAAGTGGGGGCTTCACTGTGCTGTATGGCTGTCTTTTGTGGCCTCAAGTAGATGAAGCTACATACAACTTTGCTGTTGAGAAATGGACACCATACAGCTGTTAGAGAGAAACATGACGTGACTACAGGACACAAAAGTAATAAAAATGGACTCTTCTGAGTGTTCTCAAACTTTCAGTGGAAGTGACAGGCATGTCCATTGTCAATTGGAGGTAACATACAGATGAACTGGGATCAGCGCCGTCTCCGGTCTGGACTTCTGCTGCGCCTCCTTCCACCACCCCTAGGATGATAATAATATGCAGTTGAATAAGTCTTCATCAATGGGAAAGATAATAGTAATAATTATAATAATAATAATAAGCATACACTTGGATGGTAATGCTATTCCTTAAGGTATTAGTATGATTGATTGGATGGCCAAACTAGCACATTCAACATGGGTCCATGCATACAACCAAAAGGATTATAACTAGAATAGAATAGAGAGTGAGGGTAAAGGAGCACTAGCGAGTCATACAAAAGAGTTTGACTGGACAGCCATATAAAAGAGAAATAAGAGTATTGGGACTTTTAAACTTTTAGTTGTAGGCTCTTAATACCACCACCCCACCTCTTAGTGCTACATTGCCTGATTGTTTCTTGCAAATGTAGGATTTCATCAAAAAAGTTGGCATGTGAAAAGGTCATGTATGCTTAGCATTGGAATAACAAGACTCACCTTCTCTTGCCCTTAGGTGGCCCTCTGACAAAGCCCCAGTCAACACTGATTGGCTGGCCCATCATGTCCTGACCATTTAACCCTTCCATGGCTGCCTGGGCCTCCTTGTAGGTCTCATACTCTACCAGTGCATAACCCTGTAATGAAGAAAAAACTACTAAAAATGACTCAAATTCAAAGACTTATTGGGTTCACTGCAACCATTACACTGTATACTTAGGAATATGTACCAGTTGTTAGTTGTCAATTAATTATGTCACATTTTGTATACACACTTAATACAAAACCAAGCACATGTGTTCCTTCTACTGTGAAGTGTGAAGCTATGAGGCAGAAAGTACACTGCCAAGTCTGTTTAGGGCTGCCACCTTGTGGTAACATTGAATACTACAGCAAATGTTGCACTGTCATCATATTCAATTGAATAATTCTTAGCATTTATCAGGTAAACGAATAGTGGCCTGACAGCCCACAGAGACGCAAGTCTAAAGACTGCAGCATTTAAGAGACTGGGGAGTCCAATGAAGTACCAATAGTACATACTGTTGACATACACATGACTGACCTTAAGGTAACCTGTTCTGCGGTCAAGATTAAGATGAAGGTTTTTGATCTCTCCAAACTCTGCAAACTTGTCATGGATGTCCTCCTCAGTGGCCTCCTCATGGACCCCGGTCACAAACAGGATCCAACCCTCCACGGCTAAGAGACAAACAAACCCACAACGGCTTTCATAAGCATTATACTCAAATGGAGCCCAATCGAAAATAGAAGGAAATACATAAAAACATTATTCTATCATGGATTTTGTACAGATACAGCCACCGTTTACATGTCTGTATGGTTTACAGACTTGCTGGTGCACATGATTTGAAAAGCCTTCTCTACTTACTTGAACAATAAGTTGGTCATTAAATTATGTCCCTTATGGAACAAAAAATTGTGGCCTGCAGCTAGGGATGATTACATGGATTGCTTCTCTTTTTTAAAGATGGAAAAAAGGTGAACAATGATATCAAATTGCTGCCAAAAATATAAATGGTAGCCAACACCACTGCAACGTTAGTACAATAACACATACATCTCTGAGGTCCAGGCTCATCACCATCTTGTTCGACTGTGTCATAGTCCTCTTTAACTCTGGACCGGGCTCCTTCCTCTGCAAGAAGAAAAGTTCATGGCAGCTACGCACATACAGACACAATGACAATCTAAACAATGTGTGTCCACAGTCATGTAACCGAAATCCAACTCACCTGAGCCAAAACCTCTTCCCTTTCTTCTTTTTGCCTTCTCTTTCAACTTGTGGATGCTCTCTGCAGAATGAGAGACCAGTCAGTTCATGCGGATATAACATAATGGCAAACGTATACATCACGTTGATGCGCTATAACTTATTTTGACTGTAATGTTCTTTCTACAAGACTAGTTGGATTTTACGCGTATTCAGTTAATCATTTTTCAGTTTAAGTCTAACAGAGGCTTAACATCAAGTTCGTATTGGAAGACATTGAAAATGCCAAAAGTAGCATTGAAGCTAACAGCGGCGTTAGCCAAGCGGGTGAGTTACGTCGTGCAAGGCCCTGTTTATCTTCAACTGAACAGACACAGTGGATGTACCTGTCTGAAATAAAGTCATCTTTTTCTAGCCACCTTAAGTATTCCTTTATATTGCAGACGATTACTGGGTATTGTAAAAACTTGAACAACCATAGCTTCGAGGTATTGTGGCAAATCGTTCCTATTTCAGAGGATATCTTACAGTGTCCGGAGTCAAACCGCTTCCCACATTAGCTACCATCACAGTTAGACTATAAAAGCCCATCAACCACTAATCTTTCTTTACTATATTTTTTATATCAAATACCACATCCTAACAGCCTAAAATGTAATAAATTTTACCATCACCATCCTCATCCATAGGAAAATCCTCGCCTCCCGCTTCATGAAGATCCAGTACGTCCGCCATGATGTCTGTGTTTGCAAAGAAAAAGTACGGCGTGCGTCAGAACGGAAAGCGTACATAGGCAGTCACATTTCCGGGAGGGAAATTTCTTCTTCTTTTATTACCGCGATTGACATTCAGCTCGTTAATGCATTACTGCCACCCCCTGCCCTTGAAGGTTTTGTAATTTTCTAATGTATAATTAATACGTATTTTTGTTCAGGTTCCCACAGCATGTTGAAGTTTTACACACTATAAACGGCAAAACAGAACCAGTGTAGTTGAATGTCTTCACTGCCACCAAGGTACATCTTACCCATTGACATCCATGAGATTCTCTCTCATTGCCACCTTTGTTGTGTTGGTCATTGCACATGGTAAGATTTAATCCAATAAAAAACAACCGTATCATTTTTTATTTCACATTTGTTAACCTATGAAAAACAGAATGACATTGAGATGCTGGCTCATTGCCCAGTAAGTCACTGACCACAATGACCCACAGCGTATTCGCTGTAGAGACTGAAGAAAGAATTCCCAAAAAGATATTGAATTGAATATATACTATCTCTCAATTAATCATATTCTCTGATAACACGTAAAGCATGTGGGGGAATACTCATAATAATTATAATGTATCATTAATTTAGTCAAGCTTATCTATCTTTGGTGATAAAAACAACTGCACCACAACTGCAGCACACACATCTGTGTATCCATCAACATTATTCTGAGGCTGAATGTTACACACAGCATCAGGCTTGTCAAAATTCAAGGAAAATTGGGCCAAAAGCAGTTTGAATGAATATGTTTTTTTTGTATTGAATACAAAACTGACAGAGCCGAAATGGGGAGGGCTGCCCAAATTGTATCTCTTCATGGGGCCTAGAATTCCTAGCAACACGCCTGCACAGCATTAACAAAGAGCACAGGAAAAGATAGGTACACTGGTGTGACATTCTTTTCTCATTCTTTCATTGTTAAATAGGACTTACCTTGTTGATTGCAAGACCCTGGTTGGCAACTTGGCCTCATGCAGAACCCAGCTCATGGCAGAATGGATGCTGAGCTCTTGATTCTTCTCAACACTGTGGCAAGTCTTGCTTCTGCTTTGCACAGAAGCAGGGTCCCATCTCACCTCTGCTTGGCAGTATGCTGGATCAGGGTGTGCCTTCGCTCGGCTACTTACAGGGTCAGGTCAAGTCCCTTGTTGGGGACTATAGAGCCATTCTGGACCAGATCGAGTCTGTGCGACCAACCTCAGTAAACCTACTAAGCAAGCTTGTTTCTTCCCAAACCCAGGAGAAGAGGACACCACCCACCCTCTTTATCCGTGTTACCCATTTGTCCTTCCATTTTACTCTGTTATATGAAGACTTTCAGTCCACCATTAAAGCATTGAAAGGTGATCGTTGAGTTTGTGTGTGATTGTTTGCCTATAGCTCATGAAAACAAATTCATTCAGATTCATTCCATTTATTATTGCAGTGGCTGTGAAGTGATTTATTGGTGGGTAAAGGTCAAAGCATGAAATTCAAATGAGATGGATTGCTGGTTGGAATGGGAGGCGTTTATTGAAGTGCTTATTGAAGTGAATGTTCAGCTTCATCACTGACCTTTGGTCCTCTGGTTCTGTCCCTAGTGTCTCTCCATCACATGTTGTCTAATAATGTAATGTAGGTTGGCATTGGATAGAGTTTAACTGACAGTCTGTTCACAATATGATATTGCTCAGACATATTCTCCTGGTTGATTGATTGATTGCCTGTTTTTTACTGTACTTCATAATTGAATGATTGCAATGACAGCTATATCCACTTACACAACTAGAAATGCTGAATATTTATTTTTAAAAATGACAAATGTACAATGCACCAACATAGAAATAAGTCAGAAAAGGTTCATGTCAACATTACAATTTGAATATTCCTGATTTGTACAGGGGGCAAGGATTTGATTCAAGCCCCTCAATGTCTTAGAAGCTATTGTTGATAATCTTGTCCGTGGACTCACAACAGAAGAGGTGACTGCAAAGATGATGCCAAAGTTTCCAATGTCGGAGGAGGAGGCCACACAGCTGACGAACACGCTTCGTGCATTTAGGCAGCCGTGCCTATGTGACTTGAGAGGAGCATCCCTCCTCAGAACTGTAGAGGGTTTACTGTCAAATAATTGCACACAATATAACATCATCCTAACCATAGGCATATATGCATTCTACTAAATTATCATCAATCCCATACACCATACAACAATATAGGCAAATGATTCAAGGCACAGTAACGCTTGCCAGTTCCGTTCTCTGTCTTTAAAACCCTCCCAACCATCTCATTTTGTTTTTTTGCTGGCAAATGAACGCTGATGGCCCCTTGTTCATATGTCCTCTAGTGTTTGTATGGTTAAAGCAAAAGAATAAGGTAAATATCATCCGCAAAAACCTTGTGGTCTTCACCACACTCTCGTCACCAGCATATTTAAAAAAAATGTGAACGGTGAGTAAATCTATAATGAGATAAGATCAACAATCAGTCACCTAAATAGATATTCCTGTCCAAAACAGGTGGTAATTTCAGTTCTTATAACCCAGAACTACATAAAGATGCAATGTACTGCAACGTGATAATGATCAATTATTAGATTGTGCAAGAGGGTAAAAAAGCCTTGTAAAATGTATGCAACTTAGATTCAACATAACGGGGCAGCTTGATTCAGGGTATTGCAGTATATGCTATTACTGGCATAAGATGGTGCAATTTGTCTTAAAGCAGTGAGGGAGACAATGACTTGTTGTAAATATTGACACACAACAACAAAATCACTAGTCTTCCACACTGCCATGGACGCATAATTTTTTTGTATTAGATGTTTCTCGTAGAACGTTCCACAACCTGAATATTAAGTAGGTTTACTACAGAGATATTAAAAAGCAATGAACAAAATACAATACTTGTTTGTCTGTTTTATCACTCTTTCTTTACTTTGAACCATTTGAAATGTAGTAACCACACTTATTTTATTCATTCTTAGACTAATTAGTCTGCATGTACACCACATCTATCCTTCTGGCACGAAATCAGCCTCATGACCATCTGCTTCTTCTCCTGCGTTTTATGTTGCTAGGCTACAAGCTGTACTCAAGGTGGCCTCCTTGAGCTGCTGTGGTATCATTCATACAGTTTCACCTTAAGGGGCTTAGCAGAAGATATCTGGGTCTTTGACAGACTTATCTCTATACATCACAACAACCCTCAACCCTTTGAACAGAAAGACAGGGGGCTTTAAAAGGGAACTGTGAGTTCCAAGTGACCTTCTCCTTGTACTCAAGGTAGATGAAGAACAGGGAAATTATCAGGAGTCCATCTTCGACTTCTTCGACATTGCTGCATTTGATCAAACAGTCCTACAAGAATGTGGTTCATTTACACAGAAATATTTCTTTTGATCACCTTGAAATCCTGTGGTTTGTACTTTTATCGTGTAATCTCAACTGTTCTCCTTAATGTATATTTTAACCATTTGATCGCAATAAAAAAATAATAAGACTTTAGATTGGCTGTAGTTATTTCAATACATCTTATTCGAACCCAGAACAACACGGCAATGTGGATTCCAAATAGCCTTTATGTTATGTTTAATCCAGCCAGCTAATTCGTCGCTGGACCAATCATAAGACATGTATATTCATAAGCTCAGCTTGGTCTGGAAACACCTATGACAGGCAATGTTAAGAATACACAAAGTTTCTGAAAAAGGGGGAAAATACCTAGTCTAAAGATGACCATGATGCCATCCTTCATGCCAGTTAGTAGAAGGACAAGGCCAGTGCAATGAGGCTATGACCATGTGGATGTACAGTGAGGCTAGATAAGCAGTAGATATCAGAGGTATCTGGCCACAATCTGTACCTCAAAGTTTGACACATCAGAGGGTTTGTGCCAGCTTGGTAGTTTAGCTAACTAAAGAGATGAACTTGATACATAAAGGTTCACAGGTACATTGACCTCAATGGGACCACAAAAAAAATTAAGATTGTTTGTGCAGTACATTTCCAATGTGTTTTGCATTGTAAGTTTAGTTTGCAGATAATGAACAATAATAAACGACACCTTTTTGAGATCTGAGGATTAATGGCCTTTGTGGGACTGGTGTATCGCGTGCAATGAACATTAAAAAAGATATCTGTTGATTCTGAAAAGCTTTTTAACAACTAGATGACTTTTGGTTTGGGAACATATGTGCTTCAATTGCAAAACAGGCTCTCTCATACCTGAGACTGTAAATGGACTGGGAATTCTGGGAATGGGCATTTGGAGCGTTTCCTGAGTTCCTACAGGAAAAACACATACTCTTCCTCATAGAAAAGATCACAAATACATTTTTTGTTAGATTGATTGAGTGGATATCTTGTAGTAAACTATAAACTCATTCATACTAATTGTAGTTTCAAACAATACCATACGCATTGACAAAATAACATCTACTAAATAACATAACAGCATAAATGATACATAAGATATGTAAAATACCTATATACTCAACATCACATAATTTCTTCTACTAAGCCCCAAGCTATTGCACTGAAGTCACTCCAGGACAGATGTCCCTTTCTTTCCCTTTTAGGATGGAGGATACTAAATATATGTGCGTGTGTGTGTGTGTGTGTGTAGGTGCACATCTGTTTGTGTGTATTGTTAACCATTTGTGTATACGGTTGGGGGGAAATGCTTTGTTTGCCACACAAGTATAAAGTCAGTGGAAATATACATTTAAAGTAATATTTGATGTCAAACGAATCAGACAGCCAGTCTAACTATAGGTATGACCTTGCATGAGGGAAAATACATGAAGCATGTTAATTAAGAACTGTTATTACTCAGAAACGTTCAAATTAGCTGCAGTGTACACTTAAATAGTCTAATGTAATAACAAAGACTGGTAGCAAATTTCTTGGTACTCACCACGTTGAGAATCAAGACAGCTGAGGTTGTCTGGAAAAGGCTTGAATTCAGAAGGAAAAACTGTGTTTTGTCTAGACAAAAATGAAGTCTTGCCTGTTACGAACGGCCTTAAAAGCATGTAACATGCTTGCATTGATCTCTATATAAAAACTCTAAAAAATATATAAAAGATAAGGAAAAAATAAATATCATTAATAAAATACACCGTGCTATGGTGGGGGCTTAATGATGAAGGGCCAATCCAGCGTCTAGAGATCCAAATGGCCTGTATTAAAGAGAGAAATGATAGTCAAAGTCTGTCTCTAGGGAGTATGGACACACTCTGTCTCCGTGGTCAGTGAAGAATGATGATGGATATGTTTTTGCCTGCATGGTTGGGCTATGTTTTTACTCAGAACTGACAGGCAGACAACCCCCATGCACACAGGTGCTATTCAAGGAAATTGTGTAAAAGTGACGTCACAAAAAATCTTGCCTGGAATTCTTTCAACATAAAAGTCCATCTCTACCGACTTGGCAGTAGCATGAGTGTTTAGTATCTTTAAATATATGCATTTTTAACAATAGAGCCTATTCCCTGACTGCCCATACTAGAAGTTTATACAGCATATTATTTAGCGGCCAAAGGGGTTCCGAAATGCTTTTACTACACTTTTTTATTGAATTTAAAAGCTTTGTTCTTTCATTTCTCATTATCCTGTCTTTCACACACATACACAACATACGCAAACACACAGATATGCAAACACACATACACAAAGATAACCTCATAGCCAATATTTGACTGTAAATCAAGTATTTTACCTGAAGACCGTTGTTTTCTTGATGCATGCAATATAATACTCTACATGCCTCCCAATTAGTCCAGGTCTACGCTTAAGCCTTGTATGATAAATCCTAGATCTTTGCTTGCATTTCATCTCAGAATATCTCATGTGGACAAAACACTTGTCAAACACTTGGACAAATCACTGCTTGCATAATTTTGTAGGTAAATAGCCTAAACATATGTAGGGTAAGAAACATCAAACCAATGGATCAATAAGCGTACCCACCCAAATTGTCAAACCCTCACAGATTCTCTAAACTCCATCTCTCTAATGCTGAAACACCACTTTGCGAAATTACAGTACAATTTTGAAAAGTAAAAACAGGCAGCATGCAATTCAGGTGCTCAGCCTCCGCAACAATGGAGTGCTGGCCTTGGTGATGGTTGCTAGGCAATGGAGGAAATACAATGGCCTCCTTGGAAACCAAAGGCCGTTAAGTGGACTAAAAGGAAAGAAAGACCACAAAAAAACAGATTGATGAAGAGAAGGGACAGAGCAAGTGATGCTGTGTGGCTTACTGTAGCTGTTGGCACATCAAAATAATCTTGTGCCTGGATCCTATGTCCCAGTAACTGTATGTGCATTTCAAACAGCTTGATACTAGTGATCACCAAATCAACTCCAATGTAATATAAGGCAACACCTGACATGAGATTACATTAAAAATCATGTCACTGCTAAGCTATAACAGTTACAGCAATGCAGTTACATAGGAACTGTTATTTAGGCAAGGTATACTCAACGGTTTCTAACAGAATGGTTATTACACAAGTGAAACCTGGGAAGGGATAACATTGATCTGAATTTGGTGAAACAAAATCCACAACATCTTCTTACTCTCCCACACCTTGTCTTCTTACATTTTTACAACCTATTCCACTAACAATTACCATCTTATATATCGTTATATAGTCATTTCTATGTACAATACCTACAGTCTAATGTTTTTACTGTATGCATGGCTGTGCAGTTACAAAGTAGAGTGGGATCTTAATGTGTTCTTGTTCTCCACATTAGATAATCATTCTAATGTGTCCATATTAAATATGCATTATCAGTTTAATTATCCTTTACAAGAATTATACTTTTTCTGTGGCCTTTTCCCGAACAAAGATGCATCCAACTAATTGTCACTCAGACTGAAATATTGCTTCGAAATTTGGGCTACTATTGACTGTGACCAAAATTTGTATGTTAATGATTTCCAAATGACTCCAATACAAGCGAAGTAGATGAACATAGCACGAAAGCTTTGTATAAAAAGGTAGGTTCAGCTGTAAAATGGAAGCAAATTAGAGAGTGGTCTTAAAAACAGCAGTAGTCCACTTGGGGGTGACAATGAAGCTTTTACTGTAAAAGATTGCTCTTTTGTGAGGACAGAATAGACAGGTGCACTTTGCAAGTAGTTGACGGTGCAAAAGGTCTTTGAATGACAAGAAACAACAATATAACATGAAATGGTAAAAAAAAAGCTCATTCATTTCCTCTTTGAAAAGTTGGAGAGCTCTCTTGTTTAATGAATTTCTGTAAGTTTATGGAATACCCTCATTTAATTTCCCTTTGTCATGATGACAAGCCAGCTGTAGTAAGCCTATATCATGTAGAATAATCACACCCTGAAGTTGGTGCCACTACAATGCACATTACAGCCTGTCCTAAACTGAACAATGTCAAATCACTCCAAAGATCTTGTATACCTTGAGAAACCATACAGACGGATCCTCCAAGACAAGACACATTTACAAAGAAACCCTGTTGTCCCTCCTACACTTCTCTGTTTGTCTCTCTGTCTCTTTGCAGTCTGTTATGGGGAAACTGAAGCACCTACTCAAGCTGAGGCTGTTATTTCTCTCCTCTCGGGGCCTGGCCCCTGAAGTGTACCACTCAGTTACAGCCTCTAATGTAGATTCCATTTCAGCAGCTATTAGGCCTCCACCTATCTCGCAGGCCTGTCTGTTGGTTATTCTTCAGCCAGTTCCCTCTCTCCATTCCCCCCCTTCATCCTCTCCACTCCATCCTCAGCCTCCACCCCTGGGGAGTCCTGCAAACTGCTTATTCAACAACTGCCGCCATAAAGATGTGTAATGACATTTCGCAAGGCAAAGAGGCCTGTGTGGTTTTTAATTCATATTTAATGGTTGTCAGGCTAAATAGTCCACTATCCTAAATGGGGGGTCTAGCTGCTCTGGCCACTCCCCTTCCATTTAGGATGGAAAGCTGTGCTGTGTGCTTCTAGCCTCAGGATCGCTGGGTGAGCTCACGCACACCCTGTTCAAACAAATACTTCCAGTGATGCCATGACAGTCAGAAAAGGATGAATAAACTCATTAAAATTGCTTCCTTCTAGCAAGATGTGTCAATTCAAAGTGTTGTTTGTGTGCTGTGGGCGGTAGAATAGAGTAGAAAAAGATGTAGCCTAGCTTGTGGTGCTGTAACTAGGTAGCCAAGATTTCCTGCTCACCAGAATAAAAGAACAGTGATTGAACATAAGAGCAACTATCTTGACAGACAAACCCCTTCCCCAAAACAGACAAAGGAAGACCACCACAGCGTCAGTCCACCGTAAAAGGTCCAATAATAACATGAATCCATTTCACAGGATGGACCAATATACTTTCCTCCCTTCGCTAAGTCCTTTATAAACAGCCAATGATAGACAGGTGCTCCATACAGTGGGGCGTAAGAACATATCTTAGAGCCAACAAGAGTATTAAGTCATTGCGAACAAAGAGCTGGGGGTGGGCAAAGAAGCATAATCACTCCAGCAAATATTGATGCCCACCCTCTCTGTGTATTCTATTTTTTTCAGTCTGGTCGTGACGCTGAAATGTAAATAAATCTATCAGGGCAAGGAGCCGGGAGCTCTAGTTACCACTCCTAGCAATCAAGAGGCTTTTCATGCTGCCCTGGAGGGCCATTCCTGTAACGCTAGCATACAGTGGATGCCACAAATCATTTCTCTCCTCTCTTTCTCTCACTGTCTTTCTCTTCCACCCCTCTAATTCTCTCTTTCATCCACCCTGTCTTCTCCGTCCGCGCTTCATACTCTTGCTCTCTCTTTGTCGATTGGTCTCCATATTTATTTTTTTCCCCCTCAAAATTATTAGTCGGCCATTTCGTTCTTTTCTCCCTTTGGCTGTACATCGGCCTGTTATGTTTTTTTTGTTTATTTTCCAGAATGTTAACATTTTTCATCCTTTCTCCAGTTCTGCACATGTCTATTTGCATCACTCACACCCATATAGAGTAATACTCTGCATTTTCTTACAGTACTGTTATTTGTTTTTCTCTGGCTACATAGATATGATAAAAGGTAGCTGAGGGATGGCAGACCGGTAGAGATTTAGTGAGAGGAGGTGGTGGTGGGGGGTGGGCTATCTCATATCTTCTTGCCATCATATCCCCAATAGTAACAGGCACATGTTGAAGCTCTTCTACACTGAATGATAGTGCTATCTCTGTCCCTGATCAATGGAGCGCAGGGCCTGGGGGCTGTGCACCCATTGATTTGTCTGAATGGACGAGGAGGTGGTGCTGGCCCAGAGACAGACTAGGGTCATCTGGGTCGCGACAATGTTTGGTCCGACATTAAAGGAGGTTAATAACCATGTGCCAACAACCCAAACATGATAGTCCCAGGTTCATGCGCTGTCATTTGAAGCTACATTTTCTGGTACTCAAAGGGTTGCACAAAATAGGCAGGAATATTCCATTGTCTCTTGTTATGTTGGTACTATGCAGCTAAGCAATGAAAGATTGTACTTTTTGAAAGGTAACAAATGTTGTGGTATTGTCAACCATATTTTAACATATTAAGTCATATGTAGACTGTTTTTTATCTTCAATCTGAAAATAAAGAATGAAGTTGGATGTCTAGGCGTGGCACACTTGATTCAGTTTCACTTAAGCACATGGCCAAATGAACAATTCCTTTGACAATGGACATGAATGTAGTGCGAGTTGGTATATTGTCAATATCTTTATTCATGCTTTTGGAGGGAAAATAACAAGGTTGTAGGGAAAAAAAAGGATAGTTAGGGATTGTGTCCATGGATTTTGAATAGCCACAAAAAAGAAATGAAAACATCTTATTCACAAGCAGTGGCACACAGTTGCCAAATCATTCGTTATTCTCCCTCTTCCAGACACTTCGCCAGACAAAATACCCACCTATGTCTACCTTTTCTCAGGTAGTTTGCCTATTGTCAATGTGCACTAGTTTCAACAACCCCTTAGATTCCTTTTAGTCTCCCATATTTCGGATTTATACCAAATCTTGTCATAGGTTCAAAGTATGTTTCTGTATCCCCTTTAACAGTGAAAGGACAGGGGGCTGGCAAGGTTTTGAATCTGGATCTCTAGTACCTCTTAAAGCAGTACAAGGAGGCATGAGTCTCTCCACAATGTTAGTCTTGCCAAGTTTGTGTCACAATCCCATTTTATCTGTTGCTGAACACCATCTGATGTGAAGAGTTGACGCAGGTCCACCACAAGGCATCAATCTGAAATAATTAGTTTCTGGTGGGCCACTCCTCACACCCAGATGGACCCAAACCATCCATCCAATCCTAATTGGCAGCTTTAGAGCCGCCTCAGGACCATTTTGGTCAATGAATGGGACAGGGCAGAATTGGGATAAGGAGTCGGACCATTAGACCACTTTGACATGTGATTTAGTCCAAGAACTGTACTGTCTTCCCTTCGTATGCTCTAGCTCTTTAGGGAGAATGTTGACAGGGCAGGGGGGATCCTGGCATAAGACTAGGAGAAGGAGGACGTCTGTATGTCCTCTGTCCCAAGGGAAACCTCAAAGCCTTCTGATCATCCTGACCCCTAATCAATGGAGTGGAGCTCTGAGATTGTCCCTGCCTCAACTCTTAATCCATCATCAACTGGTCAGATTGATGTTGTATATCAGGCTCCATGCCAGGTCTTTAAATAGATTGTTGAGTTGTCTCCATACATTCATGGTGAGAGGAATAATATAGCAAGCTGAAGACCAAAATCCTCACACCCTCATCACTGCTATCGATAACTTCCGGGATAACTAATGAATGACCAATTAATGACCAATTCCTGAATATTGGATCATTTTAGTATTAATATGTTTATCATTTATGAACATGTTTCAGTTAGACCCTATATACTTTTCCATTGAAACTGAATACATTTTCCATTTACTTTTTTTGTGCGTTTGTCTCCCCCTGAACTGATTTGTGCACACCTCATGTATGATGATGTGAGGCATGAATATGTCAAATTCATGGGCAACAACACTTGACACACAGTGAAGGTTCGCGAAAGTTTATCCAAGAAAAGGAAATGTCAAAAACGATGGGTGTCTTTCCCAGGGGATACCTTTCTTCTAAATCCAGCTATTGGATTCTGGGTACGTGACTTGGAAAGAGCTGCACTGACTCATCCTGTTCTCTCTAACCACACATGCTTCATTCTGATCACACGACCCAGCCAAGTCGTTCCAAACCTTTCACTGTGAACACTGAGGTGGCTTAGAATAGGTTTCCTTTAAAAGAGTCCATGCTGTTCCAGTCAGTTCGTGGCTGCATGAAAGATGGGTGATGATGTGTAGAGACAAGAAAATACTTTCGTGTATTTCATTTATTTTTTGTACATTAGATAGGAGGAGGATTGCTGAAAGATCTGCCAGAGAAAGAGTGTGTGTGTTTCTGCAGCCATTTTGGTATATGTGAGTGTGTGTGTTCATACTGTAAGTGCTGTTGGTCCGTACTTGTGTCTAATAAGGTTACTCGGTGAGCTGCTTCTCACCCTAGGTCACAGTGCTCCAACATAAACTCATTAGAACTGATGCTCTCTAAGATCTGCGCCCATGAATCAATAGACTGAGAGGAAATTCATAACAAACTCTAAGGAAAGCACTTATATCTTATATTGAATATACGGCAAACACTAGAATAGATTGCGTGATGGTTTGGAATAAGATGTGCAAGGAATATTAGGGAATAACAATAAAAAATGCAGTTCTTTTTTATACCTATAATCCCTTTTGGGCATGGATTTCCAACAAATCTCTGTCTTCCTATTAAACGCGTGACAAAAATAGATTAATAAGAGCATTCATGTCTGCATTTCTTTATGAGTTTTCAAATGTTTGAGTTCCAAATTCACAGTTAGCATATTTAATATATTCAGTCATGCTAATAATAGGGCCTACTAATAATTAGAGCACTAATAGATTGTATTTATAATGTGCCTTTCTTGCATTAAAATCCCTACAGTAGCCTATAGTAAGAAACATAAGAACAGAATTAAAAACTTTAAAATGTTTAACATTTCAGTCAAATGTTTACTGAAAATCTTTATATTGCCATGAAATGGGGCATATCTGGACTGTTTCCTTTATGCAGTCGTTCATGGCTTAAACATCTCATGTTAAACTACAGCAGGTCTGTTCAAAAAACAATGGAAGCTAACTATATAATATTAACTACTGCAACAACACCAGTTGTAACCTGTTGAGCATCTAGGCCCAAATAACATGCTTACCTTGTCAGATCAAGTTCTAAAGTAGGCTAATGTTATGCAGACTTAAAACAGGCAAGATTTTCAATACGTGAAGAAACATTGATCTATCTGACGGTAAGAGTTAGCTTTCTATATAAAATACTAATAGCAGGCTCCTTGGCTATATGTACCACGCCTGGCTTCAAGTTTAAACCATTGGCATAGATCGGTTGTAAATTACAACCCTCAGCCCACAATATAACAATCCTAAGAATCCCATCGAAGAATGTCCTTGCATGGTTAGCAAACAGCCTAAGTCTAAAGATCATTTAAAATATGGGAAATGTATTATAACGTTACACTTTGAATAACGTTACTTAACTTGTTGCGCTGGTACCGGATACAGCTAATCTATGTAATAGCGTTGCCGATGTATACTGGTCACCTGCACCTGAAAGTTGCTAGCCCTTCATTGGCATAGAATCTATGCAATAGATGGTAGGTGTCGCGCAGGAGGAGGCTGTAGATCTCTCGTCTAATAAAAGGCGCTTAGGACGAGGTGCAGAGCCGATGAAATTGGCACGATCACGTCTGTTACAAGCGGATTGTGACTACGCTGTGTAGTATTGCGCAAAAAGAACTTAACAGAATGCCGAGAGAATGCCTTCAGTAACTGAAAATGAAATGACCTATCCAACAACAAATGCACAATATCATTTTATTATTGTTTGTGGGAATTTCAAATAGAAGTGCAGTGACGATTATACTGCTGCGGTGATCAGTCTATTGGTGAATACACTGGGTCCATGATAAAGTGAACTTAGAAATGGACAGGGAAAAAAGCAAGTGAAAGAAAGTGAATGCAAACTAGCTTCTCTAAAAGGAACATGAGAGAATGAGAGCAGAGATCAGGGTGTTCATTAGTCTCTGAGCTAACTCTTCTCTGACAAGCTCCTCATGTTTCCTTCTCATCTGCATGAGAGAGAGTGAGAGAAAGAGAAGAGAGAGAGGGGATTCAAGTTACACCTTCCACCCCTCCCTTTACGCCGCCCTCTCCTAGAATATTGATTCTGGGTTTACCCCTGTGAGTTTCTCTCATACACACACCAGCCTGCTTGGCTGGGCTCTGGGTGTTGATGGGCTTGAGATGTAAATGGAAAATAAGACTGGGACAAAAAAAAAAACAGGCTGATGAATTTGAGACAGCTCCACCCTTGTTATGCTGGGTGGAGTATCGATTTAAGGGGACAGGAAAGGGGTGGGGTGGATTTTGGCCAGTGAGAGCAAGGATGTCCGTGGTTTTGTTCCTCTAGTCTTCAGATCTGTAGATAAAAATACCATATCATGTTGGCTGAACGTATTTTTGTGGTGAATGTCCACCTTCTTCAACTAGTTTCTTTTGATTTTATCTGGAAATAGGAATGTCAATTTTGTCTTTATGATGGTAACAGGTTTGGGATTCTGCCTTAGATATCTGCATGTAAAAGCACAGCAAGTTACGGGAACTGAAACTCCAGTTATTCATGCATCCCTAAATCAATTGACCTGGTATAGAGACTGATACTGTAAGGTCATAAAATATCTAAAATACGAAAGGTTTATGTCCTCCATAACCAACTTGTACACACATGATCAACGTAATAAGTAACATTTTACAGAAGGAAAGGCTTTCATCGATAAGGGGGTTACAGTAGTGCAGTAGACCACACTCAAATTTATCTTGCACTCTGAAACAAGGGAAAAAGATTGAAGAAGTTTAATAAAATTCATGTTAAGGGTAAGACGGAGAGTACTCGAGAAATTGAAAGTGGAAATGCAGTTAATGAAGTCGGGTACTGTATGAAAGACATTTCTCTCAACCTCCCGCAACTACAACTGCTCTAGCCTATACCACCTGTGTCTGACTATTTGCTTTGCTTCTCTATAATTAGCGTTCCCTACATTGTGGCACTCTAAAGTAATTACTCTCCCTTCTGCCAATCAAAGCCCACATCCCTCAACTTCTGCTTGCTAGTTTCAAGCCCTTGGTTTTCAAAAAGGAACGTAAATGATGCTATTGAGGAACTGTTTGTTGTTGACATTTTGACTGCAAGATTAAATGTGAATCGACTGGAATAGAGATACCCATTATGCTAGATGTTGTTGTCCCTGAGAGCATTAAGGTTGACGTTATTTACAGATGTCCGAGGGAGTCGTGTCATGGTGTCGTACGTTGTTGTATCACAATAGTGGTTGTGCAGGGGGAAAGATTATTAGTCTTTATTTTAAAATATATTACAATAAGTCCACTTTGCCGCAAAAACAGCCCTGACCCGTCAAAGCATGAACACTAGATCTCAGAAGGTGTGCTGTGTCTGTCTCAGATCCTACACATCCTGTAAATTGTGAGGTGGGGTCTCCATGGACTTGACTTGTCCGTCCAGTACATCTCACTGATGATTGATTGGATTGAGATCTGGGGAACTTTGAAGACAAGTGTGAGTTATCCCTGACGTGAGATGATTGGCTGAAGCACTGGAGCACCCATCCAGTCACGTAACGTCATAGCCGACTAAGCACCAAGAAATAAAAGGGAGAGAGAACATATGAATCACGACCGGCCAACGCTTTATGTTGCACACTTCTGTACACAAGTATTGTTCCTGAGAGACAATGGTACATGAACAATTTAATGTACAACTTCTGCAGGTGCTGTGGGCAACGCAGCCTGTATGGACACGGGCGCTGTATGCATTAACCACTCACAGTGTAAAAGCCTTTCCTTGTACCTGGTCCAAAACAGCTTTTACTAGCTCTCTCTTTACTCTCCTCCACATGCTTGGCCTGCCTCACTCCTGATGCAGGGAATTAATATGAAGACCGTTGTTTTAATGTCAGACAGACAAGCAGCCTCGCTCAGCCTAGCAGTACTATAATCTCTCGCTGTCTCTTTTGCTTTAATATCGTTTTAATGGGAACAGCTTACTTTGATATGGAGAAATGAAGAGATTCTGAAGAATGAGGTTGGTATAGTCCTAATGAACATCCTTAGTTAGTTGTCATCACTTATACATTGTATTCATGGTCATGGACATTTCTTTGATCTTGTCTGTTCATTTGAAACGCAAGCCGCTTAAAATATCCCAGATTAAACCAGAAGAATCAGTCAATCAGCTAATGCTTACAATATAAATAATCAAGGTGGTGAACCAATTCTGAATACATAGTAAAGGAAAGTATCTGAGCCAAGACACACATCTGATGTAATCAATGGGTCCACTCTATTTTATATCCTTACATAATTAAACAGGGGGAGAAAGAAAGATGGTCTGATAATAAGGTTGGTGGACAGGTGATTGCTGGTGTGGCCTTGTGGCGTAGCTTCATATGCCACAGAGACCAGCCATTTTCTAAATGAATGATCTTCCAACCAATGTGGTTGTATCTGACCTGATGGTAGAAAGATTGACTCCTGAGATTGAAAGCAATAATAACTGACCCTTTATTTAACTGTCAATCATGATGATGCATAGCCATTGTAATTTAATGCCAACCGTTTGGAAATGTAGATTGTATTAATAGTCTAGATGTTTTATTCCAAGTCTTGTATGGACTAACTTTTATCTTATTTGACGAAAGATGAGTTACTTGTATGATTTGTGTTACTTGTATGATACATTGCTTTTTTCAGAAAAAGTGGTGGACTTAAAAGGTAGGAATGAGACACAAAGTGCTTATTTACAACTATGACCAAATTGATTATTTTTCTTTTAATGGTGTTTTGCAACTGAAAACTTTTCTGAAATGTAACAGGTCATTTGGTTACAATGATTCTGAAAAGGGTTGATGATGTGTGGGGGTGGTAAATGCATTGTACTTCATTTGATTACTCATTGTCTAAATTTGTTGCTTTGGTCAGGGTATCCTGCTCAATCACTGATTATTGGAGACTTCCTAACTTTAATTACACCATTATAGATGTGGAACAAAACCACAAAAACACATTTTAATAAACAAATTCCTTTCTTAAGCCTCATTCTTTTTAAATAGTCAGAACAAGTGGTTATGAGGTCCATGACTCAAAGGTTGCATATGCATTCAGTTTTAGAACAACTTGCTAGAGCATGTCATATGTATGCTTGTATATTGCGACACAATTGTGTGGTTGAACATGAACAAATTCAATGGATTACATTCGCAATTTACCAACAAACATCCCATACTTTGATGAATAAATAATGTACATTCAGTAGACACTTATACTGATGTGCAGGTGTGGATTTGAACCTTCTTTTGATCTCCAGTCAAATGCTCTACCACTGAGCTACTCATGGATTGTCTCACATCAAGCTATTGTCTTCTCCACCGCTAAAACCCTTTTGCCATGAATAAGATCCCTGTGTCTTCTCTCCAGTTGCTGAGCTCAGTTGAAGTGAAGTACTGAGCCATCGCTCTAGCCCTGATTACTTCAGCAAAAATGTCAATTCAGCGAACGGGTCATAATTGTGGTCAGGACCCTTCAACCTTACCCGTGTGAAGCGACGGAGAGTGATGGGGGTGGGGCCAAATATTTGTCCCTTGGGTAAAAATGTGCTCCACTCATATAAGCGGCAAAAGATGAATGGCCATCGGTCTCAGCAGTTAGCTAATGCAAGCATTTATATCTATATTAGCAGTCGGAGGCCGTTTCTTTCAAAAGATTAGACACTCTTGATGTATGCATCTTTTTATACTTTTGATTCCACGATCTCCTTGGGTTATAATATTACTGTAACTAACCTGTTGGAACACTCTTTGAATCTTTTGCATAGACTTTGATTGAGTATAATTTAAGGAAATGGTCAAATATTGATGTCAGAGACCTGTCCTAAACATAAAACAAATGGAGAGATATAGAAGTTGGTATAAAATATCTCGTATTTGGGTTATCAGTTCACTGAGTTTGATGGATAAGAGCAACTTGTGGATGTGAGTAGCAGACATCATAAGTGGCTGCTCTCTCTATTCTCTATAAAGGTATTCACTTACTTGAGGTCAAGGCAAAACACATTAATACCCTATCTTTACCGTCATGGTCCAAACTAATTTCAACCGTGACTGCTTTGGAAATGTTTCTCAGGGCAAAAACCTTTTTTTAGTATTCGTTATGGTGAAATATCCATTGTGGATTTGGCTATCCAAACTGAGTCCTAACATCTTGATCTGTCCCACACTCCTAATCTTTCCTGGGACAGGAGATATCTTACTCTCGTTCAGATGATACCTCATCCTGTCCTATAGCTCCCTTCCCTCCTCCCACCATCATCCACCCTTCTCTCCTCCCACCATCATCCACTCTTTCCTCCCGTCAAGCCTTTTTCTTAGGTGTCTGATAACTGTGGCTCTCCAACACAGTCAACTAATGGCCTTGCCTTGCCCCTCCCTCTGTGAGAGAGTGAGAGAATGAGAAAGACATGGGAGGGAGGGCGGCTGCAGCCCTACAATGTCCCCAGGGCCCCTTGCCTGCCTGCCTGCATCTCACTCCTTCTGCTCATTGCTGCGAGTGGCTCAATACCAAAACCTCCTGGCTGGAATCACAACCTTGCCAGACAGCCAAGGGAAGAGCTACTGTGTGTGGAAGCTACCATCCTGTCAATTGTTTCCTATCCCTTCAACCACGTCTTCTACTTGACAACTACACTGTTCCTTTCATTAAGAAGACCGAGTTTTCCATCACGGTCATGGCATTGAGCACCTCGCCATGGACATATCCACTGGCCTTGGCACTGCCTCTGGCTCTCACTGCACTCTGCTGGGCACCAATACCTGTCCTGGGTGGCTGTCCATCAGCCTGTCGGTGTTCCTTTGCCATGCTGCAATGCTTGGAGCCTGATGGCATTGCCAGCATCCCTGCCCTGGCACCACAGGAGAGCGAAAACGTCACAGAGATGTGAGTGTGCATTGTTGGTTGGTTCTACTGGTTGGTTTGGCTACTGCTAAGTTCTGTTATGTCATTTCGATCATTTCTTTTCTTTAATATTGTTCTACTCTTCATCTGTTAGTCCTTGCATTTGTCTCCTCTGAGAAGTTCATGTTGGAAATGTTGATTTAGACCATTTTGTTGCTTTGACGGTAATTCAGGTTGCAACTGTATTGGTTTGTATTTATGTTGTACTTATGGCGTAATGCTGTAATGCATGGCACTGAACAACAAGTGTTCAGAGGTTTCACTGCAACAACCATCTGGATGTTACTACATAGGAAGAGACACCTTGTCACAAATATTCTGCAGAATATTTGCATCAATTTGGTGTCATTAGTAGATTTCAATTATGACCTAAAGCATGGTGGCTTGGGTTTTCCTGAAGAAGTGGGAACATTTTGAAAATTGTGACAAATAATTCAAAAACAACATAAGGTAAATGCAAACTTCAGTTAATTTATATGAGGTTCTGTATTTACATTCTAATGTTGGAACTTGGAGAGACCTGAGAGAGACTTGTGTGTCTTGGGGAGTGAGGTATACTTCATGTTTGTTTACTAGTTCATAAAGTACTTTTATAACAAAAAAGCAGGCTGTTTCGTGAAGAAACAATTTCAATTGTGAAATCTAAGCCTAAGATGTGGGTGGAAAGGAATTTCTCAATTATATCCCAAAAAGAGTAATCAGTCCAAGAATTTCTGGTTGCTGAGGTTGCAGTGGTCTTGTGTCAGTTGAATTTGTACAACCAGGTTTGATACATTGTCAGGAGACTGGCCATGAGGCACGACTGATAGTAGGGAAAGTACTGATGGTCAAATTGTGCATGATAGAGTACAAGCGTAAGTTATTCTTATGTTCATCACGGAGAACAGAAAAGCCACTTATGATTCACATAAGACTGCCACACTCTTAACACCATAGTACTGGTAAATGAAATATGTCAAGATTGAATTATGGCATGATTTCCCCATACCGCGATACTGTTCTGTCTTTGTTATCCTTTTTAGAAATGGGCAATTAACACTTGTTAAAAAGGAACTACATCTGTGGACAGCTATACAGAAGTAAATTTAGTCCCCTCTCGGCTTCTGTCAAGTACTTTTCTCTCTCTCTCTCTCTCTCTCTCTCTCTCTCTCTCTCTCTCTCTCTCTCTCAATCTCTATCTCTCCTTTCTTTCTCTCTCTTTTTCACCCATTGTTTCTGTCTTTCCCTCTTTCCCGCTTTCTCTTCCTCTCAATTTCCCCAACTCACTCTCTCTCTGTTTCTTGTCTTCTCGCTCCTCGCTCTTAGAACACCTTTCTCCGTACCTGCATCTAAATATGAAACCCTAGGCTTTAGAAGCTCTTCCACAACAACTATGAGTCATTCAATCAATAAGCAAGAAGGCTCTGTTGGCATGTGTTTACCTCTCCATGTAGCGTGCCAGTAAGTGACAACACTTTACTGTGGGTGCAAAAGAACACTAGCTGATATGAGAAACAAACAAGAAGCCATTAACTGAGGAACGGGCCAGAAATTCATCATGTGCTAAGTTATAAATGCAATTGTAAGAATTGCCAAGTGAATGCCCCCCCCCCCCCACACACACACACACAAACATACACACACACAGTAGAACAATGGATGATATATTACCCACTTGGCTCAATCCAATAAGAGGGGGTGATGGGTGATTCTGGTTCCACCTGCCCTCTAATCACATTACTGCTGCATGGGTCAATCGTACATGCATAAATATCTGTTTGTGTGCCACACTGTAAAGTAAACACGGATTGTACAGACTTACTAAGAGACCATGTTTTCTTTGAACAAAGGCTTGGTTGAGGGAGGGTTCTATATTTATTTCATTTTCATATTCGCCTGAAAAGGTTGACAATTGAGCACAAGATAGCATCTTACTAAGTGCAGGCAATATGTTTAGTTGCACATTTGACCTTTATGTGCTTAAAGGATTAAAAAAATATGTTTAGCAGACAATGGGGCAACGTTCCATGAACTAGGTTCTTTTTCTCATTGCTCCATCCTCCTCCATCTCCTTGTCCCCCTCCCACTCCTTCACTCAATCCTCACCCTGGCCCTGTTGAAAAGAGAGAGACTTTTTCCGCACAAATGCAGCCATAGAAATACTTCATCGTTTTCATCTTGGCTGTTTAGTTGATGGTAAAGCTTTGTAGCCTTGTGTAGAGGGAACGTTGAATTAAGTTGTGTGAAATGTCTAGGTGAACCCAATGAACGTCATCTGAATAAATGATTTAAGACCTCTAAAGCATTTACTGTTATTGAGATACGATTGTGCACAAAACTTTACTTAGTGTTTTGTTTACTGTACCTCCAATGTCAGAATGCTTCATGTCAAATCAAATCATTCTTTATCCATATTCATTTGAAATTTGTCTGATGAAATGAATTACTTCTAAACTCAAGTCTGAGGCAATAGTTGAATAGTTTGGTGGTTTTAAGAATTCATATTTTTGTTTCCTCCCTCAGTTACATTGAAAACCAGGCTACCCTGGAGAACATTACAGGAAATGACCTTGTCAACTACAGGGAGCTGAAGAACCTGTGAGTACCTTGGCCTTGAAGGCCAATATAGAGACGTTTTTGGGTGTCTGAGACTTTTTCAGTTCAAATTCCACTCCGTACTGATATGGCATTCATGCATCAGTTGTATCATGCCTTTTTTACTTGCGAGTTGTGAATAGTCAATAATCAAGTTTAAATATGTGAAACTAGGGAAAATGCTGTACTGTTTCTGAATCAGTCAGTGAAATCAGTCATTTACTGTAATGTGTAAGTCACCTAAAAAGTGTTTTTCTTTTGCATGTGGATTGTCTTTTCTTTAGATAGGAATAGTCTAGCTTTGTTTGCCCTTTTATTAAGGGCTAAACGTCTTAAGTCAATATCACAAGGATGACTTTTAATTTCAATATTATTTGACTGGTTTTTGTGGACATGTTCAATATCTTCTGTTCAGAATTAATTACCTAGCTTTTCATGTTTATTGTGTGTGTGTGTGTGTGTGTGTGTGTGTGTGTGTGTGTGTTTGTGTTGTGTTTGCTGTGTATTGTGGGCCTGTTTTTGCATACCTTTCCCAGCACCATCACATTCTGCAAACTACAACATATATCTGCAAATGCCTTCCAGAACAACCTAAAGCTCCAGTATGTGTAAGTGTCCTTGTTTTTACTTAAGGATTGTCTTTCCTTTTTGTGTATCCAAACGTGTGGGTCAGATTTTCTGTGGGCGAAAATGCCTTGTTGATGCCAGAAGAGAATGGCCAGACTGGTTTGAGCCGATAGAAAGGCAACAATACCTCAAATAAGCACTCGTTGCATCCAAGGTAAGCAGAGGCGCATCTATGAATGCACAACAAGTCGAACCTTGAAGCAGATGGACTACAGTAGCAGAGGACCACACCGGATGCCACTCTTGTCAGATAACAACAGAAAACTGAGGCTACAATTTGCATGGGCCCACCAAAATTGGACAATAGAAAATTGAACAATAGAAAAAGATTTCTGCTACAACATTCAGATGGTAGGGTCAGAATTTGGTGTAAACAACATGAAAGCACGGATCCGTCCTACTTTGTATGAACAGCTCAGGCTGGTGGTGGTGGTGTAATGGTGCGGGGGATATTTTATGGACACACTTTGGGCTCCTTTATACCAGCTGAGCATCATTTAAAAGCCACAACCTACCTGGGTATTGTTGCTGACCATGTCCATCACTTTACGACCACAGTGTACCCATCTTCAGATGGTTACTTCCAGCAGGATAATGTGCCAAATCACAAGGCTCAAACAATCTAAAACTGGTTCCTTCAACATGACAATGAGAGACAACATCGCAGCGGAAGGTTCCTAGCACCACGCTGAATCTTTACCAAAAATGTTTTTGACAGTTCTGTAGGAAAAAGGGGGTCCAATCCAGTACTAACAAGGCGTGTCTAATAATGTGCTAGTTGAGTGTAGACAGTTATGCTCTATTTTGAGAGAACCCCCTGTCAAAGATTTGTGGATGCTCAGCCCATTAAAAACATAATTACAACTAAAACTCAGAGTTAAAGAGCCAGTTGAAAGTAATTAACAACTTTTTGATGGTTTATTGAATATATAGTTACAGAGTGATCTATATTTGAAGAATATTTAAAAACCTAATATATGCAATAGTGGAAGGCACTATGGCATTTGTTACCGTGGTCATCACAAAGTGACTGAAATCTTAGCCTCTTTCAGTTCTCGTGTGGCATTTGCTGTAGACATGGCAGTTATCCTATCCATCTGTAGTTGACCCTTATCGCGACCATCTTGTCCTCATTGTTTTACAGAGTGTGTGCAACATGTCCAATGTTGTTTACTAGAAGGGCCGCCCTTTTGGGTGAGGTGGAGAGGGGTCTGAGACTGGGTCGGGGGAGAAATCGGAGAAGACATCCACCAGTCACCTTTTACTCGCTCGCTTTGGCGGATTATTGACAACTGATGCATAATAAATTCACTCCACTAAGGGTCCATTATCACTTAATCAATATTTTACTGGAGGGCCGAGGAGTGTAACAGATGTGTCTTATAGATTTGGGGACTTCACCCAAAGAGCGCATGAACATGTGGTGATTGTGATACTGTAAGTTGTGGAAGGGTTGTCCGTGTGATGGGGGGGAGGGCGGTAGAAACACCGCATCCGTCTTTTTTCCCTCGACGTCTGTCACTTGTTTACCGATAACTACTGTTCATCTTGGGTGTATGCAGCAGTTCTGTGAAGGCAGAGAGAAGAAACTGCTATTCCCGGCTCTGCTCCTCCCCTGTGGGTAGTGGAAGAATCGAGATTGTAACAGATAGGCCCCAGTGGCTAACCCATCTGACATGAACTTTTGGGAGTGGGGAAAACAAATAATTGAACCCCTGCTGGCCCCCTTTGCCCCTGCCAAAGTGAATATGTATCGGTTTGAATCAGAGCCCTCCCTGGTGAGGTCTACTATCATCTTCTGAGGGGCTTTATTTACCTGCTTGGTCTTCGGATGATCAGTTCACAGCAGTCGTTCAACAGCAACTTGAGAAGAACTACAGTCCTAGTGTTGAGTAGTGGTGAGAATACATGGCTAACAATAGTACCTGAATTACCTGCAGTATATGTTTTGTGCAATGCTGGACTGCCTGTTTCCGAACATATTAAAGCCAAAAAAGTGAATGTCAAGGCAAATTAATCAAGCTTATAGAACCTACGTTGGTTCTCAGACTGTGACCAAACATTGTTTTCCATGTTTATGGTTCAAGCTAATCATCTAATGCGCTGAATATTGAGAGAACATGAGAGGCATGCCAATGCTGTCATAAGAAACACGTGCAAATGTAATTTATTAGTTTCCATCTCGAGTCAGTTATGTTTTCAGGCAAGGAATAATTCAAAGCATATATGCATTGTACTAAAGTTATTGAGTCACTGTGGGACAGCACTTTCTTTTCAACTGTTAGATGAACCCATAAATTCAGGTGAGACGTGTTGTGTATTGAATGGGCATGTACCAGGAGCATTCAAATGATTTATGCTGTAGTCAATGTTAACACATTCAACTCATAGTCATATTTGATCCTTTCTGTAGGAACCTGGCATCCAACTCTCTGGAGCATATCAGTTGGAAGGTCTTCCATTTTCTACCACTGCTAAACCTGTGAGTATTGAGTAGACAAAGGGCTAAAACATGTAAAAAGAAGTGCTCTTTTTATTGCTTTGCATAGCATGATTCACGTGATCCAAAACAGTCACTTTATGTTAACATTATCACATGTTCTTAAGCTCATTGCAGGTGGTATATATCTAATGGCCCCCTATGTGTCAGTGTGCTGATAGCAATGCCTGAATAACAGTCAAAACTTAAATTCAAAAGAAAGAAAGGGGTTTATAATTAAATGTATTTTCTGACAAATACTTGTTTTCTTTTTCAGGATTTTGAGGGACAACCTGCTTGTGTGTTCATGTGATATTCATTGGCTTCAGCAATGGCAGGAAAATGAGCGAGGCGATCTGGACAACCAACTATTGCAGTGCTTGTCCGATGGCCGCAGCCTATCATTAAATTCCTTAGTGATGGAAAACTGCAGTATGTAACATTTACATAATTGTGACCCTATGTGAATTTAAGAAAGATTCTACTTCTGGTTATATCTGGTCTAGAATAATATGTTTATTGCACATGTCCTTGCAAACATGGCAAACATCTTATAGTCACTGAGTGTAGATGGAGCGCAAAGTTTTGTTCCTTCATATACACGTATTGTAAGCTAATGAGATCACATCGCTCAACATTCGTGCAGGTGTCCCTGAGGTGACCATCCTGCCATCCAACAATAAAAGCCAGGAAGGTGGCAACCTCACATTTGAGTGTCACGTGACAGGAGTTCCCATTCCCACAGTGAGGTGGCGCACACACCAACTGCACTCCCACTACTATGTACAGGTAGTGGAATTTTATCCTTGCTAGACATTCATTCCACCATCTTCATGACGTGAAATGAAAAGAAATGACACTTCCACACTGTATCTGGGAGGTTTAGTAAACAGTCACTTGAATAGACTGCTTTAGTGTTTCTCCTCATCCTCAGGAGCGGATCTGGGGCACCACCCTAGAGCTCGTCCTCCATCTAACAAACATGTCCTCCAGAGACAACCTCCACAACTTGACCTGCGAGGCTGAGAACCAGGCTGGACCAGGCGATGACATGGTCATGCTGGACATTGAATGTAAGTGCCGATCAAAACAGTGAACCAAGGTCTTGAAAGCTTACGCACTACTTTTAAAGTTCTCGGGTTTAATGAAGGATTATCCATTCATCTGAATGAAGCACTTTGAGTTCCATTTTCCTCGGATGACAAGCTGGAAACCAGGAAGAAATGTTAGCCCATGGAGTTTGGAGTAATGATGTATAACTTAAAATAGTGCCTTCCTCCTCTTCACTTTTCATTATGACTTTGTCAGCTCTCATTTCTTCTGAGTAGACGCTGTAAGGTCATTGAAATACAGCATAAGAACAATCCACAAGCTGCTCACCGTCAAATGCATGCTAATTATATCATATAGCAACTATACACTGGAGACTTCAAATGTTGTTTACTCCTCAGCCATGCATTAGTGCTGTCTGAAAGTTCAATTTGAAATCTTAAAGTTCATTTGAACATCATCAAGGAATGACAAGACCCACTGGGCCCGATGGGAAGAGCGTGTGATGCATTAGCAGTACATTACTGCAAATATTGTTCAAACTGTTTCATTTATCATCGCCTTAGTGACATTCGTTGGGGGGGAAAAGGCTTGAAAAGCGTGGAGCGGGTACTAGTCAACTGGAGCCGAAAAGCACGAGCATCAAGGGACAAATGATGAGCGTCAGAAAAATGTCTGCTGATAACCATTGTGTGATCTGATTTGAGCTTTTGGCTAATGGATTTTTCCCTCCAACTCCGGAAAAAGGCTTGGTTGGCGGTGATTGGCAGTCAGTAAGTGCGTTAGCATGGCTAATCTATCAACATCAGCTCCCCTGGTGGACAGACACTCGTTAACCACCGGTCCTTTAATTACCCTTAATTACCTCCCTCGATTGGAGGGGTGTTTACAGGGCTCGGTTGCTTCGTGGACTGTCTCTTTGTACAGCGGATTCATTTGGTACATGTAGCCATTTCGCTTGAAACAGAATAAAACCAAGTACTGCTTCTGTTAGGTTTAAAATATTAAAGCTCCACTTTTCAGAAATCAAATAAATGTGAATTAAAGACATATAATGTATAAGCAGAGCAAGGACAGACTTACATTTAACCTCTCAACAGGGTTTCTTTTTATCGAATTCTTAAATTGTCTCATTTCAGACAATTAGTGCAACCATGTGGATTGGAAATATTGCTGGTGATATTGCTGACTTGATCACGTGTCGTAGACCAACGGCACGCATGACTTAGTATCTTGCTTCGCTCTGCACTTTCTCAGACAGGGTTATAGGTTAAGAGCAGTGGAATGAACGATGAAAAAAGAGGGGACTTTGTCCATCAGCTCCGTCTTCGATCTAGCAGACCATTTCCTCAAGCTTCTCGCTTCTTCCAGGTAGCTTTTGTGGTTAGGGGCCCTATAGGAGACCCAGATTCATTATTCATGGCAGGCCAACAGGTCCAGTACAGCAAGACAACATAGACTCATAACTATAACTCATAATGAGGAACCTACTGTAAAGGGCTCTTTAAATGACACTGCTGACATGCTGGTATCTTGCTATTATACCTTTCAGAATAAGGGTATGTCATATGTATGGGTTCACATTTTCAGATTATGTCAACATAGAGCGTACAGATGTTTGTCATTCTCAATGCTCCTTAAACTTCGACTGTCAAATCCAGAGTTTTCTCATTTCACTGATCCATGTTGAATGCGTTACCACTGTTTTTCCTGTCCCTCCACAGTTCCCGTCAAGATAATTTTCCTCAGAGATGCTGAGCCACAACACCACTGGTGTTTCCCCTTTGCCGTAGACGGCAACCCGGAACCCACCATCCGCTGGTTGTACAACGGCTCTACCCTCAACATGTCCCCTTACACCTACACAAAGCTCATACCTGACTCCAACGACGGCTCGGTCAAACATGGATGTCTGTTTCTTGACAAGCCCACCCACCTTAACAATGGCCACTACACCCTCATAGCGGAGAACAAACTGGGGAGTGACCGAGAGACAGCCACAGGAAAGTTCATGGACAACCCCTTTGATCTGTTTGATTCCCCAGAGGGGATGTTTCCAGGTGAGCATGTGGCAATAAGAATGTCTTTTTCCATTTTATTGGAAAGTCAGATTATTGGAAATTCAAATCTTCAAATGTATGCTTGGAATAACTCCATGTTTCCTCTCTTAATGCCAGTCCTAAATGATGATGACCCAAGTAAGTGTTTTTGAATGATTCCTGTGATTTATATTACTCAGTAGATGGATGGACTGGAAAATGGAAAATTCCACTCTGCTGTGAAGTAAAAAATGCTGTCATTATACCAGTATCAGCAGTCTGTGTACAATACAGATCACATGTCAATATTGGTCAAATTGCTTTACTATATGAAGACGAAAAATATTATTTTCTAAACATAAACTATACGTTTATTACTTCGTATGTTTGATTCATCCAGTTCCCACCAAGAAATCTAATGAGGATGTCACTGAAAACTTGGAGAGTCGAGTTTTTGGGGTAAGTGAATGTTCAAAATTAATCTAAAATGGTCATAAGATTTCAACACATGGTATGCTCATCCGCACAATGTTAATGATAATGCAGTTAGCCGTTTTGCTTTGTGCTATTCCTCTGATTGATACTCGTCTCCTGTCTTTGAATACAGGTGTCTGTGGCAGTGGGACTAGCAGTGTTTGTTTGCACTTTCCTTCTGATCATGGTCCTGGTCATCAACAAGTGTGGCCAACATTCCAAGTTTGGCATTCATCGTAAGATACACTCAATATCCAAAGTCGCAATACACAATATCAATTCCGAATATGAAGCACAAAATAGCAGTCGCGCTTACTTGCAATATTCCATAGAAAAACTTGTGCATTCTTACACTTTTGTAATGAGATGCTGCTAACGCTTAAAGCGATTTAATTACATGGCCATTTATACTGTATGCACGCATAATGTTTCACCAGAAGTATTGCTGTGGACTTACAGGGTAGTTTATGTAGGCTTAATGTAAGTAATGTAATCAAGTGTTGCCAAGAAAACAACGGCCGGTGTTTATCTCCTTTAAAACATTCAATCACTCGCCTGAATACAAAGGGAATATTCTGTAGACTAACATGGTTTTAAATTAAGATTTTATAATTGGTATAATTACGTATGTATATATATCGTCCAAGCATAATGAATCTCAAAAATCTTTGCAAAAGAACATCCAACCTAAGAGCTGAACTTCCTGTTTTCTTCCTCCCTGTCATCACTGAAAAGGCAAACCGTTCCACAGCAGGCATTGAGTTGCTTTCGGAAAGTAGTGCACAGGAGGTTGTCTAATCGAGGGTTTCCTCTAAGCTGTAACTTTGCACACTGTCAGCCCCGATCAACGCTTGGCTAGAGTGCCTTAATTACAGCATGCAAAGTGAACGGCGTCAGAAACCCTCCTGTAGCCACCATGGTGTGGGCCATTAAAGAAGACTGATGGAGGCTGGCTGGGTGCAATATATAGGTCCTTTTGGACCCCCTACAACCCCCCCTACACCCCCCCCCGCCCCACATAACGCCAACTGCCCTATAAAGTGCCTAAGTGGACCTGATTGCCTAAGTGCCCCCCTCCCTGACGTGTTGGTTCGTTTTCTCTCTCCCCTACTCCCATCCTCCATTTTCTATCAGGATGGCTCTGGGGGGCTCTGTGGTTTTCCTCCTTGAGTGGGTTTACGATTTTAGGCCCACTTGTTTGGCTTTTAATAGGCTCATGCACCCAGAGTTGCTTACCGTTCAGACTCAATGTCCAAGGGACTTATTTTTTCTTTTTGTTTTTTTTGTGTGTTACTTTTCAATATTGGACTGATTGCGGTATTGTTGATGGCAGTGATTAGTATTGCTTGTTGCGAGTGGCCATAGGTTTTGAGAAAAACAGCATCTATTTTTAAGAACTGATAATTCTCTGACTAAATAGGCTTTTGATGAATTGCAAGTGCCTGGATTGAAGTAGAAAGATTTGAAGCATTAAAAACAAAATCCACATGCTTATGCTCATGTCTTCTTTTTTCTTTCTGTCTTACTGCACCTCTGCCAGGATCGTCTGTTCTGGGTACGGAGGATGACATGGCTGTCTCCCTTAGATTCATGAACTTTGGGGCAAGCCCCCCCTCCTTAGACGAGGGCATTTTGGACACAGGCCTGTCCAGCTTTGTGGAGAACCCTCAGTATTTCTGTGGAATCATCAAGGATAAAGATATGTGTAAGTGGGACAAGTGTTTTAAAACCTATTTACACCATGTGTCTAAAGCAAATGGTGCACATTAAATGCATGACAAAAGATCAGTGATCTGAAGATCATTGTCAAAATCGCTTTGAGTTCGAACATTCTGAAGTATATATTGGAAGTTTGCATATTGGCTGTTGACAGGTATTGGGGTTGCATATAACTGCCCATGATAATGAGCTTTCTGTCTGTCTTTGTCTGACAGCCTTTCTGTCTTTGTGTGCAGGTGTACAGCATATAAAAAGACAAGACATTGTGCTGAAGTGGGAATTGGGCGAAGGTGCATTTGGCAAGGTCTACCTTGCAGAGTGTGCCAACCTCAGTCCTGACAGTGACAAGATGCTGGTGGCCATCAAGGTATGAGAATGGGTTTCACAGTATCTTGTCCTTCGCTGGTATTATCTCAGTGAATTTTTATGTTTTAAACCAACAAATAAATGTTTTCCCTGAGAGGTATTGGGTCTGTTCCTTTGAACGGAAATAAGATATAGCATTCTTTGCTTTTTTGCGATGCAGACTCTCAAAGATGCAAACGAATCGACGCGGCAAGACTTCCAAAGAGAAGCTGAGCTCCTGACGGTCCTTCAGCACCAACACATTGTCCGATTCTATGGCGTTTGTACCGACGGAGAGCCATTGGCTATGGTGTTTGAATACATGAGGCATGGAGACCTCAACCGCTTTCTGCGGTAAGTACTTTACTGTGCAAAATTTCCAGCACTGGTCACACCCCGCAAGTTATGAACATGTGAACTTGTTGTGCATTGTATATCCTTATTGTAAAAAGTTTGCTGATAAACTAAAACGCGGAGTCTTTTTTAAACTATCCAAAGGCACGCATCAGATTAAACATGACTGCTGCAACCTCGATCAATTCTTCTTCCTAACGCTGCCATTCATATCATTCATCAACAAAGCACTGTAATTGACTTCAACGAAGCTACAGCCACTTGAGCGATAATAGGGGCCACAGGGCACGGGGCCACAGTGCCATGAAAAGGATTGCATACTGGGCAACTGCAAAGAATCTGAAGGCTATTAAGTTATGGTGATGGGATGCGAGACACAGTTTGTGGCATCGGTAAGGGATTCCGACAAAAACAGTTCAGTCTACAACCTTGAAACAAACCAGGTTTGTTTGGAGAGAGCTGAATGGATGCTCCACGGTCAACCATGTGGTAAGACGCCACTTATTTTGCACCTGGGAAAGAGTCTGGGCCGCCCCTGAAACAGGAAACAGGTGTAGCGGCTACATGTCTGCCAGGTGTCCATTAAGCCAGACTGATGACAAGACGTGACGAGGGAACACACACATTCACCCCTGTCTGTCTCTCTATCCAACACACACGCGCAAAACTTGAAATATATGTTCAAGGATGGGATGGATGAAAATCACATTTCCAGAAGACAGACTGGATGTGTGTGTCCAGGCCCTAAATCCCAGCTGCTTTTCTACTCTACCACCTGCCTGTTAAACTAATAGTGATTGTATAGACTTCCTTTGCAAAATGGAAAGAGAGCATGTGACAAAGTGGAGAGGTTGACTATTAGGATGGATGGAGACACGTGAATGGGGATTATTATTTTTTTCATTCGGTGATTGGATTCAAATACGAGTGGGTGTAAGCTGGAGACTTGAGAACAACTGTGGAGCAAGGCAAGGTTGTCATATGTCTCCAAATTACATTATGGAGAAATTAATACAAGGCTGATTACAAGCCTTATGGTCCATATGAGGTTCGCCGTTAAATTGTTTTATTATGGCATGGCCTCATGCTGACCATGTATTACACTTTACAGATCTCATATACGTCCAAAGGCTTCAATTTGTAGATTGCTTGGTTCAGTCATGTCCATTTCCCCGATACATCATTGGGTCAAGCAAAGGTTGTACACTGAAGGGCCAATACTAGGTCAACACTGAATGTTAGACCTAACCTAACACTAACCCACCACATTTGTTCATTTAATAAGCTTAGTTTCCTTTGACAGATACCTCAAACTGCTTGGATGTAGCGTATAGCTGCATGTCATATCTCAAATTCCAGTATGACGACCTTGACCTCTGCCCTGCCCTTGCCCTAACAGAGCCCATGGTCCTGATGCCTGCATCCTGGAGGAAGTGAAGATGGCTCCTCTGGGCCAGCTCACCATTCCTCAGATGCTTCAGATTGCCGCCCAGATTGCCTCAGGAATGGTTTACCTGGCCTCTCTTCACTTCGTCCACCGAGACCTGGCCACACGCAACTGTCTGGTGGGAGAGGGTCTGGTGGTCAAGATTGGAGACTTCGGGATGTCCCGGGACATCTACAGCACAGATTACTACCGGGTATGACATCTTAAATGGAATGGATTTCCGGGGCAGCTTGTATTGACTTGACTAGGATTCGTAGGAGGGTTAGGGGGTCATTTAAGACTAATTCAGTTCAGTTATGAGAGCAGAGAGATCACAATTGATTGGGAGTTGAGTTATGGTATTCCTTATTTGATTGGACAGGTGGGCGGACGTACCATGCTTCCCATTCGCTGGATGCCGCCTGAGAGCATCATGTACAGGAAGTTCACCACAGAAAGTGATATCTGGAGCTTTGGTGTGGTTCTTTGGGAAATCTTCACCTTTGGGAAACAGCCCTGGTACCAGCTCTCCAACAGTGAGGTAGGCAAGGGAGCACACATCTGCGAAATAACAACACATTTAGAGAGAATGTTCTATCCAAGAAGACAGAATGAGATGGGGAACCAAACCACAGTATTCAAACTCAACGTGCAGCATATTCCGGGCAAAATCAAGTCCATGATGAAACGCATTTCTTTGCTGCATAGCAAAGGTCTGTGCACCAGAGTTTCCAGCATTGTATTCACAGCCAATCAATAAGTTCATAGCAATTAAGGACAGTCCAGCCCAGCTTCTTGAGGTTGTGCGCCAAGACGTGGGACTCCGTTGTGACCGCAACTGTGCCATTACAACTCAGAACCCTCTCTCCTTTCAAACAAAGGGTAGATCACTTTTCCCGTCCACTCAATTGTAATCTCATTGGGCCTCATTTTCGACCAGGGCCAATGACGTTTAACCTTGTTAACCAAATCCAATGATTGACATGTGTAATTATTGTCGTTGTTAGCCCAGGCAGGGATAAATCATCCGCCAACTCCACAAGTTAGATAAAGATGGGCACCGGCCATTTTAAAAGACAGAATCAATCTTGGTTGATGGAATCTGATTGAAAGCCTATTCTTTGATGATGTAGCTCAGTGCTGACAGGTCTATTATGTTCATTGGATTAATCCAGTCGTAAATGCATACACTTCTCTAGCTCTGTAAAGCAAGAGCCAAGAGTAATCTAAGTAGACAAAACTAGATTTTCCCTGTCATTGACAGGGAATAATTAACTCACTAATTGGTTTTCTATTCATGGCACCATTTAGTACTTGTTAGGTCTTTCTATCTTGCGAAACTTGATCAAACCAACAAAAAAAAGAGAAGAAAAATAGAAATGTGTAGAATTGACATGTAACCATTGTGGTTGATATCCTTACTTTCCATAAGCCAGTCTGACTATCGATGTGTTTCTCTTTGGAAGGTTTTTTAGACAAACCTCCCCTGCTACAAACTGTATTAAGACCTAAAAACATGACTCTATCTGAACCTAAATCTTTTGCACCCCCAATAGGCCATCGAGTGCATTACACAGGGCCGGGAGCTGGAGAGACCACGGACCTGTCCTAAGGAGGTGCACTTGCTGATGCAGGGCTGCTGGCAGAGGGAGCCTCAGCAAAGACTGATCATCAAAGACATCCACAGTCGCCTTATGGCCCTGGTCAAGACTCCTCCAGTCTATCTTGATATCTTAGGGTAGACAGTGTGAAGGTACCTGAAAGAGGGGGCCTTGGGGGAGGTAACGCAGCAGTGATTAGGGGAAGGGTGACAAGGATGGTACGGGAGGGTTCGTTGTTAATGTTAATGGAATTGATCCAGAAAGATAAGTTTATACTTCTCATCCCACCAGGGGGGGAAATGTCCATGTTCCAATAACAGCATCATTCAATTTCTTGAAATCTTGTAAACAGTTGGAGAGAATGAAGAGATATTCAAGGTGGTGGTGGAAAGGGAGGATTCTACTTGTTGTTTACTGTTGAAGCCTGAAACACAGGCATCAACTCTGCTGTTTCAGCTGTCTTTAACCTGATTTGGGTCCAGACTCAACCTCATCTCCGCCGAGCGAGGAAGAGACTGAGCACCAAATAACAGTCGAATGTTTACTATTTGATTGTTCTTTAACTGACTGAGGTGTCCGGCTGATGAGGATTATGCATGGCTGACATGGTGCCTAAACTTAAAGGGAGTCACTGTTGCCTCAGAAAATGATCAAAACTGTTGTTTTTTTAAACTTTTTTTCAACGATTGTGCTTATCCACTCATTTTTTTCAGGGCATTCTTTCCAGAACTGAATGTATTATCAGCTGTTAAATACCCTGTTTAGTCATTTGTGTGATTGCATAAGAAGTCTGTTATTTTTTGTAGTTTGATACATATGCACTAACAAACAACAATCATCAGAAAGTGTAAAACGATCATTCCATTGTTATTTTAAAAATAATAAAAACTTGTAAGTTATGTAGCAGTCAACTGAATCAACAGGTGGACAAAAGTGACCCAATATAATCTATCTATATATATATGCCGCCAAAAAAACAAATGAACTTTGTTTTATTGTCCTCTCAGACCAGTAAGCACTAAGCATGAGTCCCTTTGGTCCTCAACCGAAATAAGGAGATTTGAAGCAGCTGTCTGTAAACTGCTAATTGGCATTGAAGGTCCATACCCACACAGCCCTCTGAATTGGTTTGAAGGTTAACGATGTCATTAAAAGAATCTATTTATCAATGACTTTACAAAACCTTAAAAAAGAATTCAAAGCCTGAATTATATTTAACATCAAGGCAACCTTTTTCCACCAAAAGCTTCTGCGATGAAAATGTCTGAAAATGCTTTGGGGGCACAATTTTAAAAGAAGCATTGTGCAAAGCAGTTTTATAAGAATTGATCAGTTTTGAAATACTGAAACTAAGTAGTTTAAAAGTGGTGGCTATTTGAAGGGCAATTAAACAAAATGCTCTAATTCCTTTTAAAAAGGCACCTACTGATAAATGTAATAATAACTGTTGAGGTAGGTTTGTTTAAACTGGCTGAACAATGCCCTTCTCAAAATGGAATACGTTCCCAATTCATTCTATTTCTATACCCTGTACAAAGCACTGAAGTTGTAAATCCCAACCTTTATGACATGTATTGTTATTTATTTTATCAACACGTTGACTTTCTATTATCCAACTGTTGAAAGAAATATTTTCTAAAAGAAAGTGTTTACTTGTGTCACTGTACTCCTTATGTTTTTTGACCTGTTAACTATATGTACATGGTTATGTGTGTACAGTATGTGTGTACTACTACTGGTAATATGTTGCTGTTAAAGGGAAGATGAGTGTTTTGAAAGGGATTCACAAAGAGAACGATTTAGCTACTGAACCAAACAACATGATATTTAAACATTGATTCAGCCACAACAACTGCTTTGAAACCTTTCTGATGCTGATTCCAATTGGTTATTCTGGACATCTAAACAGTCTTTGCAGTCACAACGCTAACCTTCCATGGCCTTTGACATCAAAATCCTGTGTTAAAATCCGGTATGGGAAACCTAGTGACAGATTCGGTGACATGGGTTTCAAACATAACAGATGGATGAAAGGGATTGAAACTGCAGGGGGAGACTGGCAGAAGGAGGTGAAATAGAGAGAGGGGTACAACCATGCGACTCAATACAAATGGGCAAAACAGCAAGCTGCCTGGATACTGTTTTTATTTGACCTCTCACCTATAAACAAGACATGGGGGTATGTGCGATAGAAACAAAGTAGAATGATACCTTGGAATGTAAATATGTAAATACTGGTGTCACTGTTACAGAAGTCCTATTTAAATCTTGTTACCTAAGCACTTTTATTATCCACTCAATTAAAGCCACCATTGGTTTAATATATCAGTCTCATCCCTTTAATTGATTACTGTATAATAAAGATAATCGCACTATGGAAAATGTAGTTTTGCTACAATCTTTCCAGATACTTCCATATCCATATTAATTTGTGTTGACAAAAGTTGAACATTTAGGTGAAAAACTGAAGAGAAAACTGCTCGTAATAATCACCTTCCCAAAAAGTACAAACATTACTTTAATGGGCTCTTTCCATGTCACATTTTCCCCTCTCATTTCTTTCTCCATAGACACTCTAGGGAGCGGTAATGGATTGTGAGTAATGCTATCGCTGGCTCTCTCCCTCTCTTCAGTGTACTGGAGATGAAAACATGTCTGAGACCAATGTCTGGACCACTGATAACTCTGAGGTCTTATACCGATACTGTCTGGATGGAAGCTGTTCAGGAAGATGAGAGGTACACAGAAGTTTCCTGCTTGTACCTTGAAATCACTTGTGACCACTACGCAAAACAACAATAAGTGATTCAGGTGTTATTAATTTGTAAAAAAAATGTATGAGAGTGAAGATAAGCTATATGTAACATATACATGTTTTCCATCAATGTAATCGAATCAGAAACAAGCAACATTTCATGGAGTTAGAGCTACTGTGATAAATCTGGTATTGTCCTGCCCCCTACTGCATCGACACTCACATACAATGAAGATTGCAGTTTTGTACATTTACAAAACCATGAAATCTAAAAACAGCAGATACAGAGAAGTTCATCAGTAAAACATTTGAATTGTCTTGAGAAACATTATATATATGTAGTTGCTCTTTGTAGTGTATAGTTATTTCAGTGCTGCAGTAATGTGTAGTAAGATTACAATACTTTTTAGTAATGTCACATGCATTACTGAACAATCTGTAATTACGCAATGTAATTACATGTGTACTTTAATGTCTATTACAGTGCATGAAAGTTCAATTTCAACCCATAATAATAGTAATTCTCTAGAATCGGAAGTATTTAACCTGTGGCCAAGGTTCCCACTAATTAAACGAGCTCAGATATGCTTTAACTTGTAGAATACTGTGGGGAAATAGAATACTTAATACCTTACGTACCTAATAGAAAATTTAGAAGCATTTATTCCTAATCTGGTTGAAGTGCGATACAAATATGTAGTACCGTACAACAGCACATATACCTTTTTTCTCCATGCACACATTCTTGAATAAAAATGAGAGAATAAAAAAGTGGTAAGTTTTTTTTTATTGAACAAGTTTTCCAGTGGAGATTACATGCTTTTGACAAAGTTTAATCAGACAACGTAAACTATAATCTTACAAAACATTTATTTTCAAACTGTAGTTTTCCTGAAGCAGCATGTATTATATTTAACAATGTCACTGGTGCAAAAATCTAATATAACTCGGAACCACTCTTCTTGTCTCCTTGCTTTGCTCAAACTTTGTGTTTTCATTTTGATAGACTGGTGTCCCCATTCTTGGTTTTCTCCATTTGACAGTATGAGAGTAGGCACATCTTGCTTGTGGTACTGAAACAGTACCATGTACCAATACACTGAATGTGAACAATGACACGATTAAAAACCCCTCCACCAAATATGCACACCAAGTCAATCAGTTTTGACATAATCAGCAACATTTGAAAATGTTTTTTCTATCTCTAAAGAATATAGTTAATTATTTTTTTGATCTGAATGATTTTACAGTGTGTGAATTCAGATGCCATTCATCAATCTACCCCCAATGCTACAAACTAGTAATGAGACGTTTCCATTGAAAAGTGGGGTGAACTCTAAATGCGGTAAAAAAATAAAATAATTGAAATTAAAAATCAGCCTGATTAAAATCTAGCAAAGCATTGCCTAGATACAACACTGTCAGCCAAAAATGATTTCACTACGGCAATAAAACAGTAAGTCAGACAAGTCAGTAGGTCACACCTTTTAAGGTTTGGCAGCCTACCAGCACGAGTGTGTGTGTATGCGTGTTTCTGCAGTGATCTATATTGCACATATATTATATTCAGCATTACCTTGTCAAACTTCTGCTATACATAGAACTCCATCCCGCTCCCTCACTGACCACAATATCACGTACTATTCCCTCATCATTCTCCAAAGCCTCGACACATACTGCACAGAGCTGCACTACCAACAAAAATACCCTACATTGTGTGTGTATGTGTGTGTGTATGTGTGTGTGTGTGTGTGTGTGTGTCAATGAAAGGGTCTTAGGGTGTGACAGAATAGAACACTACATTATAATAACTGTAAAATGCTCTGGTTCCTCTCTGTGATGCTGTAATGGCACCAAACTACAGGATCTTCTGTCTTTTCATTGCTTTCCTTCCTTTCAGTCAATCCCACAATGCACATCTGAATTGGATATGAGACAAATAACAGTCGCAGGTGGAACATTGGAAACATCCTTTTGAAAATATCATAATTTAGGAACTGTTATGCATGATATACAAATAGTCTTTTGTGGAAATTCAAATAACTTAATTTGATCAAATATGTTGCAATTATGTCACTTCTGATAGAACCCAACCATATTGTTTACTTTTAACAGATCGAAACTGCTGATAAACGTCAAACAAGCATATACAATGTCAACATACAATGTCAATGATTCATGTAAACAATAGCCTCAGACTATAATAAATAGCGCAAGAAAAGTTGTATACTGCATGGTTGTTATTTTGCGATGACCACCCCAATGTTACAACATAGTACCAAGATGTTTGTAAAATGCACTTAACTAATCTGTTATACTTTGCTTGAAAATTCGTTGTATACATTTGTGACAAAAGTGTCACCAATATGGTGTGTTCTTTACTAACATTCCTCAAGAATTGCTTTGATTATGACCATTGTGTTTCTTTTAAAAACACTACTGTACCATTTGCAAAATAACTGAGCAATTGTTTTAAATAATTACTGTTGATATATTTTGAAATCTTATTTGCTTAGACACAACCATAAAGCAAGATTTAATTAGTATTATCAGGATGGTAAGACAAAACATCAGACGACCGACTTTTTGATATGTAACCTTCACAAATGAAACACTTACAGCCTACTTACTGTACATTTACAGTATAATGTGCTATCCACGACCAGGGATTTACAGGGACTTGTGGAGTTGCTATGGAAACATACCAAGAAACCGATATGTCTTCTAATTGTCGACACGACTCCACCCTGCCATACATTAACCATAAAGACTGACATAAAAATAATTTTGAGCCATTACGGATGGCTATCCATTATCAATCTGGGCCTGGCAATCGAAACGGTTTTTCAGTATGTAAATGTAAATGAGATGATGATACGTGTATATTCCAACCCTGAGGAATAATAGCACTCCAGTACAATCTTCCATTTGAAATGATACATTGTGGCCAGAACCATAAGTATAATTACCTGATAACAGACAGGATTACGAGAGGAGCTGGTAACTCAAAAAATGTATTAATTTGAGAAATTCCCTGCATTTTATATTTCCAGTCAGACATTTTCACAATCAGGAATCCTGTGTTTAGGTAATGTTATGTCTTGTGCCTTGTGAACAACAGTGTCACTGTCAACAATAAGGCACAAAAGGTGTCCTGTTTTAGATATCACACAGCTTCATTAAACCCAGAGCCCTTCAAGTCTAAGAAAGAGGTAAGAATTGTGGTCACTATGGTGGCTCTAAATGCTTTTCTGTTAACAGAAAGGTTTTAACCAAAGGACTGGGTCTTCAGCTTTGTCAGTAAACAGTGAAATACAATAGTAAACATGTTTGTATTAACCTGTATAACGTTGTTAGAATAAAAATATTTAGTATAAAAACAATAGGTATAAAAAAATACACTCAAGTGACAGGATTAAACAAGGTCTATGTCTAACTGTTTCCTTTCCTTTTAGATTAGCCAATGGGATTTATCCATCCCTTTCCAATGAAAGGTATGGGCCGGCCTTTTTCGAACTGGTGGTGATTGACACCTTCAATGTTCCTTGTCTTCACATGGAAGCATGTGTGGTTGATTGGAGCTCTGATGTGGGTTCCAAAGAAGTGGGGCACTGAAGATGCCGATGATGGCCAGGTTGAGGAGGAGGCCCAGGCCCAGGGCCCCTACCGTACCTAGGAAAGAAGGAAGCGCCCCCTGGGAGATGAGCCAAGCACTGCGGGAGGTCATGTCGGCTAGTACTGCCTCCATTTGAAAGTGGGTGCCCACCACGGCACAGATGTGAAAGAGCTGGTGACTGTGACCTGTTTGAGAGAAGAAGACAGAGAGTGAGATAAATAGAATGAAAGGGGGGAAGAGAGAGAAACACAGACATGAAACAGAAACATAGACAGAAGAGAGGGAAAGAAAGTATAAAGGCCACTAACAAAACACCCAAATGAATAAACAAGTAATGATCGGCTTTGAAGGTGATAACACAGGCTGCAACCAACCTCTACTTTATATCGACATAACTAGGAACCACATTTAAAGACTGAACCCACAACACAGTCAAGCAGCTGGATTCCCGCCAACCACTATAGTTGCCATGGTAGCGCTGTGTTGCTATGGACCTACCAAAGTAGTCAAAGCGCCCGGGAGCCAGCCTCTCTGGGAGGTGGGAGGCAAACAGGAAGCAGGTGAGAACGGCAAAGAGGAGGTGGTAACAGTGACTGGATAGAGCATCACTGTGGCTGCAGTTACCTCCACAACACAAGAGCAACTACACACACACACACACGCACACGCACACAAGCATCCACACACAGTAAGAAGACGGTTATCACACCCACATGCATCAGATAAAACAGAACCAACTACGGTCTTGAAAAAACATTTCTTTCAGCTGAGTTACAAATCTGATTATCCATTATTGGACCAAATCCCCAGATCCAAGTATGACTTACGTAACAAAAGCATTCTAAGAACATGAATTTTATTCAGGAATATTGATGTCAAACTCTGTTTCTAATCATGTGACACTCACTCTGTAAAAAAGTGGTATGTTGTCAAAGATAAACGGAAGGACAAATGCCCCTGTCCGTAGAATTTTACTTGTGTGTGGGTATTGCAGCTCCAGGAATCTGTGGATAGAAAGGAGAAGGGGAAATGTTTGAGGTAAAAATCCCCACTGAAGCCAAAATAAATTTCACTACCAGGACTGATAAAGTCAACAGGTAATTTAATTCAGGGGTTTCTTTCAGTTAAAATGATTTTAAAGAAACTTGGCTTCAACTTTCGTTATTCACCAGTGGTCATCTGAGATGAGGCCAAATTGAGTTAGGGTATTATTTTGACTGATACAATAGTTACATAATAATCTTGATCTTGAGTCCTCTTACAAAATACTAAATCTTATTAACCATTGACCTTGACATCTTTCCAGTTGTATGGTCAATTACAACTTTAGGGAATAAGTGATTACAGACAAGTTTAATATTATGCTATTATATAACAGAAGATTTGACCGGTTTCAGGTCAAATATATGAATGCCAGGAAAGACTAGCAGGGCAAGGGTTCTCAAGCTGTTGCAACTAATCGTTGGTCCAAATTTTCAAATATGATGATCAGCAAATTTGATTTCTGGTAGTAGAGCTTCAAATGGTTAAAATCTTAAATTACCTTTTTGTTTAAATCTAATTTAAAAACTTAAAACTAAGTATTTAAAAGGACAGAGAAAAGCACAACAGTTTTTTGTGTACCTGGAATAGCAGGAGAGACTGGTGCAGAGTAGGGTGTTGCCAATAGCAATGGGTACAAAATGCTGGTGCAGCCAACTGTTGACCCAGCAGTCTGGCATCACGTAGGAGCCGTAAGTTATCGCACAACCTGACCAGCAGCACACAACACACAAAATACACACAACACACACACAACCATACGGTGTAAGAGACTTCTGTATACGCGTGCTGTTTACTAAGTTCTGTCTGTGGAAGAAACTGGTTGCCAATACTGCACCCATGTTTAGGATGTGGCAAACCATATAACTTAAGCATTTAATGATTTTTTGTAGCATGCAGCTCTAATTTCACAGTATTGTGAACTCTGTAACATCGATATTTCACCAACTTGCAACAAATCCACAGGCAGTATGATTTCTTTGAGATGGACTTTGGGACATTTGAGGGTATTTCTTACAACTAATGAGCTTTGCGGAAGATTAGCGATTACATTGTAGAGAACACAACAATAAAGTTGTTGTTTAACTAATCCTTTTAGATTTTCACAGACAGACAACATTTCAATCACACTCCCATTCAACACATTATACATAGAACACAAGATACCGTATTCATCTAGGCGTATGCTGTTACGGTATGCCAAAGGATGGCCTAAAGGCCTACAAGCTTTTGCTAATAAGTTAATGATTGAAGAGCAGTCACAGTATCATCTACCCTCAGAGAGCCAGCATGATGTCAGCGCTGGTCACAAAGGATGAAAAAGAAAAGACACGGTGAATGACAGCGGGTGTCCTACCCAGGCTGTAGAGGCTAAGGGCTCCGTAGTCAAAGAAGTAGCAGACGTGTCTGGATTCGGGCGACATGGTGCTGAAGGTGTGGGCACAGCTGGAGGTGAAGGGGTAGACGCAGATCAGCAGCATGTACACCAACAGAGGCCAGGTGTAGCTGTCAGACAGGAAGCTCACGGAGGAGCACAGGACGCTGAAGCGCCACAGGAAATACCTGAGGAAATAAGGAGAGTCGGTGACACCGCGCAAGGTCAGAGGGGTTGTCTGTTAGACGGGCAGACGGGCACCGTACACATCGGTTAGAAGATGTCCAGTACGTCATACAGCAGACTTCACTGCTATAGGTGCCTCTTCTTAATTGAACTGTCTAACCCTGGTGCTACCTTCGGGTCACTGTGACTCATCTTTGTGGTACAAAAGGTGAATCGCATTGACCCGAAGGCAGCACAAACGAACAAAGACAATTGTCATGTTTATGAAAGGGGTGGAAATATTTCAGACCGTTGTTAACAGCCAATCACGTGTAAAGGCGTACAGTAGTTTTTGTTTCTCCTGGTACACACCATGTTGGCAGAAAATGGGTCCAGATGTTGACTGTCTCATTGGTCATCTGAAAACTGCTGAGGATGCAGTCCAGGGCTGAACTCCGGGGGTGGCGGTAGCCTGAGATAATGCCATCCTCCCGGAAAACCTGAAGACACACACGCCATAATATTTGTCAGCTAAGGAATATGTTAGGAATATTTGTACATGACCACAGTTATGGGGTCACTTGGGAAATGAAAGGTCATGAAAGTCAGGATGCATTATCAACACCCCACACCTCAGGCATGTCACAACCACTCACATGTGTGGTTTGCCAGCTTTGCTGACAGAAAGGTTCTACACCAAAAATAGCTATTGCGTAAAGTTGTAAAAATGTATGCAACAGCTATTGCAATAGCTAACAATTTTCTGAGAACAAAGACATAGATAGTATTTTGCAGAATCATGATGGCCTATCCCTTTCCGTACCTTGGTGAGTAGCTTGACTATGAGGGTTTTTGAATTCTCATCAGACAGGAACAAGACCTACCTTGGGGACTTGGTGGATGTCAAAGAGCTGGGGGAGTTTAATGCTGAGCATATCTGTTGGGAGGCGGATAGCCCCTCTCCCTCTCTGGCAGGCCTCTTTGAGCTTGGCCCGCCCCCCCCGGCACAGGACACACCAGACGGGGCAGTCAAACGTTGGGGCCTTGGCCTGGACTTGGTCGTGGGCCATGTCTCCCTGCCCCGCTGGCTCCCATGGCATGCAACATCCACAGCCTAAGCCCCAGCCCTGGCCCCAACCTCTGCTACTGCTCCCCCCACTCCGCCACACCGGAAACACTGCATAGACAGAGACATACAGATAGATGAGGGCAGAAAGGAAGAAAGACAATGGTTAGCATGTATTTGACAGTGGCATTTTTTGAATAGGGCTGAAGACAGTTAAACATCTATCTTCTCTCTCTGGACATACTTCATTCATACATGTTTATTTTGCACTTGTGATGTCTATAGGAACTGAAACCCAGTTCTCCTAAATACCCAGACATGTCCACAGAGAGGGACAGAGGTTGATAGTGTCACACGGTTGTGGGCTGCTAACAAAGCTAGCATCGTAAAAGAAATGTGATCTGGGGCTCAGCAGTATAGGACAGAGGGCTTGTTCAAAACAGTCTCTGTGCATCACCCACGCAAAATGGTCAATATTCCAGACATTCTTTGGCGGGAAAAACAATACAATTGTTTGTCTCATAAATCTGGTGGAGAGGTAAAACGTTTTCTGCTATCAGCATTCTTGTTCTCTGGTGGCTCTACCTAGATAAACAAACTGCTGTTGGTCACGTACAACCAATCCCAAATCTGAGTACTGCGCATCTGTTTTTTCTCCTGGTGTCCTTCAGAGCACAGGCCTAAGAGAATCTGAACATGCAGACAGACAACCAGACATTAGGCTGTACATGTACATGTAATATGTAAGAACATCTATCCGTACAGCTCCACAGTGCTTCCTGAAAGTGGCATTCTCGCGGCACTCCCAGACTCCTAAACATCCAACTCCATGTGGGACCGACCTACTCTGCTGGGTGGCAGGGCGACAAGCGGCCCCTCCACTTCCCCTGTCGTTATTGAGGCTACCTAGGGCCTCCTGGACATTGGGTGTGAGCTGAAAGAAAGACAGTGAGAGAGAGAGAGCGAGAGAAAGCCCAGCTGCAGACCCTATCCTGTTTACTTGTACAATGTGTGCTTTGTGAGGCCCAGTCTGAAAAGAGAAGGGCCAAGATCTGACTGTTACACACTGGGAAGGATGAAAATGAGGGGGAGTTCTTCACTTCACAACCCTAACACAGCACCAACGCACAGACTGTATGGGAAGTGTATTGCGATTCAAACATACACACAAAGACTCGCAAGTTCTCACACAGACAAGCGGACAGTTACAGATACACGCAAAGGCTGAACAGGCCGAACAGCGCGTGCTTTCTCTTACATTGACACACGCACGCACGTGCACAACGCAGAACAATGCCTTCCATTTGAGACCAATGCTGGTAGAGTCATCGGGTTCGGGTTGAGCAAAGTCTGCCTGAGAATCATTAGCAAATGAGGTGCAAATTATTGGAACAGAAGAAATGAAACAATGTGTCAGTGTGGCTTTTCGGTTGCAAATGCAAATGCTGCTGATTTACATGGAGAGTATATGCAGATAAAGCATTCTGAGCTTGAGCAAAAAAGCCAGTCCATTGTTGGGAACAGAGACAGTACAATGTGACATCTGGATGACCCTGGTAGGATTTTCCTAGATAGGATGGAGGCCAGCTACCATGTTTCAACTGCTGCAGAGAAACAGTAGAAGCGCTAGTCTGGAATTGAACACCAATGAGCTTCAGAATCAAGAAGCCACCCTACCAAAGAACCTACCAGGTGCTTTTCATTGGTTTATCCGATAACTTCTGTATTTTCTGTGTTTAAATCAAAATGTGATGGCCTGTCAGCAGCATGTAACAACTTTGAACGTTTTCTCATTGTGTTCCCAGCAGCCTTTTTGATAACTCTTCACCATGCAGTCAGCTGACAGGAACACTCCCAAGACAGTTGAAAAGTTAACGCCTACATTTATGATGTTTTGGAAAATACATGTATCTACATGTATCTACATGTATCCGCGGGCGCATCCTGTTACGAGCGTCAAAATGTTTCTTATGTAGAAAGTTTAGCCTACTGTTCAGGAAACAAACGTGACAAATTAATTTAATAATATAATTTGTATTTTATGATTTCATCACGTGACATTGCTTCAATAGGCATCCATCACTTAAGCGCTGACAATAAGATGCCTTTATGGGGCTTGTGTCAACATGGGCTGGGGTCCGTGTTTATGTTCAAACAGCCATTGCTTAATAGTTCGCGCCACAGAACATTCCATTGTCGTGTTGCGACACGATTTTGTACTGTACATTGTGTCCCCGAGATGGAAGACATCATCTACATCTCCTCCAGACCCCCCCACATGTGAACAAGTGCGAGCGCGCACACACACATCAACAAAGATTACACACAAACGGTTTGATCAAGAAAAACTCGATTTACTGGTTCCTCTTGGCACGGAAGAACGAGTTAAAGCCAACATGTTCTCTACAGGCTTCACATCTGACTACCTTAAAGTGATCTGGAGATTGAGCAATCATGACATGTCAGATGTGGCCGATTATAATTCGGCTCCGTAAGATATAGACCCATGAATATTGCTTAAATGCATCCTTCCTTCTCTACTTAAAGTACTGTACTGTAGGAGTTTATTACACATTCACGTGTTCAATGTATGCGAGTAGTATTTTATTCCTAATTATAAAAACAGTGCGAAACCAGTGACAGCCCATCATCTGTAAATTGTTTATTCAATATCTTCTTTTTAAAGACAAGTGTCACTGCTCGTCCCTGACTTTTTTGGGGTAAAAAAAGAAGAAGAAAAAAATCTCAATGGTTCTTACCTTGGACTGTCACATTAATATTAAAAGATACAGGTTACTTGACAAAATAACATCAAGTGAAAAACCAGAATGTTTCATGAATTAGCTTACATTTGAATAAGTAGCTAACTTAGAACAAGTATTTAATGCAAGCTTTAAGTTGAATTCTAACTTAATTGAATTAAATTCATTTGATTCATTGAAAGTTATCTGCTGCTAAAATGGTCATTCGTGATCAATTCAGAGCAACCCGTCAACTCTTGAATATTGAAGTTCTACTCGGAAACATACCTTCACACAAACACTAAGTCCAAATTCAAGTTCACCTTAACTATAATAGCTACATTTTTTCTACGGATGTGCTTTAATTTATGAGTTCCAAGCAGCTGCCATCTGGTAGCGGGACGAGGCATTAGTTTAACACAAAGTGGCACCAATTACATAGATCTTCTACATACACCTTTAAAGTGCCACTTACCGTCCGAGTCGGGCATGCGGAGGAATTTAATACCATATAACAGCAGAGAAAGAGAGAGATGAGAAAATCCTTGAGCAAGACCTCGCTACTGCGGTTGGAGTACAGAAGCCCTCTAGGTCTACGCTCTAAAACAACCTCTGGAAGATCGAGGGAAACCACTAAGAAACACCCTGCTGCTCACGTGGAATATTGCAACAACAATAACAAGAGCCATGTGTTCTGTAGGGCAGAATGTACTCAAGCAAAGGAATGTGCTACCGTACATGACATTAGAAGCTAGCAGTGAGGATATGAAATGTCCATTGGAACGTCAAATATGTTTTTGTAGCCTCATTTAGGTGCTACGCTGTCATTGTACATTTTAATGCTATAGCACAGTTTGAGGGAAAAGGACATTATAAAACTGTAGGTAAATAAGATGATCATGGTACACTATAAGCATTAAAAACACAATTCACGTTACGAGTTTATCAGATGAAAATGATAAAAACAATAGGACTTTAGGACAAACCCCCTTGGCAGCATGTACTGTTCAGAGTTCCCCCAATATTAATTCAATAAGCTACTATTTAAAAAAAAAAATCTCTGTCTCTAAAACTGCACAACATGCATAAGGAGAGTCAGGATCTCGTTCTAAACATTTGCATATTTCCATAGTTCGAATTCACAAGCTGCTCAGGGATGGGAGCGCAGTGATGTCGAGAAGTTAGCCTCCTTCCGAGTTATTTGAGAGAAACATATACATATTTCTCTCAAATATAGTATATATATATAACATTAAGCCTACTTAGCCTAGTCTGTAAGTATGCAGTTGTTTTTGTTACACGCATGCAACACAGATGGGAATAAAACACAAACCTTACAGATTTAAATTGCAGATGCGTTTTTTTATCCGACACGAAAAGGATGTAGTCAACATGTAGTTTATTGTTATGCAACTGTTCCATCACCTATAGATATGTGCAAATAGTTTTCAAATGGCATTCCTTTTCTAACCAATGAAAACACAGCAGACCTTCATGTGGCCATCCCACTCTCTGTTGGGCGACTTCATTGGACGAGGACATGAAAGAAATCTTGTTGTTGAGAATCAGGCTATTCCTCGTTGAGCGGTAGGCTATGGTCATTAATCTGTTAAATCTGAATCACCGTTACTTAATTTAACGCGCATCATGGCAATGCGTATAAAAAGACATGCTTAATCAAAAGTCGTACTTCAATTTTTTTGAAAATCAGAGGTCAGTCGGGTTATTGCTAAATCACTTCTATTATACTCACTCAAGCTGTCAAGGCAGGCCGGACACTTCATATTCCAACTCCTTAAAATACTTCTTATAGACAGGAGGTTCCTCGATGAACGGTCAATTATTTCAATTAAAATATGCGCTCCATCAAAACCTATCGATCGTGCTCCCGCAAACCATTCTAAGAGTTCACATGGGCGCAGAATAGGACTGTCCCCATTCCCCCCTAAAAGTGGGCCAATGCTTTGCCAACATTTTTTTGTTCGGGTGGCACTGACCCTGCTGCCCGGGGATTGGTCCCCCTCTTCCATGCCATGCAGCGGTGGGCACGAGGCCCAAGGCAGAGCGGGGCACGAGACAGAGTGGAGGACAGCACACAGAGACCTAGTTAAGAGACCCAAACTACTGAATGAGTCTGTCTCAAGTCAAAGGGCTTTGCTAAGGAGTTACAGAATAGATTAAAGCATACATGAGGATTATTTAACTACTTCTAAATTGTGTACAGGTGAAAATGTGGTGTTTCGAATAACTAACAGGTGTTGTTGTTACGGGTGACTTGTTAGGGCTCAAGAATGATATCCAGAAACATCTTTAATTTATCAATTTTAATTTGTAATTGTTCAATGTATGGCCACACATACATTTCCTTTGCACTGTGCAAGATGGGACAGTTACTATGGTGGGATGAAGGCAGGTGGGATATAGGAGATCACAGGGGTCAAAACACAAACATCTCACCCAATCTCTGAGTGACGTCACAGTGAGAATTGCTGACCCCTCTTTCCTTAGCCACTGGCAAAAGCAGAACGCTATGTCCAGCCTTTCTCTGGCTAAACTCGAAGCGTGACAATGACAAGTCTGGAACCATGGGTCGTTTTAAAGAAGGACTATCCGACTGGCTTTGGGGAACAATGCAAGAAAAACACCCTGGTCATCTACACCAAACACCCGGGTTTTTCATTTAGCGCCGCTTACAAAAAAATAAAGTACATTTGGGTACAAAAATAAAATTCAAATTAAAACCATCAACAGGGCCCCACCCATCATTTTTTACTCTCCTTGTCCACAGATACCACAATACATTAGTCACTGGTCACAAAAGTTCACAGCAAAAAAAAAAGGACAAACAGATTAGCCACAAAAGAAAACCAATCCCACAGAGGAGCTTCCATCCGCTGACCTCAACCCATTCTTTAGCCCTAGGTGCTACAATACCTTGTGTGGCAAGGCTAGAAGCTTGGCAAGCAAGAAATGTTGATTCATGGTCTAGATTCACCCTGCGTAACCCTCCGCCACACCGCACGGTCTCTGGCTGGCTCTTGCCCTACGCTCAACAGATAAAAGGGAGGGAGAAGAACATGGAAATCCAAAACACTGCTCTATATATTTATACCAACGGATGTATCTGAGCGTGAATGTGTATTGCGTCCTCTCTTGACACGTATGTACTGGCTGATATCAAACGGTATATGCCTGGTAATGATGTGAACCAGGGGCACTTAAGTTGTGTAGCATTTCCCCCTCGCCTACGACTCCCCCTGACCTTTAGAGGTCGCTCTTGATTGGGGAGTTTGAGAGGGTGTAGGGTGGGGTGGGGGGGTTGATCTGCTACTTCTTATAAGCCCCCCTTTGCCCATATTACTTGCCCCTTTCTTTCCTCTGGCGTTTCACTTTTCCCAACCTCTAAGCTTTTCTTTCCTGACTTCTGCCCAGCTTCCTTTCACAGAGTTGATGTTCCTTGGAGACGCAGATGCAGACAGAGCAACGGAGTGGGAGAGAGAGAGGCAGTGAGTGTGTGATCAGTCGTCCACCATGCCGACCGAGCCCCTCGAACCCTCTCAGCCAATCTCCTTCCACTGCCGGTAGAACTCCACAATGTTCTTCAGCTCCATGCCTGCTGAGGCCACTGCCTGGATGGCAGACTGTTTCCACGGAGACCGAGGGAGAAGATAAATAAAATCATAAAGGTTGTTAACCCTCGCCCCCGGATAAATCTCAGCGCTGACATCGACGTTGATTCAACTCTGGTCAATAAAAACGGTCAGTTCTTTGTTTAAAAAGCGAACAAAAGAACAACCTTGCTCTAGGGTAGTACAAAGAGTAGAATTTGTACAGAAAGACAACATAATACACAACTTTACTGTTGGTGTTTTGTCTCCGTCACGACTCACTGGTCCACAAATCTCGGGTTGATCACAAAACCAAAGCAGTGGAACTAGGACACTAGTCTAGTCCAGCCCATCTTTTGGGTCACTGACCTTCATAGGTGCAGATCTGGTACCGAGGTCTTCCACTGGGTGTCCAGTCAGTATGGTTACCATGCCAGCAGTGTCCTCCTCTCCATTACTCTGGGAAACAGTTAGCTGGCGACAGCTGTCCACCATCTTGTACAGATGCCTTGACAAAGCAGAGATCACAGTTTTACATTTGAATGTAGCCTAGCCAACCGGAGAAGAGTCACAGTAAGTCTGAAGTGAAGCTGCTGACGGTATAGCATAAGAACCAGTGATATCAGTAGAAAACGCTAGATTCTATCTTCCATGCTAGTCCTTTTATGAGAGTGCTGGCTTCAAGAGCCTGTTCTGTGAGTCTGCCACTGCCTGTCTGTAACGTGAGGTGGACACTCATTTAGGTCAGGGTTTTCATCCTCTCAATTCATAACAGGACAGTCGGAGGACAGTCAGAGGACGTATTCAGGACGTTTTGTACGGAGACTGACAAGGACGTAAGAGAGGCTGTGGAACAGAAGCGGGAGTGTGTGTCGGGTCTTACCAGGCTTCCATGTCCTGCCGTTTCAGTTTGTCTCTCTCGAAACTCCGCCCAGACTCCTTCTGACAGCGAATGTACCTGAGGTGAAGTTGTGGGTGGAGGGAGGGTGTGGAAAAAGAGGTTAGCATTCAGAGCAGTTGACTTACAGTAAGGTCTTCTGAGTGCTTCCCTAAAAACCCAAGATAAGGAAAGCATTAAGCAATGCTTTTAGATGTCACTGGGAAATGCACATCATTCGTTTGTGTGAGATCTATACTTGTAAAAGTGCTCTCCCAACACGTACCGGTTGCCCTTCCGAAACTCCGACTCCAGAAAGCGGATCCCGTCCCTCGCGCCCGGGTTCTCTTTCTTCAGAACGTCCAAGCCGTCAATCACTGAAACGCATTAAGAATCAACACGGTCCCCCGCATCCAAATATGCAAAGGCCTATCTGTTCCAAACAGCACAGTAGGGGGAAACTGCCAAGCGACGTTCCGGCCAAGGGTGAAGAAAGCAAGTCGGCGCTCACCTGTACGTGGGATGATGATGATGAAGCAGCCGCTGCCGGCCAGCTGCCTGATGAGGGTGAGGTGCTGGCTGAGAGCTGCAGAGTCGGGGACCAGGTACGGGGACATAGAGGACTGGGCCTTGGGCTGCTGCAGACTGCCCTCTAGCTGGGACACCTCCAACTGCAAGAGGAGAGCCGGGGGAGGGGACACGTGAAAGGATGGGATGAGTCAGCTGCCGGTTGGGAAGCTGGAGAGGAGGAAGGGGGTTGTGGGTGGTGGATGTCTGGGGCAGGAGGGAGGGGGACGCAGACCTGCAGGCGAAGCTGGGCCATGTCTCTCATCAGGCGGTTTCGGCGAGCTTCCTCCTCAGCCTGGACACACACACACACACACGGAAGGAATGGAGGTTTTCTACACTTCAGCAAGACAGTTACATCTTCATTCACGCTTAATCCTTGTGCTGCCTTAGGGTCAATGTGACTCACCGTTTTGTACCACAATGGTGGGTCCCAGTGACCCAAATGCACCACAATATAAAATATGCACATACAAATGTTAATACCTGGATACCTGTGACATACCCTTTCATCAATTACAAAAACGTAATACTGCCAAAATGCCTCAAAGGTAATTAGTCCATGAAGGTTCCTCACCATGCGGAACTGGGCCTTGGCCTGTTGGACCAGGTTGTCCTGCTCTGATTGGCTGATGCTTGTAAAGATGCCCAACTCCGGGTTAAAGTGAAGCACGTTACCCTGGAGACCAGTGAGGAAGTGGCCGAAACTACGGATGCAGCACACGCGCACCACACACTAGGAGAGAGACAGAGAGAGAGACGGAGACAGAGAGACAGAGAGGGGGGGGGGGGGTGAAAGAGAGGGAGGGATGGAGGAAGAGAAAGAGAGAGGGAGAGACCAGTATAGACGGTGAGTTACAGAGGAATATGGGTGATCTATGAGAAACCAGTGACAAGAAGCAACCAATGGGAAGGAGGTGAGCACAATGGATTGTAAAAAGGTCCAATCAGGTTGGACCTGAGGTCTAATGGCTCTAGGCTCTTCACTACAATGTGTGCTGGAATTTCCAACTGAATATTTAGTAGTATCCCCATCAAGTTAATCTTATCATCACTTATTAATAACATATATTCATACATCATTTATCTGAACAACAGTGTCTTCTTGATATATGATATCCTACTTTTGAAGACTCATTTATGACGTTACCAACCACTTACCCACAAGGGAATTTGTAATGCAAAGTCTCCTGCTATAAGTACTGGCAATGAAAAGCTTGACGTAGCCCACTTGTAAATCGATGTAACTGAATCCTGTTTGCCAAATAATTGAAGCAATTTGTTGGCACAGTAAGCAAGCACATGTTGTCCTACTGTTTAATCCAACTTTTGGAAAAGAGAAGATTCCTTCGCATGAATATTAAAGTAGAAACTTTAACTTTGGGCAAACTGAAGTACGACTGTTTGGCACTTTCATGGAAGTAGTTTCCACACTTAAAAAAAAAAAAAGTTGTCAGAGGCTTGGCACAATATATATTTATAATTCATAACGTGTGCGGTCTGGCATCTGTGTATGCGCACACATCTACGGCAGTCAGCATATGGAAACAGTAGGAGAGACAGGTGTGTGTGTGCTTGTGTGTTGGTACCTCTTGTACAGGGCTGAGCGAGGGTCTGGGCCGGTGGAAGTCAAGGCGGCGGTGGGCCAGGCTGAGGGCAGGCAGGTGGTGCAGGGCCAGGTCCTCAGGCAGCAACACGCTCTGCACCAGACCAGCCTGCTCACACTCACCAAGCAGCTCCCTCACCTCAGCGTTCAGCCCCAGCTCTGCAACAGCAACAGAGAGGGGTGAGAGAGGGGGGGATGATAGAGAGAGGAGGGAGTTGATAGAGAGAGGGGGAAGAGAGAGGGGAATGACAGAAAGAGAGGTGGGGGGGTGATGAGAGAGAGAGAGAGGGGAGCGTGTGAGAGATAGAGAGATGTGGGGGGGTAATGAGAGAGCAAGCCAATCGCAATCAACTGTGCCCTTAGAGGTTACCCATGTATCATTTGAACTTGGAAAGGGGGGAGAGAGAGAGATGGAAAGTGAAGGAATACAGATGGAAAAGACAGAGACAAGCTTGGCTTATAAAACTAACCTGCTTCCAGCATCTTACTCCCATCTGGCAGAAGGTTGAGCAGCACTGACAGTCTGTTCCACAGGCTTTGAGAACTCTACACGGACAGAAAAGCAGAGGACCTTGTACAGCACCTTATCAACGCATGACTTGAATTGAGGACATTCTGACATGACGGTCATCCTTTACCTGTGCACACATGAGTATAATATCTGTGTTTGTCCTCAGCCAATCCACAAACACCTTGACCACCTGGATGAGGCCCTGATTGGTCAGAATCTCGAGTCTCTCGGATAGGGTTTTCTCGCTGGGCACTGATTGGGTGCTGTGCTGGCTGCCTTCTGAATCCGAATCCAAGTCTGCGGTTGAACAAAATGTTTAAAAAAGGCAACAATTTACACTTGTGTTCAGGTTACAATATAACTACATAAGTACTGTGCGTTGTGTAATGTAACAAACAGAGCGAGGTGTAGTTCATGTTGCCACTTTGTCGAACAGGAAGCGGAATTACTAGGTTACCGTTGTCGTTGGTTCCGTTGGCAGTCCCAGGGCAGGCGTCGCTAGTAGCATCTCTAGGAGTAGGTGTGGTCTCCAGGGAGGGGCCCGCAGAGTGGTTGGGGTCAGAGGGGGCCGGGGCAGCTGAGGTGGAGCCTTGAGGGCGGACCAGCATGTTGCTGAAGGTGGGAGCCAGGCGGAAACAGCGCTTGGCCTGGAAGAGCTGCGAGGACATGGCCTGGAGGTTGCTGCTGATGCTGGGGTCGCTGCAGGGCAGCAGGGGCCCATTGGTGGCCGGAGGGCTGCTCCCATCCCCTTCTTCACGGGAGCTGGTCCGCTCCTTGTCGTCCGACGCCTCTCGGGGCTGCCCTTCCAGGTTCTCTGCACCCTCCGGGTTTTCCGCATCCTCCATGTCCTCCAAGTCGGAGCGGGACTCCTGGCTGTTCATGTCCGAGTCCGTCTCCACGTCGAACGCCGTGCCCCCCTCTTCCTCCTCCTCTTCCTCCTCGGAGCCGCTCTCCCAGCTGCCCTGCTGGGGCAGGGGATCCCTCTTCCCCTCCTTGATCAGAGAGGAGGCCTCCAGTGCAGGGTTGCTGACATCAGCGTGGCCTGGCCTCATCTCGTCTTCGTCCTCCTCCTCTTCGTCACTCTCGAATCCTTCGCTGAGGTCGCTTTCGTCCTCCTTGCGTGCGGTGCAGCGGCGGCGACGCAGGCGCGACAGCCGGGTGTACTTCTTCTTGTTCTGCTGCTTCTCCTCCTCGGACTTCCTGTGCTCGCCGGCTGCGCTCCCGCCTGTCCGGGAGCCACTCCTGGGACGAGCCCTCCCCTGCTCGCCCGCCTCCTCCTCCTCCTCTGGCTCCAGAGAGCCATTCTGCAGAGGCTTGTCCTCAGGGGCCAGGGCCTGGGACAGGTCTCTCATCTCAGCGTCATCTAGAGCGGACACACAGACACAACACAAAAAAAGTGTTGGCAAATTGTTGAGATGCATCATACTACGCATCACATTTAGCTAAACTGGGCTTTTAAAATTCTTTTATCAACATTTGACTACATTTAAGGCAATATGTGAGGGTGGCCTGAAATGTCCGGGTTGCCAGGTTTGCCAGTCTTACCGGTGTTGTCTGTGTGCAGCGCGGGCACTTGGCTATCTCCTTCCTCCAGCTCAGCTTGGAGTCGGATGTTGACATGGTTTACCAGGTGGGAGAACAGAGCCAGGGTGAAAGCTATGGACGCGCTGTACTGCTTCGACCCTGCGGAGGAGTTCCGTACAACTTTAGTCCGAATGAAAGCAAACACTATCTAACCCTTTTCTCTCCTATGAACTCCTTTCAGAACTTCAAAATGTCCTTTACTGCTTGCTCAGGAGACAGACCCCTTTACCACTATGCTATGGTTTATACCACTTTTGAAGATACTGACCTCCCCTTTTAAGACTGTGCACCACCATGAGACAGGTGACCACCATCTTGAAGACCAGGGCATCGGGCAGGAGGGCGCAGGCCGCATCATGCGGCTGCTGCTGAGGCTCCTCCTCCTCCTCGCTGGGGGAGTGGCCAGAGTGGGCGTGAGCGGGTGGGGGCAGGTAGAACAGCACCAGGTTGAAGTCCTCCAGCACCGACTGGCACAGTGACGTAAGCTCTGTCTCCATCAGGCTAGGGAGGGGAGGGGGAAGAGAGGAAGAATATGAGGACAAAGCGGACCTCCGAACGACACACACACACACATACAAACACGCAGAGACACCGTTCCAAAACTGTCAGGTCCACAAACACCGCTTGAATGACCCACTGTGGGACATCTATTGCTGTTTTGCTAAAGAGAAATATGTGTGTTGGGGGAGTGTTTAGGACTTGCCTGTTCTTAGGTTGCAGCAGACTCTGGAGGTACATGAAGCTCACCAGGAGCCGCTTGATGTCTTTGGACCTGAGGAAGCACAGCAGTTGAATCTGTATGCAACTCATGCAAGCTAACGTGGTCTGCTATACAGCCGGAAATGAGATGAAAAGGAGTTATTCTGTTTCCTTTCACATTTCTTTTCAATCCATTTCAGCGAACCAAAAACTGCGAGCGGCTACTTTGTTATTTCATTCAGGACTCCAGCGGCTAAATCAAAAATAATCGCTGCACTGTGAAGGGGCGAAATATTTCGCAGCTTTGGACAGTCTGGGAAGTGTGAGGGCTCATACAGGCGTGGACGCCGCTTACCTTTGCCGAGACGGAGACAGCTTCTTCATTTCCTGCTTCTTCACCTGGTGGTACATCTTAGCAGCCTTGTCAAAGAGACGCTTTAGGTTCCCATAAGCCCCCTCAAAAGGACTCTCCGACTGGATACTGTTACAGGAACGGAGCAAAAGAAGTGTGAACATATTCCTGAAAACGACCACACGATTTCCATTTCTTCCACTACACTGATTTGATCATGTTCAGTAATTAATTTTAGAGACATATCCGAATATTCTTCACAAAACTTAAGTAGCCTTTAAATACTGACCAAACACCTTCCACAATATATAAATGGCAATATGTCAAAAATGAACTTCTGCCATAACTGAGATAGAGGTGAAAACAGTATCCAGAGCATCTAGCAAACTGTGTTTGGTTTAATATGGCATAACAGATAGATTCCAGGTGCCTCACCAGCGAAGGTAGTAGTAGGTGGCCTCCACGTTGAAGAACTTACTACCTGCTAAAGTCCCCAACTGATTGAAAGGCATTCCTGTGAAACAAGAATTAATCAGTGAACACATTGTTTTTTGTGTGTAAATTATACATTCACATTTGTATGAATAACTAGCCTATTTCTGATCGTGAAGCACATCAACTCGGCTTAATGCAGGTGTTTCTAGAGAACGGACTATAAAAGACTGGCAGTGCCCTCTTCTGGTCCAAACAGTAGATGAACGTTCATAACCAAGTCTTTTCGACTGACTGCGTGACTGCTACGTGGTTATATCATCATTTAAAAGGAAGTCGATCATGTAAAATCTTCTTATATGTGTGGGTGAATGTCTGTCCGACGTGCCCCAAGAGAAATGAGGCGTGAATCGGACAAAGACACCGAGGGAGGTTGTCCAGACTCACCTACGTGCGGCGTGACCGACAGGGCCTGGTGGTAGAAGCGCTCTGCCAGCAGTTCGGCCTCCACCCCAGCCAGCTCGTTCTGATAGCGCGCTGCAACGGGGAGGGCAAACCGTCACACAACCTCAAAACATCTGCTAGAAACCTATTCCCTTACAACGACCAAGGTGACCTTGGGAATACAGAGGAAAGGCTTATCTGGATCCAGGTACACACATACATACAGGGGATTAAACCCAGCCTAAAACATCTACAAGAAAGGTTGTGTGGATGCGGCCCAAGTATTCTTGCTGATGAAGAGAAGTTGCAATGTGCACGTTGTTACCTAGATCTCCCAGGTACACCAGACAACGATGACAAGCCATCTGTGCCCAGTCCATCTCCTTGGGACTGGCAGACACCGGCTGCTTTCGACCTGCAGGAAACAAGACGCATGCGAATATGCACATGGATTTTGCTATGCGTCATCCACACTTCTAATGACACTCTGCCCACGGGTTTGCAGTGACTGGAACTCAGATTTTTTTTTCCTCCATTTTTTTATGCTGAGGTCCACAACCTACCAATGTCATTTTCCTTCAGGATGAATAAAGTGAACCGAATGACAGAACAACAGCCTGTGCTTCCATTTAAGTGTATGTGTTTCTGAGTGTGGCTCTCACCGATGAGAGGATCTGTGACGTGCGTCCAGTCGATGCAGTCCTGCAGCTCCAGCTGGTAATGAGACTGAATGTAGAGCAGCAAGTGCTGGTAGAATCCTACTCCTGCTATCAGGTGGGTCCTGTAGGCACACTCCAGAGCACTGCGGCTGTGAATGTGCTGCAGGAGGACATCAGGGAGACGAGACAGGGTCAGAGGTGTGTTCACAAAGAAACAGACTAGCTTCTGCAAAGGGGAACCCATAACCCATTTTAAATACGCAAAACATCTAACCCCAGTAAAAACATAGCATAAGCAGACTTGCTCATCCCGAAAGAGATTCAAGATCTGATAACATTGGCAATAAGAGCTCAAGACGCATTCAGGACGAGCGCTGCAGCTGTGGGTCCGAGTTGGTACCTTCTTGTTAGTCTTGATGACTTGGATGACCTCGTAGTAGACCTTCCTCCAGAGAAGCTCCTCGGCCTTGCGACCGTAGTCCACCGGGTGGAGGAACATCAGCTTCACACACAGCTCCCGCAGCCTTCACAGACGTGACACGCAATAAGCACTCGCTCATCAACTCATGAACAACAGGTATTCATCATTTATTTACCCTGCTAAACTCCCCAATTACGGCCATACGGCAGTGGCCTCAGAGGCTGATCAGACAATTGGCGCGTAAGGAAGTGATCGGAAGTGTAGCAAAGCCATAATGCAATCACTCGAATTATTGCATCTCAGCTCATAAATCAAAGAGAAATGGTAATAATTCTCACATCACAGAATGTCACAGCACGCTGTAGTACAGTAGTTGCTAAACACTTCTATAACTACGTACTACAAAAAGCTTCTTAACTCTCAAGGTGGGAGGTAGATTGGCAAACTGATCCTACACATACATATTCCTGGTTCAATGTGCGTGATGTACTTACTTGTTTCGAAGGCTAATGTTCTCAGGTTTGAAAACCTCTCTGTGGGAGGCTTTGCTGCCAATGATCACATCCAGCTTGTGTACAGACTCTACCACAGCCCTAATCAAACAATGGAGAGAGGACATGAACATTATCGGCTATAAATATAACCGTTGGGAATCGTTACTGACAGATTTCCAGTTGTCAACAGTATTACTGTTTCAAGCTAGATTACATACAACTGATTGCTAGACTGCCTTGGTTGTGTGGCATTGAATCGGGCGCCAATTTAGCAATGCAACATAAGGATAGCAACATAAAAGCGACTTCAGCGAGGGAGTTGCCAAGTGTACAGTGCAAGCTCATTTGATTCGCTATCCAATAACAGATTTTCATACTTCTGTTGGCTAGTTTTGGTTGACTGGTTGGTTATATATATGCTAGCTTTACTGGCAGGCTAATAAGGAAATTGCAACCAAATGAGCGTTGAGTCATTGTCATAAGAATGTGGTCAGTCAAGTATGCTATAGTTATAAGCATGACAGCAACCTGTCTTTCTATCTGAAGTTGACCAATTTAGTTCTTCGAACTGGCTTGGTAGCAAGCTCGAAAAAAATAATAATGACAGTGTCAAATTTGATTAAACACTGGTTAGTGGCATACCGACTGAAGCAGATGGCTAGAGCTAACGCTGAAAACCTAATATAGTTAGCTATCCACGACGTGAAGGGCCTTGCTAGCTTAGAACTAAGCTAGGAGGTAGCTCGCAGTGCTACGTCTGCTAACGACGTTCAACAGCTTTTAGCCGTTAAGGTAGCTAGCCTGCCAACCAGACGAGTGTACTTACCTGTACAGCCTCTTGATGAGAAGGACCTTTGCCTCCGGCTCATTGTCCTGTCCAGGTCCGCTCATATTAGCTAATTTTAGAGTGATGATTACACACTTCAGTCTTGCATGAGTCTGTTTTCAAACCCTTTCAAAGCCACACTTGACAGGGTTGAGCAGGCTTATTCCCCCGGTAGCAATCGCAAATTAGCACTGTGTTGATTTGCTAGCTAGCGACGCTAAAAAAGCTAATGCTAGTGTATTGGTCTAGCTGTCTTTCCCACTAGCTACCTAACCAAAATTCCCTTTCGTGTCTTGTATATCTTGGCAATACCCCCTCTACCCATCCGTTCGGAAAGCGGGTAGGAGAGGGAGTGCCCGAGTCTATCGCTAATTCCTGGTCAGCTATAATACCCCGATATGTTTCTTGTGTTCTTCCATATTCCTGGCATCGCTACCAGGGCGGCCATTATTGTTCTCAGGCAGTGCCAGACTGCACGAGCAACGCGAGATTACAGCAGTGGCTCTCAAGATTGACGGAGTCTTCTTTTTTCATTTGGATTGGCGGATAGTATCACCTTTTCACTTGTAAAATGTAGTTATGTTCTTTTTTATGGAAACAAATTAGTGAGATAATGTTTAGACATTTCTAAAGGCATAGAATATTCCATGATCAACTTTTAACACCACCGAAATTGGTTGGTTTTTAATATATATTTACATGATAACTGATTGTATTCAGGCTATGGTCTGCACCTTTTCGTATCCCTTACGTGATACGGAATTTTTTTTCTCGGTTTCCAGGAAGTTTTTCCTTGTCTTCCTTAATGGTTATGTTGATGCTGATGTTTGGCCATCTGTGACTGCTTGTAAAAAGTTCTTTAGTCTACAAATACATTTTGATTCAATTTTCTGTGTATGATAGGCCTACAAGCATCAATCTGTGGCAAACGATATAGCAATTCACAATACATTTTTTATATCTCCCATAACATAAATAGCCATTAATAGAAAAGGATATCTGTTTTATTTGATTAATTATTTTTCACCACATAATCAAGTGTTTCAGTCAGCATCTGTCAGTGTCAATGTACATGTAATATACGTTTGTGAAACAGCAGGATTCGCCAGGGCACAAATATGATAAAGAAAAACACTGCATATCTTGTTAAGAATTTAATCATTTGTTTATTTATTAATGTATTTAGGTATTTCTATTTCCAAGATTCACCCACCCGAAAAATATAAATTCCGGCTATTTCAAAAAAGAACTGATGGACTTGTTATTAACCGCATCAAAATAATTAATCAACAAAATCAAGATGGCAATAATCATTATCATTATATCAATAATAATCAAATGATCAGAATATCCACATTCATAACAAATCCATATACAATTGAAATACACTCTTCAACATCACTCAATTTCCATACAACTTCCATTAATATACACAAAAATCCCCGAATATCTGTCCTTTTCAAAACATCAATAGAGAGGTTGGGGGCTATATGGCTTGTCAAGGGATATGAAAATGTGCGACCTATATGTCAAAGATAAAGGGGAGGGGATCTCTGGTTTGAAGGTACACTTACTTTAATAAGAACTTAATGGCAATGGCAAATACATCATCATTAAAACCAGTGTTTCTCTGCATGTAAGGATACTTTAAAAAGTAACGATATAATCTGAACCAATTTTTAGCCTCACAAATGTTAAGAGAAGTCAATAAAAGGCAGAGTTCGGGGAGATAAATAGATACGGGTTGTTTGGATAAATATAGAAATTTAAATGACATTGCAAACATATAATGTACTCATTTCAACTTAAAATCAGATAACCAGGAAGAATCAAAACAATTCCAGGAATTGAAAGAAATGCAGATGGTGGTCACTGGAAATACTGTCTTATTCTATTTAGCTTTATATATATTATGTACAAACATTGCTTGGTCACCCAAATGTATATTTAAAAAATGCCCCTGTTTATGAGATTATGCGAGAGAGGCATATTACGTGTAAAATATCAAAGAATGCAAGTGCTAACTGTAAGTGACAGACCACACTAAAATGTCTGCACAGAAAGTGCATCCTAGTTTTCTTAAACTTTCCATGCCTCAACATCCCTACTTCAAGGAGACATAATAGAGATGTTGAGAGAGATATTAGAGATGGTGAAAAACTATACACTCTGCATACAAACACACCGTATATACACCTAGACATACCATATATACACATTTATCCAGTATATACACAGAGACTGTACACACACTGTATTTACAGACACATACACAACCATTCAATCACTTCAAATATGAGTCTCTAATATCTCTCTCTCTCTATTTTGACATGATTTTCAGTGGTTACAGTAGAGATGGATGGTGACATAAGGATTTTACTGTAGGGTTGTGTGTCAATGGAGTCCATACAAAGAAATAAAAGCAATGTTTTACCATCTGGCTCCAGAATTCTGTCACATCACCACTGAAAAAACTTGGTTACCTCATCTGTGGTCAACTAAGCTCATATCGTAGACTGAGATAGATCAACTCAAATCAGAGGGTAAGGTTGTCTTCATCCAGGGAATTTCAAATCGTCCATTAATGGAGAGCTCCACGGCGATTATTAGGTACAAAAACAACATCCATCCTCCATTCTTTCATGATTACCAGAGAGAAATGGAGTGTAGGTAACAGCAACGTGCAAATCGTTGTGAGGGGAGCAGGTAAAACAACCATTTCTTTGTTAGTTTTGTTCACAATCCAAGGGCAATCACTCTCCACAAAAGGGCAATGTTCCATAAGATTGTCGTATGAAAGCTTGGTTGATATAAAATGTTTAATCTATGAACTCTCGTAAGATAGAGGAGTTTGTCATTAATAAATAAATACATATCTGGGCAGGAACATTTCTACTTTAGAATAAGTTATAGAAATATAAATCATTGCACTGTGTTCATTTCAAAGTTCACTGAAGTAAGACTGAACTTGTTTCACTTGTGTATGTAGACTGTGCATATTTCATTTTAAAGACCTAAAAATATAAAGAACTCAACTTAAAGTACGGATCGCAAAACTAGGATAAAAAGAACATGAGCAGTTTAAACTGTTTAGGAATTGAAAATGTAGGCAAATAATGATTAAGGAGAGTGATCAAAAGATGTTTTTTTTTTTACAAAATGAATGAACCAAGAGATGGGGAGGAGCATTCGAAAATGGGAAACAATAATGGGTAATCTTTACAAACAAATCAATCGTAAAAAAGGAAAGAAGTAGAGCACCTTTGAAATACATCTTTCCCACAGTACAGTATCTCTCGCTCTCTTTCTTGGTTGTAGCTATCTGCCTTCTTGGTGTTTGTTGTCTTTCCTTTTAGTTTGTCAATCCAAAGAGGTTAGTATCATGTCAGTCTGCATAGCTGTTCTTCGCATGCTTGATGAGCCAACAAACCCATTTTGTTGAGATAGTTTTATAAGAAAATCAAATATCCAATCACAAGCGTCAAACACAGGAAATCTAGTCATCCAATCAGAGAGAGAGGGCCCAAATAAAGTCGGGTAAAGAACCCAGCAAATCCTTACATGATCAGCTGTGGTTCTGGACCATCCATTAGACAAGGAGAATGGGACCAGAGCCCCAAGTTCTCCTTTTGTCAGCCAATTGCATCACGAGAAAGCGCTCTTGAGATATGGCCAGGCCATGCTGAGGACTGCCCATGGTGCATCAGCCAATTAGGTTCCAGATTGTCCTCCACGAAGCTGCGTGATTGGCTAGGGGGAGAAAAAGGAGACAGAGAGAGAAGGAACGGAAGGGGTGCTTCATGAGGTGTGATTCAGTTATAACTAGATTTCTTGCTATATGTCTACAGTATATGGATCAACTATCTTATGGCAGTCATTCCATACTTGGAATTATTTCTTTGCTCCTTCTTGTGTAGCTCTGAGGCAATTGCTTGGTTACCTGAGTCTCTCAATTTTCTCTGAGGTATATTCATGATAATTATCTTCTGTCCATCAGTGACCCTGTTGTCCTATATCTTGGAATACTGATGTAATGTGTAGCACATGTTCGCTAATGCACTGAAAATGTAGTCAGCACATAATTATCAATACCACATCTCTTGTTAAAATGTATGAACACTTAAAAATTCAAGAACGTCCAAATTCAATCATGTAAATCCAATGGCCATGTGGAAATGAACGTATGAACTGCCTTTCTAATCTGTCAACCTAATGTCCAGTGTTGGGGTATTACAAACAAGTCAAACTCATGAAAGTGGTTTCCTAAAAATGTTGACAAGAACTGCTTGAAATTCTAAGCAAATCCCGGGCAAGATTGTTGCAGAGCACCACCAATGTGAAGCTAAAAAGACAAAAGCAAAAACAAATTTACATCCAAACAAGGATAACAATGAACAGTCGATACATAAAATGAGAGGGTGTGATTACACAGCACAACAGTGAGTTATCAGAACTCTGACACACAACAATGATATGCCAGAAGTGCACAGTGTAGCGTTTTATGATCAAGAGCCATGCTGGCCACGCCTCCAGGTCTAGATTTCACTGTATGTAGCAATAATCTGCAATACAATCTAATTAAAATCTCAATTATTTCACTTGCACAGTACTTGGAACGCAGGCACTTCAGTTTTAAATTGATGGACTACAGCAAAGAAAAATGGGCAAAACTGGCTACAGACAGTAACTATCCCTTTTAGGCAAATGTAATACTTAACGACACTGACAAAATTTAAATTAAGGGTAAATTAGGACACTTACTTAATGAGAGTCCAATTTAACAAGACCAAACTCTCTCATGTACCACAGCCGTACTATTAACTGAAACAGTAGTTATGTGATTCTGTAAAACAAAAACATATACTAGGCTCAAAGTAACATTTTTAAAGGACAATAATTCCTGTCAGACTGCAACCAATTGTGAAAACATTATGTTGTGACCATATTTACCTGTAAATTCAGGGGGAAAATGTAATGCTGTTAAACTGTCAAACTGTTAAAATCATACGCGATTGTAAGAGTTTCTTTTAGCATTGTGATATCCTTGCACAATTTCCATCTCACCTCCTCTAAACAAACTGGAAGCACACAGACAGACAGAAAGGGTAAACACAGACAGACACATACTCATATATTAAAACAAATGACAATAAACAGATAGAGAAAGATAATTAGACAGTGGCAAATATGAGAGGCAGTGCTATGATAGACACACAGGAGTTGGAAATGGCACTGTTATTTTTATCTTTAGCACCAGTTAATGACACATCGGTTCTGAGATTGAGAAGAGAAAAAAATATGCCTAGTCCGATTCCGGTCTGGTTGTTCATTGTTGACACTTTTGAAAGTGTCTTGTATCATCCGTGGGGCTTGTCTTTGAAATCCAAACACTTAACTGTATCTTGCTTGTCCTAGTATTTATCTCTGACAGGATCTTTTGTGGATATTAATACCGTCACCATATATTTCTTTGATGTTTCGAAAAACCCTGTTGTAATACACTCAAAGGCACTAAGGAAGCCAGACTAAATGATCACTTCTTGACTGATGACATTTAAGAGCTGGCGTTTTCAGGACAGGAAATTAATGGAACTGTTTCCATGGGAATCACTGAATACCACAAGATGGAACATAGCACTATATTCTATTGGCTACTACGAAGTCTTTGGGAAGTGAGACATTCCATAGTGTTTGGTTACATTTGATTCTTTTCTCTTTTTTTGACCACCAACTGGTGACACAGTAAGTTTCCATTTACCTGCTTGGTTAGGTGAATCTACCTGTATGTACATGTTTGCTTCATTTCAACAGTGTACAGTTTGTGAGAATCCTGCCAAGGATATCTAAAGGTTATCATAATCTTGTCCTGCAAGACAGATAGCCTACTGTATTTCGGAAACTAGATCAGGTTTATTTGAAAGCCCTTTAGTCTGGTGTGTTAAGACTGAATGCATTGTACGATGTGTGTACGATAACCACTCCTTCCCACACATTTCTTCTCTCTCTGGCTTGAGCAAAGTAAAATCAATTGGGGAAAATGTGCAAGTCATCACATCCTTCGTTAAAATTGGAGTAAAATGGAAGTCTGTTTTTAGATTGTCTTCTCTCTCTGATTTGATTCTGTGTTGTTTTTGACCTGCTCCGCCTCTTCCTATGCCCAGTCTTGCTGTTGTTTATCCTGTGGTCCCAGTCTAAAAGTAGTCACAGAGGTTGGATGTTTGGTTGCCACGGAGCTCTCCATTCTGACTAGGTTGCAGATGTGGGGTGGGAAGAGAGGGAGGGTTTATGCTTTGGGGGTGGACTCCATTGCGGGGCAAGCTGTGGGAGGAGATGTCCAAGGAGGAGATTCTGGGGGCAGGATCGGTGGTCATTCCTCCTCCTCCCTCTCCACCATCAGTTTTCACACCGGGGTCTGGTGTACCCAGGGAGGAAAGCTGCTCTTCCTAGCAAGACAGAGAGAGAGAGGGAGGGGAGGAGAGGGATAGCAGAGGGGAGAGATGGCAATGGGAGAAGGGACATTCAGAGAAGGGTGTTGCATGTGAAGAGGTGTAAAGTTGGCCGATCCAGGGAAGAGGTAACCAATGGAATATAATGTGTGGAATGTAAACCAGAGAGGGAGTGAGGTGTGAAGAGGATCAAAGTAAAGTACCCCAAAAGTGATTTCAATTTTTGTTATCAAATTGAGGGGAGTGGAAAAAGCATGAAGAAACGATAGTAAATTGTAATTTCACAGTGAGATTGATGTGCAAAGCACAGAAAGATAGGAAATATTGTCATTCTCAAAAAGGGAAAAGATAAAAGCAAATGTGCGCATGAAAGTCAGGAGGTTAGCATAAGCCAGGAGAAGGGAAGCAAGAGAGGAAAACGTAAAGGATGTGACAAAAAAGAGATGGGAGGGACAACAGAGAAACAGAGAGAGAGAGAGAAGAAAATGAGTTACGAAGCCGAGATATGAGATACAGCAATAGAGATGGACAGCATAGGAGACAGGGCACATAGAAAGAGAGGGTGGGAGGAATTACTTAATAACTTCTGAGGATGAACAACAAGGTCAGGGCGTCCTGATCCCGTCATGAAACGGAGATGCGGATATTAGTCAGTGACTAGTGGGTCAAAGAGCCCCAAAAAGTCAAAGTAGACGAAGAGTTGTCATTCTTTGCCAATGAGAAGGTTCTTAACACTTTTGATTGTGAGACATTTAATAAAATAACACACAGGACTACGTTAGAACTGTGAGAATTTCCTTACACAGAGACTATAAAACTTTGAGTTTTCGCCACCTTATTAAACTTTAAAGGTTTTTTGGAGTGTTAGATGAAAGCAAGTTTTTTGGGTTTGACACTGTGCACTACCATGCAGAAAACTTACGAGTAATATAGGAAAGAACTGAATTTAGAATGATGATTAGATTGATGATTAAAATAAGGTGTTGAAGAAGTAAACTCTAACTCATTGCAAAACTACAAAACATCGACAAATCCACCAATCAAAAGTCTAACCCAAACCCATTGTGACCTTCCAGCAATGGCTTTTCATTAATAAAATAAACCTGTGAAACACTGGGTTGGAACTTATGATTGGCGCATGAGTCAAAGTTTGTTTTTTTCATCTATCCTTACCTACACTGGTGCAGAATAGCTTCATTGTATAAACCAGATTCATTTCAGTTATTACTTAAATCAAGCTCTGTGTGCAAGCCGTCAAATCCAGTCTTGTTCAATGCAGTCTGTATTGAAGCAGCAGGAAAAAAAACAGTTGTGTTATTGTGTAAGGCAGATTTGAATACAGTGGGAAAATGGCATTTCTATCCAAAAGCAAGGCTGTAAATATAGTTTGAAGTACGACTATATAAAACTGTTCACCGTAAAACATGCAGGCTCTCCTTGAACGCATGAGCTAACTTATTTGACCATTTAGTTGGAGATGAAAATCGGGTGAAGTCTTATGATGAAAATGAAGCATTGGAGGAGGGAGGGACAGGGGAAAGTATCTTAAGAAGGCTGTAAGATTTTCATCCAGAAGAGAAATGAGTCGGAGGGTTCAAAGCTTAATACTGCAGCATTACATATCTTCACGAGCGTGTCCTTTGAAAGATGATGCTTCCATCTCTAGAAGGCAACCAAAAAGTATCCCAAAAAAAGATTGAGTTGCATACCTTTTCTCTTCTCACTCAGAACCAAATCCACAAAAAAGATGACAGATTTCCCAAGATATTAGAGGTACCTGGTGCTAATAGCTATTTTCCATTTCCGATGCAACCGACAGGACGGGTGGTATGAAGACAATAATTAATAGGGTATCTTTGCCGGTATGAAATAATGATCAAATCTGGTTCACAAATATACGAACAAACCCTCATATTAACCCATATGCCAAACTAAAATCCTTGGTCCAACTCCTGAGAAGCCTGTGTATAAAATATTTCTTGGGTTCATTCAATGAGACTGTGGCTAATAAATTTGAATATGGTGATGGTCATCATCTATGAGGTTCATTCATGAATGCTTTACACTCCAGTTTAAGAGGATCCCACTCAACATTTGCAAGGTCATTATATGGTGGATGGCACATTTTCAGCCCTCATTCCCTGATTCCTAATGATTCATAGTTATATAATAAATTAAAATAACTCAGAAAAACCAACCAAGTGTTGAGTAAAGGACTGTCGCTTGTACCTTCAACAGTTTCTAACTTCCAGAAGAAATGCCCAAGTGGACGCTGAACAGGTTTCACTATACCTACAAAGCACTGTGAAGTACATCGTGAATTCTGACAGATTGCCAATAAGAACACCAGGAAAATGAAATGTGTATCTTGGCAAGATACAATTTCCCCACCAGAACATCACCTCAGTTTATCAAGGCCACTTGCGGAGTAAGATTATTTTCTTGAACTGGATGATTCAAAATGAGATCTGATTCAAGTTAGTGCTGAAGGCAAAATACATTAATTGGACCTGTATTTTTAGGTACGTGGAAACAATAATTCATTATATTTATCCCACACAGAGACCTTAACATGTCACAATAATCAGATATTAACTAATGCATTTATAATTTACTCTTGTGTTTAAGATGATAATGTTGAAAGAAGCACAAATTAAGTGGAAATGGATCGTATACCTGTGCTAAACAATTACCAAGAAAATGTACATCTCAAACTTAAAAGGCGAGATAAACTGTCACATATAGACACAGAACATGTATCAATCTACAAATCAAAGAATAAAACAATAACACGGTGTCGGTGACACACTCGATTCAGTTCACGATGACTAATACATGAGCGTAGGATCCACTAATGTGCCCAGGTGCAATATCAAACCTGTACAAACACATTCACACAGAACTACATAAACATACTCGCACAAAAACACAAAACAGAAATGCACACAAACAGTTAATTTGCAGGGAAGGAACGTGTCAGATACGGAGATTTCCCATAATTCCCGTCATTTATCTCGGGGAGAGGTGGCTGTCGTTGGCTCAAATTGTATGGATGTGTTAATGATTGACTGTGAAGTGTAGCATAGAGACGCAATGTTCTGTGGGTGCGCTTCAGTTCGAACAGCAGTGGCCTAAACTGTTGACTCTATGTGTATGAATGTGCATCCATACCAAACAACTTATCAAGCAAGCAGTGTTTGCAAGTGTGTAAATCAAATATACTCATTTGCACAAATATACATTTTCAAGTTGTTAATGAGAACTACATGAACTACTTTCATGTGAGTGACCATCATTTAAAACCAGCGTATGACAAAATGATCGCCGAAACAAACTGAAACAGCAAAACTGCGTGAGGAGGAGGGTGAAGTCATTGATCATGTGATGAGGGGGATTAGGTTGCCCACACCTAATTGTATCAGAGCTGTGAAATCAATGGCAGACCACAGATTGCTCGCATTTCTCTGCATTTCTATCTAGAATTCCACAATCAAACTGGAAGTTTGATGGCAAATTCTGATGCAAAGTGTTTACAGGAAGTTCTCCGTATGTGACTGAATTTGTGCAAATGATATTGGCAAGTTTGTCTGTGGAGTGTGCTAATAAAATGAGCTCTGTATTGCTTAATGCCAGATGTCTAATGGTGTGTCGATGAGCTTGTGTTAAAAAAAAGTAACCACCCAATGCTCTACGTTCTGCTGTAAAGCATTGCAGCATTTCCTACGTATCCATGCGTATTTTTGAAATAATAATAACAAAAAAAGATAAATGACAAAATACCCACACTAAGAAGTAAGGTCAATAAGAAGGTATGTAAAGCACTATCATGTTGTGTGTTGACTGACTGGTGTGTATCGTCTGGCTTTAAAGATCATTGAAGTGTTCGATTCAGTGTGAGCAGTGCTGCACACAAACAGGGACGCACATGTAGTACAGTGAAGGAATCAAAGCGGAGTATGGATTGATGTAGAGCGGGAGGTCCGTTGAGGTGTATGCTGGTTTGATTACCTGTGCATTCGGGGAGGGACGGGCGCGAGACGGGGCTGCACTAGGATGGATTGACGCCTCCCCTAAGAGAAATCACCGTATCTCATCAACACAGGAGGAGAGATAGAGAGAGGGAAGAGGGCAAGGAAAGTGAAAGAGGGAAGGCAAGGAGTGCACCGTGGGAAGTTAGGGTAGGACGGAGGTGAGGGCTGAGGAGGAGTGGGGACACTCGCCGGCCAAAGGAACAGTACACGTTACATACGGCACAATTATAAAACACAAAAAGACAAACGGCGACCGCACACACACGCTTGCACACACGCGCGCAGAGGCACACGCACACTGTACAAATAGTTACGTAAGAACAGGCCCACATTCACCCTCCAACGCACAACTCGGCAGCCGTAAAACACGAGAAAAACGGATGTTTCACACACATGCTTAAGTTGGAGTCAAGGGTGTTACAGCTTGCGTTGGCAAAGACATCTGCATCTGAAAGCAGTTCAAACATGGTTCATTAATCCACAAGACCTTGAATAGCCAAGTCTCTGTGCTTCTCCGGAAACAACAAAGTTACAAGAGAATGGTAAGTCATGCTACTGCTTAGCATGCAATTATTAACCAGGAAAAATATCAGGCACTCAAGTACATGTGTGTAAATATTAACCAATAAGACAAATAACACCAGAGGACAGACAAATGAACACACGGATACTAACACAAACATAAACAAACTGACATGGAATAATCAGTCATTGACCGAAGACATGACAGATGTAGGATGGGTTGAGATGAAACAGGTACAGTACACCTAACACTCCTTATGCCTGAGACGGTGCATGGAACACAGAAGTAACATCGAGTTGAGAGAGGAATCATGGACAATAAGACCATCCGGTTGCAATGGCCAGTCGATCAATCGTTCATTTATTAATCAATCGTTACATTATTTCTGTTTATATAACCCTTTAGAACCTTTATTAATTTCAATCCCATATCCATCCGAAAGATACTCTCAGGATAATGTTACGATGTGATATCGTGATCGTGTGTATTTCATGTCTAGTATGCTTCAGTGTCTGAATTGACGAATACACAGAACCCAACTCGAGGGAACATCTATACAGTTCATGGATTCCTTTATGACATACTGGATGAGCGGTGCATGTGCATTACACCAAACGACAAGCTTGCTGCAGTGAGAATCTTGAAATGAAATTCTTAGTTTGTGTGTGCGTGTGTGTGTGTGTGTGTGTGTGGGGGGGGGGTGATGTTAGCGCTAAATGGGAGGGTTGGATCTAGGATTTTGGACCTGTGCCTTTGCTGATGTGATCCTTAACAGGATTCTCTGAAGGAGGTCTGATGTTCACTGAATAAATCGATCTCAAAAGTCCTTCCAAATAAGATGTACATATATATAGGATATATATATAGGATATATATGTAGGATTGTGTCTGTTGACTCTGTTTCTCTGCATATTTGTATCATGACCTATGGTTTTGGTAAGAGTAGGCAAGTGGTTTGGGCTCAGCAACAAGGATTTGATTCGAATGGATGGACACAAATCTTGGATGCTCAGAGTCTTGTGAGACACATTGGGGGTTGTTGTACAGCGCGCTCACACATGCACACGCACTCACCCACGCACACATACACTGGAAACGGATATCTTTGCAGCATGACTCATGGTTGAAGGTGGGCGTGTTGGATTAGACATAAGATGGGGCTGGGGTAGAATGTATAGAACGGCCATCACTGTTGATTCTGAAGACTTCCCAGGGCCTCGCAAAGTCCATTCTCTGAACAGAACCTACATAATCTGAACATTGTGTAGAAAAAGGACATAAATGACACCATCATGCTCCAATAATTCCAAAGGTCTCTCGGACCCAGCTCTGGTCACAACCTGGACATTTTGCCATTTTAGCAGACCAACCAATCTGTGGCATAACATGTGGACAATCTTTGCTTTGCAAAAAGACCCAAACACGTTGACACAGCAGCCACTCGAGAACAGAGGGACAAGTCAAGCCAAACAGAGGAAGGGATACACACAGCAAACAGACAAGTTACAATCAAGAGAGAGAGAGGGAGAGAGAGAGGAAGACAGACCTGATCTGCAAATATCCTAGTTTTTGGCTCAATGATGGGTCCTCCCCTGATTTCATCCTCCACAGCCATGAGCCTTGAAATAGAAACACAGAGAGAGAGAGGGAGAGAGAGAGATGGAGAGAGAGAGAGAGAGAGAGAGAAGAGAGAAAAAGAGGGGGCGGAGAGAGAAAGTGATAGAGAAAAAGAGGGGGAGGAAGAGAGAGATAATAGTGAGTTCAAGCAGACACAAAGTCACTAGGCAGCATGAAGGCACTGAGCAGGCACAATTAAAACGGTCATCTTAACAAACATTGGCATGACAGTCTTGTACATTCTCATGCCCCAAAATAGGTTAATTGCGACTATTTTTATTCTCCCCCAAGGGATTTATTGTTGTATTTTTTCCTCCAAATTAGGATGCTTTCAGATACAACCATGGATACCCATGCCTACATTGTAATTGTGATTGTGCAAAGAAAGAAATACATGAATGTTACATTCTGATTATCCCCAGGGAATGGCTGAAAGGCAGCAACATGGGCGTACCACGGCCTCAATCGCAAATCCCGCTGACAACCGTTTCAAAGCGTCTGCTTGCAGGTTTGAGCAAGCTTATTACTGCTGTCCGAGAGGTGCTATTCTTGCAGAGCGTTCGCTTCTTCTTGCTGGTTTCCATGTGAAAAGTGTTTCCTCCAGATAGGGAACAGTGAGCAGTAATTACTGACCCCGTAACCCCCTGGGGTCATCTTCATATGAGGGAAATTCTTCCAACGTGATTTAATTTGGCAGATACAGAAGGTCATTGAAGTCACACGTGAAGTTAGTGCCATATTGGTAAGTCCAGGGTATTGACCAGCTGTTTATTGATAGCAGTATTTTTTTACCATGTGAAAGGTACTTAAAATTTACTATTCACTTCCTGATTGATATTCTAGGATGAACAAAAACAGTTCTCAGTGCTTTGCTTATCATACAAATCATTACTGTTTAATTGTTTAACATCCCCTTTCTGCTCGAGTGACATTACTGTTTAATGCAAATACAGAAATTGATTGGAAAATTGCTGACAAAGGGAATGAATATCCCTGCAATATCCAAAGAAGTGCGTTGAACAGAACACTGACCAATGGTTAATTAATCAAAGAAAAAGGGACATACTGAGTTAAGGACATTATTAACACCTTAGAGCCAATTTAAAGTGGGGAAATAGAGAGCAGTTGTAATTGGTGTTCCTGATGAGATTGCAAATTGCCAATAAATTGAAAGCCACATAGTCAATAGCAGCTAAATATTTGCATTGAGTAGAGCAAAAAAAAAAGGATCGCTTAACACTGATTGTAATTTTCATCGTCACAGCCTCCACTTTGAAATCCTGCCTTAAATTAGCTCAGCTTGTCACCACTCTGGTCATACAGTCTAATGCTTAACATTAATAAATAATGAAAATCCACAGGTGAAGTTTCAAACATAGGCGTTTGGATGTTTTATTCCATAAAGAATGTACATTGTTGATTATTTTACAAAAAAATAAGGGGAATAAAGAACCAAAAGCACTGACAGAAACATTAGCACTGTCTCAAAAACAATGGAATGCCACATGAGTATACAGTAGAATTTTGACATGACTTCAAAAAGGCAGACAGTGATTCACATGGGTGATATGTACCAAAAATAAACCTGTTTATCCATTTACGCTTCAAGTAGTGTGCTTGTGAGGTCAAGTCTTACATGCAGTTAAAACAATGTGGGCATTTATCAACATGAGGTCAGAAGCATGTCATCATGTCTGGATTTGCAGCTACAAAAAAAGAATGCAGGGGACCGAGGTATCAGATTAGGGTCATATATCGTGTGAAGTCACCTTACACATGTACATGGACTGTCAACCCCTACCCTGTGCTGCTATTAGCCATGCCATTCAACATGGCTTTCCTGCACAGTGACTAGCCACAAATCTGATATCATACGTAAGCACTAACAAAGCAATTCTTATGTAATACAATCTATTTAGCCTACAAATGCTTGCTACCAAAAGAAAGGCGGGTATATGATACTGAAACGAAAGCTATAATCTACTTTTCTTGAAGAGATGAGTCAATTGTTGCCCTTTTGTCAATAATTCTTACAGACAAACCATATCATAACTGCATAAAACACCTGACAATTTTCATAGCTCTATCGTTCTTTAACAAACATATATTATTGATCACCAATGTCTCTTGACATCACCATCAGCTGCAAATAAAATCTTAAATCAAGCATTTACAGCAAAATAAGATAGATAAAAATCTTAATGATAACATTAAATAATATCATAGATCATCAATATATTCTAAGGATATCCAACTTGGTCTCTTTTTATGAATTTGATCCTTTTAAACTGTACAAATATGCCTGAATAAAAAAGAGACTTCCCAAACTAATTGTGCAGGACATAAGCTGTAACTATCATATTTACGGCTTGACAGGGTCTGATGTGAAAATATAAATAAGTCATTTATGTTTGTAAGGTTAAACTGATACTGTCAACGGCACCAGGTAAAAGCCTTGAATGAAACAAGAATTCAGCGATATGACAGAAGCATAAGCAGTGGATGCAAAAGAAGAGTGAAGTTAGACTAGGCCATCGATCCACTGAGGGAATCCACTTTTTTCGTTTTATGTTAAAGATTTTGCATTGTTTTCACATGGTATAGAGTGTCTGGACATGCTTCTCAAAACATAGGGTGCTCCACTGTTTTTACCTTGGTCGTATTGTGCGAAGCAGAGCACCCCGTTGGCTTTCAGAGGATCAATCAAACTTTTTGGGCAAACTTGGTGCCTAAAATATGTAAGGCACTCCTTTTTGTCCAAATGCTTCTTTACCATATGAACACAAGTGAATTAAAAAGATGCACAGGCCTTTATGAGAAGGTGAACTTCTATCTATACACATTTCTTTGTATTTGTAGTGGGTCGGCTACTTATGGCACCATTAATTTGCTGATTCTACCTTTTAGTGCAGATGTACCGTAATCATGTACAGTATGGAGTAGGTACTGTAGGCAATACGTTTGAGTATGTATAGTTATAGTATGTATAGTAGCCTATGTATGTATATAATGTACTATATGTGCCTGAGTGCATACATGTTCCGCAAATATACCGTCCAATTTTTATATTCATAAAGATGGTCTAATTCCAACTATTATTGCACATATCTTTCAAAAAGAATTTGCTATTGCAGTAGATTAAAATAGTCACAATTTATAATAATTTCATTGATAATATTACAATAGATTTCACAAATAGTTTCTTAATAGATTATTACTAGTATGGCTCATACAACACAGACTTCGAAAGGCTATGGGTAACATTTTCAAAAATAGTTAATTACGCTGTACAATCTGTCACCTTCCCTTCAAAAACAACACTTACACAGCACTCCAGCAACCAAGAGAATTCAGATGAGTTCAGATCTAACAGCCGAGATGAGACGAAACTAGCCAGTCGGAAAATCGTTTGGCAAAACGCAGCTCAGATCACAATGTTAGGAAAGAGATAAAGCTCAATTTGGCAGGCTAGCCAGATTGCCCTTAAGAAGACAAGTGTTGACATCAACTAACATATGCTAGGTGATCCAGATAGTCAAGCAGTAAAGATAGTTATGGGCTAACAGATTACTTGAAAAACAATCTGTATTGCCTGTCAGTGCTTTGCTACGATTTGTCATTATTGACGTGAGACGGTTTGAATATAGGTAGTTTCGATAAAGGAAAAGGTACAATACCGTCTCATTTCGTCTTATGGCAGCTGTTAGTCCCAGACTGGATTAAGCAGACGAAAAAGCTTTCACACAATATCTAAATATCCTAGTTTTCGGAATTAATGGTTAATGAGATCTGAAAAGCATCATGAAAAGTTATGTTGTGTGTGTAAATTAGACCTCCAAAAGAATGTCCTTTTGGAGGTCTAATGATCCAATCGCTGCAAGCTGAATTTACAATTGATCAACAACTGGACAAGTTCACTGCCACACATTTTACCTCTCTCACAGTCTGCCAGATGTTATAGAAGTATGTAGGACAAAATCCTAATGTGAGATTGGCTTTCGGAACTCCAACTCCTTTTGTTATCAGTGCAAGTATCCGTGTGAAAGTCCAAGTTGTGCATGCAGATCTCAAGTTCGCATTTACTGTCTACATGTTTGAAATGTCACATAACTCCTTACTGTGGCACTCTACTTTTACGAAGGAGTCTTGTTTGAACATCACAGAAGCTCAGTGACCAAATAGTATCACTTCATGAAGGACACTGACTTCCTCTTCAGCGCTAAGGGAAAGATAACTAATCTATTGTCTGTGTTAAGACTACAAAGTGTTGTTGCTCCACCGAGTTATACAATGGTCTTAGCTTTTCAAACGAGGTTATAGTCCCCTCTAGCATTCTTATGGAAACCTCGTTTGATGGTTCCACTGCTGAAGTCCTTCAGTGCACATGATTGTGATAGATCACTTGGATCTTAAATGGAAGAACTAGCATCATGGTCCTGTACTTGCTTTGTCCTTCTTGCAAGCTTTTCTGTCATTAACACCACTGGCGGAATATGCCTTTTAGGTTCCAAAGGGATGTCATTGCGCAAACTGCTTCACAAAGTGCAGATCAAGTTTGAATCACATGACGTCAATTCTTAATCCTCAGTTGTGCTTTTAAAATGCAATCTGTTGGAAGAGTCAGTCACAGTCGAAGATAATAGGACTAATCTCTACATATAATGCAGAAACTATTGGGGGGAAAAAATTGATCAACAGTTTCTATTTGTTGATTCAAAATGGCTGCCGTAGGGTGCAATAGCACAGAGTCTAGAGATCTTATGAACAGAGTTAGTGTTTGGGGGCTTATGGATGGGATGTGCTCCATAAAAGATGGTCAGGTTCGGTTCTTCATTCCACTTCTTCTTCCCTGAAATGGATTAGAAGTGGCAATATTCTCTGTGACAATCTATCGATGATATATTATCAATTGTGGACTACAAAAGTATTTATGATTTGATTTAATGCGCAAAATCTTGCGGTAGAATGTATAGAATGTACCATCAACTGGTTTCATTCGTCATTGACGAAGGAAAACATGATTTTGTTTTAGACAGGGTAATTAAACAGGTGCCTTTGTGTACCTTCCCAGTTACCAAAATACATGATTTTAAATTCAAGATCATCTATCGCTAGAATTCTTCAGGTCAATGATGAATGTTATTTTTGTATGATGGGCTTGTCATGAAAAAAAACAAAAAACTTTTATTTGACTAAACATCGTAACAGCAAGTATACTGGAGGAAGTTAGCTGCGGTATCTCTAGCACTTTGGCATCAACTTTTGATGTCAAAGTTGGAATGTAAAAGAAGAATTTATGATAATGCCCCATTGTTTAACTACTGAAAAGCACCACTTTCCTGTGGAAGATTGTCTGCACTCTGTACAAGTCACCGGATTTGTAAAGCAAAGGTATTCTGATGCCATTGTAAACCAAAGCCATGAAAACTACTCTTCTAAAAGATATTCCTTCTCTCTTATTTGTCTATGTGTCACCCTCTTTCTTCCAGGGATGTCTATGAGCGGTGGTGTGCGCCCCCCTGGAATCACTTTGCAAGACAATGTCCCAGTCAATTTATACAATGATGTATTAAGGAGTCACTGAAATTGGCAGTCATTAACCTTTGAAAACAGTATGTGCACCCTCCGCCCCTCTATTTACCTGCTAATTATTCCTTTAATTTGGGAGTCTTTCTCCACCTGCTGTTGCCGTAGCCTCCTCTCGCTATCCTCCAGCCGATTCTGGTACTGCATGAGGATCTTACTGGTCTGCTGCTCTTGGGAGACCAGTCTCCTCTCATATTCCTCCAGCTTCTTGTGTGACATCACCAGGCGTTCCTTCAGGGAATGGATTTCCTCCTCGTACTCCTTCACCTGAGGTCGTGAGGAAGAAGGGAGGAAAGAATAAACGAAGGTAGGAGAACATGGCGACGCAGATACAGCAGAGGTGACTCAGAGTTTATTGTCTCGTCGTGATATACTTTGGTGCAGGAACATAGTCAAGGAGTGAAACCGAACAAAGATCTCAAGGTAGCACACGTTTCTATTTATTATGACGTATGCACATTGACTATATTTAGTTATCAATCGTAAACGTTGAAATACTTTCGGAGTGCCTTAGTATGACTCGTGTGAGCTAAAAGTTTGAGTACGTCAGGTGTTATTCAGGTTCATCCTTAGAGACTTCTCTTTAAATAATTCATTAACTAGCATCTCCTTGCCATCTGTTCTGTACTGATATGACTTGCATTTCCTTGACATCTGCACCCCATATTAAAGGAGCCATAGTTGAAGATATGACTCAGACCATTTCTACACTAGCGTTGTCTCAGTGTCAGGTAGATTAGTCAGAGCTTCATTTACACAACACAATAACATGTCTTGAAGTGAACTAATCGTGTGGAATGGTAGATTCTGGTCTGTCAAAAGCCTAATAAACTCAGAGCTTGACAAGATTGTTGGCAATTATTCGTGAAAATCCGGCGCCAGAAACCCACCCTGTCCATGCGGGACTCGTCCATGCTCTTGGAGTACTCTTTCAGCTTGAAATCCTCACGGTCGATCCGTGAACTCTCAATGTCTGCTGAAAGGTGAGGCATGTTGGAGACCCAGGCCACTGTTCTCTCATTGGCTGGCGTTGGGGGGTTGAGGGTAGAGGGTGACTGGGAACCCTGGGTAGAGGAAAACTCCATATAAATATAAGAATTCATTGTACTGGCCATCTAAGAGGCAGCATTGAACATGTGTGTGGCGACATGATCGATGCTGAGTCAAGCCGCAGGGATTGTACCTGTTTGCTGATGGATGGTTTAAGCAGATGCTGTTGTTGTGGCTGTTGCTGCTGCTGTTGTGGTGATTGCTGTGTGGACTGATTGGCGCCCCCCTGTGGACTTTGGCTCTCCCTGACAGAGCTCTGCTGGTGCGGCAGTCCAGGGGCTGTGTTATCTTTGACGGACAGCTGTTGCCGTGGCGCCGGTTGCCGGCCCCCATAGCCTGACTCTGGTGATTGGAGCAGGTTGCCACTAGGTGGCCGCGTTTTTGCAGGAGGGGCAGGTGCGGCAGCGGCACTGACGGACAACTGATGTGAGGTCTGTGATTTGACACGCTGAGCAGGAGGCGGGGCCATGGAACTCTGGCGCACAGGTTGAACTGTGGAGGGGGGAGTGGCCAGAGAAGAGTGGGACGTGCCTGTCTGTGCTGCCATCATCTGATGTTGTTGCTGGAGATTATCCTAACCGAGAGAGTAAGAGAACACAAACATTGAAATGATTTGCCAAACAATCCTTATAATACCTCCTTTTACCGAATCCACAACTGGTCTGTCTGTGTTTCCCTACATAATGACCCGACATTATTGATGCTGCTGACAATAGCAATACAGACCGCCTTTCCCACTTACCTGCACATGCATGGACATCTGCCGCCTCCCATAGTCAGCCCTGCTGTACTCATCGCTGTAGCTGTGCGAATGAATGATGCTGGGCTGTCCTAGGTGGCCTGGAGTGGGCCTGAGGGTGGACAGGTCCTCACTGCGGGAAAACCCGCCATGGGCAAACTGGGGGATATAGGCTGGGTGCGAGGGCTCTGGCTCTGGGGCCAGGAGGAGGGGCGGAGGAGGCTGGGCTCGGCTGTGCTGGTGGTGGAGCTGCTGCGGCCCGTCAGCCGTGGCCAGGTGGAAGAGGGGGTTCTGGAAGGAAAGCGGGTAGCGCATGGCGGCTGCCTGCTGCTGCTGCTGCTGGGACAGCGAGTCGGTGGTTGCGCCCATCTGGCTCAGCTGGCTCAGCCGAAGGCCGCCCGACATGCTGGAGCCCCCTGAGCCGGCTGACAGACGGCCGCCGGCCCGCAGCTGGCTGCTCAGGCCTGAGCCGAGGCCTCCTCCCCCACCACCGCTGCTAAGGCCCCCGAAACTGCCCATGCCAGCGAGAGAGGCCTGGGAGGAGTTGAGCATTTCCACCGACTGCAGGTTAGACACGCTGTTCATTCTGGAGTCCTGGAGGTCCATCATAGATACGCTTTTATTGACACTGAGCACCTAGGTAAGGGGGATATAATAGGCTTGTGTGCGCTCCGTTAATCTGCAATGTCAGGTGGCATTCGGATGATAAACAGAGCATGATCTTTCAATGGGGGGATCTCCATCCTCATTCCCCATACAATTTCCCAGAATGCACCACTAAGGTACAAAGTGAGTCATTACAGCGAAGTACATACATCATAATAACATCAACCATCTTTCATTAGCATCCATTTTGAATAGATAAGACTAGTAACTCTCCCACTGCAACTATTCTTTCCTACTTCATTCTACTACCGTCTTAAAGGCTCTGTATAGTCTCAATTTGTTTATCAAAAAAGTTGAAAAAATGAATTTATAAATGATAATGTAAACTGTAAATAGGGAAAGCGAATAATTAAAGTTGATAATTAATTAACTGTCTTGATCCAAACAGCACTGCCTCTGTTGCCTGGGGCAAAGAAATGTTAGTATAATAGGAGAGATATGTGATGATGTCTACCGTTGTTTTTTTTATACGTAAATGGCTGCCCTGGATTCCTTTCCCACATAAATGTATCCGGAAGCTGCTAGGTGTCCCAGTAAAGATGAAATATTATGCAAAGTTTTCAGCGCTTACCAAAAAATTGGAAAGAACATGGTTTCCTGGTAATAATATTCAAAAGGGTTCACAAGTTAGTTTTTTTTGGTTGCTCTGTAAACATTGAAAGGACTTGGAAGAAATAAACAAAATACTAGTTGTATAAAAGAAACTATACAACAGTGCAGGACCTTTAATGAACTACTACTCTCAATCCAAACTCAGGACCTTTAATACGCTACTACTCTAAATCCAAACTCGGGACCTTTAACAAACTACAATTCTAAATTCAAACTAACTGCCAAATCGTCTGTCCTCAAGGTTGAATGAAACCTTCCTCCTTGACTCTGTGGTGGGGAAACTGACCTTAGGGTCCGGTTCTGTGATGTCCGAGCTGCTTGTGCAGTAGGCAGGGCTGGAACGGGCCAGGGGAGGACGGGTCACATAAAAAACGTCTTTGGAGGAGGCTCGTTGTAGATGGTCGCGCTCCTGGAAACTCATCTGAGCTCGGGTCGGCATGTTACCCCCACCGGACACGCCAGAGGTAGGGGAAGGCAAGCGAGTGATGTCTATGGAGCTGGAGAGATGAAATACATATGAATCCACCATTACATCATCAAATCAACCTTCCTCCAGCCCTTTCTTCCTCCTCTTCACTGGTTGCCTACCTATTCAAGTCCCTCATCATAAGGTTTTGGAACTCAGAGGAGACACCCCTGTTGAAGCTAGGCCGGGAGAGCAGCCTTTCCGTTTGTCTCTCCTGGATCCTGTCTGTCTGGTGGCTGGGCTGTCTCTGCAGGTGAGGGTTGCGCAAGGCCATGCTGATGTCGTTCAGGAGACGGGGCAGGGGTCCCAGTTTTATAATGGCATCCTATGGCAGAAAAGAAGCAGCAGACAACGATATCGATGCAAGAGAAAAAGCGGAAATAGGACCACTTTCTTGTGAGCAAGCGATACTCATTCAGTCAAGGGGTCTCCTACCTTGCTGAGCTGGGCCATGACCTCCCACAGCAGGCTGTGCAGTATGGACAGCTCCCTGCCCAGGTCAATGTAGCCCTCGAAGCCCCCTGCGTTGCTCACGCTGTCTAGGTTGGAGATCTCATACAGGAACTGTTGCATGGAGCCCCACTCTATTTCGAGGAACTCGTTCATGAAGCACATGTACTCCTCTTTACTGCCAAACCTGGGAATGAGGTGCGAAAGAGGCACAGTTGTTAAAAAGAACGACTGACGTAAGCGTTTAACGAGACAAGGGAGAAAGCGCTTAGTTCGAGAAACGGCGTGGGCCCGCGTGGGCGGGTCGTGCCAGTGAACTGACTTGGAGAAGTTGGCCAGGTTCTGCACCACTTTGGCGATGAGGGTGAGCGTGCGTGATGTCTGCTCGTCGGGGTACTCCTGGGTGAGGTTGAACAGCGAGGGGGACATGACAGCTGGACACAGGAAGCGCAGGAAGAGGGAGCCGCTGATCAGACGGTCTGCGATGTCCTCCCGCCCCCTCTCTGCACAGCGCACTCGCCAGGATGCAAAGACCTCCTTCAGCTCTCGTGGGAACACACTGTACAGAGGTATTACAGAAATGACTTAAAATGGCTGACACATTTTATCTTGGTGAGTTACTAGATGGCCAATTATTTGAGATTTAGGAGAGCAATTTTTACAGGCTTAAGCACTTGGTAAATTACCAGGTTATTTTAAACATTTAAATCTCCTTCCTAACACTTTCCACACTCTACATTAGAAATATGTTCGGCATACTATTCACTGACCAATGGGAGTTGACAATCTTGCAGAGTGCCAGTTCACAGCACATGCGGAGGTTGGCTTGATGGTCTGGAAGGACCGATGGTGGCGTCCTCATTGGATCCACCTCGCAGTTCTCCTCCGACTCGTACAGTGCCCTTATAAACTCACCTACGGGACACACAATCGCAAACACATCAACTAACTGTTTGCAAACAGTCAACAACGGTATAATCGATAATTCCACAATTGTGGATTTTGTTGTCGCGTGTTTACCTATTGCATCCTTGAGGTACTTATGTCCAATCAGTTTGAGGTACTCTTCTATGGCTTTGGTGGCCAGAGTGTTCTCTCTGAAGATAAGGTGTTCTCGGTCGATGAACCTGTCTACCTCACACATTGCCATGTCGGACAAAAAATCCTGTAAAAGGCAAGATAAGATTTGTAAAAGCCTTTCTTTACACACAAGTTTCAATCCCTTATCATTGGTCAGACTGAATTCTGGACTTTTACTTTGTGTCCCAACACTTCACATTCCAATTTTATCCTCTACAAGCGCATTGTTGATGACAACGGATAAGTTAAAAAAGTAATGATTCAATAAGACCATCTCCGCAATGGATTTCCTGAACATCAACATCTAACCTCACCTTTGCTTTCCCTGTGCTTTGCAGTATGTGCACCAGGGCACAGGCCACCTCCTCCTTGCTCTTGACACTCAGGAGCGGTTCGAGCACGGCACACAGGGTGCGGTAGTTATTAGTGACGTACTCCGCAAACTCCTTATACAACTCCATGGGCAGGATGCTCATGGTCTGGTAGCGGGATTTGAGGCGTAGCGAGGCGTTGATGATCTTGCCCCCTCCTACACCTCCGCCCTTGGCAAGGACACTAGGCTGAATGACGGGGTACCACTGTTCAACAAACTGGCGGCCGGTGATGCTTGAGATAGGGATGCTGACCAGGCCGAGGTAAGTGCTCTTTTCCTGTTTGAAGAAGAAAGAAACGCATGAGAATCGCAGCGGACGCCAGACTCGGCCGTTTGCTACCGATTTGTCTTGTGCTACAAAGGGAAAGGTTCATCTGTCATTATCTTTGATAATAAGCAAAATTGCTGGACCGAGCTGTCGGCCCTGCTGCCGCGATTCATCTCACCTTGCGTCTTTTCTTGTCAGTCTCCTTGTATAGGTGAAGACGGAGGTTGCGGACAGCAGGCAGGTTGTTGAACTCAAAGTGTTCACCCCAGAAGACCGTGTCGGTCCGGGGCTTGCTGGTGGTGCGCGCGTACAGCATGTCATCCAGGCAGAGCTCGCAGTAGTACCGCTTCTTAGCCGGGAGCTCCCGGGCCTCGATAATCCAAAGCTTCAGGACGTTGTCCACCCTCCGACTGTTGTCCTGCAGAGGGTGTGGACAGAGGAAGACAATGGTGACGTCAAGTATAGTTCGATAAAACCAAAGAGGGTTAGGGTTAGGCATAGCCGAGTAAATGTGGAGAAAGGTGATGGGAAAAGAGTTGTAGGAGGGAGGGAGGGAAAGGAAGAAATATTTTAGGAAAGGAAAGAAAGAAGACATTGCAAGCGATAGAATTTGGTAACATGACTGTCGTTTGATGATGAAAGTAGGTGTTTTGAGCAGTTACATCGCAATGCAGTGGAATTGATGGATTCCTGAACATGATCACAAAGATGGAAACGACAGTGCGTTTGTAAGCTCCCATGGGAGAAGAGAGTGCTGCGTTGATTGCAAGGAATGATCTTCCGGTAAAGGGGGCTGAGTCATTTAAACCAGTCTGAAACGCCAGTGGAACAGAAGGCTTGCTGCTCTGCTCTTAATTCTCTATTTAGAAGGCTAAATATATCAGCAATTTTCCTACGCCTTTAGTTCTTAAGTGCTCCATTGGTATGCTGTCTGACAATTGATGCAGCCTTCAAACGCCCAAGAACATATTAGTCTGTTTTACTGTACAAATTTCAATCAGAGGACAGAGCAGAAAGAAACCCAGAGACACCATGTAAAACATTAAGAAACATTCCAGTCCCTCTGTTCATCTCAGTGTCGTTCCGACACGCATCTACTTGGAGATGCAACTGCTGTGTCGAGTCCTTGGAGTTGGGTGATTCAGCCAAGACCCCTGTAGTCCAGGCATCTGGATGAGTTATCCCACGTGAGGTTTCCTCTCAGTTTGACTTTAATAACTTCTCGTCCCTGGTTTACCATCAAAGCTAGTTTTCTATTTCCGGGAAAAGCTTTTCAATAACAGAGGATGGGCTGTTTTTTTAATGGAACTATGAGATCTTTCTGGAGTGAAATTATATTACTTTTTTGTGTTTTTTTATATTTTACTTTTTTTAAACATTTTAATCAGCCAGTTATGACTTGCAAGACCAGTTACCTCTCATGTAAGAAATGTTAGGAAAAGTGCATAGATTTACATCGACTGCAGAACAATCCTGATATTAAAGGAGGTTACAGGAGGGCAAAAGAAGACTATCAAGGCGTGAAATAGAAGGAAGCGATGCAAGAGGAGAAGCACAAAGAGCCACACAAACAGACACCCAACAAGCATTTCCAGTTTCTCCCTTCCTCCTTTTCTTCCTTTTCTCTCACCTTGTTGGGTTTGACGGCTCTCTGAAGATTCTCGATCCATTTGTCTCTCTCTGCAGCTGAACGACAAGCAAAGCACTTGGTTCCCGACGCCGTAGTCACCTGAGGTGAGGGAGCGGTAATATAAACAACCACAACCATTGGTAACTTCGAAGGATGACATGTAGCATAACAGTGTCCTTTAATCAGACAGACTTTTGTCATGTTCTAGTCAGTTAAGGAGAGCAAAGTCAGCCCAAACATTTTTTTCCCTGTCAAATCAACTAGGGACACAGGCTTGTTTTGGGCTGCCAGACGATTTTCCTTTGATATCTCTTCGTAGATAACTCTGTTTAAATACAAAGTCAAACTCGATTAAGTCCTAAAACAGGTACCACTGGAATGACTCGTACTTCTGTAGCATAATCCCATCATACCTAAGATAGCTGTGGTGAATGCTAAATTGGCACAATGCTGGCTCACCTCAAAGCAGTACTCCTGTCCCAGGATGCTCGAGTGGACAGGTTTGATGATGGCGTCCTCATCCAAGGTGAGGTCCAGCGCCTCGGCAGCGCTGCTGGGGGACAGCAAGGACTCATGGGAGTGGGACTCTTTGAAACTCTGCATCAGACGCGTCCTGGGAGATGGCAGAGGACAGCAGAGACATGGGCGAGAGAGGGAACACAGGAACGTTTAGTCACAGCTTTGATTACATCCAGTAAAATACCCTTTTTTTTCTTAGCCGTTTCTCTATAACATCTCACTTTTTGTGATTACAATTAGGAATTGAAAATAAAAGAATGGATGAAGAGGTAAACGCCATAATAGGGCCTCTTCAAAGAGGCTATGGCCCATTGTTTATGTACCAACAATCTCCCCCTAAAAATCCAACTGTAAAACTTAAGAAATCTAACAAGAAAACATCATTAACTTAGGAGGAGAAAAATTATGATAATTTTCCTCTCTGAGCTCAAATTCTTTTTTTTTTTTTAAAAATCTGATGGAAAGAAGTTTACAAACAGCAGGTAGCCCAGTGCAGGTTTTTGATATTTCTTGAAGTCTTATTTAAAGGCTTATTTATTCCCGCGCACACTGGGCGAGCTTAAAAGCAGGTCACTTTCCAAAACGACACGCTTCTCGTCTCACTATGACACTAATTGGTTGTGCTGAAAGAGTCAATGCGTCAGAATTAAATGAGATTAGACTAGCCATGATTCCCACTTCACTGGATTAATTTAGGAATGGATTTTCTCTGTTGACAGTAGAGTGATATCACTTGATGCACCCTTTGCTCGACGAAGGTAGGAATGATATCTCCCTAGCTCTGAACAGATGCAGAGGGTAGGGAGCGACACAGCAGCTGGATAGTCTCTAGCCTGCCTGCTTGCCATGCTCACCCACACTCACTTATACACACCCACGGACACACTCACTTATACACACCCACACACACACTCACTTCCAGGAGGAAACACATGTGCAGAAATTCGCCCACACACATGCACACCCACGCACACTCTTTCTCTCTCTCTCTCTCTCTGACAGATCCACACCCCCAAAGGGGGAAGTTCTCTTGTATGCACACCAAATGATCCCATCGAACACCCACGCACCTGAATGCTGACCAACACACTCAAAACACGCGGCGTACACTCACTCACACACGCACACACACTCACATACACACGCACACTCAGGACAACTAGCTTGACACAAACACACGCTTAGGTACACTCGCACACGCCGATCATCACTGAACTGGCCGATGAGTCGGAATGATAGAGAAGCGGTAGGACCAAACCGTGACAGAGAGAAAACAAGCAGAAGAAGAAGCAAAAAGGAAAGAAAGAGATCCCCTACTATGATGTCCCCGATGCGTCCGACTCTCTCAGCTTCTCCCAGTCTCACTGTTTTTGTATACATTCACTCATATGTGCATCGGATCATTGAATACTGGGGAGTGGGAGAGAGACAGAGAATGAAAAGTGAGAGATGAGGAGAGAGGGAGAGTTAAAAATAGACCCAGAGGAATGAGTCAGAATGAGAGAAATAAAGGAGGAGAGTGGGGGAGGTTGAGAGAGGTAGGACAGCTAGTGTTTGTGAGAGAGGGAGAGAGAGGGAGAGAGAGAGGGAGACAGACAGAGAGAGGGGGAGGAGGAGGGAGGGAAGGCAGGAGGGAGAGAGAAGATCTCTCAGAGGAAATCAAGTTGTTATGTAAACTGTGGGTCCTTTGGAGAAGAAGGGAGAGACGAGGCAAAAGACAGTGTGAGGGGGGGCAGAGAGAGAGAGAGAGAGGGATATTTAATGAACTAAAGGGAGGTAGAGTGTGAGGAGTGGGTAGAGAGAAACATGAAGGGACCACAGAGGAGTGACTGCACGCTGCACCGCATCACGCTTTGCCACACTGACGAGCCTCATCCGTACAAAGATAAACCAATGAGTACAGGGACATTGAACGATAAATTTAAAAAAACTAAAGGGAGTCATTGATGACTGGGTTTACGTATGCAAGCAACTCAATACGAGTCAAACTGACTCCACACCATCACCTGAGCCGTACATAGTCACCATGGTCCAATGTGTTTGAACGTAGAGCACTTTAAGAAGGTAACAAACCAAGCCCGTGCCTTTCACGCAACGCAAAATAGCCTTTAGTCTGGAAAAGTCTGTGGTGCAAGGGTTTGACTTACAGAACTACTCATCCGTTCAGAACTACAGTATGACGATGCTTAAGTCTTGTGTGCTGTCCATTGTCAATAGCATGCTTTGCAATGCAAGCTGCGCCATCATTATTCAGGAGATTTACATTTACATGAACTGTACCGCTGTCGGTACGGCAATCATTTTCAATCACAAGATTATACTACCGAATGACAAGTCCCAGGGTAAGATCACAAGTCCCTCTAAGATCTCTGTCACTCTGTGCTGCAACAGCTGTAAAATATATATCCAATAACCATGCAGAACTACTATACTGCATTCTTGTAGTTTTGAACACCCCTGTGTGTATTTTGTGTTCTGTGTGTATTTAACAGACATCAAGCGATGAATGCAACTGTAACACATGAAACAAGGGGCACCTCAGTGGCTCCCAGTCACTATGGCAACCAAGGCTTTCATCCTGGGGCGAAGGTTCAATTCCAGCCCAGGTCATACTCTGCGTGTCTTCAACTCTTGCTCTCTTCTACATTTCATGTCTCTCTCCGCTATCACAAAAAAGCTGAAAGAGGCCAAAATTTTGTCTCCAAAATGACCAAAATGTAAATATTACCAGGAAGAGTTCTAGAAGTTCTGGAACAAGAAAATGCTAAACTGCTTCCATGAACTACTCCCTTAGCATGTGCCTCCTGTCCTTCCGTTTATTAAAGATCTCCAGTCCTGCGCACAGACCCACACATACACTCCAGGGATATCCCAGGGTATCTTCAGGACAACATAAGTATCGAATATATGATCTCCCTTTCTGCCACACACACACACACACACACACTCGCACACCCAAACGTACCTGTCCTGGTCGGCAACGTACCTGTCCTGGTCGGCACTGCGGAAGCGGGGGAGGATCATGTGGCGGAAGCTGCTGGTTCGGTCCAGTTTGGGCTGACTCTTAGCCCTCTTTATCGAGCCCTTCAGCCTTCTACTGAGGAAGCTCTGCAGCAGCCAGGAACCCCCCACACACATGGAGGTGAGGAACGGGTGAGGGGGACAATTGTAATGAAGGGAGACAGGAAGGGGATGCAGGGTTGGGGTGTGCGGGGCCATGTGTTGGACAGGGAGATGGTTTGTGGAGGTAGGGTTTGATGGTATGGTGATGGACAGGGCGAGAGAGAGAGGTAGTGTGAGAGCAATGTATGTGAGAGGGGTGTCGATGATGCGTATGGAGGAATATGCCAGAGGGCATGTACGCAAAAAAAGGATGAAAAAGGATAAAATAATACAAAACAAATATCATCAAATACAAACATATTCAAATGACGTGAACATATATGAAGTGACATATGTGATTTATAAGAGAAGAGAACAAAAATACACATTCATTATCATCAGTTTCAAGTTGTCGTCTCCTGCAGTGACAAATGTAGTGTCAATAAGTATCCAATAGTGGGGGATGTTGTGCCATGACTTTCCAATGGACAACTTCACCCACTGTGTCATAGTTACAAAAAGCTAAAACATACGCATTACAGTGCAGTTTGTCCTGTCTCTGCTTCCATACATAGTTACCATTCAGTGATTTTGTGTGAAAATAAAATAAGGAAATTTGCTGTGATAGTGAACAAATTGCGTTCACGAAGACATTAGAGCACTAACTTGATGGAATGCAGTGTAATATAGGTCTACACATTGCAACTCTTCATTTGTTCTAAATTTTAGCATACAATATCAATACGTATAAAAATATATACATTGCTAGACAGTAGATTGAAATTTCACTTTAACTCAAGCATCAAGCCTAGACAGTATTCTGTACACGACATCCTCACCAATACAATTTGCTGTGAGAACAGTGATATTCTAAGCATCATTGCAGCAATCACAGTATTGTAACTCACTAACTGCATAATTCAGTCTGTGGATTCCTCTTTGGTCAGACAACTAAAACCATGTAATCTCTTGCATTAGACTAAAGGATATGACATCCACTGGAAGGGATAGTTCGAGTTTCATTAAGCCAGGAAAATCCAATCCAAGGAACACTGGAATCACAGCTAGCCGTGAGCATGTCCATAGCATGAAGCTATTTCTTTACCACAGAGGGGACTGTTGATTGGTGACTGTACCACATACCTCGATGGGGGGCAATGGTGCGATAAACTGTCCCGCCACTGGACTCGAACCGGCAACCCTCCAGTCTGTGCCCCAATAGGAGAGGGGAAGGGAAGGGGTTGCAGGCGAATGGGGCAAGGTAAGGGACAGGGAGGGTGAGAGGGGCAGGGAGCGGGGGAGAGGGGGGGTGCCTGCCCCCTTCTTGCAGGCCTTCTGCTTCTGCTTAGGGGGAAAGGCGTAGTGGTGGTGGTGGTGGGGGAAGGAGGGGGAGACGGTTGGGGAGAGGGCCAAGGGGAGAGAGAAGGGCACCGAGGGGGTGCCGCTGGCACGGCGGCAGGCGTGCGGCGGGGTGGAGCAAGGCAGGGAGAGCGACAAGGAGGGGGGCAGGGAGCGAGGCCGGGAACACGGGGGGTTACTCACGGATTGTCGAAAGGGTTGAGGGGGGGCAGTGGGAGGGGTCTCCATGCTTGGCTGCTTCCCAGTGGCTATGCTCTTCCGCCGGGCGCGAGCGTTATCTGACAGAGAGGAGGCGGAGAGGAGGGGGAAGAAAGGTGAGGGAGGCATTTAATATGGAGGAAACAACACACGGACAGTGAAGAGACGGAGCCGAATGAGGCAGGAACATGTTTATGCAATAAACAGATGTGTGGGGCGAAGCGCATCATAAAATAAAGCCAAACAGGCGGCAAGATAGACAGAGAGAGAGAGGGGGAGGGAGGGAAGCGAGTCAAAGGAAAAGGAAGGAATAAGAGGACAGAGGGCCCCGTCTATCCTCCACCTCGCTGCCCACTCGTCCTCTTTCATCCAGAGGAGGAGGGATGAGACTGAGAGGAGGGGGTGGAGGATAGATGCTTGGCTAGAAGTACAGGCAACTCTCAAGCACATGAGAACACAGTGGTGAAAAGAGAAGATATTAGCAATGGGTGAAAACATGTTGGCCTTCACCTCTCCTACTGTGAGGTGGGGGATGGAAGAGACTGTCGAAAGGGTTGAGGATAGGGGAGTAGTGTGACTGTCACACAGCAACACAGGAAAGCCCACATCCTTAGCTGCAAAGGTGTGTGCGTGCGCCAACGCGTGTGTGCGTGGGAAGGAGTTGGGATGGGGTGGGGGGGAGGGGGGGTTGGTGCCACAAAAACCGCAAAGTACGGATGAAAAAGAGAAAGCAAGCTCGTCTGGCTGCTTTCTGTCTTTTCTGTCTTTCTTTCCAGGTCTGTCCCCCTTATTGTATTGCCTTCCCTTTGCGCGAAAGATCAAGGAGAACCTTCTCATCTTCGAAACTAAAAATATTCACTGTCTCCTCTCTGTCCTCTCTTCCAGCAGACTCTCTCTCTCTCCTTTCCCCATCCCATGTTCTTCCCTGACATTCTTTTATATCTCGGCCCTGAACAGTTTTTCTCTTTTCCTTCCAGCCTCTCCTATCAGACAGACACAGAGAAACACTCCAGCAAACACACTCCTCTCTCCCACGCATCTATTTTACATAATTCATTTATCCCTCTGCATCTCTCCAGCCCCTCATCTTTCTCTTTCTTTCGCTCTTTCTCATTTTGACATCACTTTCCTTTAATTTGGAGTGTAATCTGGTATCTAACTGGTTTCTATCCTTCTCAATCTGTTGGTCTTCATTTCGTCTGGGTTTGTCATTGTTTCCTCTTTATTCACCTTTGAAACATGGCTGACATTGATTTGAGCACTCCTGTCATTCTATTTATTTGAAAAGAAACTAGGAAAAGGCATTACAGGGATTTTCTGTAATTATATCCGTGTATGGGGTTGGGAAGCATGAATTATCACCCGGCAAAGAGTGATCTTTGCAGAGGTTTTCTTGGATCATCAGTTTATCACTGATTAGGTCATTAACTTACATGCAGCATGTTTGTAAACGATACCCGACTCCTTTGATTGAAGTTATTGAAAATGCTGACCTCGAACCCATAATGTTTAGTACCTGGTGATACCGTATGACCTTGTACCACTCTTGCAAAGACCTTTTAATCGCAGCTAGCCTCAATTAGCATGGTGCAGATGTCTGGCACCGCAAAGGAGCTCGTCCTTGTGAACAATTGTTTCTAAAACTAATTACTTTCCCCAGAGCTAGCCGAGTGTTGAAATGAGCACTGGAATTAAGATGGGTTTGGCGTTCCTCCACGCAGCAGCCCTTCTCTGATGGATACTGCTCCGTGGCTTTTGTTAGGTATTCTAGCTGCAGCTGTAAGTTGGTGTACTGTTCAGCCCCTCAGGGTGCGAAAACTTGGGCGTCTTGTTGGAAGTCTGAGAGAAAATAGACTTTATTACATCCTCCAGTGGAGGATTTCATTGCTGTAAAATTCGTTTGATAGTAATTGACCTAGTAGTTCTTTTTTCTTCAAAATCACTCTAAATATGTATAATATCCTACTGCTATGATCACAAATGTCCAAAGGAATAGACGAAGCAGGATATCATCTGTACATCATGACTATACATCAATGTTCTTTTCGAAACAGGTTTTTTGGTCCCTCTAAGGTATTCAGAGATGGTTGTCATGGGTAACCATTCCTGAAAGCTTCGGGTTTTGTGTTCTGATACGATTGGCTGATGTAGCCTTTTGTTCGTTTTTTCAAGTGAACACAACCTTGTTCGACGAAAAGGGGTAACAGGGTCATCGAGGGTCACATTGGTGTAGGTTTACGTCTGGATGTAACTTTCACACACCACAGTTTTCCAAAGGAAGGTACAGACACGACATTGTTGAATCGAAGCAACATTGCAACTAATCATCCTTCACATGATGAACTAATCATCAAGATATCCTGCAAGGTTTTTCTAAGGCATCAAAATCATCATCATTGTTAAGTAAAAAATTTTTTTTTAAATAACTTACTGCCTATAAAATCTGCGTAAGTATGATACATCCAGAACGAATAACCCTTTTCAGTACAATATTTGACTATCGCAAAATTAACATTGCGCGCTATTTTGTTCTCATTATGACTAATTTGGAAATTGCTGAGCAAGGATGTCTGCCCCATTTAAAGATAAAACATTTAATTGCTTTATGTACAAACGGGACTTCGTAACAGTATAGGGATTTCAAGTCACTGTTGTTTGACCTCCATAACTGGATGTTTCAAGGCTGTATGAATACTAACACTGAGTATGTCTTTGTTCCTATTCCTCAGCGGCATCCCAACTCAAGAGAAAAACATGGGAGACGCACAGTGCATGCTAATCTCCCTTCCAGTAATTCACAGGACTGACCACATTAGACAGAGTCTGGAAGGGTTACACGTCACAGTGTGCCAGAAGAAAAGGAACCTCTAAGCAAGACTTGGAGGGACCGTGCTGCTTGACCCTTATGTAAGCTAACCATGCGTATGGTTCTGGATAGTTATCTCGGTAGCTAACCCAAACTGCTGCATTGCCATGGCAAGACTGTCCGTAGCAATGTCAGACGTTGAAAAATGTTCCATACGCTCTAACATGAGGTATATTTAATCCAAGAGTTAAACAGGAGATAGCGGTCACTGAATGGAAGGGGTTTGAGTAGTCTTCCAATGGTCTACGCTCCTTAGAAACCTGCTGTTAGCGCCAGCATAGATTTCACAGCCTCTGGATAGGTGAAAAGGAACGAAATGTGGGAGATTGATACTGTATACCCTCTCCAGCTCATCAGTGACCTACGGCTCTTAAAGACATGGGTAGGAGAGAATGGGCGTACCCTTAAAGGGGAGGACAGGCTCCTGGTGCCCTGCGTGGACTTCTTACGCCAATGGACTGCTCAAATTGATGCCATTAAACATTTCTTTTAGTTATGAAAATTTGGACAACGGTATCCGTAACGAATATTATGTACACTGGATAGGTCCATTTAATTCAATTTGTCACTCAGTCCCTTTTGATGCACACCCTGGCTCTTTATTTAGTTGCCATGGCAACATTCTTCCCAAGTACCTTACATTTGAGTTACAGACATATAACAAAGCCTTGAACAGAGAAGATGCAGGCAAAGACTCAATAAGCAGCTCTGTACTATACTGTATGTAACCAACTGTACATGCTAATATTACATAACAACTAGAATATGACCATCGGGTAAAATATTTGAACAGATCCAGGTGTGTATCACATTATGTGTGATTTTGTATCTGAATTCAGTGTTTGAAGTGAATATACGAAACACTAGTGAAATAGGGGGATGAGAAAAGTGATGATAGCCACAGTCTGCTGCAACCACATCTGCTTTCCCCAAGCATGCACAAGCATGGGGATTATCAGCGAGAATCTGATCATGAATCCATTATGAGCATGCATGCTCCGTGTATTGCAAACAGCCCAGTCATGCATTTCATTTTCTCTGAGCAGCCGACATCTCATACACATGTGTGCACGTATGCACTGGCATGCACATGCATATGTGCCTTTCCTGTATGTGTGTGTGTGTGTGTGTACTTGTGTGTATGTGGAATGGTACACTTGTTCATTGTGAATTTAAATCTGATGTCAAGCCGAAAGCTGAAGATGGAATGTGTGGGTGGCAATAGCTTCCAGCTTAGTCCCTCAGAGAGAGAGAATGAGAGAGAGAGACAGAGAAAGATGCAGGGAGTGAGAGAGAGAGGAGGGGTGGGAGGAAGGGGAGGTAGAGTGTGTGAAAGAGAGTGAGAGGGAAAGAGAGGGGGGTGTAGAGAGAGAGGGACAGAGAGAGAAGAGGGGAGAAAATGAGTGGGAGGGATAGAGTTAGAGATGGGAGTAGAAGGAATGTAAAACGAGCTAGAAAGGCAGAGAGGAGAGGGAGAGAGAGATGGATAGAAAGGAAGAGAGAGAGGGAAAGAGATGGGCAGAGGGAGAGAGGGATGGATAGCCAGGGAAAGAGAGTGAGAGATGGATAGAGGGAGAGAGAAAGAGGAGGAAGGTGAAGAGGAGGAAGAGGAGGATAGAGAGGAAGAGAGCGAAATCGAGGGGGAGAGATAAAGAAGGGGGGACACAGACAGAGAACTCGTAGGAGGAAGAACATACAGCCTACTGTGGAGTAAAAGCAAGATTGAGGTAGAGGAAAATAGAGGGGAGGGAGCAAGCGAGCGAGGAGAGAGGGAGGGAGGGAGCGAGTGAGGAGAGAGGAAGGGAGGCAGCGAGTGAGTGAGAGCCAGCGTATGCGGGACCAGAGAGATTGAGGGAGACTGGAGAGGGAGTGGGTGTCTAAATAGCGCTGAAATGCTCTGAGCCTTTTGTATGTTTGCCTTTGTTTTTATACAATGGGGGTGGGCTTCATTTTACTTCTGATCTGTGAACTGTATCTGGAGTAAAGGACTGCATAACTAATGTTCTGTGCACCACTCCTGTAACTATGTATCAATACCCCCTATTAATGAGTATACTAAGGTCATATTTAATTAAACACAGTTTTTGTACAATTACCAACTGTGGGTACAGGTGACCAATTTCTTCAAATCACTGTACTTTTTTAGAAATCTGTGATTTCTATATTTATCACAAGGGAATGAATGAACTACGTTTCTATCTTTTTATATTGGCCTGGGTTTTGCAATACTGATGATTCAATGACGGTGTGTGACAGTTATAGCATGTATAGTAAAAAAATAAATATTTCTGGTCCGTCACATCAATGTAGTAGGTGTGGTGATGAAGTGAGCTGTGTTCATTTCATGTTTAACTTTTTGAAGTTATATTTCACACGGTCAACTTGATTTAAAAATCCCTTTTGTAAATCCCCCAAACACGTTTTCTACAGCAGTTGTACACCTTGACATCTGTAATCCAGGTAAAGAACACGCCTACAGAATTGACAACTGAATTTTGGGCAATTTCAGTGAAACTATTTTCATTTGAAAATAGTTACACAACTCTTCCACCAAAGACGATGCTAATGTATTTAATTTAGATTAAATTTAGATTTATTTAATGATGTTAGTGCATGTCATTTGATCAATCTTAGTCTAATTATGTCAGATTATGACTTGGACAGAAGGTATGTATATTATAGCTGTTTGGGGGGGTACCGGTGAGGAGAAATTGAAGGAATTGACAGCCATGACAGAGACTAATGCAGGTCCACAGAGTGCCTCTTAAAGTGAACTCAGCAAGATGACATCATCATCATAGTCCACCAGGCGGGTACATATAGAGGAGCGAGAATCAGCCCTCATGCTTCTCAATGATGTCATCAAACTGTAACCTAACTCTTTCTGAATGATAATATGTTCATATACAGAATATGGGGAAATACACACATTATAGGGCATGCAAAAGGACATATTATTAGACAAGTACAGACCAGGTCCTACCTAGGGCAGGTGAAAGGTGTGCTTTGATTCCAGACTTCTAGGGAATTCTTTTGTTGCTATCCAAAGTCGTAGTAAAACCCCTCAATGAAAAAATGTGAAAAGATGAAGCCACACCCAAGAACAACCTTGAAATGGCCACAGCAGAGTTTGTATTCCGCTTGTTTAGAGTTTGTTGGATATTGTTGTCCCGTCTTTTCGCTCACATTCCATGGAGCCCAACGTACTGAAAATCAATATTCCTTAACCTCACGTTGGCACTAAAGTCTAGAAGTAGCGGAATCAATTGGTGTCCATTTAACTATCCATTGACAGCGGTTGTGGCAATGAGTGTGTGCCATGGTATGTGTTCACTGTCAGTGGTGCATTAAAATGTATGAAACTTCTCACTAATTGAGCACAGTATTTTTTTTTACAGAGTTGGTCTACCTCTTAGATCCACCTTTAATGGATAAATATAAATATTTATCTCTGGGAACTCTCAACTCAAATGTTTAATGCCATCAAAGCCACTAAAATATGTTGGTATAAAAGGCAAATGAAGCCAAATAGGTACAGCTAGTATGCACAAACTCTAGATAGGAAATATAAGCAATCTACAGTTTTTTAATATTTAATGCTCAAATACAGTACACACATAAATAAATAATAGGGCTCTTCTACCTTGGCATCAAGAAAAACCCAAGATTTAAAAAAATCTAACTCCTATAGTTTTTCTGAAATGCCATTCTAAAAACATTAACTTTTGATAGGCTATCATTTGACGTGTAAGAGTAGGGGGGTATTTTCAGAGGGTGCAGTGACTAAATGTGCCGCTGTCTTGAAAAAGTGCTATATAGACTTGCGTTTGTCATGACCCAAAAGTGTCTTCGTTGCCAACTGCAGATGATGACAAAGTTGCACCACAATTAATTATCTTGCCTTTTCTTCTCACTAATTAGTATTTAAGAAAACGCGTTTAAATGATTGTAACCGAAAAATCACAGGAGAAGCATCCAAAGCCAGTGACTGTTATAACTCCTCATAGATGTATGGTTCATTTCTCCACCACCTCCTTCCAGCCTCGCTCTCCAGCACAGGCAGCGGCTGTTCCGCGGCAGGCAGTCGCGGTGAGAGCTCTTCGTCCCCGGCCTCTCCCAGACCTCTCGCACCGGTGCCCTCGCCCCCAACCCTCAACACACAATCCTCACGCTGACTTGCAATCCCACTGCCGTTTCCTCGGTAACCTACGGAAAATCCACTATGGCGAATTTCTCTCATGTTTTAGTTGTGATTGTATTTTAGCAATGATTTTAAGGGTGGTTAGCCCTCTGAAGCTCCTACAACAATTTTGTCCAGATGGCGGGAATATTATAGTCTCCAAATGTTTCAATTTAGATATAAAACTAGCCTCCCCCTTGTTGTTTAAGTGCTTGTTTAGAATTTTATACCTATCTCACAGCTGTGTGTATATGCATCTGTGTGTGTGTGAGAGAGCGCGTGTTTGTGTAAATTGGGAGACGCGCAGTTAACGTCTGTATACCAATTATTGCATGCAGGCTGAGCCGCGCGCACTTTGCTGCGCTTGGACAAATTGGGTCTAGTCCGACAGGAGAGTAAAGGGTGGGAACCGAAGTCTTCTCTCCGAGAACAGATCCTGTTCTTCTCAGTTTCCAACCCGAGAGAGAATATTGCAAATGCGTGAAAACAACAAGCCAGCAACCGGTTCAGCTAGTCTTGCAAGAAAGAAAGACGAATCAATTTGGAGCATGAACGAGCTAACGTCACAAAAATAACGAGAGGCTAGCCTTATCTAAAAAATGCATGGCGAAAAAATGGATGAACGTCGACAATCTCCCCTCCGTTTAGTTCCCCAGTTGCTGAAGATGATCATCGTGCAGTTCTGCTTCAGATGCGACCCAGAAGATCCTTTCGTATTGTCTCACGTCCGGTTCGAAAAGCAATACTTAGCGCAAGTGAATAGAATAGTATAAGCTTGGAGCAACACGGATGCCTTGCCTTGACATCGCGCTCTCTCTTTTTCTCTCTCTCTCTCTCTTGCTCTCTCTCTCTCTCTCTATCGCGCACTCTCTCTCTCCCTCTCTGTCAATCTCTATTTGATTGTCTCCCTCTCCCCCAGTTTTGTTAGAGAGAGGGGATGTTGGAAGGAGATGAGGGCAGGGAGTCGAGTGATGGGATGTGGAGTGATTTTAAGTACAAGTATGAGGCGTCCAGAACTCTCTCTCTCTCTCTCTCTTGCATGTTCTCTTTTTTCTTCTCCTCCTAAGCCCTCCCTCTTTCCCTGCAACCCCACTCAAAACACACACACACACACAAACACACACACATCTAGGAGAGTGAGAGGTTCAGAGCAGCTCAGGGCGAACGTGTGGGAGGCAGGAGCGTAACAGCATAACTACGACACGGAACTGCAACCTGCTTATGAATACAGTTATACGCACGCACGCACGCACACACACACACACACACAGACACACACACACACACACACACAGACTTAACCATTAAAGCAGAAGATCATTCGCAAATGCAAATCTATTTGTCCCCAAAGAAAGTCCTAATAATCATTGTTATCAACAGTAAAATGTTGCCTAAATACCTTGACATAAACATTTTAAAATATTTTATCTTACATTGTACATTTTAATATCACTACCACTATTAATTCATATGGATATATTCCGTATATTTCATGTAATAAGCAGTTGAAGGGGCAAAGGCTATCTGAGATGTGTTTCCATGACAACAGCACTGTAGAATTGGAACAACTTTCCAAGCCTTCTCACTGAAGATCCACCGTAGGCTAACTGTTTTCGCGACTGCATATGTCTAACATTATTTAAACGCTTGTAAAGGGAGGGAGTGGTTCAAAATTACAGAGGACATGTCACTGACGACCCCTTTTGGGTTTGTACTTTCTCCGATTCCTCCTTTTCCTCCGTCCTTCATCCTCGCTGTCTTTGCCTCCCCTCCCTCTCTCTCTTTTCTCTCTCACATTCTGAGTCTAGGTCTGCTCTATAATTATTTCCATGGTTACCATTAGTGATGTGAACCTACAGCTTATGTACTATGGTTGTAATCTTTCTCCTCTTTTCATCCTCTCCTTTTATTTTACCCCTCTCATTCTTCCCAGCACACATTCTCCTGTAGCTCATTTTTCACATTGATCCCTCACGCACACTAAAACCTGCAGAGCACAGTAGGCTGTTTTTTTCTAACTAAGTATTGATTGTCCTCAATGCAAAACAAATAGTATTGCAACAGGTACAGTTTAGTACAGCCAGTGCACTATATTACAGCAGGCATTCGTCCCTTCAGGTTTCCAGCCAGATGATGGAAGCCCGACTGAAGGTAAATATGAGAGGAAGGAGAGAGGAAACAGGAGAAGAGTAGCAAGGACCAGTCTCTTTCAGAATCCAAGGATGGATGATCTGAATGGAGGAAACTTGAGGAGCTGCACTGTGCCACCTGGCGTGGCAGCGAGCCAAGAATGAGGTGCGGACTGACGTTGGCACAAGCTGGCGAGTGCACGTGGGCATAGGCGTGCCCGGCACGAGACGCAACTGCCCTGCATGAAGACGTAAGGATCCTCATGCAAAGTGCTGTTGGTCACAAGTCATTTGACACGTTCACCTGTATACGTACTTTGACACAAAAGCACGCATGCAAAGACACACGCAAATCATTTCAGAAGATAATTTACCCCTTCCTGGACTTTGTCACACCCTAGTTTAACATGTAGCTTGCTTAGAGAGTCTGTCGGAGCACCATCGTAGAACGGAGCACACCACAGAGCTGCTAAGTGACAGCAAGTCTGTCTGAGAAGGAGCGTTGGCCTGACAACACCAGCTTTCTCACTCTATATCACTCTCTCTCCCTCTCCCCCCCCCCCATTCTCTCTCGGTAGGTCTCCCCCACTCTCTCTTCCTCCCTCCCTCCCTCCCTCCCTCCCTCCCTCTCCCTTTCTCAAAACCCACGTACCACCAAGGCTGCAGCACACTGCTGTGTGCAAATATTCAATTAAGTGTCGGGCAAGTGCAGCTGGAGAGCCTGGTAAGATCACAGAGCCTGTAACACACACGTACACACGTAGGGGGACAGATAATGTGTGTGTGCGCGCAAGGGAAAAGGGGTGGATTAGACCTGCCGGGACCCAGTACATAAGACCCATAGATAAGTTTCAGTGTCAGATCAGCACTGGCCGATGAGAGGACGATAGTTTTAAAACTATTGGAGGTTGAGGTGTTCAAATCGATGTGATCCGCAGCTTAAGTTTAAAAATATAAGATGCTCTGTGCCCGGAAAAGAAAACACAATGCATTGCCCATTTACCCTGTTTTTTATCAGACCAGGAATTTGACAGGGTCTACTGCACTCTCCAAGAGACAATTTTGTTAGTAAGTCACGAGTTTAAGTAGTGTCATTTCAAAGAATTATCCAATGCAGAGGTACTGTAGCAAATATTTGTCTCGGTGTACAGTGACGCACAAGGGCATGTTTTTTTGCTAAATGAATCGTTCTGTCATAGCGTACTGTGGTGCAACTGTCGTCAAGGGACTAATACATTGCATTGTCCTTCCGGTCGCTCTACAACCCTCAGTCGTCAATACCTATTTATACCTCTTTTGTGAATGTGGATGTTCTCGTCTGGCTGCTGAATTTGACTGCAAAGATCAAGGTTGTTATACCTTTCTGTCCCAACCTACCCATTTCCCCAACCTCCATCTTGCTGTACTGTTGGTGGTAACAGCTGCTCTTTGTTGGCCGTGGACAAATCTCAAGTGAGTTTGTGGCGACTGAAATGCCCGTATTTGGTGTGGCACAGAGAAAATATGTCCTCATATTCTCTCAAAAATGGACATGTACTAATGTGTGAGTTTCCAACACGACATGCCCGTCATGTGTCACAGCAGAGAGAATGTGGGGAGCATCTTTGCTTTGACACGTGTACATCATGTGATGTACATGCACATGTACATGTGTATGTGATGTAGACGCACATGTACATCATGTGTCAAAGCAGAGAGACTGTAGAGAGGCTTTAGCAGACATAGAAAGTCCCCAAGGACTTGACAGCCAGGCCAGGGGGTTTGCGCTAACACACCCACAAAGCTTTCCATTGTACTTGTATCCTGAACATATGAACACTTGAAATAGAAATGGATTTAACCTGGGGCTGAATTCAGGGTCCTGGTACACCTACCCATGGGGGGGCAGCTGTCATACCAACTAGAAGCTCTGTACTTGTTCCTTCCTTATCTTCTTCATTCCTGCTACAGGATGTGGTTATGTCACAGTGGGTCTAGAGGACATTTCATTCATCTGTCCGTTTCACCAAAAATAATTCAACTTGCGTTCCACACGCCAGAAATCACTGGTTGGCTTTTAATGCAGAGAATTCTTACTAGTCTGGTTTTGTCCTCGCTCGGGAGCATGTAAGGAGTGATACTTTTCCAATCAGAAAAGGCAATTGAGGCATGACCTTTATGTTATCTTTTGAGGGAGAACATGGCTGGACACAGAGGACGAGTGCTGTTCCATCTCACTGTAATTCCAGGAATCTGTGTGTGTGTGTGTGTGTGTGTGTGTGTGTGTGTGTATGTATGTATGTGTGTATATGAGTGTATGTGTGTGTGGCTTGATCGTCTCAAGAACCAGCCAGTGTTAGATGTTGACAATGGGCCAGTGTTATTTCTTCAGGACCCAATGACATGCAGTGTGAAGTTGTTTGGATGAGCTGTTGGTGAAAACTAAACAGGCCTAAGAAGTTACCCGCGTTTCTCGACAATACAAGCACTATTTACAAAAACTCTGCTGCAGACTACCCCCTTTCATCAACATGACACCTCAACCAGTTGTCAATCCGTGTTTACTTCAGCAAATTTCTTCTCTGTATCACAACGAGGGAGGGAGGAGTGCACAAAACGGCATCTTAATCACCAGGTGCATCGTAAGCACGGATATTGCAAACATGGGTTGACTGCACTAATATAATTATAGTGTGACATTATACCCATTTACCCCAATTGAAACCTCCCCCCAAGTTTTAGCAACAATTATAATCGTCCATATGATATAAGCTATACTTTGCCCAATTTCTAGGCTCTATCTCAACAAGAATGTATGGTATCGCATTACCATAAAAAGAGGGTTGATTAAATAGTTGGCTCACACTTCTATGAACTCTCTGTTCCCCTCAAAGCAATTTTTCAATAGCTTGTGTCCGTCAAATCCTGAACGAAGCTTAGCTTCAGTACCACACCACACCATCTGTATTCAATCCGAGCTCCAACACCAAGACAGGCCGATGACTCAGCAAATCTCTCCAAAGACAAGAAGCAGCTTTCAGGGGGATTTGCGGCTCCTTCGACGACACCATCATAGGTATCCTGTCATCCTGGACTGTAACCTGCCATACGCATTTTAATACTCTCTAATACTAGCAATACTAATACTGACACAGCAGTCCATTTTGCAGCAGTCCATGTTGTGAGTACATAGATGAAATTGAATCTGAAATTGCAATCTGAAAATGGAGTGGTACAGATTTTATAATGCTAACCACCGCTTATAAGACTTGCACGCTACCTTGTGCTTGATTACAGTCGGCGCCGTTGCACTTTTGTTTCCCCCCCGGCCATTTGCTAATATGACATTCTATGTTGCTAATATGACATTCTATGTTGCTAATATGACGTTCCATGTTGCTAATATGATGTTCTATGTGGTTAATATGACGTTCTATGTTACTAGTGTGAGGTACTATGCACATTGCATTTGGCAGGTGCATTCATCAAATCAAGTAAAAACCTTTACTTTTTAAACCATTTTTTATAAACCTTGCTAATACCAGACAGTTCATATCAGTATTTGATTGCATTGCTTTTTATGTACATATTTACTGTATGTACAGGGAACTGTAAATAGAGAAGAAGAAAGAGGGAGATCATTTATTGTCATATTGACTTTCCCTGTTTGTATTAACTCCTTTCTTTCAGCATTCCAACGTATACAGTGTGTCCATAGGATCATAAGAGGATTTGTTCCTGTGCCACTACTTATTTTAGGTTCAGGAACATGAATCATTCCCTAAAATGAGTGTTGCTCTCATCATATTACATAATTCATCCCCTCCTGTAACATTCTGCAATTCCCTGCCTCTAGACTTTCTAAATATATAATGGAGTAAACAAAGGGGGCTTTTAAAGGTAGGTCAGTAAACATCCTAAACTCCTAGGTCAGACTTCATTGCTCTGCTCTCTCAGTAGCTCAAAGCAACCATGTAAACATCTATTTAATCACTACCCACTCACACAAACAACAAGCTCTACTCTAAGTGAACGTACTGTATCCCGATGAGAGAAAAACCTGTTATGTTAAAATGTGTATTTCTGGTGACAAATGCACTGCCATTATATGCAATCAGACCTGACCCTTAGCCTCCAGTGCACCCTTTTGAGACCTGAAGTATTCTATCTCCCCATTCCTCATCATCAGATTTAAGTTGCAAAATATTGTTTTAGCCGTTCACAATTGCAAGTGGCTAGTTGCAAGTGATCTGCATGTAAAACAATTCACCAGACTGCAAGAAGCCGACCATGGTGAACGCATGCACGATCGCATGTTGATTATTTTACTTGAAACCATCTTTATATTTTCAAGGTGCAACCAAGCGTACAGAGAAGTGGAATGATTGTGCGAGAGCGGCTTGTTCCGTAACAACAGCAATGGATCGTGAAAGGCAACAGAGGCATCTTATGTTGGCCTAATCACGGAACCAAATGTTTTCAGCACAAAGTGTCATTACATCTGGGCCCAGCTGGAATTGTTGTCAAGTATCTTTATTCATCAAGATGATGTGAATGACTTGAGCAAATACACTGTAATAATGAATTGAGCATATAAATACGACTAAATGATCAAATGTGGTACAGAATTGGAGGGAGTTTAGCAGTCTGTTATTAATTAGATCTCCTTTGATAAAATGGAGCAGTTGTATCTGTGTACTACATAGAAAGGATCATAACATCTGAGAGGTAAAGGTGTTATGAGAACAGTTTGGGACTCATCCCATTGAAACTGACAAGTCACAGTTTGTGTTTCACTGTCTTCTGATTTGTTTCTTTGTTTGGGAAATTTACTACAAAAAGATTATTTCCTCAAAAATCTTAAATGTATTCCTTGACCTGTACCGAATTAAAAGAGAAACTGTGTGTCCGTAGCACTCTAGTGAAAAAAATGGGTCAACGTGTCTCTGGGTCAAGTTCTGTAGAGACTCAATACATAACAGCAGCGTTATGACAGCATGCTAAGTCTCAGTTAATCAGCTAATTACTGGCTTGCTGGGGGGCATCGATCCCATTCTGTATGGATGACTCCTCAGGGTGCATTGACTCTGTGTGCAGATGGTCCTCAATGGTGTCAGTTCAGCAGGCTCTGGAGCATATGTGGCCATGTTTACAGTGTGAGTCGTATCACTGTTGAAGAGTCAGTACAGGAGGCAGGAGTGCCATCTCAGCTAATTCTCTTTCTGCATAAAGTCAATGCAGTCTGATTCCACATCTATTCAGTTGTGTTTTAGCCTGAACTCGTGTTTGGTGTTCCCGATCGGGCGTACTTCAGTTATATATTTTCACCGTCCTTTAATTTGACACTTTTAAAGAGACATCATACTGACGTCCTTAAGGAGTCACTGAAAGTTTGGAGCCAACCGACTGCTTCGTTTAAAGTCTTAATAACCTTTGTAATCACACTTGGGTACGTTCATCATTATATGATATCAGAATGCATGAGAGGCTTGATGAGAACAAAGATAAAACATTAGCAAAAACATTAGCCATAAACCCAAACATGGGGTCAGACTGATGTTGTGTATCTGGTTACAGCTGAATCTTACATCATTAGTGGTCTGTGGATGTAGACAGAGACTGCAGTAAAGGAAAGTGAAAATGACGCAAACATGGATGGAAGGAGAGGGGGACAGGAATGGGGACAGGGAGCGGGAGGGGGCAGGAGTGAAGAAGAGCTGTGGTGGCAGAATCAAGAAAGTACAGAAAAACTAACAAAATCAGTGGAGCAGAGCCAGAGAAAAAGGTGAGTCTGCTTTATCCAGGCAGAGATCCAAAAGGCAGAGAAAGAGGCATGTGTGGATATACAGAGACCCGTACAGTCCCAATTACAGAGTCAGAGACGCAGAGTCAGATACACAGTCACAGCTAAGTCAGAGAGGCAGAGTCAGATACACAGTCACATCCAGAGTCAGAGACGCAGAGTCAGATACACAGTCACAGCCAGAGTCAGAGACAGAGTAAAAAAATATAAGAGTCACAGTCAGAATCAGAGACAGAGTCAGAAACACTGAGTCATAGTCAGAATTGGAGAGACAGAGTCAGAAACACCGAGTCAGAGCAAGGTCAGCATAGATACAGAATTGGCTCTTCTGGGCCACTCACCCATCTCAGGATGATGCCTTCCTTCCACAGGAACGCTGACTGTCCTGCGCAGCAGCTTGTTCCTGTGCGTCTCAGAACGCCTTTCGCGCATCAACAAAGGGTGAACCTGCAAACAGAGAGAGGCCAGGTCACGCGCGAGCAACACCTATGAGAAGGTTTATACGTGGGTAGAGTGCAAATGTATCTCAGGAAAGACATTTTGGCATGAAATGTATAAATGCTATCGCTGAAGTATTCTCTTGGTGATTCAACATACAAAGTGATCATATTGACTAGTCAGTTAAAAACAATGGTCTGTCTAGCCAACATGGGATTGGAGATGCAGTTGTATACATCCTTACAGTAGATTATAGCAAAGATCTAACTCTGATGGATTAACAACAGATGCTGAAAACATTCTGCCTGCGTTCTGTCACTACATTACCAAGATTCCAAGAGGGAATCTTTAGTGTGCACATATACTGTCTCAGTGCTTTTGTGCATGTGTAAAGAACTGTGGAGAATGTTGATGTATGGGTAAGCCCATTGATTTGAGTCAGAAAGAAAGTCAGAAATAGAAAAAAGGAGATGCATCTACTGTAAAGGCCACTGGCAGTGTGTGGATTCACACAGAGACAGAGAATGCAATACCATATGACAAATGAACTAGGTCTGTACTAAAGGTTAACTTGAGCCCTATGCTGTCTGTCAAAACACAAATGACCTCCATTTCAACAACGACAGACTACGGAGATGTATGCATACTTTATATTTGGTCAACTGTACAGGCAGAGCGCTAATTCAAAACAAAGAAATAATGTAACATTGTGAGTAACGTTGGACGTCAGGAGAAGATAAAAGACTGTAGGATTCAGGGGCCCGAGGGTCTTATGGCCCAGCCAATAGCTTGGAAGAACACTGATGGTTTCTTATTATGTCCCATAAGACACCAGAGTGGCACTCAAAGGCTCCCCTGTAAAGAGCACTCAGTGGACAGGCGAGTGGGACAGTGTGTATGTATGTGTGTGTATGTGTGTGTGTGGATGTGTGTATGTGGGGTGCAGAGATCTAACAACCATGGTGGGGAATTTAGACAATCGGCAAAGTAGGACTACTAGCTTTACAGATTTAAGTTGAATATTTACAATATACTCCTTCAATCAGCGATCATTTCTCATATGCCCTCTGTAAAGTGGTTGAATACTTGCAAATACACACACACAGTTAGACGCGATAGAACACACACACACATTGCTATAGTAGAGTACTTTACAATGCAGGTAGCCAGAACCCATTACCCCTGCCAGACAAAGAGATTTCCCGGAATAATGACAGGATCCATCTGTTTTGTGTCTTGTCTCTTATTTAAAAAGTAATCGTAGATGCGCACACCATCCATCAAGGGTAGGTATTTGATTCCACTTCCTTTATTCACTTAGTGTTCCCTTGGACTGAAACTGTATGTGGCGCTTGGCTCCCAGAGCACAGACATGATGCTGCTTGCAATAAAATGAGGATATGAGCTCCTCAATTAAAAATAGATCTAAACAATCTATTTTTTATGAGTCCACTTCAAGCATTAAAGAGTGTGTTTCTTTACTGGCTCGCCTGCCCCTTTATTTGAACAATTATGCACTGAGTAGCTTCGCTTTGCTAGTTATGTTTTTTTAATGATATTCAGTAAGCTCTGTGTTAACAATGTGTCACACTGTATTTTAACGGCTGTTAGTGTAATTCAACTTACTTCAGGTTAACTGACCATATCCAGATCTTTTTATGAAGATATGTTGGGGTTTGCACACATGCATAACGTATAAAACTACCTAATACAAGTCAAGTAAATTCAATTGATTTAAATAATATCTAGAAATCACGTTAGAACAAATATCATTCATTTGCTGTGCGTGTATTGTAAATATAAAATTATTGTTAAAGGAAGAAATACACGTTTGCATACTTGCACAGTGCAGCAAGGTGGCTGTAACTACATGCATAAATCATTTTTGTCATCAAAATGTAGGGACACATTCAATCCAAGATTAATGGTGTTTTCAGCTGTGTTATAAATACCTAACTGTTATTGAACAGCGAAACCTGGGCTGCATTCCCCAGCCACTGAGCAGTTGTGGGAGGGTTGCATAACATGTGTTCTTGACAACAAGCAGGTATTTCGTTCCCCTGAGACCGGCTGTTTCTTCCACTGGTTTGAGACAGTGTATTATTGGTAGACATATTTTTTCGGACAGCTATAAGGACAGTTAATACAATAACCAACTTACATTCAAAAACAAAACCAAAGTAGATAGCCATAAACCTTTCTTAAATAGACTGGTTTCGCCAAGAAATTCTTGAATAAGCTTCTCTACCTTGATACCAGCCTATCACAGTGGGCTAAACATGGTAATTTCCCCAATGACATCCACTTGAGCGTGGTTTATCCCAATAACCCCCTCCTGTTCTTCCAACAAGGGTAATTCATCACAGTGAGGATGACGCATGAACGGAACCCAGATTCCTTTCCTTCTAAACGCCCCTCGCCACATCCCTCCTGGTCATAAGGAGTCGGGGGGACACCTGGATGTTATTTTTGGCAGTCTGTGGCCTCACACGATTGGTCGGGGGGCATGGTAAGGACAGTGGGGTTCTGCAGCTGGAGACGTGACAGCGCCTTGGCACCCACGCTGGCATAAGTGGGCACGAAGGGTATGGAGGCAAGCAGACAAAGACAGAGAGAGACAGGGCATATAACCAGACTCTTCTAGGAGCAGGGGAAAGTGCAGTCATTGTATTCCTGCAACATGAAATCATGTCGCTTGTTTGGCATGTATGTAGTGCAGCTTTCGTAAAAAATAAATATACAATGCACATACCTGTTTGGCAATGATTGTTATGCTTGTTAGATTCGGCCTTCGCGTTGCCTGACATTACAAGCAATTTAATTCTTCTGAGCAGTTGATTGAATACTGGGATGGACTTAGCCTTTCATGAATGTTGTTAAAAGTAATTTGGAGATAAGGTAAATTGAATTACTGTAAATAAGTTCATCTAAATTACCACCATCAATAGACAGACATTCTATTTGAATTATCTGGGCATGGAAGCAACAATGGGTGTGACTGCACTAGACAGATGACTGTTCTGCAGCACAGAGGGGGGAGCGGATGGTGGGAAGGCTCTGGGAGAGGAAGGGGGAGAAAGGAAGCCATAGATCTGAGGGAAAGGGGCTTTCAGCCTGGCACAGAGAGCTGAGTGATGCTGCAGGCTGGCTGGCCCATATGTCACTGCAGCCTCCACAGGCCCAGCTGTGAGGGGTGGGGGAATATGGTGGTGGTGGTGGTGGTGGTGTGTGCGTGTGTGTTGGAGAGGGGTGGTGAAGCGGCAGGTGTGTAATCCATTACCCCTTAACGGGGCAGTGATCAAACACCGGCTGGGTCCTTACCTCTGCCCCTGTCACAAACACTCACTCCCTCTCACACACACATACACACATGCACGCACACGCACACAACCTCATGCACACCAGCCTTGTATCTCTGGCTAACATGACAGCTGCCTAGGCTGGCCAACAGCACTGTCTGTCCTTCGGTCCTTCAATAACGTCCTATCACTGGCCAGATGTTATCGCACCTGACCTCAGGCATTGGCTACAGCAACCAGTTTCAAACGAAACGGTTAAAACTGGATTTCCTGACCACCTGACCATTGGCCAACTGTTCCCTTTTTTTCTTAAAGCATTGCAATGGTAAAGTAGTATTTTGTTACTATATACTTGTTCAAGTATTCGAGTGCTTAAAACTAACATTGGGGACAGAAACTTCACAGCTCCTTTGTTAAAAGCATGGAGGAAGTGGTAGTTTTACCGTGGTCCCAACAGTAGGTGTGATATCCCACACATATGAATAGCTGACACACCATATCTGTATGGAAATATTCTGTTCTTCCTTGTGAGGTGCTTCAATGACGTAGATCTTCCTGAACAGCCCACAATGATAAAGTCCTCTCAAGTTCCTTTGAAGATTATCAACATCTGATCATCTGTGATCTCCGGAAGATGACAAGCAGCACATATATCGAAGGTGTTGCTATTCAAGACAAGCTAGGCTGCACACACTATCCAGATGGTACACAAATTCATCAAATTGCTGTGATTACAGACAGTTTATAAGCCCTAATATGCGCCGATTGACCTTTTAGAATTGGTTTGAGAAGCGTGTAATGGTTATTCAAATGTCAACAATGCAACAGCTAGCAAGCTAAACAGCTCTTTCTTATCAAGGGACTTTCTTAGCTAGCATTTAGCCATCTCTCTACATCAAAGAGTGTGTCTCTCATCCTTAACTCCCTCTCCACCTCTGTGTGTCTTTCACAATTACCCGACACACACTCCAGTTTCAAAATAGGCTCCCAGGGGTTAGTCATGTGAAAAAAGAAGGAACTACTCATAAGCCATGTCATGCTATGTGACAACAATAGCTACAGGCTCTCCACCAATGCACTTCGGCTTAATTTGTTGACTAATTAATTAATTGACAGTATAAAGACTGATACACTCATAGAGTAGATGCAGCCACCAGCAACATGGTGGTATGGAATGCAACGCTATGGCTTCTAATGCCAAGATACGTTCTTATTTTGAATTGCAGTAGCTTGCTAACGTTGCTCCAAATTACTGTCGCTCGCTTTTTTCTCGCTAGTAGGCTTGTGCAATACCAGTGCTATGCCAGGCTGAAACAGTCCAAAGCCCTGTAATGCGTGCATAACTCTGGCACAGTTAGGGAGCTGTGCCTGCATAGGCGAATGACAGAGGACAGGGCATTGGTGCGTGGCATTGGTGCACTCAACGCAGAGCTCTGTCACCTCATGTTAGTGTGAAAAAATGGCGGGTGGGGGGCAATCATGACTGTTGGCCCTCTCACTCCCCCCACAGGTGCTGAGGTGGAAAGGCAATCTGATTGGAGGAAGTGTATCTGATCTGTATTTTATCATCCAGTCACTTGCACATGTTTACAGCTATCTGTAGTCTTACTGTGTAACTGTATTCAGGGACCCCGCACTGAATTGCTCCTCTCTTGGTTTCTTTTTCCTTCCTTAAGGACAAGGAAAAACAAATAAAAACATTGTTTTTATTTGATTAGAGATATGATAGATACAGTATGGAGAGATAATAGAGGGTTCTACACTTATTACGTCAGAATATTCTCAGTGGAAATTATATTCCATTTATTATCTTTCTCCATCTATGCTTTGTAAGAGCATGGTGCAAAGTGTACAAGGCGGTATTAAACACAATCTCAATAGGAAGAAGAGCCCAACATATTGTCACATGGACTCCTCCAGAACATTTTTACCAGAGGATTTTCATCCCTCGGAGGAACACCTAAGGTCCCAGAGAAGAGACCCCCCCTGAGGACCTTGGAAATGTGACCGGTGTTATTCACAAACCAAATACCGAGTGGCATCTGAATGGGAGAGGGGATGAGGAGAGCGATGAGACAGCAGGCCTGAGGGACAGCCAAACGCCGCTGCCAGTCACCCCAATGAGAGGGAGGGAGGGAGGTGAGGGAGGGACGGAGGGAGGGAGGGAGGTGAGGAGGCAGGATGGGGACGGGGTGGGAAAGAGTGAGACAGCGGGAAAGAACGTGGGAAAGAGAGAGGGCCAGAGAGAGAGCTGCTACGAACAGAGTGGCTTCTGAAGGGTGGAGAGAGACAGAGAGAGAGAGAGACAGAGAGAGCGAGAGAGAGAGAGAGAGGGGGGGGGAATGGTAAACTGGGAAATAGTATAGGAGAGAGACCACAGGAGTTAGGAGGATGGAGGATAAAGAAGTGGACTGTACTGTTTGCCTTCATCTGTGCTACAGTGACATAAGATAGCTAAAGCGTTCATATTGGACTAAAATAGATTTGATGTGTATAAGACAGAGAAAACAAAGACAGCAAGCCAGAGAGAGAGAGAGAGAGCAAGGGAGGAGAGAGAGGGAGAAAAAAAACATGGGAGGGAGAGAGGTCCGCTTGCTTGTGCGCGCCACATGAGGTGAGTGACAGGCATGAATATTTAACGCCTCTCATCCTCTCCAAGGTGATGGCTATCAGCGCATCAAGCCTGCCTCCGATCCATTTACAGCTGCTCCCTTATTGGCACAATTAGACAGGGATAGGCCTTTGATTAATTGACCTGGGCTGTCTTCCTCATCCCTCCAGAGCAGAACAGGCTCTTATCAGGACCACAAGGTCCTTTATCCTTTTGAGTGACAAGAATGAAAGATGCTGTTGGCAGCTATACACTCCTCTAATGCAGAACAGATACACAGTCCTTCTCACTCACGTCATTTTACGAGTAATATATTGCAAATTGAATTCAATAGCATTATCATTTGTATTCTGTAATGAGCTATTAGCTGACTAAATGTAGCCTGTCATAATGGCCTTACTATTCTGCTGGTAAAAGTCAAAAGTGAAACCTTTATAGGTTTTACTGTTTGTTGGGTTGGGTTTATTATACATGATATAAATCTATGTTCTCGGCCTGTGAGTTTCCAACATTAGCGACACAGAGGAACAGTACCCCCTCCTGGTCTAAATTAGATGAAACGTAATTTAAAGACACTGTATCAGAGTCCAGTGTTGAGGGAGCAAGTGGCACTGTGATATCGTAGCATTATCCAGTCTGCAATACTATTGTTAATCCTTGTTCAATATCCACAAGGTGTCAACAGTGTATAACTGGCATTGCGTTGACAGTCATACAATGGTATTTGTCAATAGGAAACAGTATATTATGTGGTTCATATATGTATTTCTGGTGAATCTACTGCAGCCCACTCCTATTATATGATAAGAATGAGTGGTCTAACTAGTGTTATCAGTATAAGTAGCGTTGCTGTTGCTGGATATCTCCCTCCGATCAAACATGGAGTCTGCATAGCATGCTACTGCAGTTCTCGTGTGAGGTTGGTCTTGTTTTATCAAGCAGAGTGAGTTATGCTGTGCTGGAAGTACCTCCTCCTGGTCCAACATGTAGAGCTGATTTCCGGAAATCACACAGAGACGGGGGTTCCAGCCAGGACGATCGTAGGACGGAGCGTGGTGGAAGGACTGGGCGTGGGAGCGGTAGGAGGGGGGGACGGCACACCTCGCATCTGGGGAGAGAGGAAGGAGGCAGGCGGAAAGGGAGGGGAGAGAGAGGAGGGTGGCAGGGGAATAGGGAGGGGAGAGAGGAAGGAGGCAGGGGGATAGGGAGGGGAGAGAGAGGAGGGTGGCAGGGGGATAGGGAGGGGAGAGAGAGAAAGGAGGCAAGGGGATAGGGAGGGGAGATAGAGGAAGGAGGCAGGGGGATAAGGAGGGGAGAGAGAGGAGGGAGGCAGGGGGATAGGGAACGAAGAGAGAGGAGAGAGATTGAGGAAGAGAGGGAAGGGAGGGAGGGTGAGGAAGAGAAGGCGAGGTCAGACAGGGGTGACTCCTGAAAGGGTTGTGTCACATGCAGTTTTCAGGTGGCCCATTTGCTTTGCCCATCAAAGCATCTTGTCACCTTTGATGCCACTCTGATTGTGAGATTTTTGGAAGAGATTATATTCGTATGGTTAGACTTAAGTGAGCATGAATATCTTTTATAAATACTATGACCAACTGATTGGTCACAATATCGTTTCCCATTTACCTCTTCCTATTTCCCTCCCCTGGGTCGCAAAGCTGTTTGAGTGTCCTCGTTTGTCCCCAGCCTCCCTGCCTGACCATCTCCTGTCTGCCTCCCTTCACCCTCCCGTCTCCTCTCACAGATGGCACAAAACAGACTGGTGATTCTTTAGACAGGCCTGACATCCCGATGCAGAAAGGGACTCTTCAGCACCGGGAGGAGTCTTGCTGAGGCGCAACGACCGCTGGAGTGGATTAGGCAGGTCTGGCTGCTGCCGTCGGACGGAATGCTCGCTCGCTTAGAACGAAGCAGGCCACGACCCTTTGACTCTGTCTCTCCTTTCCCCTCGCTTCTCCTTCTCTCTCTTCCTGAACCCCTACACTGGATCTGCTCCGTCCCTCTACCCTACTCTCTCCGTTTCGACGGTGTCAGTCTCATCCCTTCACCTGTCGTCTTCTTCACATTGACTCACACTTTTTACGTCACACCTCTCCCTTGTTCTCGCATATGACATCCTGGTAACTGTCCCTAAAGGAACAAGGAGCTACGCTAGCGCTACAACACTTTAGACTATTTCTCTCACATTTTAACCAACATCCCAAATATTCATACTCCATCCCAACTTGTTCTAGAATTCACAGACACCCCTACTCCCAAGAAACGGCTCTTTAAACAAGTCTGTAACAAGTTGGCCTCTACAAGTTAACCAAAGTGACATTCTGTAGTTCCTCACACCTCACAACAACTGTGCTCACACACTTAATATTTGAGAATACAAGCTGTCAACTTGACACAAGCCAGACCCTGAACCTGATCTGACCCTGTTCAGAGCATGAGCAGGTACACTGTCCTCAGTCAACACCAAGAGAACTTGAACCTTTTTGGTTGATGTCGCCAGACAGCTGATCGTGTGTGTGGAGGGAAATGAACTCTGGTGGATGACTAACGCAGGGTCCCCGACTTGGGCTCAGGTGGCAGTGCATGTAACTACTAACACACCACACTGTCTCTTTGACGGCGAACCATATAAGAGTCAGACAGACTCACAGAATGTATGGCAGTGCAGTCAGGGCTAGTCTGTCTGGCTATAAGGGTTTCTGTAATCCTCTACTCCCGTTGTATACAGTTCTGTACATGTCAAGCCAAAAGAAAAGGCACTAAAGGATATCTGTTTAATTGTAAAAGGTAAAAACTGAGTTTCTGCTTTGGAATTCTGTAAATTCGTCTGCTTTCGGAAAGTACGCAAGTAACTTAAGCTAAACTTAATAAACTGGACTGCAGCCTGATTTTCAAGGCTGCAAATCATGGGAGGATATGATGTAACCTGGTTTCAACCTCACTCATTTCACCCATGGACACTCACATACAGTGACGATTCTGCTTTAGTTACCCTAAGGATACTGAGATACACTTTACATCATGTTTTGAAAGAATGGCGTTCAACAACAAAAAATCAAGGGCATGAATATAGGACAGTGTATTCGAACTTTGTATTCACAGCATGACATGAAGAAAATGTCCTAAAGCTAGAGAGACCATTGAGCAGTTTTATAACTACAGTATGTACGCAGACATCTGCTTTGTAAAAATATATTGTTCTGTTGGAGTGTAAAGGAAATAATGTATGTACATGTAAATGCATGCCACACTGTAAATGCAATGCATACAATGACCATTAAGATATTCATTTGTTTCCAAAAGACTAAAGGTCGCACAACACACATTTTCACATCAGAAACACATAATTGTCCTGCAGAACATTCCACGGTACTTAAGAACACAAAACAATGACTTTGGCCATTAAACTTTGCAGTCATTTAGCCTCTCTGGACAAAGTCATAATACGGAGGCGACACACTGGGGACGTTGGTGACTCATGCCACCAAGCTGTGCGCTGCAGCTACATTACCTCCACCTCTGTGTCAGTTCATCAGGGCACGATAAAACTGGCCCGAATTTTGCAGAGGAGAATCCTTCTCCCCTGTTCTACTCGAGGTGGGGCTGCACAGTCAGGGGCGTCGTTTCATTGCAATGTTATGAATAAAAAAAGTAGATACGTTAGCAGTTTCTCTCTTATCTCGCTATCGCTCCTCTCTCTCTCTGGATGTTCTCCCCTTTTCTGCTTTTCTTAGCAGTTTGCAAAGAAGCCGGAGCATCAATTGGATGACTGGTCAACTCGGCTCAACATTGTCATTACTGAACCCAACAGGGCTAATGTTGATTTATACACATCGCTGAGCTACAAAACAGTGCTAAAAATAAACATGCAATATCCTAAGGCAGCCCGAGGCAGATAATGTACTCTGGCACAAGCGTGTCCGCAGTTACTTTCGAGGCGAAACAAAAAAAACTGCATTTCATCCGTTGCCGAGTGACATAAGCATTGATATTCTCAGTCCTAGGAAGGTGCAACTGCTAATTGGCATTAGACAAAAGGTGTACGAATGAATTCGGCGATGGTGTTGCTAGGCTCGATGTACTGTAGGATTGTATATGGTGGCGTGGGATTGAGAATGCAGTGCTGCGGTTTGAAAAGGAGTGACTCAGAGCTTGAAATATATGTCTGTGACGAGTCAGGAGGGACAACAAATGTCAGAGATGTGTCACTATTTGCCACAAGGAAGAGGCTTCCTGCTGAAATAGCAGATGGTTGGATTCAACTTTGCGCATATCATTTGACCATGGTACATTGCACACCTGCTTGGTTAGTTTCAAATGGAGGTTGCAAAGGTAACTGAAGGAGGCATGTCCCTGCTTAGACACTGACCACACTATAATTCCCAAGGGTGCGTGTGTGTGTGTAAATAGACCGTGTTTGTGCAGGGTTGTGTGTTAGAAATCACAACCTTTGCGTGCATTTGGGTGTTCCTCTGCTTCTGTTAGAAGTGTCAGTGTGCCTCGTGTACTGCCGATGTGCCAGCACAGTAGATGTGAGCGTGGATTTGTGTGTTTGTGTGTGTCTGTGTGCGTGCGCGCATGTGTATCCTCACCTATCCGATCATTCACCCAGCCCTTGTACGGCACGTCCAGGGCTTCCCATTCTCACCCATTTGTCCACACGGCGTCACTGTTGCTGCACTCTAGCGAGCGAATCCGCCCCCAACTCCACACACAGGAAACAAGGTTACTGCCCAAGAGATGTCACTTCCGAAACACCCACTCTCGCTTGCTCGCGCTCTCTCCCTCACGCCCCCAGCCTATTGCCATGACAACCGAGAAAAGAATAGAATATAAGTGAGTGTTAAAGAGACAGATGATCAGAGACAGAGAGAAAGAGAGATGAGAGAATGAGGGAAAGAGAGAGGATGGATAAGTAATGGAAGACAGCAAAGAGGGAGATGGACAGGGCAAAAAGTGTGTGTGGAGGGGCGGGGGATGAGTGGGAGGGGGAAATGAATGGATGATAGATGAGAGCGAAAGAGAGGGGGCGAAGAGGTATGTAGTGGGATGCAATTGGGAAAGGAAGAGAGGAGAGGTGAAGAGCAGAGGATGCTGAGGAGAAGGAGAGAGAGAAATGAAGTGATAGTGAGAGGAAAAAAGGGAAGGAGGACACTTTTTTGGGAAAAGGGAGCCCACATCTTGTTCCCATAGCAACCCAGCCATCCATGAAATACTGACTTATACCTCCCTCTCTCTCTTTCTCTCTCCCTCCCCCTCTCTTTTTTCTTTCAATCTCTCTATATATAAACCATATAACATAAGTTGGCGCTGAGACATATATATTTGGTAATCCAATTCTTATACAACTCTGTCTCGAACACATCAACAGATACCACAGTAAAATAGGATACGATGACAGGAGATGTATTTCACCGATACAAAAATGGGATGCACAGATATATTTACAAACCAAGCCATTTGCATGAACGGACTGTGGAAATTAAACTAAAATATTGTACTTCACACCCAGTGTAGCGATCGCCTTACAATGAATCAAAATGAAGTCCAACTTTCCCAGTAACTCCCTGGCAGCCTCGTCTCCTCTTTTCCTCCCCTAGCCATCCATCTCTTCCCCTCCTCCTTCTACCCATCTGTCTCTTAGTCCCCCCCACTCCTACACTACCCATGCCTCTCTCACTGGCTCCCTCTCGCTTCCTCTCTTTTCCTGTCTCCCTCTCTCTCTGCCCTCAGTTGCATTTCCCTTGTACACAAAAATGATCTTCCCTCGTACAATGGTCCTACAACTGTGCCCATTTCTCCTATTTCCCTCCATCTCTCCATACCATCTTTAGTGGTTTACTATCGACCAGATATATCTCCTTCTGTCGTTTACTATGTTGCTCTCTCTCCTTACCCCACTATTATGTGCCACAAATCCCCCCTCCTCCTCTCTCTTCCTCTCTCCTTGTTTCACCCATGCTCCAGGATGCTAAAGCAGTAGGGTAGAATGACTCCACTGCCAGTATAGCCAAGTTGGGCTCTGCTTGTTAAAGGACCTGCACGACACAGTACAGTTTTCCATCCTCTCCCTTCACTTCGCTACTGGACCTGGTAACACAGCAATTCTCCAAGTTTTTTACCGCAAAACTCTCCCCACTCGGGGCTTGAATAAAATGTTTAGTAAATGAGACACGGAGTACCAGTGTCTGCTAACTTCTCATTCTGATGTTCAGCTCTGCCCTGTCAACCTAACTGTGAAGGTGATATTCAATGTGCTGAGTGGGGAATATATAAATGAATGGGACTAAGAGTTTGAGTGTGTGCGTGTGTGTGTGCCTGTGTGTGTGTAAGAGCAAAAGAGAGAGAAACAGATAGGAAGGCAGATTTACATAGACAAAGAAGGAGCTGAAAAATGAGGAAGAGTTAAGAGAGAAAGCAATACAGGTGCATTGTCAAACCAAATGCTTCTTTGACTGATAGACCTGAAACTCTGGCACAGAAGATATTTGAGAAACAAAAGTACACTTTCTGATCTCTACCCTCACACATTTGAAGGTATGCTGGCATTATTTTAGATTTAAGTCTTGTGGACATAAAATAGAAATAAAGCGGTATTTTCAGCGAGCGGTACTTTCTGTTACACATGTCCACCAGTGTGTTTTCTCATGACTTCATGTGTAGGGTGCTCTTATTGAGAGAAAGCAGGTCGAGTCACGGTCCTGAGAGATAAAGAATAATTATAGTGATCTGTCCTCAATCCAGAGATAGAATAAGAACTGTGTCATTGTCTTATTACCCAAAGGGCAGTCTATCAGACTTGTACACACCTTAACTCATCTCGCCTCAATAGAAATTGAAGGCTTAATGCAACTCGTGGTTGGAAAAAAAAGTTGACTGAAGAGAAAAAAAAGCGATTAGACTGAGGTCTCAAGGACCGTTCCACCTTGTGGCATACGCATTCCACAATCGAACCTTTTGAAAATCGCAACTCCTTAGAAATGACAATAAAATACATAGACTCCATTGACAAAATCCTTTTAACATACGAAGTGTAAACAAGTTGAATCGTCCCTTCCAACCATCTTGGGAAACATTATGATTATAATTTCTCTATTATTATTATTATTATTAGTAGTAGTAGTAGTAGTAGTACTAGTAGTAGTAGTAGTAGTATTATATTCTTTTTTTGGCACACAGGTCCAGACAAAAACCTAACCAGTGCTTACTGAAAGAGACTGCTAAATCCAGGTATACAGACCCATGATGGATAAGACACCCCATACATATCAGTATGACTCTCTCTTGAAAGGACACCTCTCAATGGTGAAAGTTAGAATGCTTCCCTATACTGTCTAAGCTGGGGAAAGGTCTACAGCATAAACCAAGAAACACAAAAAACTAAATGAATTTTCAAGCATACATAATCTGAAATGCTAAATGTGACACACTTCTGTATTTGCCCAATGTGCACAAGTACAGTCTTTCAAAACGAAAAGGGAACACAGGCGCAGACCCTCCAACAGTAACCATGAATACAAATTGTAGTGCTCTGCATCCACCATTGGTTCTACTCAAATGCATGACCTTTTACTAAGTGAAATACAATAGGCACGTTCATTTTGTTATAAACTTGATAGAAAATGTTTACTATAAAGGCCACTGTTTTGGCAGTTTATTAGACTAAAATATTTTCTTTATTGTTGTAAAAAAAAAGAAATGTCTACAAGATTGCTTTGGGATTGCTAAATACTGTATGCCTTCACTTAGTTGATGGTAATGTGTAGTAGTGGTGTTGCCTCACTTTGGTATTTTCACTCATTACAGGTCTATAGTAAAAGCATCAATGTGTTTAGAGTTAGAGTTAGGGTATGGTAGTGTTCATGTGCGTACTTCACATGTGAATTGAGTCTTTGTAAGCCTTCATGTGTTTCTGTGGAAAAGCAAGGATTTCCATGTGAGTGTGGGTGCATGCGTCCGTCCATGTATAGTCATACACCATGACCTCGTAGGCCAAAACCCTTGATATTCAACAGCCGACTGGAAAGTGATGTCATTAACCGCCCATCTAGGCGGGGAGCTCACCCTGGACTATTCTGCAATGACTGCAGGTGCTAATACGAACTGACGCATGCCTTCCATGACGCAACCACCAACTCTTAACAACAACGACACAACAACACAAGCAGGGGCCGGCGAAGACAAAACTGCGACTGCTGCCACATGCAACCCATTCATATCAGCAAACGACGTAGTAAACCAGAGGTGTGAGAGATGAGCTCCTCAGACAAATCCCATCTGAACTCCGGCTGGTACAATACCTGTCGTGTTTATACTCTTTTAATACAACAAGGTCTGCAAGACTTTATTTTAAGTCTGCGCTACCTTCTAAGTGTTTCTGGAGCCATTGAAGGACAGTCTGTTAGTCATTTTATGTCAGCTTATTCTTCTTGCACGCTGTTCATCATTCTACTCTTCACGCCACAGAAAATGCAATGAAATCACCCCCAATGACCGGGCACAACCCCTTTCCCTGAATGAACCAATCAGATTACTGAGTAGACAAAACACTGTTACGCAACTTCCTGCTATGGTATCAGTTGTCAAAAGATGACATGTTTACTGTCTGAAGAGACAGTTGCCTGCAGTTGAAGCAGATGAAAATGGACAAGTAAACATAGGGGTGAAGTAAACTAACAGAAATAAAAATACATTGAACTTTTGTGTCTGAAAAGACCAAATCTGGACAATATTCAGTCTTTGTCCTTCAGTGATGGCTAGCTCAAGGCGTGATATGCAAACATCAGCCATGTTACTTCCAATTGAATCACCTTTCTTGGTCTTAATTTCAAAATGAAAATATCATGTTGCCTTGGAAAAAACGAATTCATTCAATGCCGAATTTCAAAATCAACGCTAACTCATAACTCAATACTACAGCCACTGGATTGAATAGGTCCAATATGTATGTAAGACAGGCAGCAGATATGAGGTTACTACCGTATGTGGAGCATTAAAGCTGCCTTGGTCCTGGTCACTCATGGGTCCACTTAACTAGTCATTCTTGGACATCTGTTTGGGTTAAGAGACAAACAGAGTAATTTGGGATTGTGTTGATGATTGTATCAATCCGCATATCGCAAGACGGTAAAACAAGAAATTATGGGAATTATGTACATATATCATGTCATGTAGGAAGGGTAGGAGTTTACTTTACTGTAAATTGGGTATGATATGTAACTTATAATCTTTGGAGAAATGTGTGAGCTTGTCGTTTGAACTTCTTCGCTTGTGTCTGCGAGAAAGATGAACCCCAATAGTCTACAACACTTTGCTAAGGTGTCCTGGCTTTGTTTGATGAAGCTTGGAATAGTTTTCTATCTATTCCATGTATCGTTGCTGCACCTAAAGCTGGCATCTGCCCCTTCTATTCATCCATCTTCTAGATAGAGATTCCCCTTTGACCTGGTTGAAGTCTTACCCTATTGAACAACTTCACTTGTGAGAAAAATACACTACATATTCAGTCGTTTTTTTGCAACTCTTCAATGTGCCGCAATGTGTCCCAGACATTCATCCATGAAAAATGATAATGTCACTATAGGGGTAAGGAATCACATACTTTAACACTAACTCTATTTCTTCTTTACTTAAAGATGAAGCTTTGGTTTGATCTCTTCACCGTTCAGTGACTGCATTTAAAAACACACTCCCTAGATACATTGTTTATAATAATTATTGTACAAAAATGTTGACGTTTGCCATTACACTGGATTTGCCTTATATTTGAATGAGTATCTAACGTATTTATTCAATCAGGAGAAGGAGGTGAGTACCCACATTAAAACAGTTTTGGCATCTTGCGCCATCTTCTCTCCACCGTACACTTTCACCTCGCCTTTTGCCATTGCCTTTGATCTAAAGGCATGAAATGTTCCTCATGAGGTTCTCTCCCATCAAGACTAACTCAACTTTACTGGAAAGCCAAACAGAATCAAGTCACAACTGCAAGATGGGCACTATAAAAACCATTAGGAGAGTAAGTTCAAAGAATATCTATAAAAATCTTGGAGTGAATGACGCCCATCCCAAGTAGTTCTCTGCTCAATCCACTCCGACTGTGAGGACTAATTACTCAACAAACAAGGGCCACATTCTTAAATACGTGGATCCTGGATATAAAAGCGTCTATACGGTCGCAAATTCGCTCCAACTGTGTATACAATACTGTTTCAAATTATAACATTAGAGCATCGCATGGAAATTGAGGTCTTTGGTGTAGAAAAGGAACATCGCAAACGAAACCAAAACCAGACGTAAGTCGTAGTTTAGGAAGAAACTGCACATTCAACAGCTCTCAACAAAACTGAAGCAGAAGTTGGAATTGCATTTTAGGAAATGTCTTGAATTGTCTGTTTTAGTTTAGCCAGAAAGAGGCTAGTATCTGCTCCTGCTATTTATTCTTTTATTTACTCTTTCAGAAATTCAACATATGAATGCTTCAGCTCATTGTCTGAGATCAACTGACACCCTTCATCATGGAGCATTGCAATTATTCTAAACTCTCACGCGTCACTGCACTTTATTTAAAAGGTTTGGCTGGCTTCTCTATCCGCTCATGTTCAGTCAATGGTATACTTTCTATTTACCAATTCATTTTGAGTCTTAGCATTTTATTTGGGTATTTTTTTACACCGCACAATGTGGTATGTATTCGTTTCCTTCCCAGGATTGCATCCTGTCAGCGGTTCCAAATTTCAGAACTGAATCTGTTTTGAAAAGGGCTTTTATGTCCTCTGCTTCATCAGCTTTAAACTGGGGGAACTTGTGAGATTGGTGGTTTAAATCATTGAAGAAGGATTTTGAGGTTGATTCCAGGACATGTTTATAAAGCTGTTGTTTTATTGTGTTACTTTACTCGGGGGATAATTCTTTTTAACTAGTTTGGCCCAATTATGCAAGTTTTTCATGTTTTAATGGTGTGATAACTTGGTGCTGAGCAAAAACTAAAGTAATTCGACTTGAAGCTTGAAGATGAGTGTCTTAAAGCCCACTGTAAAAGGATATCCGGGACAGAGAAGTGAGTTGGTGAACAGGGTTGTCGTTCTACCACATTGGAACATGGAAGGAGGTCGACAGTATGTTGGGAGTGAAGGACCCTTCTTTATTTGCTCAGGGGTTCTGAGACCATCTAAGCTCACAGAGCCGAGCACCCAAGTCAGTACATACGTCTTGATGACGCTCTGGAGGTGAGCTGAGTTGGTCCTGAAGGCCATAACAAAGACAAGTATGAGGGATTTGTGTGTATTATGAACAATCAATCACCAAACACATGTTCACACACATGTAGTAACACCAAATTATGAGGTTCCTACCAGCATCACAAGAATTGGAGACCGCTGTAATGTTATTAGAGAGGTATACATGCCCTCCCTCCCCCCATCATCACCACCACCAATTAAAGCAACTTTACTGTATTTTGCTGCACAAAATGGGCTACTTTCAAAAGGGAAGGTTAGGAGATGCTGGGTTTCACAGCACAGCCAGGGAGAAGTAACACCCCGCCCTTATGTTGTACAACCTGCCTGTTCTTGTTGCAGCTACACTAGATGACAGAGGAGAGTGCCAATAAAAGTGAAGACTCTCTATCAAAGGTATTGAAAGGCTGTTTGGCTCAGTTGCAAAGACAAAGCTAGAAAACATCAGAAGGTTTACTTTCACCCTGGGTTGTAACTTTACAGGCAAGCCATATATATCACGAAGCAAGGCATCTAGTAAAAGCTGTCAAAAATAATGGTAAATAATTTCATTTCTAAAACACAAACACATACATTTCTATGTGGATTCATAACGATATATAATTTTTGATTACAGGTTCTTTTAAATGAGCAAAAACGTATTTTTACGGTATTTAACTATACTTACTTTTAAGTACCTCATGTCTGAGGTGACAATCTTGATACAGTACATTAATATCAAAAAATCTTAATCTGCATCTTTTCATTGCTGACCATTCCCTAAAAAGGGTCAAATTCACCATTAAATCAGTAATCAAATATCCTAAGTTTACCCCTGAGTAATGTAAGCTCAGACCCAGTACCACCACCTGTCATGATCTGCTTTGAATGTCAAAACCTCAATTCGATAGTGAGACATCCGAACATCATCACTTCAATGCTAGACTTACTTAACCTATAAGACATTGCGTAATTCACACAGGACACTAAAAATAGCTGAATGGCTAAGAGTGGGACTCAACAGGTGTCTGATTAGACGCCCTTACAGAGCAGGATCTTCTAGTTGGTATTGTGGCTACTGGGTTTAGCCCACCGTTCGTACAGTCAGGCCTCAGAGAGCGCTATCTCCTCACTCAGAGATTACAGTCCCCCTCTTCAATGCGTAATCCTGCTCCAGGCAACACTGGAGTTATTTAATAAAGTTTTCTTTTAATTTTGCTGCAATTAAATCACAGCCCGTAGTATCCATTTCTAATTTGACATGGTGTGGAATTCCACCCTTGCCTCAAGCTCACAGGAAGCATATTTAAAGGTAATTTACTTGCTTTATATCACGTCAGGGATAGTGTTGGAAAGGTGCCCTGATGTGTTGTGAGAGTGAATGGTTAATTGCAAGTAATATTCTGCGTGTAATGTGACCATAACTCCCATTGCTAAAATGTAAATGTAGATTATTAAATATAGAATATAGAGAAATAGCAAATGCAGCATATCTGATACGGGTGACGTTGTGAAAGAGCATACAGCACATTGTCTGAATGTACTTTGGCCTGAATATACTCAAGGGAAATACACATGTCCTCTGTCATCAAGCAGATCAGGACATTTCTGAAGTTTGGTTCTGATGGTTTTCGTTTTCTTCTTATTTTGAAGGACACTTTCAGTGGTACAGCGAAGCATTGGCCAGCAGCTCTGGACGCTGATTTCGGATTATTTCAATTTCTTTACTTACTCTTTGACGATAGCAAATAACAAATATAGTATCTGTGGTGAGGTTTTTGTAAATCAAGAGAAACATTTTGCTGATTGGTATTTTGGAAAATACATTTGAGGACATGCTCCTGTCGAAAAACCTGGGTTTAAATGATAAACGAACCAAACGTTTATAAATCACCACAGTCCCTTTACCCTGCCTCACCCCTTTGTTACACCATTTACAGTCAATTCTTTCCAAAGGCTAACTAAGAACTTGTGGCCATGCCATGCTAATTCAGAGCTGACATATGTACTTTGAATTCTAGAACAGCCCGAAAGCAGCACGTCTGTCCTTATATTAGAAGAAGCTATGGGGATGGATGACATCATGCCTGGAAGGCGTGTAAAACAATCCTCTAATCCAGAGGGACACAATCCCAGATTGGCATCTTTCGGTTTGGGTTAGAAAACAAACAAGACCACCCTGACCTTTTTACCATGGGTGAATCCTGATCAGCATCAACCAAAAGGCAAGACATCCTTTACAACAAGACATTCGTTACAATATACGTTTGCAATATCATCGCAAACAGACTCAAAGATACCTAATATGTTGTTCTGTTTTTGGAGTTTCGGGACACACCACGTTAGATATGGCAATCTTTGTTTATTAAGATTCCTTGACGATGGCTTGTGGTCACCGGCTAGCCAATAAGATAAAGGATTATTTGTTGCCTAAGATGTGCTTTACACCATTCAGTTACTTCACACAGACTAGAATACCTTAGTGCCGTACACATATTCTACCACTGTGGACATCATCTCAGCAGTTGTTCCCTGGTTTCAGGCCAATGATTGACCTTGGGCTATACCCAAGACCTCAGACTGCCTTCCAACTATGCATAAATTAGCTTCCAACCAACTGCTACACACCATCCTCTCAGCTTAATGTCAGAACAACCTTATGCATATGTACAAAATTATACAAATGAGGGGCAGTTGAACTCTGATAGACTTCAAGACTCTGGGCTAGAATAAAGATAGTGCTATTTCCATGAGATCACGATATGTTTGCAGTCGTTTAAAATCTTGTTTTAATCAGAGTTTGATGGTCTGGATGGTCCAGATCCTTGACTTGTCCCTAAACATGTTTCTGTTTGTACATTCATTTCCAAATGGTCAAATCTTTACACCCTGGACATTATGCAGGGACAATGAATCTACGTTTACAATCAAACACAAAACTACTTTCCCTTAAACTACCAATATTCCCCCATTTACCACGAATTCTCCATCCAATTTCATACGCAACATGTATACGCTGCATACATGTTGGTAGCACACTCAAAGTTCCAAAATGACAAATTAGAAAATGAATGAGCTTTCTCTCCTGCTAGATCACCGAATGGGCTCGGTGTGTCTTCAGCATACAGTATACAGTAATAGCCGAACAGATGATGGTTCTTGGCACAGCTAGAGTAGTGGAGTGGTGTAAGACAACCCCTTATGTCACATGGGCGAGGGGGAGTGCTGCAGTGCACTGCCGATGCACTGTCTCTTTAACCGTGGCCACGCTTGACAGGAGCTGCTAAATCAAACTACTGTAAAAATTGACATGACTGGGGATGGCTCAGTGGCTGGCTGGTACTTTGGGGGTGTCCATCTGCACAATACACATGGACATTACATTGCATATGCCCAAACGTTAGAGAGAGAGAGACAGATAGAGAGAGAGAGAGAGAGAGAGAGAGAGAGAGAGAGAGAGAGAGAGAGAGAGAGAGTGGGAAGAGGGAGAGAGAGTGGGGAGAGGGACGGAGAAAGAGGGAGGGGGGGAGAGAGCGACAAAGGTAGGGAGAGGGAGAGAGAGAAGGGGAATTTGGAAGAGAGAAAGAGAGAGAAGACCTAAAGGAAGAATGCAAAAGCATCTCATTCTCACTGGGAAGAACATGTGCAAAGTCTTGGAAGGACATGGCTGCTACAGGAATCCACAGTCATCAATGTGCCTCTGCATATATTTGCAAAAAAGGTGTTATTGCATCTATTCATGTACAGAAACACTAATGTCAGTCACCAGGCCATATACGTTACTTGACATACATCCATTATGGCAATTGAGTCATCAGATGGAAATGACAATCACACAATGTTACTTAACCAGAGTTTGACTTCAATTTATGTACCAAGTGTTGGTTAAGAATGTTAATTAGACAGCCAAAGACAATTCTACCCAAATCCACAAGTGATTTAAATTCCTTCCATTGATCTTGTGCACGTATTCCTAGCATTGTTTTTCAGAGAAGAACTGCAAACAGGAGTTCTCAACACTATTATGCAACCAGCTTTCATTGCTGCGTTCTCACACAAAGACCTTTGGTTATATTCAGCTACCACTCAGTAAAAAGATGACCAACAGAAGCACCGACAGAGTTTGAACCTATCATTCATTTCATAACCCCAGATGATAACCTGGGTGTCTGGTTCACAGTGTGGTCCATTTAAGATGGAATCTATTTCTTGAATCAGTTTTGCCAGTTAAGTGTTGAATTTGAGTTGTCAATGCAGTGCTTATAAAAGTACAGCAGCCATACTGTGCCATATTTGACACATGAAAACAGTCCCTCTCTCTTCCTTACACAAATGCTCACTTAAACATTTGAATAACAGTCAGAGTGAAGTATAAAATGTTCACCTTGCCTGGTATAGCTATGATGCGGTTACTTGCGACTACAATGTGACTAAGTACAGACCATTCATTGACTCAGACCACCGAAATACTGTTAGCACTATGCACTACTGATATTATATATGCTGATTTTCTTAAAATGTACTATTTGTAAGTCACTTTGGATAAAAGCATATGCTAAATGAATGAAGACAATTAAAAACGTAAAGAACAGGTACTCACAAAATATGAAGCCTTTCTACCACTTAAAGTCCCTCAAACTTTCAAGTGGGCGTTTTATTTTACTCCATTTTGCTGCATATAGGCCTACTCAAAAGCCTTGACACAATTCATAACATACCGTATCTTAAATACACAATAAGTGAATCGTTTTAAAAGATAAAGGACTCAGTTAAACTCTGATGTGAGTAGTCACAGTTGCTGTTGCAGTGCTTTTCTGCCAGGGACTTTGAAATGGAAGACTACGAATCCACTAATCCACAGATATTGATAAACTGGAACCAAAACCAAACACACTGGTAAAACATCCTATCGTTCCTATCTACTCAACCGAAAATACACTTTATCGTCACCGTAGAGGGCCAAAGTTAGTCGGTGTACAGCATATATTTAAGCAGCATTTAGCGACGCTGATGAAGACTTAAACACGGGAATGTGCTGATGACACCAACACGCATGCATTCCTGAGTAACACAACGCAATGTAGCTACATGCATGAGGACATATTGGCACACCGAGACAAATGAAGGTATCAGGTAGGGAATCTGGGAGACAGTGATCTTTCTAGGTACCTTACTACGGCGCTTTACGCACCCCTTGCTAAATTGTATATCACAGCCTACTGTATGATAGAGCAGGAGAGGCAAAGGAGAGAGAGGGAGGATGGTGAGGGGGAGGAAAGAAGATGCAGTAGTGGGAATATCGGTTTTCTTACCTTGAAAGGGAACATAGGACATGTTCCAACGGCATTGAACGTGGTCTTCGCGTCTCGACAGATCACGGCACGCACAAATACCACACCAGTCAGTAAATTAGGAATATACTATTCACAATTGAAGTTGATGGAGACCAATATTCCACTCTCGTATAAAAATATACATTATAATCCATTACCGCCGATAGCCATTACAAAATTTTGGTCCCGTGCATATGCAAAATATTTCGCACGCGCCGTTGTTGAGGTGTGGGGGAAAACACGAGAGAGAGAGAGAGAGAGAGAGAGAGAGAGAGAGAGAGAGAGAGAGAGAGAGAGAGAGAGAGAGAGAGAGAGAGAGAGAGAGAGAGAGAGAGAGAGAGAGAGAGAGAGAGAGAGCGGAGAGAGAGGAGAGCGAGAGAGAGAGAGAGAGAGAGAGAGAGAGAGAGAGAGAGAGAGAGAGAGAGAGAGAGAGAGAGAGAGAGAGAGAGCGAGAGAGCTGGGGGGAGTGGATGAGTGCGTGCGCTCGTGTGTGCACTCCCAAATGTAGGGTTTAGCATACGTTAATGAATGTTTCAATCCATAGGAGCTCCAAGTATCCTACAAGTTATGCAATAAATTTATCATATTCATACTACCCGCTCCACCGTTGTTTAACGCGCATTTATTTTAGCACTATATTTTCTCACACAAATGCGCGCGCTCATACATACACACACATGCACGCACACGAATATCTTTGTCTCACATTAAACAGGTGCACTAATTATTTATCTCACTATTGTCAATCGCCAATTTTCAAATCGTTAGGGGTCTAACTAAAATACAGTGTGATATATTCCATTGGAGAATCTCAAGGCATGAAGAGGTTACATCGACCCGGTGACCCACTCAAACTCTAGCACAATATGGTAAACCTACTTAGCATACCTAATGTGAAACATTACATATACATCCTCCATCCAAATACATGTTGTCGCTCCGTCTTCTTCAAGAAAGTTTTTTGTCCCCAAGAATTGTAAGTTAGCCAGTAGGACCAGTGTAATGCAGTAATATTTTTCAAAGAAGGCCTGCGCGCCTACCTATCGAAGGACTGCGTAAAATATATCTTTACTGTACTTCTTCAATGCATTTTCGCCAATACAAGACCAAACTAATGTGCTGCTTTGGTGAGCATTTGAAAACCGATCTCATCACTTGGGTTTCGTCCCTGGAGCCAAAATGGCGTAGGAGCAGCAAGCAGTTGCTCTGTGTCGCTCAATCTTGGAAAGTGGCTACCACCTGGCGGTTGTTTCTGGACGTTGCGTTGGTGCTTCAGCGGCAGGTGGATTTCACAGCGCATATGGGAAAATACTCATTACTATGGATACTTTAAGGAATACTGAAGGGAATGTAGATTGTTGCAATATCTGCCACAGAACCATTAATTAATGAATAGGCCTAGATAAATCCCTAAATAAACGGAAACTCTTGATCCTGTTGAACACCCTGTCACAAAGAAACAGTCATCAATAACTTTATCAGTTTGAGCAATGTTAATGAAAAAAGGAATTGGAAAGTAATAAAATAACTCTGTTTTCCATACCATAAATATAACCTGAATTTACTATAAGTCTCTATACTGTGATAGTCAAGGCAGGAGTATACAACAACCTACCATTTTTGTATTGCTCCACTGAACACAAATGTAAAGGCTTACCATGAAAGGTTCCACAGTGGGTTTCATTTGTAACAGTGACTTGAGAAATTTGACTTTGCACTTTCTGACACTTTTGTGATTTATAGATAGATATAGATAGATTCTGAAATATTTCACTGAACTTTATTTTTGTTCAGTGTTACGATCGACAGACATGAGGCCAGGAGACACAGATTAATACAAATATTCTTTCATGATGAGATAAGTTTTCTTTATTTTTCAGTTTACATATTAGGTGTGTCAACATAGGGTTTACATGTACAAACCTATTTTGACCAAAAGTCCAAAAATACATTGAACCAAACTTGGACGTGACAACAAAGCAAAAGAAGACAACTATACTCTCAGATTTTTTGTTTCTTAACTCAAATCCTGATTTCCCCTGTCACATTAGTTGTCATTCAGTTCCATCTATAACCTAACAAGCACTTGACGGGCATAGACATACCATTTAAAAAAAACACACAAATACATTCATCACCATCTTCTAGCAGATGGCTCAACACACCCCTTCCTATTACACTACAGGCAAATTCACTTAGAATGATCAAGATGACATTAATTTACCGGGATATGTATTGGACATGCACTGCTGTTTACAAACATACCAAAGCCACTGTTTGTCCAATACTGCCTCATTTCACTTGGCAAGAGATGTTAACATGTTAAGATTGCCTTTCAAAATGAGAAGGTTTGGTCTTGACATGGTAATAACAGTATAACTGCCTGTTGTGTTCACTGTTTTTAACTATACCTCTGACCTCTGACTTTCTGGAAGATAAACCGTTACAGTTTACAGATCTATATTTGTTTCATCCAACAAAATGATGAAATAAAGTTCTGTATAAATATAAACTCTGAAACTAGCAGTATGATATTCTATCTAGGCTAGAGTTTTCATTTTCACAAATATGCATGGTCATGTCAAATTCCAACACTGCATATTGTAGATATGGATATGGCTGGATAGACAACCCACAACACTATTAAATCCTGATTTAAACTTGTTGCTGCACTGGTTACACCAAACGAATCCTTGGAGACGTACAAAGAATAACAAGACGTTTGGGGGCCAGTTTGAAATGGAGCCATCTGAGTCTTTGTCCTCATTGTAACCTGGAAGATACAGTAGGTGTTGACCTCTTTTGTCTATTCCCTAAAGATGCCAACAGACCCTTCATGGGGCCTTTCAAGAGCCTTTTAACCCGTAACGAATTAGGTCGAATTGAAACATCTTAAAATAGTCAAATTACACACATTACTACATTTGAATGAAAATAAATGTAAAAAATGTACCATTAGAGTGGTGATAATACAGCATTCATAAATAATCTACCACAACTAAGACATCTTCAAAGTTGGTTAATATTCAACTGTTCATGAATGGCGTGTGAAGGGTAGTTATAGGGTGTTCAATATATAGCTAGAAAAATATTTTATAAAGTCACAAAGTCCTCTGAACAAAGACAAATTCGGTATGTGGCAAATACTATTTGCTGTCATTAGGCTAAAGTAAACCGTAAAACGTAAACTAGGCCTAAAACTATTCAAACGTGAATGATGTCATTTACACGTCATCGTGATGGATGGGCTCTGCATTAAATACAGTCCACTACTTTCTTGATGTACAAAACTGCCTCTACAGGCTGTTTGTAGATGTTTACCCTTGATCCCACCCACCGACAACTTTCTAATGCTCTTTTCCTCCAAAAACATGAAGGGCTTAAAATTGTATGGATACTTCCCTTTTAATGTCCAATATGAAGAAATACCCAATTGTAAAGTTATTTCTATCAAAATGCTAAGAATAGTCATAAAGGCTCCATAAATACTTTATTATCACCAATCTTGAATAATGTTGTACAAACATATGCTTAAATGAGATGTTTTGATATTTGTTTGTGTTCCTAGCAGTTTAAGGAAGAAAACAGTATTGATCAATTGTACAATGGCAATATGATCTAAATAACTGTGCGCCAGGTAATGTACATTTTCATTAGTGGATCAGTCAGCAGGTACACAATTGAGATAGGCACTATGCAACCACATCAGTAGAAATCATTGAGTAATATATTGTGACTATAGAAATCTAACTATAAAACAAAAGCCCCCTTGCGGCTCCTATTTCTATAACATCATTTGAATGTATGAATCAAGAATGACAAAAAGGAACAAAGGAATCCTTTTTGATCACTGTATATACATCTTTTAACATGAAAGTGATCAATGTGAAGGCATATTTCAAAGGTATACTGTATAAATATAAGAGAAACACTAGCAAAGAGGGAGATATAGTAACATGTAGCAGAATGATATTGAACAGAGGTGATATTTTAGAGCAACCTGGATTTGCAACATGGGAATTTTGTGTTGCTAGTATTTCTAGACACCTTTCAAGTGGCACCGATACCTGCAAACAGTCATTATCGCTCTCTCTTTCTGTCTCTCTCTCTGTTTTCTGACCTCTCTTCAAAGCACCATGGAGTTTTTGAAACCCTTCCCAAACCTCTCCCTCTCTTGATGTTTCAGTACACGCTCACGTTCCCCCACTCCACCAGGTATTGCACCTTCCCATCTGGCGTGACTCGTCTGGCCAAGATCCTCACTGCCTCCCCGCCGCCCCAAGCCCTGGCTGACGCCCCGTCCCCCCCTCCGCCCCCTCCTCCTCCAACTCCGCCTCCCCCCATCCCACCTGCGTACGGGGCGAGGTCACGCAGGAGCAGGGAAGGGCACGGCTCCAGCTTCTGACCTGGCTGGTGCTGGTTGTGTTGGTGGTGTGGGTGGTGTTGGTGGTGCAGGTGGTGCAGGTGGTGGTTGTGCTGTTGATGGTTGTGGTGATGGTGGAGGTTGTGATGGGAGGATGAGACGGAGAAAGGGAGGCAGGGGGGTGGCAATCTGCAGGGGTCCTCACTACTGTCGGAGCAAAGAGAGGTAGTGGACAAAGAGGGATCAAGCTCATCAATGAAGTCCAAGCACAACATGCTCAGTCAATGAACATCCTTGACCTATAATTGCTAAGTAGCTAGCACAAACCTGTAGTTATGCAGTGTTCTGGATATGTTTGGTGCTCCACTATAGGTGGGATGATACAGGGCAAACATTCTCTTAGGGGGAGAACTGTGGAACAGGGTACAACCACATTATGAACAGATGGCATTAAAAAAAGAAGGAAAACTATGGAACACCAAAACAATCGAATGAGTATGTTAGCAGGCAAGACCCCCCTTAAACAAAATATCCCCAAATTATAGGTTGGAATATATTACAATGAAACATACCCCAAGTTGAGCTCCTCCTCCTTCCTGGAGTTATAGAGGTTCGCCCCACCTACGTAGCCATGGCAACATGGCACCAGATCTATGGAGTTGGCAGCAACCGGGGGTGGACAAGGCTGGTTACAGGAGACACACTGATTAGCCAGTGTTTGGATGCCAAATCAGAGGATCCAATCAAAATTCATTTCACATGCATGAATGTTATTTCGCGAATGCGCTAACTTTCCTTGCGAAAACATCTACTTATTCCAATTGAAGACCTGTAATTTTCAAAAAAAGTATAATTAAGGTTTCTTTTTTCAAAGTGAAAGGTGGCTTTGATGTTTTGAGGATAGTCATGCCAAACACATGCATTAGCATTCATTTAACACCAAATTATGGCTCTGCATGTACAGTGTGACTTGTGGGAGCACATTGCCACGGATCCAGAAAAAAAGCTATTCCACAGCATATCAAGCACAGCAGTGTTATTCACGTCCCCTCTAAAAGATTATTCCTATGTGGGGCCAGATAACGTTTCCTACAGCATAAGCCTATTAACCTCTGCAAGGGAATAAACGTCAGCGCCGTCAACTCCATCACTGAATTCATCAGCTGTCAATCACCCCCGAATGCAGTTTACATGATATGGTGCTTAAGGATAGAGCGACCGTGATAGTACAGCAGTATAGCAGGGAATTATTAGCGTACTGTCCCTTTAAATGGATGTGCTCTGTCAGTGCTGCACTGTCAAAGTGCCAGCACCACCTGGCCAAACTGTAATAGACTGCAAAGTGCACTTGGAAGCGCTCCCAGACTACGCATATCAGCATACCTTCCCTTCTCACTTTCCCTATGATAACCAACCTGCCCCCTAAGATGGCCGACGATAAACGCCAGTCAGCTCTGAGTATGGGAGGCTGGATGTGCTTGCTGATACACGGACTCTATGACATGGGGTTTTATCTGCGGATTGCATGACTATCTGGACACAGCAAGACATCAGCGTAGGACATCAGCTACATATTCAGAGGTCGGTGGGGTGTAAAAACTAGTTTCAAGGACTTGTTTGGATTCGGAATTAAAACCAAATCTGTAAAGCTTGTGTTTGTCACGACACATTTTTATAAGTTAGTATGGCATAGAGAAGCGAAGATTTGCAGGAAGCACGAAATGCAGTAGATCAGTGTGGAGAATGCTAATACGTTATTCAATTTTGAGTATTTAAACCAAACCAATGTGATAAAGTACACTGTACTCTAAGTTGCCAGACTACAGTTTAAAGGAAAACCCGACAGACAGATCAGGATTACAGAGCCATGCCTTCTCCACGCATGAGCGCCGAGTCATTTCAATGCCAGGAATCTGTTTGCATCGACGCATAAAGGAGGCCGGCAGGTGTCTGATCTCTCTTCCCTGGTAGAAGACAGAAGCACTGACCTGTGTCTCCATGATGCTCCGCTTTGATTTACGGGACTCCGCTCCGCCCGCTCTCCTCTGACAGGCCAGCGACAATGGGCTGAGGCACGAAACAAACACACACACAGCAACAGTGACTAACCTGCAGTGCAGACTGTGTGTGAATACATCATGCGAGAGAGGTGTGATGTTGTGTGAGCATGACTATCAAAAGTACACACACACACAGCCAGGCGGGCACACATACTCTTTGCACATATATGCACACTGGCCATCCATGCACATACACATACCCACTCAAGAAACATCCACGCACATACGTATGAATGCACACATACACGCACACTTGATTCTGTTATAACCTAGGATTTGTAACTAAAACAACAGTTTAGAGTAAAATATTCACCAGTCCTTTGATTTACGATTTAAGACCAAATCATGTAAACTTTTCTGTAATCACTAACATCAGGATGGGAGTCCTGAGGCTAATGTTGAGATAAGAGAATAAAAGAGGTTGTCCTTACTCTGACCTTCTCCTATGTGTGATGTTAATGGGCGGGTCAGTGATAAGAGGGGACGAATCAGAGGTCAGCGGAGGCGGAGCTCGGACCTGAAGTCCAAAAAGACACTTCTTCTTCTTAATCTCCTTACCAGAGACAAACCTTGTTGGGAGGAGAGAGAGAGAGATTACTTCATATAAAACTTACATGTTAGATGGCAGTTCTCAACAAGGTCATTGTTTTATGTGTCTGTCATTATTAGGCAAACTTGGGATCTTTGTACATTGTTTGGATAGTCTTTACTCAGCAGTCCAAATTCTGTTAATACTGAGGAACAAAGGGACTAGAGCTCATAAATGAGGTACTACGTCCTTTCTTTTTATTCCTCTCAATATATGCAGGGTCTCACCTGTCTTTGTTGGAGTTGAGCGCGTTGAGCAGATTGTGACAGCGATCTTGCCTTGGTGTGTCGGAAAGCTGGAAATGCATAAGAATAAGAAACAGTCTTTACCCTGTGGACGATAGCTTGACCAAAAGGTTCACCCTCCACTTGATTATTACGAGAAATGAAAAACATTTGAACTTGTAATTTGTAATCCAAAAGCCCTCGGCTGGTTTGATCAGTCATTTGATCTTATTGTTGAGTTACATAAACTGCACATTAGATTAAAAAAATTCTAAAAGTACTGATTACATGGTCATACTGCTTCTGAACTCGGGGTTGCCATTACAAGACTTCTACTAAAATTTTCACCTCATTTCATCATTTCAAGGTACTTATGTGAAGAAATATTTATACCGAGCCTAGAAGCAAGGATTCCCAATTCTCATTGGTAAACGACAGAATTTCATGGTCGAAATCAAAGTATTTTCTCTTGCAGCACAAGGAGAGGTGGTAGAGTACCAGATGGGCCAAATCCATCCTGCATTCACACAAAAAGGAGGAACCAACACAAGAGGATGCTGTCATTGTTAATAAAAGTACAAGTGCAAATTTCAAGCAAGTGAACTAGTAGTTTTCACACACAAAAAAGAACAGAAATAACAACAACAAAAAACAATGACAACAAAAAACAAAAATTATTCTATAACGTTTTATCCTTCAGGAAAGAAATCCTCCACAGTCTCACCAACTCATGGGTAGCCTCTGAATCGTCTCTGGTCCATTTGCACAAACTGAGCACTGAAACTGGTAGAACCTTAAAAGAAATGGAAAAGTAAAGTGACCTAGATAACAAAAGACTTGCGCATATTGTAGACTTGTGCATAACTGTCTTGTATCAATTTTGTTTGTGTTTGTAACTCTACATAGCTCAAGGTCAGTGGAAATATACAATGGAGAATCATCACAGATGACACCGACTGTTTTTGAAGCACATCGCTCTAGTTTTTCATCACCTGCATAGCAGATGTTGTAACAAACCCACCTCCTTCTCCGAGATATTCAATACGAATCCCTCACATCCCTCATATTTCAAAGGGTAGTAACAAGGGGTAAAATAGATCTGACCTTTAAATGGACATTAAAACCAGTCTGTGAGTAAAGATAGATATTACAATAATTGATAAATGGACTCAAGAGCTTTTATGAGACAAACAATTGATTGGGATACAGCACTGCAGTACATAACTATGCAGTACAACCACACACCAGCCTTGATGGGGATATAAATTAAGAGTAAAGCATGTTGTCAAATTTGCATCCCACCAGATGTAGAATCTCTATTAAAGCACTGCAATTTGCCTTTGACACTATAACATTGCTATAACAACAGCCCAGTGTGTGCAGTTAATCATTTTTTCATTCACCTGTCTCCATAGAGTAATGGTTTGGTCAGACATTGTGTGCAGGCTTCATGAAACCACTGCCCACAACTTCCACACTGCAACATTTTCAAGTTCCACCTATGTTTGGGAGATAGAAAAACAACTGGGTTCATCGCTGAAATGATCTTTCTCTGATGGAGAAACAGGTGAGGCTGGTAAAAGCGCTACACAATAATCTCATAGAAATACTGTGTGTTGCTGTTCTCCTATTTTAGGAGGAAATATGCGAAACATGTGCAAAAGATGTGTCACTCACTCTCCAGGGCCGGCACAATAGCAATAACACTGCTGCTGATTGGTCAGATGCTGTGGATCCCAGTCTAAAGACGACAGCTGATAGGGCAGCCGCAGTTTCATGATTTGCATGAGCCGAGCAAAGCGTCCTCGTTTAAGTGCTCCGCCTCTCTGAAAAACAATTTGGATAAACTGATTGGCTACTGACCCCTCCATTTTCTGTCATGTCGAAGCAGTTCAACGTAGATTATATTTGAGGAAACTGCCCAGGAAAAAAGCAATTCATCTCGCTTTATAACGGGGCTGTTCACACAGGCTACTTTAATACCAAAAGGAAGCTGGGACAATGACATATGGATACTGACTGAAGAAAAATTAAAACAATTAGCATCTCACATTTACAAAATAGGATCAGGGCAACCTGATTGGTATCGGCTATAATATAACCCTAACCCTCCCTTGACTGGATTATAATAGACAATACACACACCTCTTTACTGCGCTATTTATCAGTCAAGTAAAGCCTAATACATCCTTTCCCATTTTTACCACGTTGTTACTGAATCTCTTTCCTCAGGATTTGCCAAGGTGTGAAACGTGGGGTGGGGTGGGGGGGGGGGAGATTAGCAGTCTAACCTTGGTGGCGACTGCAAAGACACATTGCCGACATATCCACGAATTGCTGTCAGCTTCCGGTTCGATGGACGGAGTGTGGCACTCTGGATGATAACCTGTTTTGGAAGAGAAAGACGGAGCATTGACAAGGATGAAGGCCCCCTACACCAGTCAGGATCATTGTACTCGTGTCATCTTGTATGGAGCCGAGTGTTTAATGTTAACTCTGTCTGACGGCATTCCACTAAACACACATTACGCTATAGAAGTCTTGAATGTGTTTGACTTTGTTAAATGCAACAGTTGCTATGGTTTTAACTTTGAACTGTGGCACTGCATCTACAGTAGTAACTGCGATGGATACTAACCATGACGGCATTTCAGACAAACTACAAGAGGTTCTTTCAGAGGTGGGGCGTCACATATACAGCAAACTTCTTCCACGCCGATAGAGACTAAAGAGGGAGAGAGGAGGTGTTAGGAGCCGAGGAGGAGGAAGAGACCGACAGAGGAAGGAGAGAGAGTGTCGAAGAGGGAAGGAGAATGAGAGTGAGAGAGTGATCACTCACTCAGCATTTAATGTATGTATATTGATTCGCGTTCTTGCCACCTCATTGATTTCAATGTCTCCTGCACCCTTTCAGATTTCATTCTGTTTGACGGCTGGATATTCGCCTGCTTCTAACGAGCAGCACTTCCCCTTACTTTACGCTAAGCGAGCGGGGGGGCGCCATTTCCCTGTGGAATCATTAGGCTAATAAATTCATAAATACACCCTAATACACCAATTACACATAAAAGTGCTTTTATCCGAATTGGCAACTCTTCCCTGTGTCTCTACAGTAAATAGAAACGCTTAATTGATCAACATCTGTTTGAGCCACAAAGAATCAGACTAGAATGATAGCATGCAATTAAGCATGAACTTCTGAACGCTGAAGGATATAAACAAATACTAAAATAACAGTTTGCAAGCACTTCATTCAATTCCCCCAAGGGTTTCCAAATGGGAGTAAAGCATACAATTGTAAGGTATGGTAAACAATCTTAACATTCACAAAGCACTCAATGTCTTTAAAAATGAGAAAAGTGCATTTGGTAAAATCACATGATCTAACTTTAAGAGATACAGATTTTGTTCCTTAGACTGAGTCTGGAATATAAAGAAAAAAAGAACCTTACATGAATGGATGTCCTTTCTTAGGACCCAGAATTCCGAGTTGTCTTCAAATCTCACCAAGCAACATTGCTTTACTCCATCTACCTGTGACAGAAAGCAAGTCAACCTAATGATTGACGTAGCTAACTCTTTTCAAATCGGCGCACTCTCTCACAGACGAACAGTACTTATGTGTGTATATCCCAAACGCACACGACCTTCTTCCACACACGTACACACAGACACAAACACTCACCAACGGACTTACTCGTTTCACATTGCCTAGGTACAATAGTCCATCACTCCATCGAGCTAAAACATCATCTCCTTCACTTACTCCCCCCATCCTGAAGCGGGGAGAGAGAGACAGACAGACAGAGAGAGAGAGAACCATGTGAAATGGAAATCCGATTTATTCACAGAATACTTTACTGCCATTGCCCAGACGAGGTTTATGGCCTTATTGTTCCGTTCTGACACAAGACTAGTAAGTTGAAGGGTTAAATTCCCACCAACTGAGCATAGCGACAGTCAAAATACACAACATTGAATGATGAGAGAAAGTACACAATGAGAGAGCAGGACAAATCATTACGACACACAACATATCACCCAAACACACCACTGCATTCATACGGCACAGTTTTATAAGCATCAATGTTACTTAATATAAAAAGCACTTATGTTTTATCTTTAAACATGTAAAACTATGAACTTGAATAGATATGTGGAATGGCAGTGCAGGCTTTGTCTGCACATTAGTCATTTGTTCCAGTGCATGCTCTCAAGTAAAGAGACACAGGTTACATCCTATCATTTGTGAATCAATACATCAACAAAGACAGAAGCTGGATGGACAAGGAGCGTTTTAGCTACCTGTCAAGTCGAACTCCTTTCTCTCGGGGTCACAGCGATTCCTGTGCAGACTTGACATGAAATGTTTCAGCTCCCCTCTTTTCCTCTTCCCAATTACTGTCCGGTTGGATGTGCAGCCTACGTGTGTGCAAAAGTGGATGTGCATGTATGTCCCTGTGCCAAGCGCGGATGTCAGTCAAGCTGTCAGCGGGAAAGGCGTCTGTCCGTCCGTCTCTCTCTCTCTGTCTGTCCTCCGCGACGTCGTTTCGTCATGTTCCCGTGCCTTTACTCTCATTTCTCCATCTACTGATGCTATTAAGCGTGTTTGTCAGAGCAGTACAGGAATCAACCCGCGAGAGACGCCATCATCCCTGCCTCTCTCTCGACCGACTTGTTGTGACGCAGACATAAAACACCGAGAGATAGAGTGGGAGGGAGACCGGGGACCGGGAGAGCGGGGCGAGAACACCTTCTCATCGGACGAATTGACCCTAAACCGTTATGACAAGACAGGTTGTTTCTTTGAAGAGAACATGGGGAATCAAAGACCAGCAGGAAGCTGATCGTTGAGATTTCATTAGCTAATTAGAAAAAGTTCATCCGCTTCATTAATTGGTCCCAAGTTAGTGAAGTTACTGAACTAGAGAAAGTTTGAAAACTTAAAAGTCCATGGAAGCTGTACATAATCAAAATTTTCTCCCAAACTGCACTAGTAAAATACAGTTAAAAATACTAACCACAATTTAGATTATGACTACGTGAAGGGAAATAAAATGTGTCACATTGACTACAATGTTATCATATCTGAATATCAAATATATTGTGTTCAGTAATGCATGGATAAACAATTTATATGTATATATACAGTATATATATATTATTTTTTTATTATAATTTTTTACCAAATAATTTGCATCAAATAGCATACAGTGCATATGGTTTGTTCACAGATCACTGACAATCTCATTCACCACCTGGTAGTCTAAATCTATGACATGATTGTCCTTATCTGTTGGTGTCATAAAATTAATAAATATGACAGTAATATAAACTATAAATGTTACATTCAGCGGTTGATATACATTTACATTTTACACACTACAATCATTCATGGTTTTCCATACATGTATTTGTTTTGTTAGTGTAGCTATTTGTTGTACCAGATGTGTGAATCACACCAACCAAGCATATGGTAATATTGTATTGTACTCAAAATGGCCACTGGCATATTTTAAAAATAAGGTCGTCAGTTCTGTATTTTTACCACTAGATGGCGAGATCTGTACACTCCCAATTGTGATGCAGTGGTGTTCAGCCTGAAGCATGATGGCAGATTTCCTTGGAAGGTGACTAGAGAAGGGCCAATCGTCAGCTCAAGTCAGATTAGGCTATTGCATCAAGCCTATCATTTCGAAGGGTTTATTTACATTATTTAAACTTGAGTAATCAACAACACTGTAATATTATTGTTTTCAGATAGCTGGGTGATAGGTATTGTGCTAGTAGGTGGAGAGACACTGTATTGTTTGTGTCAATTATTGTAAAATTCTGCTACATTTCACGATAAAAATCACAAAAAAACAAAGCAATAGCTGAAGTCTACTGCCCCCCCCCCCAAAAAAAACGCACACACAAAAAACAAAGCAACATTGTCCAACAATTTGTTTCAGACTACAGTGAATATGTTGACAACATAATAGCCAAAGCATACCACATATGTTTAAGTAGATAAAAAGGGGTGTAAACAGTGCATCTACAGTATTTCATCTCTACATTCAGGGGGCCTATTTTGCCTCAGAGATAATGACCACCATTAATGTCCGCAAGGCGTTCTTTCAGGGGTCATAAGATTGACGCTCAATTCTGAACACAGAAACCTTTCACAAAGCCAGTACTTTGTGAGTGCTTAGGTCATGAGACCGAGGAGATGAAATACTGGTCGCAATGTTGAGTTCTTGATAATACTTCTCAGTCTTCCTCAGGAGTGGCTCATGGAGTGGCTCACACTTCTGCACATACGATTACTTTCATATTAAATGAGGGCAACAACATAAAGCCCTGAATTTCAATGAAAGACTATTGCTTTGTTGCTTTATTGTATTAGAATAGCCCATCGGTGTCCACTGTCCTACTCTTGATGGTGTTTTACGTTTAAGTAATGCAGTATGATACCGTCTAAAGCTTATGTGAAGCCTACTTGCTACTTGGCTCTGTGGCATAAATATTAAAGATAGGATGAGAGAGTGCATGAATATGAGTTTTGGATACATACTAATTCTCAAAAGGAGCAAAGCTCACAGGTGACCACGGTTATTTAACTGGTCAGGGCTTGAGCCAGTGAAAGAAGTGTGGGCTGTTGCCAAACGCGCTGAGTGTACACCATACAGGAACTGCGCCGTCACGAGAGAGAGGGAGAGGGCGAATGTTGCTACAGCTAACGAAAAGCGTCCAGTATCGCTATCAGCCGATGACGGCTTGACAGGCGACAAGCGGGGGATACAGATAGGGAGAGAAACTCTCGTCCCTCGTCGTCTGTGAAAACGGATGGGCGCGACATTCGTCTACTGACCGGTAGCCTTTCACACATCGGATCGAGGACAAAATCACCACCCAGATGCTGTCGCAATTCAGCTGACCACAGTTGGACACGCAGTAGATTCGGTGGTTGACATCGCTCACTGTGAGTTCAATTTATTGCTACTAATTGTATTTGATTGATTAATTTCATCATCACTTACGCCCTTGACTGAAATATTTGTAATCATGTTTATCAGCAGAAACAAATGAGCTTGTATGCAAACTTTTATGATGGCTGAAAACCCCAAATTATTCGGATAAAAAGTTTCCGATAGAAGGTAGGCAGAATCATGTTAACAATTACAAATAGCACCATCCAATGGCTGCACTGGACATATAGAAAATTGTATTACGGGGTGTGACCCATACTGCTGTAGGCTAACAGCCCAGTGATGTAAATAGTACATTCATTGAGTGTTTGCCTTGGTGAGGATCAGTATGAATGCAAGTTATTCAACCTTGGTGCAAGCAATCGTTAAAGGGACAGGGTCAGCCTACCTATCTAAACGTTTTCGAAAACATCCTTTCTGTAATCGTAATTATATGCCTAAATCTGCTGTTCTACTTTTATGATGAACTGATTTCCAACATCATACCTTAAGAAGTAAGCTATTGTTAATAGGGTGAGTCCCTCATATGAGACAAAGTTTGCCACCTACTTGCTGAGTAAATGTGCTTGTGATGCTGTTCCTCTTCCTGTAACAGTTTTTTCTATCTTCATGGTAATCAAAATACCAGGTATTGAAAGGAAAGGAGGGGATGGAATTCAAATTTGGCATAAGGCTGGTTGACATTAAATGAAAGCCATATAAACAAATAAACTGCCAAGTTCACAATTGTTTGTTTTTCTCGCATGTGAGTGCTGGGGAAAATAAATATATATTCGTGTTTGGTCCTGCCCTGTGCAATACCAATCTACCCTTTCTCCAGGTAACACTCTGAGAATATATGATAGTGGCATGTTCTTCACTTTAACACTTTCATGTACTTTTCTTTAACTTCTTCACAGCTGCTGGCACAATGCTTCCTCGCAATATGTGGACAGGTGGAGTAGACCTGCCAGGGGTGGGGTCAAGGGAAGTTCCTCTCATTGGCTACCGGCCCTTACCACCTGACAACAACACCTCCAGCAGCCAATCAGGGCGAATGACTGACAGCAAAGAGCTGGACATCTTAGAGGTTTGAAGGGACTTTTCTTTGCTAATTTGACTTTATAAATTTACAGCAGTTCACAACAAAATGGGGAGGTACGAGCAACAATGTGATGTTAAATATCAGGCACAATTACACTTCTAAATGGATAAAGTTGGGATGGACTCTAGTTGCTTCTTTGTCACACTTTATTAAAAAAATTTGATATGTGTTTATTTGGTTGACACTGGCATCAATTGTGTCAATGAGTTACCCTTGTAAAAAAAGGGGGATCTTCACCCAAGTGGCAAGTGCAGGCCATTGAAACAATCTTTGTCTGTCCGACTGAATCAGTCTGTCAGACCACAGATTGTATATGGGGCCTCAAGCATTTCACTGAAAAACTGGTAAAAAAGCAACCAGATTCTGAGTAAACAGCATACACGGTTGGTCGGTTGGCAGAAAAGCCTGCGGGGATATATCACCCTGTTACAAATATATAACAAAGAGATTACTTTCGAAGTACATTCCACAAGGTAGTGTTATTAAATACTCAAAATGAATACGTATGCAAAATAGATACTCGGAATAAAAAATTGTATGGAAAATAGGGGAATACGATTACGAGCTTTCGAAATGGTCATTCTTTATTAGAAGACATGTCATGCTGCTGTACAGAAGGTGTTGCAGTTCATATCAAAGTTCCACCTTGTTACAGCATTTCTGTTTTTTTGGGGGGGGGGAGATGTTATTGTCATTTAAGATACACAAATGAGGACATGCACTGTACATATGGCAGCTGAACTTGTCTGATTTGCTATGGCTGCAATTTGAATGTTCGCAAGCAACCACTAGAAACTCCCCAGGCTATATTAAGAAGTCACACTGACTCAGACTTCAACTAGGGAAACTTCCCTTCCATCCACTCCCAAGTGGGGTCACATGACAGCTGCACAGGCTCAATGTAAATAATGCATGTGGCGGTCTGTGGGTCGATGTGTTGGACACCTGCTCTTTCCCCTGCAGTGCACACAGATACGATATCATAGGCTATCCCCACAGACAGGCTGTCCAGTGGAATCCAATCCAGGCACTTGCTTACTCTTTAATGAGGGAAACTTGGATGCATGTGTATAGGTTCATACAACAGGCCCCTTGCAGACTGGCAAAGGTTCTGCTCAGAGCAATACGGCATGCTTTCTCCTGTATCTGTTTCCATAGACTTGGAAGATTAATAACATTACTGAAATTGCAGCTTTATTGACCGATTTGAAGTAATTCACTAGCTCAGTGGAAGAAATGAAAATGACGCCTTGTATTTTTTTCTAAAATGGGTTTTAAAGCTTTGTCATGGTGCTAGTGACCCACATTGCCTATAGCATAGCATTTTGTTTTTGGACTCAGCTGTGTACAAAAATGAGGGGGGGTTGCACCTGGGACATGACCCTCATAGATAAAACATTCATGCAAGCAAGATTTATAGCTACATCTGATAGAGATAGATTAGACACAAGGCTATAAAGAAGGCTTACATTTCACACTTCACAGGTTTTTTTAAAGCAAGTGAAAAAGGCCATAACTAAAAGAAAGCCCGAGAACAACAGAGAAAGATCGGAAGGAAGGGGTGAGACATGGGGAGGTCTCCAAAACAATGGGCATCTTTAAATAAAGCTTCAGAAGATATATTTATGACCACCCCCAGTAGAAGAGATGTTATGTAGTTGCAAACAGTAGTAGTGGCAGAAATAGTTCTAACATGTCGAATAATGACAGTAATCTACCATTTCACAATACACATGCAAAATAGGGATCTATTTGAAGGCAGAAAGGCTGAAAATGGTTGTTGGAAACAGCAGACAACTGGCAGAATCAACATTTAAGGATCAAGTTCGAGGCCCTGTGACATAGTTCCTGCTAGTTGGGGGTGGGGGTAGAATTGTCCTTTACTTCGTAGCAGTGGTGTTAAGAGGCTGATGGAACTTTGTTGTGAAGGAAGAAGGAGGAAAAATAGCTTTATGACAACACTGAACGTCCTGTTTCCTGAGTTTGTCTTTGCCCATTATGGACTTCCTGTATGAAGGGAAAAGAAAACATGGAAACGTAGAGACAAGGAGAGTATCAAGTCATGAGAGAGAGGGACTTACTAAAACACGAAGTAGCATTGAAGAAGAAAGAAGCACGTGTCAAAGAAAATATCTGGGAAAGATCATGTCAAGGGAAGCAAGGGAATTTAAAATTGTATTTGAAATGTTAGTCCTTGCTTCTTATCACAGTGTTTCCTCAGGAAATTATCCTCTGGCAACGATGGCAAAGATTCATATCTTATCTTTAAAGCTGCCTGGCAGTCAAGTTTTTACTTTGACAGTTTGAGAAGATACTGTACCTATCAAATAGTTTGGCTCAGTAAGGACAGTGTTAGACAGAAGTGCTATTTGAATTGAGTTATTTCATTTCAATATGTGAGTTTTTACGCAAATTCTGACGGCCCAAAATATTTGGCTAGGTTGCTATGGTTAACTAGATCCCTAGTGGACTCTTTCACATCCTCTGTTTGCTGGTTTAGATGTGCACATCGTGGTGGTTGGTTGAACTCTTACCTGCAGGAAAGCCAAACCTTCGACCAAAGAGAAAGTAGTTAGGATAAACAACACATTTGACAGCTGTGATTGAATACACTTTAGAATAAAATAGAATTCAAGTTCATGTTATTTACATGAAACATTGTACTGTTGATTAATGATATGCTCAGTGCTCAAGTACAAAACATCTTTGTGGTATTTGAGTAGAGTACCTCTTTATTGGACCTCGGATGGAAATCAAATAAAAGTTTCAATATACTTACATATACTTTTGTACATGGTTTCTAGTTTAGAGTGTGTTTCAACCTAATCTTGTTGTCTCTAAAGGGACAAGACTAGCAGTTAGCATCCTTAGCTAGTGCTAGCTTAAGTAAACAGGGCTTGCTTCCTGGTTGTAAAAGTTTTGACCAGTATTTAGTAGTCAAGTGTATTGAAGCAGTATGATAAATTAACATATTTAAGCATACAAAATCAAATAAATATGTTCAGATCTCAGATCAGACGCAATACTCACTCTTTATGTGATCTGTTCAGTGAGTGACTGGATACGCCGCCAAACAGGTTCATCCACATTGGTGGAAGGTAATTTATGTGAGGAGAGATAAAGGGACAGAGGGGAGGAAAACTTGGGAATAAGAACGTATTGTAATGTTCAAACAATAGCGTTGGTCGTTTTGAGTGACTCGCTCATGTCTTTATGTGTTTTATGTGCCGGTCTTTATCTTATTTTGTATATGTGTGTGTGTGCGTGTGTGTGCGTGCGTGTGTGTGTGTGTGAAAGGTGTGTCCATGACGTATTATCACAAGGGGTGGCTGTAGCTATTGCTTCAGGTGTGCTTGTGTGTGTTGGTCGGAGACGGGTGTAAAAGCTAGACAATCGAAAAACAGGGACTCAGAGGCAGGTCAGAAGTCAAATATAATCTACAGGCTAGTCAATAAAAAGTCAAGGCAGGTCAGAGATAATGTTTGCTCCTTTCTGGTGAAGATTTCACCGAAGATCAATGCTCTTTGCCTGCCTGGACTTGTCGAGTCAAAGGTAACTGCTGTGCTTGTGGTGGGAACTTGAAGTACATCTGGTGCATGTTTGTGGGGAAAAAAGGATAAACTGATATGTATTACCTGAAAAGCCATACAACAGAGAAACGCAGAAAGGACAGCTAAACCAATTTGTTTAAAATGAGCCCCCAAAGAGATATCCTAATAGGTTTGCTACAACATGGTAGATCTTTTTAATTGTAAGATACAAATCTATAGAGCACTGAACTTTGATAGTCAATTCAACGTAATGTGAATCAAGTTAATGGATGCTGACAGTTTCTAATGACATTAACAGCAATATAACAGGTCAAATAAGGACATCAGCAGGTAATAAATAACAACAGCTATTGTTCAGACCTAATGGGTTGTCCACATGAACTTGCGCATGCCTGCAGTTTTGTCACCCTCATCTTAAAATTATATTTGGCAGTTTATCGTTGTTTGGAAACCAGGTGATGAGAGACAAATGCTACAGACACCAAACTCTGTCTTAAACTGTCTTAAAAGGAGGGACATTTTTTTAAATTTGGTTTATTTTGAGTCATTATTGCTTCCATTCATTTCCTAGACTTGGTTCATTTAGTAAACATATAGAGTAGAAATTATCTATACACAATGAGGACATTGTCATGTTCAGAGTCAATGGACTCTGAATGAACATGAACTCTGATGATGTCACTGTTTCTCATACATGTTTCAGGATGGAAAATCTCTGTCACATTAGTCTCAATGTCAGTAAAAGCGTAATAGGATATTCCTAGGTTATAGTGTCGAATTGAATGGCATATTAGTTAAGTAATAATTAGTTTGTGACATCAATTTTATTCTCATATTTTAAGTGACTTTCGTTTATTCTTTAAATGGAAATGCTTTCAGATGAAGTTATCCCATTAGAAACATCTACTGTACTGTTAGATTCAAATACTTTCATGTATGTTCATTATCAAAAATATTTAGTTGTGTTCCTTTATTTGGAAACAGACATCATGTTCCTCTCTAAGATATTTTGACTGTACTGAATAGGGTTTCACAAGGGAGTCCCTAAATCACCCCAGTATGTGATTGTTCCAATTTGCTACTTCCTGTCAGTATTCAGCATCCGTACTATTTTCATAGGTTTACCTAACTGACATGTTTCTGTAATCTTTGCAATGCTACAGTTAAAACAACAACTTTGCTTACCGAAGTAAAACATTCTGCAATTCTATAAACATACACATGCAGATATTTGCATATGATTCCATTTTGCCAGAGCTTTGCCAGATTTGTATGAGGGCAAGACAAGGATAAGACTTCAGAAGTCTACAGAGATTTGTTTTAGTGATATCTGTGTAATCTGTGTATGTGGATATCCTCAGGGTGTGCTCTCCCCGATGAAAACAACATGGTACTGTCCTCTGGACTTGGTAAGGTTTACTCACATACTAACTTGGCCACCCCCTTTCTTCCAAAATCTTGTCCTGATCTCAATAGGGGGTTAGATTTAATGTGTTGTAGAGAACTTATGTTACCAGACAGGGAATATGAGCCCATGAAACCAAAAACACACTGTGCTTACCTCCCACATACAACCGTCTATCCACTGACATCTTTAACACAGCACAATTAATCATGCTGCATATTGTTGTTGATTGTTGCTGTATGTGCCAAAAGTCTTGAATAATATACATTTCTCCAGCCTTTTTGGAAATTGACATGAAAATTTTTTTCTCTCAGTCCACAGTGTTGGAGGAGGAGGAGGATGGAGTGATATACACAGTTGTGATGAAACAACAGCATGGCACCACCACCAGTTCATTGGTGAGAATGCATCCAATGCCACATACACTGGAAAAAGACAGGGTCATTCAAGGGTCCTTTAATTTTGGACAAAAACATTTTCTCTCTTTTTTTTCCATTTGCCTCCATTCAGTCCTCTGCCTCACGCTCACAATGTGTGAAAGCAGGAACGGAAGAGAAGCTGGTTCTACACCTTCTCCACTCCTTCTCGATGGGAGACTCCTCCTTCATCACCATCTTTTTCTCCACCTATCGCTCCTTCATCACCACCAAGAGAGTGCTGGACATCCTGACTGACAGGTTGAAAAAACACACCAACGACTATAGCGAAATTCCAGGCAAACAAGCCTCTGCACAGAAATACATGAGTGATCTCAATTGGACACTGGTTCAAAGTATCACTGTTTGCTGATGATTTCATTTGTTTGCGTCTGTCTAGATTAGAGGACCCACCAGGAGAAAGCACAAGAAGTCAGACCAGACAAAGTTTCAACAGGTGAGGCTTTCAAAGCACCACATAAACACCTCCAGCCATGTACCTGTTCAACAAATGGCTCCTCACATCCCTGTCTAACCCTCTTGTCTTCCTTCTCCTCCTCAGAGCTGTGTGCATGGTGTTTAACACTTGGCTTTTGGAGTACCCTGAGGATTTTCTCTCCCTGGGGGAGCCCTCCCGACTGCTCCGCCTAGCCCCCCTCCTCCCCCAGGACACTTCAGCCACAGAGCTCCGCAGTCGCCTTCTCAAGATGGCAGAGCAGCTCAGTGAGAAAGCTCTGCTTTCTGACAGCCGCACAGGTCTGTGGCCATTTCCAGTGCCTATATTTGTATTGTTTTGTTTGTAGTCTGCATGTTCAGCGATCAAGAATGAAAGTGGGCTTCAAAGTGCATACTTTTACAAATATTCAGCCCTTGAACAAGGCAAATGACCTTAACACTGCGATAAAGCCATTATTCCACACTCTTAGTCTATGGTGGCAGCCAACTCTCAGCTCTGAATGCCTCTTTCTCAAACTTTACTAGCATATTTAGATGGATTTATTAGGTTTCATTATTGTCAATGACTCGTTGTACTGTATGTCTCTTCAGATAATACCATCTCCAGGGTTCCCCCTCCCGACTCTTCCAAGTTCGATTCGACCGACATACTTGTGTTTCCAGCTGGGTTGATTGCTGAGCAGCTAACAAAGATAGAGACTGTAAGCCCAAACCTTGTTACACTAAATACACTGAGTCTTCATTGGTCTTGTTCCTGTCGGTTACAAAGTTACATGTCCAACTAACTTAATCCCTTCTGCCTGTATCATCTTCTGCTGTCGATCTTTCTCTGCCTACCTCTCTCCTTCTCCTCCCTCATTCTGCCAGGAGTTGTTTGTCCGTCTTGTTCCGTACCACTGCTTGGGTTCACTGTGGTCCCAAAGAGATAAGAAGGGTCAGGAGGGAGTGTGTTGGTCTGTCCGAGCCACGGTACGCCAGTTTAACAAGCTGGCCAACGCTGTGTCCGCGTCCTGCTTGTGGTCCACACAGCTACGCAGCTGGCAGAGAGCTCGCCTCCTCGAGCAATGGATCAGTGTGGCTGAGGTCAGTGGTCAAACACAAAGAGCCAAAGGACACTGGAATTATTACAATAACTGAATATGTAATCTGTGCGATTTGACAAAGATGTCTTTATCTGAAATGAAGTGTGACAGATTGGCACTTGTGGACAGAAAGTATTTGTTTTGCATTTGTGATTTCAAAAAGGACACAGCCTTCATTCTCTGGCGCAATATTGAAATATGATAAATAGTAGTTATTACATTCAAGAATGTAAACTATTTTTCTATGCTTTTTGTCTCCAAATCACTGTCCTGAACCCCCCCCCCCCAGCAACCTTTTTAAAGAAAGAAGTATCTGTATAACTATGCATAATTGAATATATATCAGCCAGTAAGTGTAATTAGAGTAATTCAATGCCTTCCGAAGTCAATGACCTGTAGGTTTGTGTGCGGTGCGTTATGTGTGGATGTGTTTATATATTTTTTTAACAGGAGTGCAGAGCCAGGAAGAACTTTTCCTCCTTGTATGCCATTGTTTCTGCGCTGCAGAGTAACCCTATACACAGACTAAGGCGCACCTGGCAAGACACAGACAAGTATATGATTTCATGAACATTTTTCATCATGGTTTTGGGGTGGACTGGAATTCTGTGTCTTTTGGAAAGAATGACGGCCAAGGGCCACTTTCCACACTCATTACTCACGGGTTTTGTCACGTGACCCTGACAGGGAGGCCGTGAGGAGATACGTGGAGCTGTCAGACATTTTCTCTGAGAAGGACAATTATTCTCATAGCCGAGAGTTGCTGAAAGAGGTGAGGGACTTTTATGGAGACTGGTTTCCAGAAGTACTGAACAATTAAGTGCATGTGAAATTTGTACTTGTATGTACCCAATGAGAACTTACAGAAATGAAAAAGTCCTTCTTAAAAAGGGTATCTACATCAGAGTGAACATGTGATTAGGCCTCGAGAAGGTTTTAATCTGGTTCTGTATAGCTTCCACAAAACTGTCAGACGAAACAGCAGTTTCTCAAAATATGTATTGTGTTCAGGATGCATTGTGAGTGGGGGTTGGGGGAATAAGAAGGATTTACATAATTTGGACGCACTATTAAACTATTCAGGCATCAATACTAAAGCATTTGCATAAATTGTAGCCATATACATTCGCAAAATTCCTAAAAGCATTTGCTGGTGCTTTCATTTGAAAACTTCAATCAGAGCTTTGATGTCAGAGAAAGCTTGTCTTCTGTTGAGCTTTGATAATCGCTAGAGCAAACCAGGTCCTAGCTCATTACGCCTGAAATGTCTACCAGACAAGGTTGAAGATTTGTAAGGCATTCAAAACAAGAAGTATACAGCATATATTGTCAGGTTTTTTTTCTGTCAATGCTATTTTTATATACTGTATAGTCATTGTCAATCTGGTAAACTGTTTTTGAATGTAAAAGGAATATACATGGTTGGTTTGTGTCTTTTCTAGGAGGGAACATCAAAGTTTGCCAATGTGGACAGCAAAATGAACAACCGAAAGCATATAGGGGTAGGTTAATTTACTGTCACACGTCTAACAAAAGTGTGACAGTTGTGACTGTGACCTGTGACTGACTACAATTGTGACTGACTACAATTCTACTATTATCGATCTGTTAAGAAATTGCACTGTTACAGCTGAATTGAAAAATTGATAAAAGTGATATTTGGCATGTTTAGTAAGTGCAAAATCTGCCCACGGTGTTTAAAAGCAGCACAGTAGCACAAAAATAATTATTATTAACTTTATCTGAGGCATCTCATATCCAGATTGTTTGGACATAGCTATTTTTATTTGATGGGTAGATTGTTTGGTCTGTTTAAGATAAATAAGACATTATCATGAGACAAAGAATACAGACAAGTATGTTCAGTGGTGCTAACAATGGTTTCTCTTCATCTTCTCTTTTAGTCCAGTGCCAACGGCACAGTGCCCTACCTGGGCCTCTTCCTCACTGACCTCACTATGTTGGACACAGCCGTCAAAGACAAGCTAGAGGTGAATCCGTGGGATGTTTCGTCTTGCAAATGACTCGAACTTTGTCAATTCTCAAGAGAAACTAATTGGTGTCATGAAAGTACACAGAAAAGTACTCAAACTTCCTGTTCCCCTATTTCAGAATGGCTATATCAACTTTGACAAACGGAGACGTGTGAGTATTGCACTGTGTTGTAATGGAAGGAATTCAGCACTCCTATTAGGGTCACGAAATCATCACGAAAGTTAAAAGCAGAAGCGGTCTATTATTTCGTTTTTTACACTGTTGTCGTAGGAATTTACTTTAATGCATCATTTATCTGAACTATTAAGATACTTAAGCTATAAGCTGTATGTGCATATATGTGTAGAGAGATAGAGAGAGAGAGACATATGTAGTTGTGTTTCTTACAGGAGTTTGAAGTTTTAGCTCAAATTCGACTCCTCCAGTCTTCCTGTAAAAACTGTGTCTTCATCTCTGATGAAGACTTCCTACAGTGGTACAACAGTGTTCCGACACTAACAGAAGAAGAAAGGCACGTAATAAGAGCACAATAATAGAGTATACCATATCCTGTTCCTCTCTTATTTTTGTACTGTATATGCATATGAAAATATATATTTTTTACTTGTGTTTCATTATGTATCCTGCAGTTATAGACTCTCCAATAATATTGAAGCGCCATGTGAACCTAGTCCAAGTCGAGGCCCTACCCCCACTGTCATCATCACTCAGTGCCCAGAGTAAATACTGCAAATACAAACACAAATTGAATTGGGTTCGATCCAACCTCTAAGTATCAAACATACATCCAACATAGTATGCATGTTGTGCATGAGTAACGCTGTGTCCATCTTTTAAACAGCTTAAGTTCCTCAAGAACCAGTCTGGCTTGTGACAGTGATAGTCTGTTTGACTTTCCCTCCCCTGTCAATCACTTACTATCCAAGCTTGCCAAGGTAATGATCAAATTATAATCATTTTGTGTGCATGTCATCCTGTGCTATAAAGGCTATGCTATATGTGATGCTAAGCTACTGTATTGTTTATTGTGTTTTTGGTAGGATGTGATGTTGCTTTTTTTACTGACAAACACAACTTTCATGTGTTCATCAATCATAAAAATTATTTCAAAAGCACACGCTATGAAACAACAAAGGACCTTTATTGCTCTAATGAGTTTTCTTCTCTTTTGAATTCTCCTTGGTGGAGTAACTTTGGAGTTACCATGGTTGTTGTTTTTGTTGCAGCATATGAAATCTCCCTCTGTTTCCTGTCTTGATGTGGACTCCTCCCCTTCCTCTACTGAACCCACCCCCTCAGCTGCATTGAACCCATCACCTAACACTGTCAAATCACATCGTCGATCCGTCTCCTGTGGCAACAATCCCACCTATAACCTTCAAGGGCCGGGGCCAGATATGCGAATAATCAGGATACGGATGGATTTACATGATGGGAATTTATATCGAAGCATTATGGTGGGGGAACAATAAAACATCCGTTAACTTACAGAAAGGATTCAAGATGAATCATTCGTCGCTTTCTCTGTCTAAAATTGTCATCAATACCTAGTGCACTTGTTGTATGATGAAGCATCTGGTGGTAATAAAACAATGTTCCTTAGGGGGAACAGTAATGCTTTCGGAACATAACGAGTGGGTGTAAAGATGCCTCATTGTCTGCTCAGGTGTCAAGCAATGACAAGACTCCCACTGTCATCAGTTCTGCCCTTGAGAAGAACAATCAGGACCGCAAAGAGGCCTCCAAATACGAGCTCATTCAACTACTTCCTGAGGGAAAAGGTGCGGAAATGATCTAAAGCTGTAAGACTCATTATATGTTGGTTGTACATAGTCCATAGCTATTCATTTGCTTGCTTTGCATTTTTGTATACCCTACAGAGTTAGTGATTCCAGCCACGGGAAACGTCTTCTACGCTATGACTTCCTCGAGTGTGGACTTCCTGCTTAGGAGAAAAGGGGGTTCTACCCCATTAAGCTCTCATCCAATAAGCACTGAGACCAGTGCCACCTTTCCTCGAATCAAAGACAAGGGGCGAAGACTGGTCAGAACTCTTTTTTGACAAAAGGTTCCAAACCCATTGAATTCCTGGGCTTCACAATTCACACGAAATGTCTCTTTTATATGTGGCCTTGTCTCTCCTATCCCTACAAGATCTATGCCTCTTTTTTTTAACAAATACTACACATTCCGACTGAGCTTCTTCTACCAAAATGTTCCGTTGATCATGTCTCAACTTGTACAATGACGTTAAGACATTTCAATCACGTGCTGACCACACCAGAAACCATTGACTTGTGGAGAGCATGACCAAGCTTGCTAGCTTGAAATCTTTTCAGTATCCACAGCTGAGGACCAATGGAAGGACCAATGGAAATCATTAAGCAATGACATTTGCATCTCTTTGTCCTTGTCTAACCAAATGGATGTTAATACAGCAACCATGGCTTCCCTCTGTGTCTGAGGTACCTCAGGTTTCTTGACAGAAGGAATGACATTGAGTTTATTAGTTGACAAAATAGTTCACAAATAAATCCAGATTATGGTTGCTTTCATCTTGTTGTGTCAAGTGTAATTTCTTTCAGTGTTGTGCAAAAGATGGATACTATAAATATACAGTACATATGCAAAAATGACAGATCTTGTAGAGATTCAAGTGATGTAAGGATATGTTATTGTAGCAAAATAATGGGGCTTATCTAGTTGAACAACATTATCTGCGTTTTGTAAATGTTAATGTTTTGTGTGTATGTATGTTGTGTATAGAGTCAAGTGTCAAGGTATAATTTGTAGTTCAGAAAGTTACATTTAGTTGCTTCAAGAAACACAAAGCAGAAACATTTCAAATCGAGATGTAGAAAAAGCATAGTTATTTTTAGCAGCATTTTGAATTGACATTAATTGGTAAAATGATGACGTGGTGGTTGAAATACTAATGATTTGTCAGACGGCAATCTTGTATTATACACACAAAGTACTCTAGCTGTGCCCGTGTGAATGTAATATAAGGCCTAATCACTGCTAAACAGAAAAGGAGTGTTCTTAAATCAAATTCAAATGTATTAAATTGGATCTTCATACATTGTCTTGCAAATACATTGGAAAAGTACTTTAAAATGACTGAGTTTGTATATTCCAATACCTATTGACAGTTTTCATTCCTATACTTTGTAAGTATCCTTTATGTATGGTATTTTTTCGATTGTGTGTTTATACCTTATACATAGACATAGACACTAAAGAAACTCCAAACTAGTATGTGCCTTTTACAAAGAATATGGTTCTTTTCTTTTGTCCATGTCAAGCTGCTCAGTACCAAACAAGCTGACCTTGGTGTATGATTTCTAGATAGGAATACCTGTCCTCAAAACTAGTATGTGAAATTGTATTTATTCTAACCAGTCACATGGTGAAAGTGTTTTTAGGTTCGTTATGCAGAAATAGACACATTATACAATGTTCAACCTGAAGTCTGCATGTAGAAGCCTACGTAAATAGGTTCTGCTCTCGTAAATAGGATCTGCTCTCCTATGTGTCATCTGAATCAAATGATTATGTATGACTGGTTAAGAGTTACAGCTTACTTTCAACCAAATGATTATGTATGAATGGTTAAGAGTTACAGCCTACTTCTAACCAAATGATTGTGTATGACTGGTCGAGAGTGAAAACCTATCTTCTACAATTAAGGATTATTAGGGGGTCAATGTGTAATACAGGCCTGTCAACTCAAATCACTAGTGCTGTTGAAATCCCTGCTGGGACTGAGGCATTCATATGGTAGATCTAAAGGAGAGGATTCTGGGGGATGAAGTACAAGCATAAGCTGATATGATGACTGTGCCTTTCTCTTAAGGGTGAGCACCCCTTTCATGTTTCACATTTGAATGTACATGATTATGCATGTTTTCAATAACATGTCATGTTTATGCACTACATATATGTTTGATTTTTGTGGAATAAATGTACTTGTTATACAAGTGAATTTGACTTTTGAGTTATTGTAAGGGTTAGATGGACACTATTTTTCTCATCTACATTTTAAAGAGAACTACATTTCGACAACAGTAACAAAACCAAGATCACACATTTATTTTATCTAACATTTCCACTTGATTTTGTAATATGTTACAAAACATAAAAAACCTGAGATTTGTTAACAATTATACATTATGAATCATATTCTTATAGTGCCAGAAGGACAATTTCACATTTACATCCACAATACTACACAAATCTCTACTCCATAATGATTTCTTCCAAAACATTTCAGTTGAGACATACAGCTAAAAAACGGTGGCCATAAATCTACCACTGGTTGCTACAGTAACAACCTCAAAGCAAAGTGCGCATGTTGTTCATGTAAAAAATGTTATTCCTAATCAGAAGCAGCATTTCAATGTTGTTTCAGCATGCAAGATGAAAACAGATTTGTGCAAAATCTCCACTCAGAGATGACTGGCATAGTAACATTTCGTTTCCCTTTCCTCATCTCCTTGTACGTGCCGTAAATCACCCCACAGAGGCTGCGCACTCTGCTGTGGTCCCCCTACACGACTGACATTGCAGCGCTGCCATCCTGTACGCCTTCCACACCCGGGCGTCCTGCTGGCACACTGTCCCGCCTCCCCGCTTCTCCTCCGCCTCGTTGCGGTTAATGTCGCCCACGCAGACCCAGTTACCCTTGGTGCTGACGGCCCACTTTGAGTGGTCCTGGCTGGCTTTGTAGGTGAACTTTTGGCCTGGGGAGAGACTGGTGATGTCTAAGACTTTCCAGCCCCGGGTGCAGTCTGAAGGAAGTATACCCGTCGAGCGCACCCAGAACTGGACCAGAAGGTCGGACTGGAGGGTGGGTGCGACCCAGGAGTGGTACAAGTCTGATAGGAAAGAGAGAAAGGAGAGGGCGAGTTCAACGCTGTATCAAGTACCAACAATCAAAGTTAATAGAATGATAGACAGTTATCAAGCCACGGAATGCTTTAGGCAAAGGTAAGATAACATTGACAAATTGATGTTTTGCCTTTGTTGCATAAGAAGCAGCTAAAGAAATAAAGGCTGACCACATAAACTGACTTACCATTATTAAACGATCCTCCTTTTGCAAAACTTAGGAATTCTGTTCCACCCAATGAGGTGAGACCAATGCTGCGGTTGGCTGCAGGCCTGGTGGAAGGAAAGATGCTGTTGGTCATTTGGTTCTTCTTGCACACAGCAGCTATGGAGGGGACCAGACTAGCCAAGGAGGCAGGGACATCACAGTCATAAACATTAGGCTGGTTTATCTGCAACTGTTCTCCTGCAATAAACAAAGAAATGAGAAATCACTTGACTGATCCAGCGAACATGACTGTCTACGTTACATTGACAGGTAGTTGTCCTGACAAAACTCCAGGCCAAGAGACCATGCATACAGACTACCACAAACAATTGATCTTGTTTTATGTGTAACCATACCTAGGCTCACCGCGGTGTGCTAAGGCTTCAAGACAGTTACCGTAGAAGGACTCACCAGGAGTGCGACACCTAACTTAATGGTGCCCATCTCAACACTCGTGAGAACACATAAAACTGATGGAGCAAACAGTCACAGCTGGAGATGTACTGTCTCTATGGTTACACTGCCGTCGAGAAGGATTACTCTTGATTAGACATTGCTATGGTTACGGCGCTAGCTTCTGGGTGGACGGGCAAGGTTATAGTTTCACTTACACAATCATATGCATATGAAAACATGGTCATGTATATACAAATGCTGTTTAGTTCATGTGTGTTGTCAACACAATACAACGGGCAACAGAAATGATTGAAGTTACAAAATATGTCCATATTTGAAACTTATTGACCACTAATGGTCCCAAATCATGCACTATTGCTGTTTCTTTTAAAGAACACGGTTGCCAACTGGTTGCCATTATATTCTACTTGTATGCACTGTTTATGGCCTCTGCCACAACAGATTTTTCTTATTAACCCTAAGAAAGCAGATGTTTATCTTCCAAATGATCGGTGCCTCGTCTTCTCACCAATGGTCTGAAAGCGCTCCAGTGGATATGTGACACAGATGAAGTTCTGTCCGTTGATCACACCAGTGATTGGGTAAGAATACTGTCCTTCTTTCTGTACTGGGGGGAAGTGAGGTGTGCTATGGACCAACCAAAACCCCTGATTCTTATTCAGCAGTACAACACCTGTTAGGGAGAAAATCAAAATACAATTTCAATGTCCAACCATGCTAACCGATACTCCTCACACACCTGTGACCACTATCAGGTTCTACCGCTATACCTCAAGTTTGATATAATTAGCTAATTATTAGTAATTAAAGTTCCTCTTCGCATGCAGCTGTTTGAATGGAAATGTGATCCTTTGTTCCTGTGAAGTCTGACCGCAAATGATTTTAATATTACCAGTGTAGATACCATACACTCTGAGCAAAAGAGTGCAACTGGGTAATAAATGATCATGGGAAATGTGTGATAATTAAGCTGGCATCTATCTCACCCTTAGTATGCCCCCCTCTGCTTCCGCTTTCATTAAACCATCTGTCGCCTATATCCTTGGATGGTCTCTGGTCATTGTACAAGATATAGGCAAGCTCACTGCTCTGAAACGAACACATGGAAAAAAACAGAATATTGTCCACTGATTTGTCCTATCAATGACAAAACAACAGAATGGCATTGTTATACATTTTGACTGTGGTGTTGATCTCTTGCGACTGTAATCAGACTGTGACCGAAGAGTTCCGTAGCTTCATCCCTGCTCATGGCGAGAAGAGGAACAAAACACAGCAGACCTTTTCAGGCTGATATAGCTGCCCCACTGTCCTCCCTAGTGCTCCAGTGCTGTCGTTCACCAGGACTTTCCCGTCCCTCCATCCCTCACTCCCTTTGTCCATTAGCAGATACTCCTGGCCATCGTTCTGAGTTTTGCTACCGTGCTCATGTGGAAGTTTGTAGATATAAAACCTGGAGAGCAAGAAAGGGCGGGGGTTAAGTAACCTGATAAGATGCAAACGACTCCGTTTTATAAACTACAGCCAAGAAGTATCGGACGTGCACAGCCTCTTTGCTACAATAATAAAACATTTGATTTAGACATCAAAACTATCCTCACCAGTCAACAGCAGCTCCTTCGTCATTGTAGCAGGAGATAGTTGCGGCGTCTCCCTCTGCTGGTAGGTTTATGATCAGCAAGGCAACAAGGGAAAACATCTAAGGAAACGAAAATTAATAGTTGGCAGTTTCTTTTATCCAACGTCCTAAAATGTGTGGATGAATACAGTTGATATGTAGTCGAAGACGTGAAACCTGACTATCTATATTGCACTATATTGCATAACTCCCAATCCCACTAGCCTTACTGGCATTGATTTGTGTGGATACATTCGAACAACTAAGTAAACATGGTCGGTAGCGTCAACACTTGCATATTATATTTCAGATTAAACGATCCTTGTTATGACCAGTTAGAATTTACTTTCAACACTTTCCATTTACTTTGACAACCAATAGCCTAATGTGAACAACCGTAACTCACTTACATATTTTTAAGTATTAGAGTAACTTAAACCAACTACAATCCAAAACTGACGAATAATAACTTAGTCTTTTCAAAATAATTTTGCCTACCTTAATAACTGTCTGCCACAAATATATCCTTCAAGTGAGAAACGTGGTGCAGTAATGAATTCGAATCGCTTTCACATCCTTGTTTTGGTGATGTCATCAGGGCGGGATAAGTGAATCACGAGACAGCGCACAGAACACAGAAGTAAGAAGGGGATCTCATTCAACGTGCAAAGACAAAAACCCCGAGGAATAGATATACTGCTTTCCTAAACTCTTTAATTGTTTTCTTACTCATGCACAGCTAATGCTGGCCAACAAATATACAGTATATGAGCTTAATAGGCATAGAGTTGAGTGTTGGAATGTTGATAGGAGACTTATTTTTATTTTCACATTCGCAGAAATATCGTAACGTGGAATATTTTTTGATAATTTTAATCAAAATTAAACCAACAGGGTTTTCTGTGAGGTATTTTAGCCTCGGGTGCCTGCTACTCCACCAGGCTAATGCTGGAATGGATGAAATGTGACATCTTTCACATTTCCGTACCCTTTAAAGAGAGAACATGTCACCTCTATGCCTATGTTTTCAGACAGTTGAAAACATGACATCTTTTCATTGTGAGTGTTACTTTACAGTAGCACATCACGTGGAGTAGCCCTGGTTATAATAAGCTTGCGAAATTTCAGGAACCATCTAAAAAAGTCTACCTCATTCACTTTCACCTCCTCAAAAACTACTTACGAATATTGTGAAGTCATGCAGTTGGTGTGGTGCTCACAAAGATGTCAATGTTTCCAAAGGCCCCTCTTGCTATAGCTGTGTTTTACCCTGATGAATTGCATGCACTAACTGAAGTAATTAAAGTTCCAGATAAACATAGCAATATAAAATAGGGTCGTATATTTGTCATTCTTCCAAAATAAATGAGCATATAAACGAGTCATTGTGACCTTCACCATCTTGTTTATTTTTCTGAGAAACACTGTCCAAAAATATATTGAAACATTGTCCAATGCTATTGAAACATTCTTTCAGAGCAAAAACGTCCAGACATGTTGGGCCAAAAGCATTGCATTGCTTATTTGTTATTTACACCGATACGATTGTATTACAAAAAAGTTGGGAACATTATAGCTAAGGAAAAAAGACTGCAGTTATAAGTAAATGTCTATTTATAGGTGATTCCACAAGACATCTCCAAATAAGCAGGAATTAGTCCAATTGGTCAGGAAAACTGCAGGAAGAATTGCCCATATTATTCACATTTTGTCACAGGCCTACATTATGACTACAGTTATTAAATTATGACTAACACTACTGCGGTGTTACCTCAACAGACTCAAAACGCATGTCCAAAACCATATAGACAGATCGAAGCAGTGCCAGCATAGGGAAAAAAAAGAATGATCTCCTTCCCATCCATGTTCTTGTTGGCGTGCGCTCTCAGATACTGACTGCTGTGGGAAGCTCAGTCCTCTGTTCCTCCATACGTCCACCCTGAACCTTCAGCAGTAGAGAGAAGAAGTCCTCATCATCCATGGGCCCTGGAGCATTGCTTCGCTGCTCCTCCAGTCTGCCCTGGGCCTAAAATGACCACAGACAATAGACATTAAACCACAGTAACACCCACAGAACTTAGCTTTTAAATGTAGCGGCCAGTTAGATGATTTAGGCCACTAAGCCACTCGGCTCTAACTCTACAGGAGAAAGCAGTAAGCTTAAGCCCAAAGACTTAAGAGCATGTGCAATGGAATGGAATGGAAGTGCAATGGAAAATTATGCGAAAGAAATTCCATAGGGTTAAGACACAGTTAATTCCACTTACTTGTGAGCTGAGAATCATATTGTACAAGTCTTCCTTGGGTACAGCAATTGGGGGAGATTTTCTCACTATGGAGAGTTTTATACTGCCTCGTATCCTGTTGGCTTTGGGTTTAGGAGGTGAACTTTTTAATAACTCTGCCCGCTGATCGTTCAGTCGACGTGCCTGTGACGTAGCAACAAACTCAAAGAACTCCTCTTTCTGGAGTGAAGTCATGGAGGAAAAGATGACTGTTGAAAATGAAGAGGGGGAAGGAGTTAGATGAGCGGGAGATAAGCTCCACGTGGATCATTTGAATTTCAGTATCACACCAATAAGCCAACAGTGTAAACGTCATCTAAATATAGGCGTGGGTTTTCAACTATCTTCAGCAAAAATATAACTACACGTATCGTAGTTTACTGTTGTTGCACTAAATACACTAAATGTGTATTTAAGGAACCATAAGAGATCAGTTTGTGTCCTCAATTGGCAATTCTAATGAGACAACTGTCACAAACAGAGCCTTTTACATATGGTCACCTCTGCAGGGTGGCATGGTGATGCTGGGTTCAGAGTGGCACCTCCGCCTTCTCTCCCCTCTCTCCATGGTGAAAGAGCAGCGCTGGTCATTCAGACGTCTTCCTTCTTGCAGAGTGCACAGCAGCTCGTAAAGGGTGTCTGGGAAATCATGGGTCAATTGTTGAGCCTGAGAAAGTCAGAGGAGGGAAAGAGGAAGAAATTGTGGTTATAGAATTTGTTTGTTTTCTTCTTTTGGCTTATTTGTGTCATAGTTTCTGATACACCCACATAGTGGTACAATATCATCACCCACAGAGCTGCCTTCAGAAACAGGTTGGAGGGCATTTAGAATGTCAAAGATTTGTTGCAACCAATTTCATATGTTTTGGATGATACCTAAGATAAAGCCTTTTCTCTCAAAAGACTTTGCAAATTGAATCAATGTGACACAAGGATTCAAGAGTGTGTATACACACACACAAAAATGCAGTAGGTTTCTAACCTGCTGTTGCGTGTCAGCCGTGCTGGACATCTTATTCAGTGGCTGGTTGGAGGGGGAAAGTTTTTTTGTATCCACTTGAGTCTGTGCTGATGTTTCTATGTGCAACTTGCGGTCTTCTTCAGCATTTTGGGCTTGTACTTCTCCCATCCTGATTTCTTCCTGACTCTTGTGATCTGTTGTCTCTCCGCCCATATCTTGTTTAATAATCTCCTGGTTATTCTCAGTTTCTTCTGTTCTTCCACCGCCTGGTTCCTCTACTTTGTCAGAACCTGGAGATGCGGTTTCTTCTTCATTTGTTTCCAAATATCTATTTGTTTTGTCTAGGTTATTCTCTTGTTTAACCTGACATGGATTTCTTCCAGGGTCTCCGTCCGCTTCAGTCTTACTGCTGAGAGTTCCAGTTTGTCCAACATCCGGTGTACTATCTCCATCAATCATGGTCTCTGGTCCTTTAGTGACTGTGTTCTCAGTAATGTCCCCCTCCTCTATGATAATAAGAGGCTCAAAGGGCTGCTCTTCAAACACTGCAACTTCATGTTCTGAGCATTCCATTGTAACATCCACTTCCCACACCACTGGGAAGTTCCCTTAGAGCTTAATCTAATTTTGATAAAAAGGACAGCTTTTCAGACATACTAAGACATATTATAATATATACAGTTCTGAATAGAGTTACGGCAACTCAACAACTAACCTTATAGTGGTGACTGTATAGCTATATGTTAATACATCTTCACTGCAGATTTACTACAAACTGATCAAGCACTGCAGCTGTATTCATAATAAGCTTCTAATGGCAGATGAAATATCAATAGGAAACCAGAATGACAGGTTTCCTCATGCACAGCTCAAACAGGCAACTCAGGGCGTTTCTTGCCTCTAGAGTGTGTTCTAACTTTTTCTAACAAAATTGATAATAAGTTTCTATTTTCTTACCTTTTTCCCTTGAAATCTAGAATTTGATAAATCTCATCTTCTTTTACCAGCATTAAGTAGGCACAGCATTCTTAAATTGGTTTACTAAGTGTTTGGTAAAAAAATCAACAACAAAAAACCTGCTATGCCTTTAGCTTCTCAAGCATGTCAAGCTTTCTTCAACACTGTCTGTCAGTCTGTCTGTCAGTCTTCTCTTTCTCTCTTCCTGTTCCTCTTTGCCCCAACCCACCCCTATTTATTTGACCACCTTCTGCCTGCGTCATGGCATTATGAAACATTACTGTGAAAAGTGAAGTGAAGCTGTTTGCTTTGTAAATACGTCTTCATACTAGAGTTAAAGCATGAGCTGATTGCAAGAATTTGAAAGAAACAGCTCTGCTTGATATACTCGATGAAAAATGCCTTTGCCTTTCTTTCAAAGATAGCAGCATGTTGAAACAGGCCTTGCTACTTTAACACGTCTGTGGTTTTGGCACACATCCTGTTGACAAGAGCCAAACGAGAAGTAGATGTAACCAAGACAAATGACAAAGGGTAACAGTCTAGAAACTATGATGACGAAGTGAAAAAAGCAGATAGGAGACTTAATTTGATTTGTTTTTAAGACTTTAAAATGTTTTATGTTCTTTGTCCAAAATTAAAAAAACTGACGTCTTTAACATGATTTTTAGATCAAGATGATTATTTTCCATATTGATTTCCTAAATCAAACACACATGCATACACACAAGTGCACTTTAGTCCAGTGTCGCGAAAGAATGATTTTGTTGGTTTTTACCTTGACAATCGCTAGGGGACACTAGTGTGTGAAACTTCTGAATGGTGTGAGGAATAGCCACTGTGCGCCGCTCAAGATGTTGCAGCAGCAGCCTCTCTCGGGCAATGGGCCTTCCAACGGCCGGGGACTAGGCTTGAGCGCTCACTCCGGTATGCACGCCCTAAACTCGGTCCATCCACCCTCTCAACATCGCCAAGATGGTGACCAAGGCCTCGAAGTCGCCGAAAATGGACATGAAGCCAGAAGAGACATTGGTGATATATTGCAACAAATAATGACCATCACCGACCAAAGTTTGGACGAAGCACAAGCAAAGTTTGTACTTTATTATTTTAATGGAAATGTATAAAAACAGCGTAGATAACGTAAGCGAGGTAGACTAACTGCCTGATCTTCATTTGGCTCAATGCCCAAGAAAAAGTTTTTTTTGTTTTGTTTTAAGTGGATAGTTAGTACTATAGCCTCTATTATTTAATGGAGCTCGGGCGTGTTTTGCTAATTAGCTATTTGGCAAGTGCCGACCACTTCAAAGCATTTAGCGTAGCTAGCTCCAGTACTATAAATATTTGTTGTTTGTTTTTCTCATTATAGCTAGGAGAAAACTTTTCTAAATGTTTTATTGTGCATCACTGAGCACTTTTCCCACCCACGTGATGTTGTTGTTTTCGTGTATAACGAGACAGATGGTTAACTACGTACACACTTTGCCTTACTTATGTGAAATGAAGGTGATAAAAATTATGCTAACTTGCTAATGTTGTTCGTAAGCTAGCCTATGTATTGTTAGCCATTTTGCTAGTTAGCTAGCAGGGAACGAGATAATTGTCATTCAAGCTAGCCTGGGTAGCTTAGCATGTTCATCTGTCCTATCCATTTATGGATTTGTCAGGTTATTACTCAAATGATCAACATTTATGATGTGCCGGAGACGTTTCAGTATTCAAAGCTTACTACAGTAGCTCTAACTATGTGATTGTTAGCTTAGAGCTAGCTAACTCACCATAAAGACTTCTAGCTAAGACGTGATGTCAAATGTCCTCATATATCTAGCCAGATAGCCAAAATGGTTACTGGCTGAATTAGATAAGATAGATGATGTTGCAGACAAGCCAAGTTTATTAGCCAGACTCTGACTCGAAAAAATATGTCTCACGTTGAAGCTTAGGTTGTTTTATCGATTGTTTGCTGGCGACTGTACAGGTATACAGTGTATAACTAGTCCGATTTTTTGCAGCCCGATATTAAATTGCCTTATAGCCCGGGGTCAAAAGTCACATAGTCAGTTACCAAACGTAATTAAAGGTCAATATAACAAATTCTCTTTTCAATCCACAGAAAACATGCACTGAATTGTCACCGTATGAAACCAGCTTTGTTCAGCGTCTTGTGCGAAATCAAAGAAAAAACTGGTAGGTGTTGTAATTTTGAAGCTAGCTTTCAGCCTTTTAATTGTGTTTTTATGATCAGTGGTTTATCGTTTTTATTTTTTAAACAGCCCTAAAACCTACATTTTGATTTAAAATTGAATTCCATTCTAGTTTATAATTTAGATGGTATACACACATACTGAAGATAAATGCGTCACAACATTTACAGAGGTGAACAAGTCTTGAGTCAGGACGCACAGCGGCTGGAGAGTGCACAACCACTCTATTGATGTGCACAGATAGTGTTCATTATGATTGGATCAAGATTTACATCATAATATCATTGCAAACACAAGGATAATGTAAGCTGTATAGAGGAAGGAGACAAACGAGACACTCTCTTGTGCATAGAATGCTACTGAGTTGGTTAGGTAATTCGCCCACAACCTCAGTAAATGCTTTTTGTAATTCGATCAGTTTGTAGAGTGACTTGAATGTACCTTTTATTTTTCTACGTAACTTGTTAATGTCCTTGTCATGTTTGTTTTTTGCGCTGTTCGCACAACCATCTCATGTTGTAAAAGAGTGCTGATGTGTACACACAGTCATTATAAAAGGGGAACTGTATGTGTTTTTCCAGGCTTATCTATGAGAAACGCTCAAGAGGAAGAGCCACAGGACCCTCAGCTAGTGCGACTGGACAACATGTTGCTGGCTGAGGGTGTGGCCGGCCCGGAGAAAGGGGGCGGGGCGGCGGCGGCGGTGTCAGCGGCCACCAGCTCGGGAGGGATGTCACCCGACAGCTCACTGGAGCATTCGGACTACAAAAGCAAGTTGAGCCAGATTCGCAACATCTATCACACTGAACTGGAGAAATATGAGCAGGTACTGTTCATGAGAGCAGACAGACCTGAGGTGGAAGAATGTTTACTGGGGTTTCCTTCTATCCTAACAATGACAATGGCTAATTTACGGGTGCTACTAACCAGGAACTCCTTACTCCTGCACCAACAGCAGTGCATGATATATAATGTGCCACAGTATTACACTTCAAGCCTATTTCTCTGTCGCATTTTACTGGTCAGTTCTGTTTGAAGAGCCCAGATTGTACACATTTCTTGTTTCAACTCAACTAAAACACTCTGAAGTGTCATGTTTTCTAACATGGTTGGTAAGGTAGACATTTCATTGAGTAGCTACTTGTTTGCTAAAAATTGCTCTGTGATGCTGTTCACTAAATGTTTTCAGCAAAGCAGTGTTTGCATGTCATTTTATCACTTAAGGAGGTGTTTTAGTGTGTGCACTTGTTTGATTCCGCAACACCCCTGCTTCAACCTCTGCTTCAACATCTCATGTAACAGGGGAAAGGCTGGGTGCAGAGAATCAAAGGTGGTGGGAACCTAGTATCTGGAGCCCAAAGCCTGGTGGCATAACACGGTTTTGCTTGTGGGTGTGAAGTCAGTCAATGTGTCTCTGCATGCCTCCAACCCCTGCTCTGCTATCTCCTTCAGGCGTGTAGTGAATTCACCACCCACGTGATGAACCTGTTGAGGGAGCAGTCACGCACACGGCCCGTGTCGCCTAGGGAGATCGAACGCATGGTGGCCATCATCCACCGCAAGTTCAGCTCCATCCAGACACAGCTGAAACAGAGCACCTGCGAGGCCGTCATGATCCTGCGCTCGCGCTTCCTGGATGCAAGGTGCATGCGCATGGCACCTATGCACGCTTGCACTGCCACATTTTGGAAATGGCTGCCGCTAAAACTCTGTTTTTTGCCTTGTCAGGCGGAAGAGACGCAATTTCAGCAAGCAGGCAACAGAGGTCCTGAACGAGTACTTCTACTCCCACCTGTCCAACCCCTACCCTAGTGAAGAGGCCAAAGAAGAACTAGCAAAACAGTGTAGCATCACTGTTTCTCAGGTAGTTTGGCTTTACATTAACCGGTACACTATGACGCATTAGAATGCTTACAAACAGCCTAGTCCACAGCTGTGTATTATCACAAAGACACCGTCAGATCTGAGCGTTTTCCTCTGAAACACTGAAGTACAGAGATGTTTTGACACTCATTTGAATTCCGTAAGGTGTCCAACTGGTTCGGAAACAAGCGAATTCGCTACAAGAAGAACATCGGCAAGTTCCAGGAAGAGGCCAACATCTATGCCATGAAGACGGCCCTGGGTGTGCCACAGAGCGAGGACTCGCCGCACACTCCCAACTCCACAGGTTAGAATGTAAAGCCTCACCTGTATAAATAGGCCTCGGAGCATGATGGCACAGCAGTTCTCCACACTGTAATGATGGTCTGTCCCAGGTGGAAAACCATATTAAATGTCGAATCTAAATATTTGTTCTGAATCAGTTGTGTTTTGGGCCTTGTTAATATGACTGGGTTCTTTTTTATTTCTGGATCAGCTGACATGTTCCTCGGGGTTGCACCAATGAATGGAGAGCAGTCAGCTTATCAGATGGGATCGCAGGTAGGAAATTCCATTTGGGAACATACGGATTTTGGGGGCGAGAACAAAAGCGAACAAAATCATAGCACTAGTGGTTGAGGAAGAACATCAAATGCAGTCAAATAGCTGCAACAGCTGTCCATAAACAGTTTTTCTAAACCATGTTGCTCTTTGAGGGAATGCAGATACTTGTTTTATTTCAGACCTTTCTTTAAGAGTCTCGCTACTCGTTTTTAGCTCAGTAAATAAAACTCACAAGGGGGTTTAATCTTTTTTGTAATGGAATGACAACGCGTGTAGCTGGTGGTGCCTTATGGTCATTATGACCCACTGTTTCGGTGCAAAAGGATCACAATGACCTGAAGGCAGCCCAAAACAGCAGTAGGGCTGAGAGGGAAGGGAGGCCTTAAAAGGTCTTAAATAGACAAGTTTTGCTTGGTGCAATGCTTCTTTCGTTGCTTCCCACTAATCGCAGGGCTTAAACAATGCAGACGTTGTGTTCACTGCCGCGCCCCATGTGACAACATCTGTCTTTCTGTACCCGTTTATTTCTGGCTTGGCAGACTAACGGGAACTGGCAAGGACGAAGCCCGCCCCCCTCTGCTACTTCCCCGGGAAGCGACCACTCTGACAACTCGGACTAATGGACCCCGTCCTCTTCACCTCAACGGCAGTTGACGGAAAAGATTGACAGCGGAAAAGAATGATATCACTTTTTCCTCTTGGCTACAGTTATGATTTCTGTATGTGTTAGTACATTCTTTTGTTGTTACTGTCATGCTGTCGGTCGAATGAGTTTAAGAGTTGGTATGCAAGTGTTTTTATGTGCACTTGGAGTGTGTGTGCGTGCGCGCATGCGAGCGCGCCTGTGTGTGTGCATGCGAGTGCGCCTGTGTGTGTGTGTGTGTGTGTGTGTGTGTGTGTGTGTGTGTGTGTGTGTGTTGTACTTCTGTCTGTGGTTTTAGTATTGGGATCATGAGCGTTTTCCACTCCCTGGACTTGTTACTGCATCACATGGGTTGGGGGGGGGCTTGGGCAACTGCATTATCCTTTTATTGTTTTTATGACACTATCATTATTATTATTATTATTATTACTGTTTTATTAGCATTTCAAATATGTAGTGTTTTTATGAGAAAACAGATGAAATCCAGAATGAGAGGGCAATAGAGAAAATCCAAAGATTTTGTGTGTTTCTCTTTTTTTCTACTGGGCTTGTGTGTGTATTTTCTGAATGAGGCACGCTTGTGTCTGTGCTGTCCATTTGAACTCCTTGAATGAGCATATAAACAGTGCAGTCTTTTCTCTGTACAGTGAAACACCTGTATTATCTCTACCTCCTTTACAATAAAGAATCTGTATTCACAATCTTTAGTTCAGTCTCCCAATACAGTGGTATTATTTCAGTCAAAAAAGTTCAGATGCTTGTAAGTTCAGGCATAACTACATATACACACAAATGAATTCTTCATCTAAAGTGAACACCCATATTGCAGAAAGGAGTGCACTGTGGGAAATTGTGGGAAAGCCTTAAGTGCAGCACTTACAGCGCTGTTTGAGTAGAGTCAGCCATGTTATTTAGTTTCTCAGTTTTGCCTCTTTGCTCTACATTTGTAGAGCTTGCTGCCTCGGCTTCAGCCTTGCTTATGATGTCATTATTATCAGTTGTTGATCTGCGATCCGATTGGGTGGGTGCATCTGTGGGAGCTACCACTATAACTCGCTCTATGGGCTCATTAGACGTCTCAAGGTGGACAACATTAAGTGGTGATGCAGGCTGATGGGTACTAATGCGACGCTGCAATGCATGCTGGGTACAGGAGAATGATCTTTGTCGAGGAGCAGGCTGGGGTAATAAAAAGTGGGGGGTGGCTGCTCTAGGAACTTCCTGTGGTCTTTCTCTGTCTTCATCCTCTGCTTCTGAGGTCACTTCCTGCAGAGTGCTGATTGGCCGAGGTGGACGACCCATGATTCTTGGAGTGACCAACGCAGTTGCTGATTGGTTGAGCTGTGGCCGCCAATTCTGGGGGGAGGGACATTGGACTCTGCCCATAGACCAATTACTGTTGAAGAAGAAATACGCATATCCAATTGCACAGATTACCATGAGACCTAGACGGTGATGGTCATGTATTTAATGATTCACTTGCCCTTAATAGATATTTTATATATATATATATAAATATAACAATAAAGAGGCTTTACCTTGGTTGAGGTGGAGTCATATATCGTTGTTCTATGACCCCAGAGAAGGAGGAACTCCTCCCAGGTACGCCCTGGGAAGTGGCCCAGGGGGAGTACATCAGGCCACGCTCATCCCACAACATCTCATTGGATGGATCCATTGGAATGGGTCCTCTCTGAACTCTGTGAGCCAATAGGAGCTCCAAAACCTGGTGATGCATTCCCTCTCGGGCGACATCCAGTGGGCGACGCCCTCTTCGATCATGCAATTCCTGATTGGCCCCATTGAGGAGAAGAAATCTGGCCGTGTCGTAGCAACCGTGGAGGGCGGCAAGAAACAGGGGCGTCTCCCCCTGGTAGAAGGGGAGAGGAGCCCCAACAGATCAATACCTCAATCCCAGTGGGAGGGGCCTAAACTCTGCAATTACATTCCAGCACTGGCAATTTTGGGGGGATAGTTTGAGACATTTTCTGCCAAAAGGTTTTTCAAAGAAAGACATCATTTTGGTACCTTGTTGTCTTGTAGGTCCACTGCTGCCCCATATCGAGTGAGGGTTCTTGTTAGAGAGAGGTGGTTTACTGAGCATGCCCAGTGGAGGGCTGATCTCCCTGAGTGATAAAGTGCATTTAGAGGGACGTGAGGGGAAAGAAAGAGGGAGGTTGGTACAGAGATTAGAGGGGGGAGTACCGGTAAGTCAGCCAGTGAACAAACATTATACAACAGAGATCAAGCCCAGTGGGTGAAAAATGATGCCGAAACAATGGAGCGACTTTGACAGGGATGCAAATTAGGGTGGAAGACCAGTGAATCAGCCAGGACAGAGATAAATCCAGAGACGGAGAAAGAGAGATAGATTAACAGAGAAAAAGACAGAGAGAGACATAGAGAGAGAGAAAGAGAGAGGGGGGGGAAGCGAGCAGGGTTAATAGGGTGTATCCACGCTGCCTCAGCACTCATTAACTTTCTTCTGCATCAGAAAGGGGCAGCAGGGGTGCTGAAGAGATGGAAGGAGAGTAAACAGAAAGACGGGACACAAGAAAGGACGTGAGAGAGGTGGGTAAGTTACACCAGTTACTCATTCCCTGAAGTGGCAAAGTACAGAGCAGTCTGATAAAGTATTGCTTCCTGGTTTCTTAAAAGCAACATAATAATACACTCAATACATGTTGACTAATGTGCGATTTCAATCATGTTCTCTGAATGGATGGAGCCCTTTGGACCTTAAATTAGCAGTCCTCTTTATACATGGGTAGATTTCGTTTCCGTGTTATCATTATACGACGTTGGGGGCAAGGCTTTACCAGTATGGTCGGTGTTGTTAACCGGCACCCCAGCTCGTAGCAGCTCGAGCACAACTCGATCGAGACCACTCCGCACTGCACGGATAAGGACCACTGACCCATCTGGACCACACCACTGGACTGGAGCTGACTATCAAAGGCATAACCACAGTCAATGTTGAGTACCTGAACTCTAAAAACAGGCCAGGATTTGGTCTAAGTGAAATGCCCCCCCAAGTTTGTAACACCATTCCAAAGTTGTGCACACACAGGACAAGTATTAAGACGGTAGGGATGGAGAGCTCACCTGATTGGGTGGACTCAGAAGTGGAGGGACAGCATTTCTCTCCCATCCTCTTGGAGGAGCTGAAATACGACATCACGCTGTAATACATATCATTAAAGGAATACAAGGGGACTGATACGAATAGTCTGTTGATACGTTCACTATGAACAGGAAAGGTTTATACGTTGTATAGGCCTCGGGCTTTGTGAGTGGCTGGGAGTGACCCGGAAGTGTTTCTGCTCCGGGCTTCTGTGGTCGCAGATTGAAGGATCCTCCCGGCGTGTGGAACATCTGGCATTGATGTCCTCCATGGAACTCTGGGTAAAGTCAGTGTCACTGCCGATGTCCAGGTTCCTTTTGAGCGGTCTGAAAAAAGAGTGGACAGCACGTCATGTTAGATAACATGCAAATGAAAACCGTACTGAGTGAGACTCAATGTAAATTGAGTTTTGAATTTGCTTTGGTCTCGTTGCTACCGCATTCGAATGGCGTCCTCCCCCAATGGCTCCCTCCTTCTCTTCTTCTCTGCCTCCTTAGCTTTCTTCTTCTTCTTCATCCCGTTCCTGTCTTTCTCTCTCCCCACCCTGCCCCTTCTCTCGCGGTGGGGTGTGTGCTGTGCCCAGGTTTTGGCCCCGCCCTCACTGCTGTCGGTGACGGTGGATCTGTGCCTCACCCTCTCTCCCACCTCCCTCTCCATTCGACATCTTCTTACTTTTCTGGTCACCAAGACAACAGCCAAGGCCAATGCCATGGCCAGACCTATTGCAACACCGATCACAGCCCATAGCCACGAGGGTGTAGTCTCTACTAGAGAAGTGGGGAGAACAGAAGTGATTAGGATGGATCTTTGTGACAGAAAATGGCAACATTGTTATGTCTTCTAATGTAAGTGCACTGTTGATCAAAATCAGTTTTAAAGTACGTTGTAATTCCTGTAACAACAGCACAGAAAGGCCTACCGGTTTCCTGTTCAACCTTGTCCTCCTCCCTTCCTCCTATTTCCTCTCGGAGCCCCCTCACACTTACAATGGCCTCGAGGTCTGGGGGGAAGGGGAGGGACATGCGCTTCAGTGACATCACAGCACGCAGAAAATTGGCTGCCTCTGTGGCGTACAAGAAACAGGTAGAGGGAGCATGGTGTAAACACGGCCGGTTGTCCACTTGGAGGAATAACACAGACCTGTTGGAGTAGGAGGTGAGGAGCGTTATTGAACTGGAAAGGAGGGCTATCATTTGCCTCTGCTCAATTTTTTGTATGGTTCTGATTCACTTAGTAGATTATAATCTGCAGTAGTGGTGTGTGGCATTGAGCGGTTTGAACTGTCAAAAAACATTGTTGTGCATGTTTTTGTGTATACCCACCCATTTGCATCATATGAGGAGCCTTGGGCCAACAGTTCAGCAAGCTGCTGGGAGTCAAAGTTGAGGAGGTCCTTGCTGGAGTCAAGCGACACTGACCCTCGCAGTTTGAGGGCGGTTTTGAGCTGAATACTGAGAGCCCACAGAAGGGAGCTGTTGGAGAAGGTGCCATGTTGCAGTGGGACCCGTGTGTGGAGCACAAGAGTGCCTTTAGCCCACTTTGGGCTTTGGTGTCTGAAGCAGTCACTCCCGTCCCAGCCACAGGGGGCATTGTTACAGCCCAGCTCACAGTGATGATTGGCGTAGTGGTCGCGGCAGTACTGGATATGGCCTGGACTGGAGGGGCACACAGAGATACCAAGAAAGGCGATTTTGAGATCAGTAGTACCATAGGGATTTCATCGCAAGGAGTTTAAGGAATCCATTTTGAGATTTAAAAGCGTATCTTACTTGCATTGGACTTGCTTCAGACAGTCAAAGCCATCCATCAGACATTCTGGTTCTGTGCACTCCTTGTCGCATGATCTGTCGGCAAACTTGGCCTTGCACTGTCTAGTGGTTGGACACTGGCCCCACGGGTCTCCAGGAGATGCTGCAGGAGGTGACATCACACACACACATACACAGAGATTAAATTCCTGAAGTTTGCCAATTGGTACTGCATGCACATTTAGTTTACTCATAGCCACATAATTAAATGTAGTAGTGTATCAGCAAACACTCATTAAAACATGTAGACAAAACTAAAGCTATGAAAACAATATTCTTTTGGATAAACTGTTAACAGAGCAGGAAATAAGCCTGTCACAAACAGGAAGTTTCCAGGAGAAGCGAATAGTAACAGGAAATGGCGTGAACTGGAAAGCGATGGAGGTTGAAGGTTATTGCCATGGTGATGAGGAATTTAATGGAGAGGGACAATGGATTTGGCAGGTGTATTCTTCACAATGAAATCATAACACTGACAAATTGCACAATGGAGCTGGAATTGAACATATTTAAGATTAGTCCAAGACTACTTATGAAAGCCATTCTGTTCATTTCAAATGGCCTTTCACGAAGGTCACATTAAAACCATGATAATGGAATGATTCTGAGTCTGCATGTTAAAATCGAACGTTAGAACAAAAGGTTTTCAATACGTAGACATAACAGTTAACAAACATACAATTAACATCCTACTTCACTTTCGATCAAATTATATTCTTCACATGCAGTCACTCTGATTCTAACTAGCCTTGATCATTCGCACCATTATTTGGCCTTCAACTGCTTTGTTTAAAAGGAAAAGACAATCAAACAGACAATAGTTTACTTCAAATACTCATTTCAGATAATTGCATAAATACAAAAGAACAAACCATTTGTGTCTAATGTGTATGGTACGTGCAATGTGTAATATACATCATTTATCTTCATGCAACAGGTCATAGGCATTGGAGAACAGATAGCTAAGATGATGAATACAAATTGGAGACTTTCTCCACTTTTGACTCAGTTTGAAATTCCTCTATCTCACTATCAAACTATTAAACTCTTGATCCGCTGGGTTTAATACTCACCTGCACAAATCCTGAGTAAAGCCAGCGGAATGGACATCCACAACACTAGCATCCTTGAGCCAGTGATGTTCCAGAATGTACCTTGAGACTCTCGAGACATTTTTCACTCTCTTCCAACCAGCTACTGAACAGTTTAGTCCTGTAACTTGGTCCCACAACGGTCTTGAGGTTCTCTAGCATGGGAACCTTTTGGGGGTATCGCTCTTGGTCTTTTCCTGTTAAGTTGTGGTCTTGCTATGTTCCTGATTGTGTTGAAGATTGGACCGTGTGAACAGAATGGTTAGCAGCCCCCAACCTTTGCAAATATCTGCCACAATTTTCTCTGTAAATCTTTTTCAGAAGCACTGCGGATATCGGGACAACTTCCTGCCACTGTGTGGAGAAGAATAGAAGCGGGATGTGTGTGTTGTGTGTGTATATGTGGGCGTGTGTGTGTGTGTGTGTGTGTGTGTGTAGAGAGTGGAGGTGGGTGGGGGGGAGTTGCTGGGTGTGGGTTTGTGTGCCTATTATTGTACTGTTTATGGCTGTCATGGCATGGTTCAAATGGTGACATTTCAAAAACTGAACAATACTATGCCTTTCTGTTGTTCACAAATTAATGAAATTGTATTTGCTCATATAACTCAAAACAAACACTTTTACACAATTATTTTATTTATATTTTATTTTCTCAAATGTAATTCCCCAATATCCTACAAACATGAGCAGGCAACCTAACTGAATTTAAAAATATTGTGGAAATGCGGTGTGCTTTACTTTATGGGGTATGCTTTTTTTGTTTGTTTATTTAGTTCCCAAGTGCTATGCTCCTGCGTCATAGGTTATCTGTCTGAAATTAAAGGACGTCATAAAGAACAGGAAGCTTTAGGGGGGCAACGAAGATCGTCATCTTCAGAGGCCACCTCTACACTCACAGCAGGTGTCTACACAACAAACGCTTTTGTCAGTTGTTGTCTTCAAAATGGTTTCCGTATTTTAGGGAAATTGCGAGGATGAACATCTGTTTCTAAATATTATCATAGTCAAAAATGAGCAAATAAAAAACAAACAAACAAGAATAATAGTAAAGATAAAACATTTGAGTTGTGTGCCTTTAGAAATGGAGTCGGTCTCTCTGAAGTTGACCCTTACTATACCGCACCATAACCTCAAAGATAATCATATAAATAAAGGTCCTTTGACTGTCTTAATTGAGGACACGCAGCTTCCAAAAAATGTCACACGATGTCGCCCTTGTTCACGCGGAAGTTTTTGAGTTCATGTGACACAATGTTTACGTGTGGGCTGTACTGAAAAAAAAACCTTAATATCCGTACTCAAATGAAATCAAAAGTATGAATAAATGCAATGCTAGGCTAATTATAGTTGGAACTTTAGTTAAAGGATTGGGTTGGCTGTAAGGGACTTTCCACTTGGAGAAGCAGTTACTTTCGTTTTCGGTAGGCGCATGCACGGGCTGCCGCACCGCATCATTTTTTGTTTCGTTGTAGATTAAAGACATTTCTGAAAGATTTGCACGGAAGATTTGATCCGGTAACTCACAGGTTTGTGTCGAAAACACAGGTAAACCTGAATTCAATTCAATTTACACACGATCTAATAGTTATTGTAATAGGTTGATTATCATGCTCTAAAATTCGACTGATACAGTATCACAAATGTAAAAGTGAAAGTCGGCTCTAGCTAGTTGGCAAGATAGGTCAATAATCAGTGTTCTTTGGTCATTTTATAATATCCCCTTCTCTCTCAATGTAGGAACGATTTGGGATGCAGAAAATGAGTATGTTCTCGCCACTCCTCTACCTGTTTGTGGATATGTGTGCGGTGTGGGTGATCGGTATATTCCACCTTTCCCCACTCCTCCTCCCCCACCCCTTTATTACCCTGTGGGGTGGAGGTCTTCTCCGTGCCAGCCTCTTCCTCTTTCTCACCGCTACCTACCCGGGGACCCTTCCATGGATTAACAGCCTTGAGGGGCTCATGACTATGGGCGTACTTTGCTCCCTCTACCCAGTGTACATGAGCCTTCTCTGGATGTTTGGAATGTCCACCCTGGATCTGCTATGGGGGTGGCACTCATGGCAGGGGGTAAGTGCATTGTGTATAATTGTCTTGCTGTTTGTAACCATACAAATTTTAATAAGACAGTACACCTAAAGTCATTATACATTTGGTCTTTTATGTACTATTTTGTTATATTGAATTATTCAGATAATTTTAAATAACCTATAATAATAAAAACCTATAATAAACCTATAATTTTACCAAAACCCCAATTCATAATTTACAAAGTTCAAGTTCAAGTACAAAGTGTAAATAAACAACCAATCTTCCTGATGAAGAAACAAAAACAAAGTATTTTGTTGGGCAGCTTTTACAGAGCTATGGCGTGACAGTTGTGGCCTGGATATATTGGACGCGCTACGTCCCAACGCTATTTAATAAGAACACTGAGAAAGTGGAAAAGACTGGGGCCTCGCTGAAGAGGCTTCTGGGATACATGAAGCCCTACATGATACGTTTTGGAGTGGTGCTCTTTCTCGTGGTCATTTCGTCACTTGGTAATAGTCCTCTACTTAGTATAGTGAAGACAGTCAATTTTGGTATGACAAACCAGATCGGAGAGTAACACAGTTCATCTTTGCATCTAGGTGAGATGGCGATTCCCCATTACACGGGCCGTATGACAGACTGGATTATGAATGAAGATGAGCCTGAAGCCTTTTCTTATGCCATCACAGTTATGACAGTCATCACCATCTCCAGGTAAGCTTTTTGAAATTATTTGTAATTAGCTTGCAAACAATTAGCTACAGTTTACAAATACAGCAACAGTCATGTTCATCCATGATTATCGTTATTGACATGTTCTTATCATACTATAGAAGTGATACACTCTTCTTTGCTTTACAGTGCCCTTAGTGAGTTTGTGTGTGACCTCATCTACAATTTCACCATGAGCCTTATACACACTTCTGTCCAGGGCTTGGTCTTTCAGTCTGTTCTAAAACAAGAGATTGCATTCTTTGATAGTATTAACACAGGTGAGTAGCATTTGTCACACCATCTTTTTTTAAACAGTATTTATAATAAACGTTCCACACTGTCATGTAGGAAGGAAAAACCTAAAGAATTGCAAAAAAATGCACTGCTCTTGTGAAGTGGAACACCACCATCCTGCAATCTGTGTTTTAGGGGAGATTGTGTCGCGCATCACCACGGACACGAACACGATGAGTGAATCTTTGAGTGAGAAGTTGAGCTTACTTATGTGGTATTTTGCCCGGATCATTTTCCTCTTTGGCTTCATGCTCAACCTTTCCTGGAAGCTGTCCCTTTTCACTGCCATGGGTCTCCCCATCATCCTTGTCATTCCTAAGATATCCGGAAAGTTCCACCAGGTATGGATATTTGATGCCTAATATTGATGTCCAATGCATTCTTGTAACAAATATATCAAACAGAAACAGTGTGACGCCCCTCTCTTGCTGTCTATCTGGATCATAAGGAACGACTCAGCTGCATCATGACCTTTGATGTGTCTCTTGTTTTCGCCTCAGGCACTTTCCAAAGAGGTTCAAGAGTCTCTAGCTAAGGCCAATCATGTTGCCACAGAAACATTCTCATCCATCAAGACAGTGAGGAGCTTTGCTAATGAGGAAGGCGAAACAGAACGATACAGAAAGAGCTTAGAAGACACGTATGTGCTCAACAAAAAGGAAGCCGCTGCCTATGCAGCGTCCACCTGGACCAACAGCGTGAGTCTGCCCTTGCTAGGTTATTTCATATGATGCCGGACAAATATAAATGATATTCTGTTGGTGTTTTTGTACGTGTGAGTGAGCATCCCTGTTAAGGGAACTTGTACAGTTAAAATATACATGGGAAAGGTTTTCTTTATATCTCTCCCCACAAAATATCTGTGTCCAGATGTCAAGCCTGGCTCTTAAGGTCAGTATCCTGTACTATGGTGGGATGCTGGTTACGAGAGGGGACGTCAGCAGTGGGGACTTGGTGTCTTTCGTTCTGTATGAGCTTCAGTTCTCTTCTGCTGTGGAGGTATGGCTATGATGTTGAATCATTTATATCTCTCTTAAAGTCAATAATATTAGTTAAATGTTGGACTTAACCTTCAACTTGAATTCTCTAGGTTTTGATGTCATACTATCCACACGTGAAGCAAGCAATTGGTGCATCTGAGGAAATATTTGAGTACATGGACAGAAAGCCCCAAGTTCCTCCAGAAGGGTCTTTGGCCCCCAAGACACTTACGGGCCATGTGGAATTCAGGAATGTTACTTTTGCTTATCCTAACAAAGACAAAGAAAACAGCAAAAAAACTATATTGAAGGTGTGTGCGTTTTACTGTTTTAGTCATTCTAATGTAGTGTGGTGAAGCACTTTTCCTTCATAACTCAAGAGAACTCCTTCAATAATTTCATTCTGCAACCCTTTCTATCTCTGCCTCTCTTTCTTTCTCCCATTTCTAATATCTTTTTTAGAATCTGTCTCTGGAGCTGAAACCAGGAAAAATTACTGCTCTAGTTGGACTGTCTGGTGCAGGGAAAAGCACTTGTGTCAGTCTTCTAGAAAGGTTTTACCAACCGCAGGAAGGAATGATTCTTCTAGATGGACAGCCACTAAGCAGCTACAATGACAAGTACCTACATGACAAGGTATGTGTCTTTACAGGCGTTAAACTGCAGTCAAACAATGAAACCTGTCCTTAGTGCTTACCAAGAGAGCTATGGTGTATTACATTATGATGTAAATGTTTGTAAGTTGATCAAATTCTGCAGCATAGGCATGAGGTATCCACTTTTCATATTTTGAACTTTTTTTTACAAGCACCTGAGTGACTAGTAACTAGTAAGTCGCTCGTAACCGATCTGTGTTTTATCAGAGAATGTCGCCATGCTTTAGAACATCGATCATTTCACTTATCTCTCCTCCTCGTCTTAGATCAGCGTGGTGAGTCAGGAGCCGGTACTGTTTGCCCGTTCGATCAAAGAGAACATCAAATATGGATGTGAGGACATGTCGGATGAAGATATGCATCGTGCTGCAGAGAGAGCCAATGCCCACAAATTCATTTCTGAACTGCCCAATGGCTATGGCACAGGTATGTTCCCAAACCTCACTCATTTGCTAACAAGGACGCTGGATTTGCTTGGACACTCATTGATGTACTTCCTCAGATGCGGGGGAGAAGGGGGGACAGGTGTCAGGGGGGCAGAAGCAGCGAATCGCCATCGCTAGAGCTCTGATAAGGCAACCTCAAGTACTGGTGCTGGATGATGCCACCAGTAACCTGGACACCGAAAGCGAGCACATGGTAAAGTAGTCATTGTAATGTAGTCTTATGAACTGCGTATAGTGGTATGATACTCTTTACATTGACAAATGGCTGTGTTATTGAAGTTTACATAACGAAACTATCACATAACTGTTTTGTTTTGTCTGTTTAGGTGCACCAAGCCCTGTTGAAGGATACTAATCATTGTACAGTGCTGTTGATTGCCCATAAGATGAGTTCAGTGGAGAAAGCCAGCCATATTGTTGTTCTCAAGGAGGGTGAAGTCTATGAGGAGGGCAGCCATGATGAACTCATGAAGAATGGCGGGTTCTACGCAGAATTGGTGAGAAAGCAGAACATTGGCTTTCAGCGTAAAGACGAGGGGATGGAAAATGGAAACGCTTAGACACTCAAGTCTTTTTTAAACTCCAATTTCTAGTTCTAAGTTCTATTGCTCCATATCTATATAATCTCATCCCCAATAGTTTCAACTCCTTCAGCTACATAACATACTATACATCAAAAGGATCACCTGGAAAACTTCTTGCTAAAAGGGCTAAATTATTTTATTTCATACAATATTTAGACCCCAAAATCTATTTATTTTTCATATTGTTGGCAATTTATATTTCCCAAACACGGACTGTAAATAGCTGTGATTTCATTGAGTCATTTATAATTTAAGATGATTCCCCCTGATTCTATATTTGTGTTTCAAATAAATATGTGTAACATTGTGTTTGAGCTTTTTGAAATCGTTTTATTTGGTTTAATAACAAAACCATGACGCCAAACCCTTTTTTCTTTACATTTTGAGGATTGTAGTGCTTATTACTAGTCTATTATGTATTTAACAATCTAATAGTCCATTATTTAATTACCTCTGACACACAAGCCCCCTTTTGAAACGACTGCCACTAACTTGGTTTGGGGTTGAAGCTGTTAAGTGTCGCTCAGAGTATAAGTCACGTGATTTATCTGATAACTACCTGGGTGCTTGTAGGTAAGCGAAATATTATGGCAGAAGTCAGTGGTAAATATTTGTAACCACATGGCAATTTATGAAGGACTTTAGCATTACTAGCTGACACTCGGTTCAGTTTGTCGTGGCTAGATGAAGTATCCAGCTGACATAGATAGTTTAAACACTTCCTTACTATGGACGTGTTGCTTTTTAAAACGAATCTACCAACATCAAAGTAGTGAGTTCATAGACAAAGCAAATATTGCGTTTATTCTTGAACGTTAGTGGGAAGCTCATCTTGCTGTGTTATAATAAGACAAAATGTCAAATTGAATGTTAAAGTACAGGGTGTTCTAAGCAGCTGACTTGTCTTCCGCGTTGAAATATATTTTATATAGCCAATGAACACTCAGGATTGGTTGACAGCCTACAGGAAACGCAAGAAATGCCACATGGTAGGTTTATAAAGCAACCGACGGAAGCTGATCGGCGCCATTTCACTGCTTTCGTGTAGAAGTCTGTACGAACGTAAACACAACAGTGGAAATATTGGAACAAACTAAAAATCCGGATCCATCCTGATGGAAACGGCCATTAACCCACCTCTTGACAGGTACTATTCAATACATTGCACTTGGACACCGATAACATTTAGAGGTTTGGCAAACGATATATTGAACTGGTACGACCATAGCTGTCTGCTACTATCTTGCAGCATTTCTTCCTTGAAATCAAGCCGGTGGTGCTAGCACAGCTAGCTTGCTTTCTAAGTAGCAAGGTTAGCTATTCCCTATCCGCCGGCAGACAACTTGTTCTTGAAATGTGGTTATTTGGACAGGTAGCTGACATTTGTTCTCAAATGCCTCTAAGCAGTGTCACTGGTTTTTCAATGTTAGTAAAACACGTATCCTTTTTCCGGAGTAATTGTTATTGAGTATTAGTACAGCCCATTATTAGCTAGCTATAGCCCACACTAGTTCTTTGAATTATGTAGCCTGTCACTAGTGATATTGGTGTCTAAACACTACCCTTGTGTTGTTTTACTAAGTAGCTTGGACAAAACAAATGGTATGCCAGATAGCTGATATATTTTGCATGCGGCTCTCTAGAGTAGCTGTAAACAACAGTTCTGCAAACAGCTGGATTGAGTCATTCATTGAGCGGCATTGCACCAGGAGCCGTCACGGTCCACCGCCATCTTTGTGCTCGGCGCAACTGTGGCAAGCTTGCATTTGATCATTTTAACTTTTCAACCGAGTTGACGCTAGCACAATTCATTCTCCTTGTTATTTCCCGTAAATCGGGGCGTCAGCCATCCGTTCGGGACATGTTTACATGTCCATATTGGCGGGGTATTTGATGGTACGTGGCTAAGCTGACATCCAGGTTTATCGTGCTGACTAGCATGATCGTTTTAACTACAACTGAAATAGGTGGTCGGTGTTTTGAATTCTGTTACAGAAAATCTGACCGTGTCGTTAAGAGCCTAGCCGGATCAATTAGTTTTATTCAGTGTACCTAGTGCTGAGGACTAGTTTTAGTTGTGATTGCCTAGAATGTGTTTACAAACACATCCCAAAAAGGCGGGGTAATGGATTGTGGTGGTGAGGAGCGCTGATTTGTTTACATTTGGGACTGATGTTGATTATCAAAACCAAACAAACGTTAAAATACGTGGTTTCAATATATTGTATGAGCCAATGGAAAGGAAATGAATTCCAACGATATTTTTGCCTTGATGAATCAATAAAGCAGATGATGGTGGCACGACGTTTATGACTTCCGACCACCGTTTGTCACTCTGCCTGACAAGATCTGCGCCAAGCGCCACAACCCTTCATGAACAGAACTTTCTGGCTCTGCCTTTTGATTCTCACGGAGTGACACAACCCGCAAGAGCAGGGAACCTACTTTATCTGATTGGCCAGTTGAGGTCAGCTATACATAAGGACTTTTAGTAGGATAAAGGTTAATGATTATCTAGCGTGATGTTTACGGATTAGTTCCATTTAAAAAGTCTGATATTTGATTATCATTTATTACTGACATGTACCTGTTTGTATTTTATTTTGTATGTTATTTTTGTTTATGTTAATACAGTTGGTAGTTAAATGTATGCTAATAAGATTATCGGTGACGGCATGCATCTATTTTTGTCTTTAGTAGGTTTACTTTGTTAATTCACATCCAGGTGTGGGTGTGGGTAGATCGAGGTGAGACCAGACTAAATTCTTGGTCTTCATTCTTGGACGTGTCAGTGGGGCATGTGTGTGCTAGGATTTTATCCAGTGACACTTAAGTTGATATTCAGCCTCTGTAAAAGAAAAGATCAAGAAATGTTCTCCGTGTTCAGTTAGACTTGTCTGCTTAATTCTAATGTTGGAAGGCTAATGTCAATTTAAATAACAAGTGTAGACTGCCTTTGGCATTGTTTACCATTGGCTAAACTGTCCAAGTGCACATTTCTATCAGTGTGCCGTTTCCATGGAGAGACTATTATCCACAAGGGTTGCCATGGCAGTGTCAAAAGTGGCAGCCTATTGACAGGATTATGGTTTCTGTAGAGATGAGACAGAGAGACCTGTGTTGTGATTAAACCAACCTAGACAAATACGTGAATGAGGAATTATATCCTTACCAATGGTTTAGACTTCCGGTACATTTTTAAAGGGATCATTGCATACTTCTAGCAATAGTGGACCATGGAGAATACAAAAATGTTACCTTGAAGCAAGAAGGGCTGATCTCCACTTTTTTGTAGTTCGTTTTCCCATGGACACATTTATTGTTGCAGTGATAGTTACTTGCACGCTGTGACCTTAACAGAATGTCACCAACAACACTGACCGTGTGCCCTTTCACTGTTCTTTTCATGTCCCCATTCCATCTTCACTACCTTGTTTTCCTTTCTAATTCACCTCTATGTATTTCCCTCCTTTTGTGCCCCTCCCTTATTGGCGTCCCGATGGACAGCAGCTCTCTGGGTGTGGTGGGCCTGTCCGGCGGCGGCATCGGGATGGAGCAGGGTGCCTCAGGCCCTGGCAAGCGCATTCGCAAGCCCTCACTGCTGTACGAGGGCTTTGAGAGCCCGTCGCTGCCCCACGTGGCAGCCTTGGGCTCGGGGCCCCCCGCACCCCCCCAGCCCCCCGTCAAGGATCTGGGGCGCCAGGGCCGGATGACCAACCAGCTTCAGTTCCTCCAGAAGGCCCTGCTGAAGTCTCTGTGGAGGCACCACTTCGCCTGGCCCTTTCACGAACCTGTGGACGCCTTCCGGCTCAGTCTGCCGGTGAGTTGACTCTTCCTGAGGTTTCTTCCTGGTTGATAATGATTTAACACTTACTGACTGATTATCTGGCTGTGGTCACAGACTAGAATATTCCCACATGCCCATGCTAAGTGGTTCTTGGGGAAATTAAATAAACCACGTGCACAGTATTATCAGCAAATATAAGCCTGTTCATTCAGAGCAGTACTGGGCCTGCTTATGGTCGGTTTGTGCGTGACGCTCCACCTGAGTTGAATCCGTGGACCTGGGATTATAGTGCTGTAAACCTCTTCACATCACAAGGAATCATCCGTCCTGTGTTTGGTCACAGGATTATCATAAAATCATCAAGCAGCCCATGGACATGGGCACCATCAAGAAGCGCCTGGAGAACAACTACTACCGCAGTGCCAGCGAGTGCATGCAGGACTTCAACACCATGTTTACCAACTGCTACATCTACAACAAGGTAGGAAACGCGTTGACCCATCAACTCGTTACCATATGGCTTCCAGGCAGATTGAAAAAGCCAAACAATTTCTTGATCCCAAATTGCTGAGATTTCTGTCCTTATTCATATGCAACTTTTTGAATCCAAACTTAATACATTTGACTAAATACAAACATGTCATGATGTAATCAACTCCTCAATTTTTAAGAAGTGTAAGATGATACTTGTATACCATTCCAGCCCACAGATGACATAGTGCTGATGGCCCAGTCTCTGGAGAAGGTCTTCCTCCAGAAAGTAGCCCAGATGCCCCAGGAGGAGATTGAGCTGGCCCCTCCTGCCCCACGGAGCAAGCTGGGAAAAACTGGCAAGGGGCGCAAGGCCAACGGTGAGTTCCCAGGAAGACGCCATGGGGGAGGAGCTTGCAGGACAAGACGAACAAGCGTTGGTTTGGTTTGACTGTTGCGGGTGTTGTGTTTCTGTTTGGCTTCCCCTCAGCTGCGCGAGCCCACCAGGTCCCAGCTGTGTCTCAGTCCGCCTACTCGCCCTCCTCCTCAGACACGGCCGACTCCATGCTCTCCAACTCCCCCCAGACCGTTCTGACCAAGAGCCTGCCTCCTGCCTCCATGCTAGGCATGCCACACACACAGCCCACTGCCAAGGTACACGCCTCGCAGATGATGCACCAATATGGACATGTTGAGGATAAGCAGTGTTTTTTTGCGCTAGCCATCACACTCTGAGTATTTGGATGGTGGCACAATTTGAGTTTAATACAAGTATTTAACAGCCAGAGTATCTAAGAATGTTCTCTCTCTCTCGATCTGTAGAAGAAGGGAGTGAAGAGGAAGGCTGACACCACCACCCCCTCCACTATGGGCCTGCCCGTGGGTGTCGGAGCCCGCATGGTGGGCCTTGGAAAGGGAGGCCACGGGGGCCAGGTTCATGACCCCTCCTCTGCGCTCTCACTCTCCTCCTTGGGGGCCATGGGCATGGAGGCCCCCCCAGGTATGGGCCTGGTTAGGGGCGCCGTAGGGCCAGGGGGGCCCGTCTTGCTCCAGCCCATGATGGCCGGAGGAGGGAAGGTTATGGGCCGCAGAGGGGGCAGCGGACGCCCCATCAAGCCCCCCAAGAAGGACCTGCCGGACTCATTGCAGGTCCCGGCAACGCGAAGAGGCAAGCTTAGCCAGCAGCTGCGCTACTGCAACGGGGTGCTGAAGGATCTGTTGTCCAAGAAGCACACAGCGTATGCCTGGCCCTTCTACAAGCCTGTAGACGCGTCAGCGCTGGGAGTGCACGACTACCACGACATCATCAAATACCCCATGGACCTCAGTACAATCAAGGTAACCCTCCAGTAGAAAACTCCACGTGTCTTCTGAGACCTGGAGTTATTGTTTCCAGTTTCTTCGATGTCTGAAATGTTCTGGATAAAGGTCTAACTATTGTCTCTTGCTCTCTGTCCTTGCCTCAGAGGAAGATGGACTGTCGCGAGTACAGGGACTCGCAGCAGTTTGCTGGTGACATCCGCCTCATGTTTTCCAACTGCTACAAGTACAACCCCCCTGACCACGATGTGGTAGCCATGGCCCGCAAGCTACAGGTACAGACGTCTGCCGACGCGAGAAAGCCGAGTTCTCTGTAGCAGCAGTAAAGTAGTCCCTTTGTCATGTCTGTCACGTGGATATGAACATGCAGTCCTTTGGTCTCTTCACAATACACATCTCCGTATTTGTCTTTGTTTTCTTTGGTTTTCTGTGCTCTGCTATCATGTCTTGGTGTGACAAGTTCAGGGCATTGTTTAGTTAAACAGGGACGGATAGGCATTTGTGGTTTACCAGTAACAAATATGTCTCTCTGCCTGGTCTGCCCATCCAGGATGTGTTCGAGTTCCGCTTTGCCAAGATGCCTGACGAGCCTGTGAAGGATCGCCCGGCCATGTCCCTGGGGATTCGTCCCTCCTCGTCCTCATCGTCCTCCTCCTCGTCCTCCTCGTCGTCGGAGAGCGAGCCCAGCAGCGACAGCGAGGAGAGCCGCAGCAGCCCCAGCTCTGACAGCGAGGAGGAACGCGCCCAACGGCTGGCTCAGCTGCAGGACCAGGTCTGCACGCAGGTAGGACACAACCCCGCCGCCCTCTCCTCCTGCCTGGGACCAACACAGCCACTCAATCCAAATAAAAAAGATGCCATTTTAGTTAAGTTGAATATCTATCATCTGCAAATAGGCGTAGCTTAAAATTAGACATTGGCATGCAATATCTGATGCAGTTTTTCTTTTGTGTTCCTTCCTGTTTTGATGCGCAGCTCAGGGCTGTTCATGAGCAGCTGGCCGCCCTTTCCCATGGGCCCATTGTCAAACCCAAGAAGAAGAGGGAGAAGAGAGAGAAAAAGGAGAAGAAGAAAAAAAAGAAGCCAGAAAAGCGGAGCCGCGGAGGGCGAGGAGGAGGGGAGCGAGGAGGAGGAGGAGGAGGGGAGGAACGCGAAAAGCTGGCCAAGGTTTCCAAGAGCAAGTCCGGACGAGGGAGTGGGGTCGTGCCCACGCAAGGCAAGAGGGGTCCTGGTCGCAAGAAGAACAGCAAGTGAGTAAAGTACAATGACCTGCCACTAGTTTGTATGTTTATTGTATTGTGCCTATATTTACAAGTACAGGTTTATATGAAACAGGTTGAGCCAAGCAAGGCAAAACAAACAGGGAAATATAGAGAACGAAAGTAAAAAAACGTTTTTCATTTCCTTGTTATCTGTTCCCTATATTCCTGTTTTTGTCTTTACTGTCACAACCTGTTTATTGTTCCACCACTAGTTTTTGATCACGTGAACTCCATACCATCCCCGCACTTGCAATGGTTCAACAATCCATAACACTTCCTCTACCCATCCCTCCCTCTCTTCAGGACCACCAAGAAGTCCCAGGCGTCTGCCGCTTTCTATGCCCCGCCGGCCTCCTCCATGCTTCCCCACTACGACTCCGAGGAGGAGGAGGAGACGTCACCCATGAGCTACGACGAAAAGCGCCAGCTCAGTCTCGACATTAACAAGCTTCCGGGTGAGAAACTGGGCCGGGTGGTCCACATCATCCAGGCGCGCGAGCCCTCGCTGCGGGACACCAACCCGGAGGAGATCGAGATAGACTTCGAGACGCTCAAGCCGTCCACGCTGCGAGAGCTGGAGAGATACGTGATGACATGTCTCAGGAAGAAGCCACGCAAGCCCTATGGTAAGAGCCAGCAGTTATTCAACACTGCATCGGGATGGTTTTAGACTGAGTCGTTTATCCTATAGCTAACCTGTGTTCGGTTAAATAACAGTGAAGAAGATGGGGAGTGGGAAGTCCAAGGAGGAGCTGACCCAGGAGAAGAAGAGGGAGCTGGAGAGGCGGTTGCAGGATGTCAGCGGACAGCTCAATTCTGCCAAGAAGCCCCAGAAGCCCAAAGGTAAACTTGGCGGCGTTCGCTCTCCGCCCCCACTCCGCCCCTTTTCCCCCTGCTCTTCTCGAGCACATTGATAATCGACTCCTTCCTTCCGTCCCCCGCAGTTGAGAAGCAGAGCGGCGTGGAGCCTCATGCCCAGCCCTCGCGCCTCAGCGCCAGCAGCTCCAGCTCCGACTCCTCCTCCTCATCCTCTTCCTCCTCGGACACCAGCGACTCGGATTCCGGCTGAGCTGCATGTTGCTGCTGCCGGGCCGAGAGAGAAGCACTCAGGGACATGGGTGTTCCAGGACTGATGTATTTCCCACACCCCCCTGAGTTGACAAGAAGGGGGGCAGCCCTGACAAGACACCCCAAGTGGAACGATCCATTTAAAAGCAAGGTGGGGGGGGGGGGGGAGGGATTGTGGACTTTGTATGTGAAGAGAGATCAAAGGCCAGCATGTAAACACGCAAAACGAAAAACACTAGAATGCCTTGATTTTTGTCCTACAACTCTCTTCTCTAATCTGTGTAAATACTTGTACAAATGTATCTATGTTTCTTTTATAAAGAAGAATTTTATGGAAATCCTCCAAAGAGGGAGACAAGAACTGAAAAGATGTAGAGATGCGCTTTATCCTAAAATCCAAATCTTGAGCCTGCTGGCGTATGACTTCCATGGTTCAAAGCTTCCCATTGCAAGTTGGAAGTGCTGTGATGTCAAGTCTGGCTGAACTTCAAGGGTAGGTTGGGCATTTTCCTCCCACATTGCTGATATTGTCCTGATATGTTCAAATTGGCAAAGGGGCCTTCCATGACAGTGACTTAAAAAAGCAGGTACTAGATGTCAACTTTGGGTGGTGTGTTTTGTCTAGTTAAGTGTATTAGAGCTGTAGTCACAAGGGAGTTTCATTTGATTTCTTAAGCAACTGCCTTAGCTGTCCTACTAACCTGTATTTTATTTAGATGTCATTGAAGATAAAGTTCTGTTGTTTGAGTTAGACATTTTGTGCGCAGATATTCCCATAATGTAGGGATTTCAGTTTCTGCACAACTGGGCTGCTTGTGACGACTACAGTATAGACAAAACCTGGAGTCAGATATTGAGATGTATTCTATGCGTTATAGCGAAGGAAAGATTCACCGCGTAGCATATTTGATTTTTGACACTCGCAAACTAACCGTGGATGTGTTGCTATTGAAAAATGATGAATAGAAATCATGTTAGTCTTTAACACACCCACTTCCACAGCATGACAAGGCCAAGCCTGAAACTGGAAATCACTTTTACGATTAGCTGTTTGGTTTGTTAGAAACTCTTGTCATGCTCAATTCCATGGTAGTATAGCCCTGTACTAAGCAGTTGTTACAGCAGGCTGGGGAACACATGCATCATTGACCTTCTAGAAGTTGAAAATGCTGTTGGAATGTAAGAGATGTACATTTAAAGCTTCTCTGTTTACGTCGCACCTTTTGTGTAAAGGACATTTATCGGACTGTATCGCTGGCAGATGATGCTTACATTTCTAATTTATTTAGAAATCCTTGGACATTTTCTATATCTTAGCAACTTGAGGTTCTTAGTTGAACCGAGAAATTCACGGCAGTAGATGTACACACAAACTGTTACTGAGCGATCTTTAAAGAATCTACTGTATGTAATATACTCTGTCAGTCTTTATTCTAACAGTGAGTATTTTTTCCTGTCCTACTTTTTCTTTTGTATTCTATATTTCTCCTTGGATGTGACACTTCTAGCTATCGTTTATTTTTTACCAACATGTTATGGATATTGTTAGCCCCTGGTTGACTGGAATGCTGCCTCAGAAACATACCTTTTCATTTTACATCTGTATAATAAAAAAAATCATCTTCTATAAAATAAGGGTTCTTGTTTACTTGGTCTCTGAGGCCCAGAAGCAAATTAAAATGAGTCCAGTACAAATACTGGAATTGTCAGCAGTTTTTTTCCCCCTCACCTGTTAAGCAGGCAAAGGTTTTCTACATGAAAAGGAAGCTTGCAGGCTAATATTTTTTGTGTACAGTAGGTGGCAGCAGTCAATGGTCCTGACGAATCAGGCTGTGGATGATGGTGTGTGGATGTCACCACATACTGCACTATACTAAGGCATGTGTAAGGCATGCAAGGAAGTGTTACACAATTTTCTTATGGACACCTGAGTCACCTAAAAATGAGAGAGAAATTAAGAGATGCAACACTTAAATTCCAGGATAATGTAGACAGACAGAGTTACATAATACAGTTATTTACCATAATGATATATTAGTGTTATACGGTTAGATAGAGGTTGTTATAAGAAGTTCAAGCTTTCAACAGTTTACGTTGAGGAATATTAGGATACAATGTCAGACAGTTTCTAAAAATACATGTTAGGCCAGCCATATAGTGGTGTAATTATTATACAACCAGAAATGTAGGGGTTGATGAATAATGATCAATATTTGCTTATATCTGCAGTATATCTTAATTTAAAGGGTTACAAAGTAGTACACATTATATTTCAGTAACCCAACAGTACAGCATTAAAAGAACAAATGCCATTTAAGGACCTTTATTTAATTTATATATGCCTTCAAATTGTGATGTAATCAATATAAAGACGTGACTTTTCTAAATTTAAAGCATGAATTGGAACGTGGGAACGTAACATACGCAGCTATTTGTTTTTGTGTTATCAATTATTGGTATATTTCCTCAAGGTTTTCCCTCCATGAAACATCTGTCGTGTGCTTCTGAGCAGGATTCAGTGGCATTGATCTGTAGAGAATCTTTCCTTTCATTTTTATCTGTTTTCACTAACCATTAGCGATAAGATATTGTTTGGTAGGTAAGATGTTGATAGTTATAGCTGTTTCTGCAGCCAAGCTGATGAACATGACCATCAATCAGATTTGAACTTGATCTGCATGATCACCATTAACATGGATGTACACAGTAGATGAGTCAAGATAGCGTTTATAAGTCATTTATCATAAAGTTACAACAACCATGACTAGAAAACACTAGAGACAATCATTGATGCACAGGTATGCAGGGTAAAGATGCAGTCAAAGTCTATGGCTACATGTGGCCATCTACAGTATCTGACCATCTGTTCCACTACCCATACTGGTTCACAAGACTGTAAATAATTAACATATGGATAAGAATGTGGAGGCCACATCAAGCCAGGACAAGCTATAAGAAATATCACCCAGTTCTGATTAGGCATTCTGTGTCTTTAGGCTGAGAGACTGTAAACATGGCCATCTTTCTCACAATTGCTGTGGTCCTTGCTACGTTGTTGCCTGGCCTCTCCGCATCTGGGGAGAAGACGTTCGTAGAGCGCGCAGGCACGGCATTCAGCGGTAGACCTTACTCATCTGTGCTTACCGTGTCCAACGGAGAGCAATTTGGGAACTGGACATGGCCTGAAATGTGTCCTGACCAGTTCTATGCTGTTGGGTTCAGTCTGAGGGTAAAAAACACATATCTTTTGTGTCCATTTACAGGATTGTAAGTTTGTGAGAGTTTGGTTCAATCATTTGTCAGTTTTGGAATGAATAGAGTTTTGCATAGAACTAACCCACCCTACTGTTTGGGTGACTTTCATGCTGGCATGTGTCTATCTACTCTCTTCCAGGTGGAACCTAATCAATATGTTCTGGATGACACTTCTCTAAATGGCATTCGCCTCATTTGTGCCAAAGCCGAGGACAGAAGCTTCCTTTACACAATTGAGTCTCACACGGGATAGTAAGATGACATTTGAGCTATAACGGATTGTTAAAACTTTCCGTAAACTTGAGTTTCATGCCTTGTGCGAGGAGACTAAATGTGGGTTACAGGTCAGGCTACCGTCTGATCATGTAATTTTTGGGGTAAAAATGTTGAGGATGGAAGAAACCGTAACTTTGACTTTTCATCCCATTATTCACCAAAAGAGCACCTCCTGTCTTTTCTATGCTCTCTCCTTTAGCTAATCCTCTATCTTACTCCTCGTATCCAGCTATGGTGATTGGTCGAGCCCTCAGTATTGCCCCAGGGGAACACTCACCTCCTTCCAACTGCGTGTGGAGCCACACCAAGGCGTGTTTGGTGACGACACGGCCGTCAACAACATCAAATTCCGCTGCAGCAGCAACCCAGTTCTGGAGGGAACCGGGAACGAGTGGGGAGAATACGGCACCTGGAGCCAGGAATGTGGCAATGGGGGCATCTGCGGCGTTGAAACCAAGATGGAAATGTACCAGTATGGGCTGGACGACTCAGCTCTTAATGACGTGCGTTTCCACTGTTGCTCTCAATCCCAGGTAAAACAAGACGATTTAAGTTTGTGTGTATTCATGGATTTCTATGCATTTTTAAAAACATTAGATGGTTTTTATTTAAAGCAATTAAAGTAAATTTAAAAGGCACATACCCCTTTTGTGTCACATTTTTACCGTGTCATATTTAGCATTATGCTTTTTTTCAGTGACTGATCGTGAACCACTTCAACCTGGAACACAAACCTGGACCAAACTGAGGACCTCTAGACTAATTTGTTATGATGTATGAAAGGGAAATTTATAAAATAAGAGTGTTTTGTCTTTCTTGTCATCCTTATTTTGTTTATTTTGACATAATATATGACATGTTCTACGGTTCACAAGTAGCCTACACAGGTAGTTAGAGTTTGACTTTTACGTCTTTGACTTGAGAGCTTCTTTATAGTTTATTGATTGTACGCCATCATTCTCATATAATATGGGGACAGCATATGTCTCAATACAATGTTTATAATGAACCAATAAACTTTCAGCAAAGTCATAACAATAGTTTGCGCAAAATGAAGTTGCTGACACGTAAATTTCCCCCTCCTCCTGGAATGAAACTAATTATGAAGTGACAAGAGGCAGGATTAATTAATTTACAGTTTAAGGCCTGAGTGAGACTGATAAGAAGGCGATTGGTACACTCAGAGGTGAAATAATTAATCGGGGAGTTGCTAATCTAGGCCTACTACTGGTGCTGGGTGTGTGAAAAAAAACTGAAATCGCAGAGTTTTATCAAATGCTGAAGTAAAGGTTTTTAGAAGATGTCGAAATTCAAATGAAAGCAGACCAATATTGTTTGGTAAATTGCAAAGGCTTTTGATCACCTCAAATGTAAATATATTTGTAAGAGGGGAGGGGACATTTTAGTCTATTTTATATATTCCTCTGAACACGCACATATAATGTGATACAGTTAACCAAATTAAATCGTCAGCCCATATATATACATATGCACATTATCATCCATATGTTAATAAAATACATGTTATATTAAAAAAAAGCTAATCATAGAATGGTGAGGACTGATAGCTTACCGTGGTGTCATTGGGGAAAATGTACAGGATATAGGAAGGGGCAAGTAATTAGCTTTGTCAGTGACAATTTGTCACTAGATGGCAGGCTTATCTAGGAGGTGGATCATGGGAATCATGATAGTTCACAAGATGGCTGAGATGTACTGCAAATCAGTTAGGTAACTAATGACTCACGTGGTTGTGTGAATTCATACCTTTTACATCTCTTTTTAAATACATATGAAAGTGGCATGTGTACTCATTTCTATTCAACATGGCACAATAGTCTTGATAATTATCAACTAGAGGAAATTGTTAAACTAAATACCTTCAAACCCAACACCAATCTTATCTGCTTATGTGGCAGATTTGTCAAATTTAAAAACCTCTTCCAGTCATAAGACATAGGTACTTCTGACCAGCATCTGTTCATAGCAGACAATCAAAACAACTGTATCGACACATCCAAACACCAACACCTCTGACACATTCAGAGTTGTGGTTGCAGTGTCTTTTTCAGAACAGCTTGCCCTCCCTATCATGATTACTTTCAAAAACACAATGGTCCAACTACATCACTCGTGAGCTATTTCTGTAAAATATAGACTTTGGAAACATTTTAGGTCTTGATTGATTTATCTTTATCATGCAAACGTGACCCCAAATCTACTCCCAAAACTCCAAACCTGCAAGAATATAATGTGTTTATGATACAGACATAGACAGCTGTTTCGTAAAGTATGGTCCAATAATAGAAATCTTTCTAATTTGGTACAACCGATTGAAGTAGTTCCTCTCCTATGAATGGCCAACCGATGAAGACATGTACATGCTTTGACTAATCCAAAGACAACATGAGTTGTTGCTTTATTTAAGACATGGAGATGACTTTTAGCATTGAGATTGTTTTTCCTATCGTCCATATTATATGACTGGTAGCATGTTTTCATTGAGCACTACACTTTTCAATCAAGAATTGAGTACTTAGAGTCCTCATCCGTGCATGCATGCAGTTGGTAGAGATATTTTTACATATTCATCGTTTATTCTCCTCTGCGTTTGGATTATTGAACCAACTTCTTGTGCGTGAGAAATAAACAACACATTTACACATTAAATATAAATAATTTTATAATATACAAATTGTACAGATGTCGTGAACAATACAAATGCGAACTATTTCCATGATAGCAAAGATAAAAAATATTGTTCCATACAAGTAATGCCAGCATTTGACAATGAACAAAGATACTTAACATTCAAGAAGACAGCCGAGGTGAGGAAAACAGCAACATTAGATGAAAATACAAGTACATTGTCTAGAGGCCAAAACAACGTTTAAAATGATTTGCCATCCAGTTGTATTGTGTCACGTAATTTTTTATCTGTCCATTTCACAACATAGCACACAGGGAATGAACCCTGTACCACAAAACTGTATTTGCACGGTGTTTCCCTAGAACAATCGCCCCACTGCTGAGCTTCAGACAGTTGCGATTACATAAGACAGGAAACAGCATATTAGCTTTTTACAGAAGTTGGTGTAAGATTCTAGACAAAGCGGAGGAGATCTAACACTAGTCACAGGACTTGGTTCTGTTGCGGCAGGACAAGTAAACAAGGTTCAGCATAACTTAACTGATTAAGTTCCAGATCCTGCATTACTCCATCTCGATAATTATTTTTTCATGTCCCATGTCAGGATTCTATCTAAAACAGCCAATCATTCCTCAACAGCCAGAGACAAGACCATGGTGTGGTGACCCTTGGTGATATAGATGGAAACAGGACCTGGTGTATTTTGACCCCAATTCTTTGAAGGTCATTGTTGTCCATGGTAATGAACGTCAAACCGGACTCCTGTAGGCGTTTAAAAATGTGTTATGATATAAAGTATGAGATCACCCATAACTGGTTGGCTCAACGTTTTCCCAGTTACGAAATTAACGTTATATTTGTTCAGGCAAATCCATTCCAGTGTTAGATCATGTCAAAGGGGAATACCTGTCAAAGATATGAACAATGAAAAAGGATCTACACAAATTGAATTTGTGATATGAAAAACAAACGTTCTGAAACAAATGAATCGGTAACATTTTTTTAATGAAATAATAATAATGTGATTGCCGTTCAACTGACATTCACAACGAGAAGAATGATAGCATTCCAAAAGAACTTGATAAAATGCAACTGGGAAATATTTCAAATATTTCTGATAATCTTCATCACAAAGTTAGTTTTTCACTGTCATTTTCATCCTTTTAATTCTTGCATCAACAAAATACTGATATGTTGTAGTTAACGATAATAATTATGATCTGTAATCAAAAACGGCTAAATGAAACGCTTGGCAAATGCAAAAAGTGCTTTTTAAGACTCATACAGCCTGACGCAAAACGTTTTAGAAAGATATGAATAGCAACACAATAATACCACAGATGATGTTCCAATAATAGATCACCCAGACTCGAGATCATGATGGGTATTTTCCATCGCTTAGGCAAAGTCCTGTATACTTTGACCCTTTCCACTTGTGGAAAATCAATTTAAGGTCCATCGTGACCCCTGACCTTTCTGCCATTATTTATGACCTCATGCTCCTATGATCCAGCTCCATCATCTCGGGCCCGGAGGACAAGAGGCATATGGTGAAAAGGGTCAGAAATAATGACCCCCAGGGCTATGTCAGTCCTCAAAGGGGTCACTAACCGCATCCATCAGAAACACCTTTTAGCAAGCTTAACCACGACAGCATTACAGTACACAGAACCTGTACTTCCAAATCAAATCCCGAACACTGGTTGTAAAAATTCAACTTCACCTCCAAATAAAAAAACATTACTTAAAAAAAAAGTGTTAAGCTAACAACTCAGACCTCACCTTCGAAAACAGACTTTACTATCCATTGACCTAAAAACACTGAATGCAATGCTCTATAAGACGACAACGCAAAGGAATGGCCTCTACAACATTTTCAATAGACTAATAGGGCCACGTTTGGCAAGGCTATCCTGGCAACAGTTTGGAATTCTACTCTATACAATACATCGGCCGTTCACATGAAACAGTCTAGAACTGTCCGCTGGTAATAAATACAAAAACCGACCGCATTTCCAAAAGAATCCCATTCATCTGAAAAAGTATGCACATCTCACACCAACTTAGCTTGGCAACAGCCACATAATTAGAACCATGCCCATGAGAATCACCACTAACATGAAGAGTCATATGTTTGACAAGGTGAGTTGGGTTACTGTCAATTGGATCCATAAGTGAGTCCAGATTATAACTGTATATGATTTCTGACAGATACCCCGTTGACAAAATCCATTAGGCTGCTAATGACTGCACTGTAGTGTCAATGCAGACAGCTGCTAAAATGGAACACGACATGATACCATGAAAGGGTACATTAGGAATTTTTTATTGTCAGAAATGATGCTGCAAAGAGCTTCTTAAAAGACCTGGAGGTGAGATATCAAAGCAAAATAGGTGAGAAATGGCCATTCAAAAGACCTGTTCAAATTAAAGTGGGCAATTTACCTTTTATATTTTACTAACATCTTGTACTCTCACTCTTTCACTCTCTCTCTCTCTCTCTCTCTCTCTCTCTCTCTCGTGCTTGCTCTCACTCACTCTCTCTCATTTCACCTGCGAAAGGTCTTCGTTCTTACAACAGGCGTCTTTATCCGCACGACCTCTGTGATATACCATTGACTGGTATCTTAGGTATGTTGAATATGAATAGACCCTTAACTATACCTAAATCCTCCTTCAGAGGATGATTCATAACACTGAACACTTGACCTGCTGAAACATATGGACCCATAAAGGATGCAATGAGAAGCTGCACTCCACGCACGACAATTCCAATGATTATCAGTACTGATCTATAGCACTTGAATGGCATGGGTAAGAGATATATCCACCCTTAACTTTGCATCGGATTGAATCTGGCAACAATAACCGATACAGTGACCTTTTTCTGTCGTCTACCGTGTTCTGATTCAAACAATAATTTGAGTATATTACAGCATAGGGACAGCAGTAAGCAGTAGCAACAGTAGCTGTACATTTTCAACCCAATGACCCTAAAGATGAAGAAAACTCCATCAATTCCAGTGGTTTGGGTATAGGCATCCTTTACAATCTTGTCCTCTACCATTAAGTATATACATTCAGCATGTGAGTATACAGTAGAGTGTATGTTGGAGGCTATCATAAAAGCAGATTGTTCAAGGAGATTTGTTCTGGAAAGGCAAAATAGTCTGGAGAATAAGGGAGATAAATGTTGCAGCGATATAAGCTCCAACTGTCCCTCCAATAGATAGTGGCATGGCTAGGGCTGTCACAATATTTTATTTTCACGACACAATTATCGTGGTAAAATAATTCACAATGACGAAATGATCGCGATGTCTATCGAAAATGTGGAAAACACATAAAATGATTCTATCAGTCAAATTCACTTTTAACTTTGCTTATTGTTTGCTTTGTCTCTTTTTTTTACAAAGGAAATTACACTTCAACTCAAAATATTTAATAACAACGTTGAATGCAAAGATTGCAATGAAATTAAATAGTAAAATTATCAATTGCGCTGTTTTTTTACACGCTATGATCCTATGTGTGTTTTTAACGTTATATCCATATTTTAATTTAAATCGTGACACCCCCAGGCATGTCCCAGAGATTGAAGGACCTTGTCACGTTATGGTTTTGGGAGGAATGGGACAAATTGTTGGGTCTATGCTATATTCTGAAGATGAAGCCTATTCTGCTGCTTCTATGGTTTTTTCAGAGCTTTGATTGGTCACTGTGACATGTCCATCAGCAAATATTTCCTCTTTAAACTCTTCCTGAACAAGTGGTTCTTTCTGTTTGGGTGTATCTTGTTGCATGGCAACCTTCTTTGAAACCTTCTTTTTCTAACTCTCTCCATCTCCTTCGTTTTCTTTGTCAGTCTCTACCCCATTTTCTTTCACATCCTCTATTTTAATTTCTCCTGGTTTCAATATTTCATCTTTAGTCTCCTTTACTCCCTCAGTCACACTGACCATTTCTGTAGCATCCTCAACACCACCATTTTCTATTTGAGTCACTTTATCCTTCTCTCCTTCTTGTTTCTGGTCAGTGTTTGGCATTCCTTTGGCTTGTTCCTCTGCTCTCCTGTCCTTTTCTACTGTCACATTTGTTCCTACATCCCCATCCATCTCTTCCCCAGATACAACCCCACTTTTAGTTCCATTCTCAGCCTTAAGCTCCTCTGGTGCCACAGTCTCTTTCCATTCAGTTTCAACTTCGGCTTTCTTGACTCGTTCTTCTATGTCCTCCTTTCCATCCAAGCTCTGGCTCTCCTCCTCCACTAATTTCTTCCCATCCTCAAGAATCTTAGGGTCTTCCAGATCTTCCTCTGCTTCTGATGGCTTGTTTTTCTTCTTTTTGGTCTTTGGAACATCTTTGACAGAGTTCTTGTTGGACTTGCTCCTGCTTTTAAAGATCAGTTTCTGAAATTCAGAATGTTTTAGTTAAAATGTGTCCACAATGTTTACGCATTACTCATTGTTGCCAAACTGTACAAAAAAGGCACCGAATGACAAGCTAGGGAAAAGCATAATTCGAATGGCTCTCTATGATGTGCGGAAGAAAATGGTAATTTCAAGAAGAATGACTAATGTCTTCAGGGCACACAGTTGAGCCAAACAAACACGTATCAAGTTATAGCTCTAAAATTACCTGTTCAACACAAATAATGCATTAGAATTATATCTCAGCAGTTGGAAATAAACCTTACAAAAGCAAAAAAAAAAAAAAAGTATTGCTGGTTGTAGCCTTAAGCGTCTACAGTAGTTCATTAGTTTGATTTCCAACTGTGATGGCAAGTTTTCATGTCAGAGGTTATTAATAGTATATGAGGTCACAGAATGTGAGTGAACCCCACACATGTGAACACAAAAATGGAGACGGAAACGTTGTTTCTGTACCTTAGAGTCCCTACTCCTGCGAGGCAAGACAGGTCTCTGTAGAAACACAATCTGTTTGGTGGAGAGACTTCCGTCGCTAGGTTGCAGCAGAAGTAAAAGGATGCAGTACAAAGTAGGAAGAGGATGAAGGTGTAAAAATGTTAATACATATTACATTATTTTTCCATTGTTCAAAAAGTATTATCCATATAAGGGTATAGTTTTAGATAGAGGTGGCAGCTTGAGTTGGTTCTGGTAAACTTATGCCACTATTATAGAACTAAGTGATGGGCTGGCATTTGCTTTTTGTTTTTGCTATTGGTTGACACAGCAAGATTGTATTCACACGAGAACAAGCAGTCATCAGTTTTGCTTTTCTCTCCCTCTGTTGTCCTCTGCTCACAGGCACAGTGAAGGGTGACTGAGGAAATGCATTTCATGCCACTGCTGCTGAGCCCCCCCTGCCCTCCCTCCCTCCCTCCCTCCCTCCCAAGGCTTTCACATATCATGCCTTTGCTAATGTGGTCAAACATATTGACTCCCCAATTCCCAATATCCTATCCTGTCCCTGAAGAGTGTGCATCTTAGCACTTTTCCACAATGACGTCAAAGCAAAAATGACTGGCTTAAAAGAACGTGCTCAATCACTTTTTATTATGGATGTAGGGAAGTCATAGGGGAGTGCTCACAAGGGACCTTAAAATATGGCTGTTCTCTTCCCATAAACTTCAACAACATAATCTCCCTAGCCCCAAATTCATTTCTCACTCTGTTTTCACATGATCCACATGAGTACTTGAGATGACAGATTAATCTGAGCAGGAAACACTGATTCTGTAACATGTGGGCTTCCTGTCCCTCTTTTTTCTTCCTCTCTCATTTACTGTCTCACACATGAGAAATGTTGTCTTAGCCTGTCCGAGCCCAGAAACACAGATAAACATGTATGCTCACACATATACACACTGGTGGGATGTAGCTTTGACTTAGATACTGAATGAAATCTAAATCCATAACCTGGCACAAGAAGAGTGATAGCGAGTTTGATAACAGTGTAACAAATTAAGAGTCTGCCACAAATCTCTCCATCTACATCAACTTGGCTTCAAGGTCTTATGCTGAGGCTTAACATTTAAACCATCCCGAACCCCTTTTTTTTCCTCCACCATTTATCCACAAGCCATTTTCTGGGCTGTCAGATTGCTGGGCAGTTTCCTGCTAAATCAAAATGGGAGGAAAGGAACCTGAGTTCTCTGAAAAAAAACCCAAGTCCATTAAACTAGAAAAGAGTTGGGTTGCTTGGAAAATTACTAGCCATATCCAGTCTCCTTTTAGAGATCTATGACTGTGGAACCAGAAATCCTCCTAAAATGACCACAAATGTCTACCTTTTGTGTCTAAGCTGGGTCTTGGTCTCCCCCTTAATTGCTTATTCAAGATTGTAATTCAGTGGTGCAGACAAACAACATAATCAATCAAGTGCTCATTAATGTAATGACAAAGTCAAAGATGATTTACTATTACGTTTAAGGCTCTTTCATGTCTTAATGGGAGTGCTATTTGTTTTTAATGATATTGATATACTATGTAAAAGCATGGCTGTAACATGAGCTTCTCCTTTGTAATACAACACAATACAATGACACATGTAACATATTGCTGCAACAGTCTGAGTATGGGGGACAAAATAGAAGGTAACACACTGTGCTCTGTTTACACAAAGTGTAGAGAATTATATGGATCTCGGAGGGAGAACAGTATACATACGACATGCTCAGCGGAAACGGATCATAAAAAAGTGTAATAACTAAGATAATCGGCTCAAGTTGTTTTGGTAGACAACAACAGCTGACGCCGTTCAGTTTCGGCAGATAAATGAGTCCTGCCTTGTATCTAGGCCGTCTATTTGATTAATTAGCCATGTTGCACTCTTGTGTTGTGGCATTTTGAAAGAGGAAAAAAAAGACCAGAGTTTAGAATAGATCTGTAATTAATCAGCTATGCTCTGGAACGGTCACAAAAAGGGGCAACAAGGGGCCATGCTAAACACCCACTCACCCAACAGTTGCTGACTACTCGTAAAGGATGATATAACTGTTCCTGGATCTGTCTTCACACTGTGTCTCGGGTGCGTGATAGATACTTGAGTGAACGGATGTGTCCCCACATAACACCTATTTGAGTCAGTGCTCATCAAGCTGACAAACAGTCTTGGCTCTGTCAAAGGAGTTTCCAGTGACACACACTAGCTTGCTTCTCACGTTTCTCAAATTCTAACTCCACTGCCAAAAACGATATATTTTTGCTTTCATTGGGCACATAAACTGACTTCGGTCAACTGAGATGTTAAAACCACTAAGAAAGATGGCTTTGTCATTGAGTGGACATTAGGAAACACATGTACAATACCTGAAGCACAGTGTAGTCCCATTACCTGTTAGTCTTGATGATAGGAGTAGGCAACACACAGGTGAGTCTCCACCCATACATGGCCAGAGACTGAAGTAATGGAACGTAGTCTGCTTTCACCTGCAAACCCTATGGAGAGATTGTATCACACAATTATCAATGCATACTTGATAGACTTGATAGATATCATTGCACACAAATACAATGCGTTCATGTACATGCACACCCATACACACATTGCATTTCCTCTGACAAGATACGTTGGTGGTTTGTTGTGCTCTAGATATTTGTTCCAACTGAGAAACCACGGCGCGTGTCAAGTATACCAACTTTCTGGAACTTACACAAAAGACACAAGAGTAACCTAGTTCACAACAGTTCTACCGATACTCAATTGTGAGATTAATGAAGGTTTATTCTTCTTATTCAGCCATTGCTGACGCATGCAGAAGATCAGGTCAAATACAAGTAAAGCCAGACACTCAGAAACAACGGTCTTCCAACATTAACCATTTTTCTCTAAATGTTGAGATCGTCCAGAGCTAATGGTAACTCAAGCAGCATACAAAGTACACATCACCATGACGACACTGACAAACATGACAAATTTACTGCAGCCCAGCATTTGGAAACACAAACTAACTCTGACCGCTGAAAAAGAAAAAGTATGTTGTATGGTCGTTTACATTGCATTTGTTCTTCCTGTCTTTTCAAAGACACTGTACTTTAGCTTTGGAACCTTTCCAGAAATGTTACAGTTTTTTGTCCTTGCACTTTGCAGGGTTTTGATTGAGGAAGGATTTCTGCGAAATAGTAAGCCACTTCTGAGAGATAGGTTAAACCTTTCAAAGGTTCTCCTTTATGTGAATCACAGCCTCCGGTTGTTATATGGTGATCTTTACTCAAGGTATAATCTGCAAACGTAAAAAGACGCCTACATGGTCAAATAAATACTAAAGGTGGGGTGTTAACAATGCTTACATGATAAAGTGCAAGAAAATGTTGGGAGGAAGCCAAAGATTTGAAGAGGTTTAAAGAACGCTTCAGGAGAGGGTGGAGTTGAGGTCATCTTGGAGTTCAGAGTGCACTTAAGGAATTTGGAGTACGAAAACACAGGAGCATTGTTTTGTTTTAGTTCGGAACTACTTCTTCAGACGAAGAGGCTGTTTTGAAATATAGGTTCAAATAAATCGTCTCATGGACCGAAAACAATTATTTTCGTCGTCTTTTTAAAACGAATGTTTCATTTAAATGGTGGTGTGTCTATTAATGTCTGTCCAGTCTTATTTCAAAGTGGAAAAAAGTGTTCCCGTAGGCTCTTGGCAATAGTCACACTTCTCACCACAGTTCTGGACTGTTTCACACTTGCAGGGACAGTGAAAATTGTATCTTGTATCTAGGTCACTTCCTCTCTCACCTCCTCTACAGAAGATATCATGGGAAAATAATACACTGATGCAATCCCACCATATCCCCTTGCTTAACCAGTAAGCGTACATTTGACATATACTTTTTTCTTGCTATTTCTATAGGCACATCCAACAAGACATCCAAATCACTTTTCCTTCGAATATGTGTGTAATTGTGAACTGGTTAGATACACACACAAATCCTGATGCAGTGGTGTTTGTTGACATTCATTCATTTTAGATTCATTTAAAAGGGCATTTTTATTGACTCTAGTGACGCCCTCCAAAGCAAGGACCATTAGAAAAGAATGAACAACATCAATGTCAATTTCCGAGAAACCTGCAGATAATAACTTCAACTAGCCTACGGATCTCCTCAATTTCTTGGTAAATAATATTGATAATGGCAATATACCGGTGAGTTCCATTCAACATAGCCCCTAAAGGAAGCACTTTTGAGGCACTGGGAAAACAACAGGGTTCTTTTTTCTAGCTACTCGAATGTTGTCCTACAAGGTTAGTCATTTTGAGAACTAGAAAATCACTCAGTAGCACCGGATCTACAAACAAGCTGGAGGGCGAGGAATACTGGCGCCTAAGCAACAAATGTAACTAACATCAACTTCCTGTTGCCTCACTTTAGGTTTTCCCTTTAATAATTCATCTGGATATAACAAGATTGTCGGAAATACAATAACATGCTGCTAATGGATTCCCCCTTCAGGAATAAGAGGTAATACTGACATTACAAGCAAGCAAATTTATAAAGAGTCGTCTTCATTGAGGACATTCAAGAGAACAACTTTTTTGTTGTTGCTATGTAACACAATCATAGGAGTTGGAGGAGGAGCCTGCCAGGCGGTAAAGCCTTAAACTCAGGACTGCGGTCCTCATTGATTTTTCTTTTGAGTCTGTGGACAAGCTCTGTATTCGAGCTGTCATTGTGGATGACGTCGTGTAAGCCAGGTTATTCATTTTCTGCGCACACAACTTGAAATAGGGTCAATATACCGGCAGTCTTCAGAAAACATTACAGTAGCCAACAGATGAATGAACATGTTTATCTGTCTTTGTTCTTTTGTCAGACCTACACAGGCTCTTGGGTACACTTTATGAGTCATGCCATCTACAAAGAAACGAAATGACAATATAAATAGAAGGAAAATTATATTTATAAATGGCATTAAGTGTTGGTAGATAAGGTTATCAGTGTAAGAAGGCGCAGTTTGGTTCAGTGAGTGAATGTTGTTTTAAAACCCAAGATCAATGTTCGAACAACATCACTGACCAAGATCAATGTTAACATGCACTTAACCCCTGGAAAGTCAAACTGTCCCCATATCAAGTACTCGTATAATACTTGTTTAACTTGTATAAAAACTTGAACAGCTAAACTATAATGAAATTCTGTAATAATATAACTGCAACACACCCAGGAAAGTTTCTTTGTACAGTCAGCTGGCTGATGTTAGGCTGAGTGCTCTTTTAAAGTTATGTGAAGTTTGTCTATCTACCTCAAAGACTTGACATGTGACATGCAAAATAAAATAATATTTCACTTTCTACTTTATCACCTGTCAAATGATTTGATGTCAAGGTTAAACAGCTCTTTTCATGACCATACTGGTTCCTTGCTGGCTATCAATGCGGAGATGGACAATGACAGTCACATTTTGAGGACAAAAGTGTCTTTCACCCTTTGACAGCCCCAGGGCTAGAAAACCCAAACTCCATTACTGTGATAACATCAGTACACACACACACACACACACACACATACACAACGCACACACAAAATGGCACACATACACACACACACACAAAAATAATCACACAGATGGTTCTCATGCAACACGCATTCACGTCAGAAAGACATGCCCCTAAACCCTTCAGAAGCAGACAGAAATCAATTTCCAACTTGGATTTCTACAAACTGTGAACTTAATCGCTGGTCAGATAAGGGCTTGTTTGCCAGAGATAAGACAAGCCACCTCAACACGTGTAGCATAAATTGAGATTGGCCTCTGGGTCACTGGTAACATAGGGAACATTTCAAAGTGACAACTCCCACTCTCAATGTCAAGACAAACAACTGCAACGTGTGAGAGAGAAGCCAAGAAGAGACACGTTTAAATCCACTCACGTCGATGACGGTCCACTGCTCAACCACGATAGCGTCATAGGTGGTGGTGGTATTCGCCTCCCCCTCCGTTGCCTCTTGAAAGATGAAGACGCTTTCCACCGACTTAGGCAGCAAATCTGCAGAGAATACAGGGAACGGCCATGAGAGACTATTTACAGGACAGAGGGTGTCTTGTTGCCAAGCCTTTGGGCCAGAAGGAAATGTAATGAGATTATGCAGCCACCCAGCAACCCCACATCCAGCAGGTCATTTATTTCATGGGCTGGACTCAACATTTGTATTTGTAACGCTGGGGCTGGGTACGTTGCAACGTTTCTTTTGTACAGAGGTGGAGTGGATGGGTTGTTAAACAGATGACGAATGGATAAATAGACCTTACAGGATGGACCCATTCATTTATTGATACATTGAGCATGATTGAATACTGTGCTCACACGACATTCAGGATAAATGATGATCTATGACTTCGCTTGAGACTGTGGGCTGAATGACTAAAACAATATGCACTTGTATTTCAGCACAACAAATAGACTTTCTTTAGATTCCTTTGGCCATTGCTCATTGCCTGGACAAAACAGGGCTATTCTACTCTTGTTATTGCACTGAGTAGTGAGCAAAAACACAGCCCAAACCTTTGTAGACCAGACCAGACTTCTCTCTTGGCCTGAGTGCTTTCTCATTACTCCCGCACCATTTACACACTAATACAGTTTTCTGGGCCCAGGCTTCACCATGAGACACTCCACATTTCATTACGTGGCCATAATAATGGGGGAACAAGGGGTGGCTGGGGAGCCCGGTCAGAGGAGGAGGGACGACAGCCTCCTTTATTTTCTCCCCAGAAAACCCATTTAGGGCCTGAGCGCGCTCAATTGAAGACATCTCTCAGACATCTCTTGGCTCTTTTCAAATACAGACATTGTGGTTGTCGTCCACCCCCCTGCCCCCCAACCATCCACCCCCTCTACCTCCTTCCCTCCTCCCTCTTCCATCCACCTCTCCATCTTCCCCACATCATTCATCAGTCGTCCCTACTTGGCGTATAATTGGAAAGCCCTTGCGGAGATTGTGTCGGCCTGATCGTTCCTTGCCAGTGCTGCAGGATCACTCAGGTGAGATGCTCACCGTGATTCTGTCTCTTTGCTTTAGGAGAAACACGCCTGGTCTGTGATGCAGACAGACACTTAGCAGAAGGGGCTGGGGAAACACACCGAGCTGGGAATAGAGGCCGCGCAAAATAATGTAAACATTATGCGTCTTCTACTGACTGAAGGGTATCTCGCGAGACACCAACTTGTATCCATCCAAAACGTCCAAAGCACCTGAGGCTAGCGCACATAGACACATGCTAATGCTTGACTGAGAGTGAAAATAACAGAGGGGAACATAAAAACAGAATGGCTTGAGATGCAGGGTGACACAGCCTGACATGTGGTGACACAAAGCACCAGAAATCAGTGCAGGGTGTCAAGCAAGTGACAGACAACAGGAACTGGAAAAGGAGCTCCGGAGACCAATGTTGGCTTCACATGTACTCTGCAGACAGACTTCCTTGAGGGAGACACTCACACGAGACACACAAGGGAGTCGGAGGACCGTGCGAGCTTGAGGTTGTCTTGACCGTGTGGAAGCCACTAACTGCCCCTGCCCCAAGTCATGTCTACTACTGACATGATTTAAACATGTGTGCTCAGCACTGCCTGACAGACAAGGAGACATGGCTGTGACAGCTTATCTATATTTTAAACAGGACAGCTCGGAATCGAGAGTGAGAGGCGGATGCAGAGGTAAAAAGCTAGTGAGAGTGAGAGACAGAGGGAGAAAGAGAGAGAGAAAGGGATGGAGGGGAGGTTACTAATGTGTGTGGATTGGTCGGGGCTCATCCTCGGTAAGCCAAAGGTCTGGAGGCTTGGGGCCACATATCTGTGGTTACTAGGCAGATTTCTGTCTGTGGCCGAGGGGTTAAGTCAAGAATATAACTTGAATGGGTAGGCATACTACTGTTTACCCACTATTCAACGAGGCACCTTCAGAGAAACATACACACAGGAAGGAAGGTAAGCAGGACACATACATACATGCACACTCTGGCCTTCAAGCCTCAAATTCTACATCCAAGACAATGTCTCTTCAAAAATGCAAGCACATTATTTCCCTCCTAAACGAATACTTCATTGGAATTTCATACGCCTGGATCTTCCTTCTGCTTTGCCTGAATATATAAAGCCCGAAGCTTACTGTCATGCATATGAATGTCTCAATGTCTCACAGCTCAGGCTACAAATCCTTATAGAGGGCCTGGAGATTGCTTAAGCTAAATGTAACAATAAAAAAAAAACTCCCCGTCAACACCATTAGTGTCAGTTCACCTGTAAATAAACTCGTTTCACATTTCAGAACTCCAGCCGAGCTTTTGCTGTGTGTATGTGTGTGGGGGAAGGAGTGTGTGTGGCTGATGTGCTGAAGTAGCGTGCTGAGTATGAATGTTTAAAGGTCGTCTCATGACACTGGACCAGTAGAGAAGAAGGCTCCGCTGGTGGAGAATCTGCTAAATTCAATAATAGTCTAATATCCAACCCCTCAGTCCTGTAAAAGTCTCTATACTCTACGACCCCACTCTCACCCTCTCCTGCCTAGCCAAGCCAAGATATTTAACAGAATCTCCACCCTCACCCACCCACCACCACCACCACTACCAACCCCCTCCCCACACACACACACACACACACACACACACACACACACACACACACACACACTTCAACCTCCTCAGCAAGCTTCACCATGGAAACCCATCTTGTGTGAGAGCGAGATGGGGCGAGACGGTTTGTGAGTGACTGTGATTGTGACTGTGATTGTGAGTGTGTGTGTGGTGTGCATATTCCCTTGGACCATCCCCGGCAGTCGACAACAAGCACAATAGGGAGGCGGAGTTTTATTTAGGAAAAGGGCACCAGATAAGGAGGAATATATAAATATGTATACATGAATATCAACAAAGAAGTGTGAGACTGTAGGAAAGCAAAACAATAGCAGCAAAACAAAGGCAGAAAATAAAGAGGTGTCAAGTCATAAAATGATGACGATGTGGGTAAACTTATATGAAATGTAACGAAAAAAACAAATAGGCTTGTAGATGGGTTTGTTTTACTTTACTGGGTTCCTTTGTTTATGTAATAGGTGACAAAATGTCAAAACATTGGCTTTCTCCAGATTTAACCGGGGGCTACAATGTATAGATGAATCCCAGAGTGGCGCAAGTCTACCTCCTATCAGTGAATACTGTAGTTTCTTTGATTTCAGTATACTTGATATATAGTAACATTGTTTGGATTTGTCCTTTCGCTTTGTGAACAATTGGCACCTCTTCTCCATAGATCAAAGATTATTTTAATTTAGAAATGAACATAAATCTAACATGCTCTGTCATCTACAAGCATATATATCTCCCTGGCTCTTTTCACCTCGCTTCACACTGATGCTGAAATAATCCATTTCACAGGCTGAACATGATCAATTCTGATAACCTGCATACCCCTCGATTTTGGACATCCCACTGTTAGTTTGATTTAAACACAGAATATTTCATTTATGGGATGACTGTAAACATTACTAAACAAACTACATCTGCTAATAACTTCAAACATGAGCCTCCTCATGAACCTAGCAACTTGAGTTACCCTGCATGGTAACAAACAGTGTACACTCATTATGATCACCCTAATCTTCACCATTGAATATGTCCTTGATGTTTACATGGTGATGTTGGTTTCCATCTTTTTGGGGGGGGGGGTGGGGGGCGTGGAGAGGGTCTCTGTAATTAAATAAAAAAGGATCTTTTCAAAAAAAAAAGAGGTGCTATATTTGGAGATGTGTGTTCAACGGGTTCTCAAGGCTTGTTAAAATAAGATGATCCTCTGTTTGATATAATTATGTAATGAAGGAGCTAATTATCTAACAAACGGCTGCATACAACCTGGTCTTTGATAGCGTTCAAAGTTCTCTAAAAGTTAAACACCAGCACTCGCACAACCTTCACCTGCACAAATTAGCGGTTTGGAAAATGGATGTCTATCTTCCTGATTTACATGTTTCTTTCTACTATGAACACTCAAGTAAACAAGTTCACACTCAAGTTCTTCAGCCAAGCAGATCTGTGGAAGGTTTACTATATATTAACTTTTCCGGACCAGGCATTTCTATGTGCCATGTATTTTGCACATATGCAAAACACGTTGACTAACCCAATAGAAAAATGAAAATGGAATTATAATAACACAGTTCATTACCCCATTCCCTTTACATAAAATATGCAAGGAGGCACTAATTTGCTATCAGGTTAATTATCTGTGTCTCAGAGTCGCTGATGCATTCACTTTTGAAGATTAATGAATTATGACTTATATTTGCTCAAGCTGGTTGAAACCAATGGCATCAGAAGTAAGTAGCATGCCCTAGGGCCTTGCTGGAGAGTGCACTGTCGGCCAGTGGAGTGGTTACAGGGCAAAACAACAAGACAGACAGGCACATAATGTGCGGGGAGCCACGGACAACAGTTTTGCATTGCAAAACTGAACAATGACTAAATGATCAATTTAGCAAAAATGTGTTGGTTTGACTTTACCGTTATCATTGCCCAGGTGGAAGTATCCATCGACGAGCGAAGCTCCATTGTTGAAGTGCTGAGTCATGTGATCCAACCAGTTGGCCTCCACCCCTTTAACCCCCTCGCCGCGGAGCTGAACCCTCAGAGGTACCTTGACGGTGTAATACTTCAGCTGGCTTTCACGGACTGCTGGGTGGTTGAACAGGGCGAGAAGGTCCATCCCTGAGAAGGCACAGAACAGCATGAGGGGAGTTTGAGGGCAGCATGAGGACAGCATGAGGACATCATGAGGGCAGTATAAGGACAGCATGAGAGTTGCATAAGGAAAGTATGAGGGCATCATGACGACAGCATGAGGAAAGCATGAGGGTAGCATGAGGGTAGCATGAGTAGCATGAGGACAGTATAAGTTTTGATTGTGAGGTTCTTTTTCTTTAGAAGTATTCAAGTTGCAAAACTGAAAAAGGAATGGTTTATTAATTTCCTTTGCTGAAGAAATGTCATGTTGTTCAGTAATTGAGTCATAGTTCTGCTGAATTATGTCTCTTGTAACACTGATGAATTACACCATGAACCAGATGGGGTGGAACAAAGTTGACACCTTCTTTGTTACAGAGGAGCTATATTCTACGATAGATCAATAATTCATTACAATGTTTACAACTGGTTTCTATCAAGCTCTAATACATGATGCATTTAACTCCAGGGCAAAAACATGACACTTGGAACAGGACACATATCTTCACACTTAATTTTCTTGGTTTTGTTTTCCTCATGGAAAGTAAATGATGAAATTGTCTTGATTCAGCATGGAAAATAAATTACTGTGTTTATGAACTTTGCTATAGCAGCTGCAGCCGAAATGGCAACATTATTCTTTTCGATGCAAATTTCATTGAACGCAACAATATTCCACCACAAACCAGATGGAGGGCCAGAATGTGCTATACACCAAGCCATCCACCCACAGCCATACACACACACTTGCACCCTACATGCACACCCTACACACCCTACATACACACACACACACACACACACACACACAAAACAGCTTTCTCTGTCAGTGTGTCAGTCATATAACCCGAAAGAATAAATCATTGATTGTAATTGTATTTATTCTACGCTAGAGCCATGTGACAGCTGGCCACCAAATTCCACAGAAAAAAAACGAGTCAGCCCAAACACTGCAAGGCAGCAACATAGGTGTGTGGGTGTGACAAAATTTCTTACTCTGAATTCTTGTTTGAAACCCAAAAGTAACTTTTCTATGTCTGAGGGACAAAAAGGTACTGACCAACATACAGCATGCCAAACATATAGTGGGGAGGACAGGGTGTGTGCTATCAGTGTCCTCAGTGGAACATCTGGTGGTTCTACACATAATTGCCGTCAAAACTGGTTACAAGCTTACATTTTAGGTAAAGGTCCAATACAATATACTATTACCCTTGAACCAATTTGCTGGCTCACCTCATATTGGTACAGGATAGGGACTAAGAGGAGAAATGACTTGATTAGGCTTTAATCTGATATGTGGCATGTCAAACCTAACTTGTTGAATCGTCTCAGGGTATGGTCAAATTATTTTGTAATCCCAAATCACTCATGGGCAAGAGACGTACTTTCATAGACATTCGTAGTATGTCACTGATTTGCCTACAAATGCAAAATACATGCAAATAGAATTCTACAATACATACTGTATGTAGTTATTTATCTTGGGGTTTGGTCTCAAAGCACACACACATAAAATTAGCACCGCGGAGTGTATCCAGTACAGTATGTTTCAGGTTAAGCATCTTGAGACCTATTACGTTCACATGAAAGGTATTACATGACAGACAGTCTTTGTGAAGCTACCTTCTCTGGCCTGCTATGTGTTGACATTAGCGGCTAACGGGGTAACGAGCACATGAATGCAATTACAACATTCAAACATGTCACTTCAAAATCTAATTTCATGGATGCCTGTCCAACTGACAAGATCAACTCTGCTGAAGTATTTTCTTGCCTTTTACTTTTCTCGCACTAAACACTCATCAGACACCATTGCTCCAACCAGACAGATCTTATCTTAACAGTTGCACTATTTAATAGATTTCTTCTTATTTTCATTGTGGCTACGGTCAGTTTAGACCCGTTACATTTTGCAGTTGAACCAATTTACCCTTTTGGCTACAGCATGTGTACACCTGCAGCTGTAGAATGAAGAGGATTACAGTGGACAAGCTAGCCACAACTGAGAATCTGAGTCAATCTCAGCAGAGAGAATTAGAAGCAACGGACATGGTAACTTGGCACACAATCACACGCCATAACAGGCTGGGAGTGTGGGGGATGTGGAATGTCAGAGGAGAGAAGGGGAGGGTGGAGGATATGTTAGAAGGGTTGGGAATGCGAGAGGATTGGGGAGGCAATGAGGAGAGGAGGTTGTGGGTGAAGGTTGTTGTGAGGGTGGATGAGTGTAGGGGGATTGGATAGCGCCGAACGAGGTAGTGGATGAGAGACTATCTAAGTGCAAAACGCAAGGTAGAGGGATCCAGAAGGACCTAGGTGATGGAGCCAATCGAGTACAGGAGCATACCCACACGGAAAGACACGTTCACGATGGTGTGTGCATACGCACACAAATGCTCACACAAAGCCTTGCACTCGTATGCTTTCACACACACAAAAACCTTCGAATGAGAAAAATGTGTGGGTGGGCCCATCCATCTGGTATTGCAAAATGTTCGTATGAAGCCAAACTTCAATTGATTTACGCATAGCAGTGTGATTTTCAATAGTGATAGTGTATTGTTATAAGTTATACATAGTAAGCTTTTTGAAACCTTGTGAAGATTTCTGTTCCAAACTCATAATGCACTGTGCTACTGCTGAGGAGAATATTTCTGTCCAACCTATTTAGTGTTAATGTTTCCAGAAATAATTTTTGAAATGTCGAAGCAAAAGTGTTCTGTTAATGACTCTGGTTTTATAATATGAATTTTCAGCAATAGCAGATCTTTGAGGAATTTCGAAAAGTTTGAAATACATAAACAATAGAGCACGTAAAAGGTTTCAATAAATAAATCCTAGAAAGACAATTAAGTATTGGAAAATAATGTTCTATTGTTAATTTTCATGAACATAGCAACAATGCTAATCAGCTCTGACTTGGAAAAAGAACATTAAATTGGACAGAATTACCTGCATCTTTCGGCTATTCTCCCAATAATTGTACTGTATAAAATGAGTTTTACATACTTCTTCAAATAGGATGATAATCAAAGTGCAAGACCAAATAGTGACCTGCTTGTCTTTTGGGGGGAATGAATTCTAAACAATAACTCATTTGGTTTGGGCTTACCGCTTCTTTTGGTGTACAGGCCCGGTTTCTCCTTTTGTTCTGTGGTGTTTGTCTTGTTGTTGTTGTGTGTCAGTGTCTCCTTCTCTGTCCCTTCCTGGCTTTGTTCTTCTGATGATGGCGACACTGCCTGAGAGGAACCTCCCTCGTGGTTGACGTCCACCTCAGCAAGCCCACTCTTCCCAGGGGTCCCAGGCAAGCTCTCCCCCTGTGCCTCGCATTCGACGGCAGGAACCTCCTTGTTCTGCTGCTCCAGGGGGCTTTGTTCTCCATGGTTCCTGGGGGTGATGGGGCTGCCACTGCTTAGGGAGCCCAGCATGGAGCTGGGGCTGGAGTGGAGGGAGAGCGAAGGTGTTTCTGGTTCTAAGTGGATCCTGGTGGCAGGGGCCCCTCGAGGCTCCTGGATGAAGCCCACAAATGTGATGCCCTGGTCAGCCGCATCCTGGATCTGCTGGAGAACGAGAGAACAAGAAGCAGCTTCAGAAAGGGAGTGAGGCAAACGGTGTGGTTTCTACACTGAGCGGTTTTGCTTGTGATTCTAGAGGTCGAATTTGACTTAAAGAAGAGTTAGTTCTTATATATATATATATATATATATATGATCACAGTTGAAAACTTGAGGGAGAACAAAAGCAAATACTGAATCTTGTTCCGGTAAACAGTAGAACAGCATAACAGTTTTCGTGTCTGATACTTGCACATAATTACATCCCTCCAATTCCTTCCCTTTCTCTCTCCTCTTCACTTCCTGGCATCAAGCACTCTAATAGAACCAAAGTTGATTGCATTCAAGACCGCGACCATCGCCGCATCCAATCAAGCCAGTTCTTTCTCCATTTCATTGTCATCTGGCATTCTATATCAATTTGGAATTTTTCCATCAAGCAAAACTGAAATGTTATCTATCAAGGGATGTTAATGGCGCCATTCTCCATTATGACTACTTCTTCACAAGACCCAGCCAGCAATGCTACACGGCTATCTCTCACCCGATGCAGAGAGAATAAAAATCAAATCAGTGTAGACGCCATATAGCAGGTTATTCAGTATGAAATTAAATTGGAAAATTGTCACATTGTTTCCAGCTGCATTGTTCAATATCTAGGGAAACCCGGTCAGTGATGGCATGTTATATGTATAGTAATCTAGTCCAAATGGATCCACACAGAGAAAGGAAAGAAATATAATCTTAAACATCCCATTTGATGATATGGGTGTCGCGACTGGGTAGTGTAGTTTCTTGTCTGACGTCGTTGTCTAATGTTGACGTGGATAAGCACCAATGTTATAGTGATGGCTGGGTTTGGAAATGATCAAAACTGTTCACTGAAGATTGGGCATGTTCAGGCAATTGTCCAGGTCATGGTAATGAACTGTAAAAAAAATCCTACCCTATTTCATTCATACAATTTCATTGTGTTACATTTCAGTTTGTCATGTCTCAGTACATCAGCTGGCTGCTCACAGTCTTGTTCAGACCTGCCTTTGCTGCAGAAAGGCAACTGCCCCCAGTACAAAAAAACAATCAAATATGAGGAAACCGATTTTTTTTTCAACATTTAATGGTATTTCATATTTTCCTAGATATCAGACTGCTTTGGGAGCATTGAGTCTGAAGGTCAGAGGGAATCCCCAGCAGAGATTGTTCTCTGTCGCCCCTGGGGACTGGACTGCCACTGTGCTGCAGATCCATGTCCACGCTCTGTAGGCTTTCATACAATAAAGAGTGCCTTCTTTCTCCCGTCCAATATTCAATAAAGAACCAAGATACAGTGTAATGAGGTCTTATTGACCTTCAATTACATCAATATTGTGAGTGGAAAATTTGCAGAGTACTTTATTCTCACTAAAGCTGTACATGGTTCACTAGCGTTATTTTCTTTGAGGCATGCAATTTCAACAGAAGGGTAACATTCAGTTTTGAAAGATATCGTATTTTAATTAAAATGTATTAGAAGTATGAACAGTTCATTAGCATATTTTGCCCTTGAGTCCAGACATCTCAAATTAAATCTGGAAAAAAGTGTTGGTGTACCAGAGTCTGTGTGTACACCTCATTGTTTCTATACCTTTTCTTGTTTGTAATCAAGCCCATAAATCTGACCGTTTTTGTGAAGCTCCCTTCGCCTCAACATCCAGAGTGAGAGTGGTAATGTGTTCTGTTGATGGAAGAAGGATGAGGGTGGTCTTATCCGAGGGCCCAAACACTCACCTTCTTCACGTAGCCCTGAATGAGCTCAGGGGTGGGCACCTGGTCACCTGGCAGACATTCTTCAAGCTGCAGCCGGTAGGAAGCAGCAGGGAGGGACTGGCTCTTATCACTTCTATAGACAACACCCGAGGGAGGAGGGGAGAGAGATATAGACAAACAGAGAGAGAGAGGGGGGTGGGGGGTAGAGGGATGGAGAGAGAGGGGCAGAGGGAGAGAAAGAAGGGGGTGAGAGAGAGGGGGAGAGTTAGAGAGAGACAGTGAAAGATAGAGTGAGAGAGGGGTGGAGAGAGAGAAGGGGGAGATAGAGAGGGGGGAGAGTTAGAGAGAGACAGGGAAAGATAGAGTGAGAGGAGGGGTGGAGAGAGAGGGGTGGAGAGAGAGGGGGAGAGTTAGAGAGAGTGAGAGAGAGAGGGGATTATCAGAACCAGCAAATCTGACATTCTATCCAGGTTGTGGGAGACCAAACATAAAGTCACTGCACTGTACGCTCATTAATATTCTGTCACTGAGGTGTACATTGTACAAACAACAATTGTAAACTAATTATATACAATACGTTCCGTTAACATGTGCCCAAAATGTACATTGTGGATTTACATCAAGATTTGTCCTATAACTTGTCCATAAACCATCCTGGATAACCTAACCTTAACCAAACATGATGCCTATACTTGATTTGTAGAGACTTCATGTGTATCACATATATACATTAGACATATATCATATGTGTCTAATGCTAGGCAATGTAAGTTTAATTTGAGTATGAAAGTAGTTTGTTTGTGAAATATTTGCCTATAAGGGGGAAACGTTTATACTTCTGAAGTCATATGATCTGCATGAAGATGCACTCAAGAATGCAATACAATAAGAAAGTCAATGCAAATCTAGTCTGGTTTTTCCACTAAAGCTATATCAGGATGGAGATCGAAAAGAATCTATTTATATCTTTATTCTTTTTTTCCAGAGGAAATCCCTTAGCTACCCCTGAGGAGGCTAATACCATATTCTATTTCTCTCTGTTGTCTCTGCTTCTCATCCTGTTGACAAGAGGAATGTTATCCTTTTTAAAATATGCGTATGTGTTCAAATGTGTGTGCAATGTTTAGGTGTGTGGGTGAGATTTAAAACGATCGCATGCATCCCAGTTCTACTCTGTCCTATTTTCAATGCACAGCAGGATGACATGTAATTACTCATTTCTCAGAGTCACAAAGGGAACCATGTCCAATGTCACTGTCACCATTCACACTTCACCCCTGCCCTGGATCAAGACAGCTGCAAACACTGCCAAATACACAATGCCATCCCAGACACAAACCTTGAGTGCACATTGGTAAGGCTTGTTATACAAACTGAAGCACTCTTTACAGCACAAACGATTCTAAATAACATCCAGAACAGTATATTTTATTCCAGCCACTGATGTGCAGACAAATGTTTCAAAAGACCACACATACGCTGCAGGCAGGCTCATGTCTTAAGAAAAAGACCAAACACAAAAGTGAAGAACCATCTCAAAAAGTACATCCCTGTGTCCTTCAGGCAAGCCACGTGCTCCCTTTTTAAAAATAGCACACCATCACCTGCAGTCCATCTTCTCAGTGTGAGCCAGTCACTTACATTCAGCCCACAGCTTTGGCTGTCTGTAGTGAAGGGCCTCATGTGGCTAGAGCGAGTGTCAAACGCCTGCTTGCCTCCAGTCTCCTTCTGGGTCAACACCTGCTGGACCACCCATCCACTGCCAAGACTGGGAATTAGACAGCTCTGTGGGAAGTTCAGTTGAGATGGCAGCCTACGAGGAAACCATTGTGTTCATATTTGTTTACAACCCAGTCTCATAAAATGATGTGTGGTCTCAAATCTGATATAGGTTCACTCCAAATATACTATAATTGGGACGTACTGTTTGACAGGCTACTAATGCAAGGCTGAGAATATTCTTAAGGACATTCTTTCCTATTACGTATTCCGCAAGCAAAGATGTTCTGATCTTCATAAGAATCTGCACCATATCCTGTAGGTTCCAATTAGTCAGACAACCTACAGCACAGTCTGTGTCATCTGCTGCCTGTAGATGACACAACCTCAAAGAACAGAATCATGCTTATCCCCATCCTCAGTAAGCACAAAAGGCTGTTTTTAGTTACTTTTCTTCTGATATAATGTCTTGTTTGCTTCTTTGATATTTATTAGAACAAGTAGCACAAGGGAACCATTTGGCACCAGTTGGGGCTTTGTGTTGAATTATTAAAAGAGTTCTAAAATACAGTACATACAGTAAACAAGCATAGAAGGAGATCCTTTAACTAGATTTGAATGGGCTACAGGGACATCTCAGAAAGACTTTACATGACGGACACTTAAAATCATCAATCACCATGACAACGCCTCAGTTGGGAATCACCCAACATGTATTTAGTAATCTTATATCCCTGGCTTTAAAAACATTGAACATCATTCTAAATGTCATATTTTCACGAAGTCCTGAATAATTTAACTGAAGCAAATCTCTTCTAATGGTTTCTGGTTGGTACCACTCTCTCCTTGAGCACGCGTGAGCTTTACAATTACCCAATAATGATGAATATATCCTATCAGATGTTGCTTACTGAACAGTAACCTGGGTTTGCCTCAACCAAATTGAACTTTGGGAAATATGACAGTTGACATTAATGTTTCAAATGGTCCAATCCGTTCCGTTTGCATTGCAGAGTTCTACGTGTCTCTGACTGCCGCCCACTGCAGATCAGTCAAACCTGTCGCACGTTTAAAGTTCTTAACCAAGAGTACCATGCAAGTGATAGTGTTAAACATTTACCAAAGGTACTCAGCTTGATATAGCCCACATGGTCAGTGGTTTCGGTGCTGTATTAAATCTTCTGTAATGTCACCCCATGGTATAGCTATATCCTTCATCATTTGGCTTTAGAATTCAGGCTAATACTGTAGGGATTTGGGTGGGACTGTATCCAAAGAAACTGCGTGCATGCTAAATACTGGCTGATCCAGCTGCTGAGCAGAGCAGAGCAGAGCCTAGCTGTTGTTTTGGCGTCCTCCTGCCTTATTTATTTCTGTCTCTCCATCTCTGTTTCTCCCTCCTTTCCCACTCTCACCCTCCCCTTCCTCTCGGTCTCTGTTGTCTCCGCTTGACTCAGGGAGCACCGTCAAGCACAGAGGACACTTTGGGGGTCTGTTTGTTTTCAGAGCGCGATGAACGGGTTCACTGTCAAGCTTTCATCCGCGGTTTCTCTCCCCTCTCTTTTCTCCTTTTGATTCTCGGGACTGACAGGGTAACAGGAAGTGAAGATGCTCCGCATTTGATTTGTTTTATTTCCCCCCCCCCGATTTCATCCCCCTAGGCTGCTGCTGACGTGAGCAGCCATCTTCACGTTGACAGGCGCTGAGATAAAGCGGCATCGGGTTTGGTCAGAGTCATCAAAGGATGGCACCCCCCCCCTCTCGCCTTTTCATTCCCCGTTCTCCTTCTGTGCCTCTCTTTCTCTTCACACCCCAGCTGTGATCTCTCTCCTCTTTCCTCGACATCCAGCCACTGCCTGCTTTTCTCCCACAGATTCTTCCTCTCAAGAGGGAAGGCAGCCTGGATGCTGCTCATTCATCCATGTCGTGACACACAGAATCAATAACTCTTTTATCTTCCTTTGTCCAGTCACGAGTTCATTGACCTTACACTGTGTTTATGTGTGTTTCTGTGTTTGAAGAGGTGGGATATCCCTTCTCAATGGAAGCACGTTATTGACCGGCATGACAGGAGACACACGAAGGGGGCATTTATAAGACAATCATGGACATCGATAAGTTTTGAAAATGATCTTGAATGAATCCACAACATTCACGGGAATTGGTCTATTATTCTTAGTCAATGAATCAATCCAGACATTTTAAAATGAATTTGTGGCAAAATTCCTGGGAAGGAAATTCAAGAGAATCTTAAAGAGAATCTGCTTTATGGGTTGGTCTCTGTCTCTGTACGTTCACTGCAAAGACCAAACTCCCCTCCCAGCAGACCTCTTGCTGCCTTCAGACACACACACCCACACACCCACTCAGGCCATGAAACATAGATGAGAGTGAAGGGTGAGAGGTTCAAATCCTGAACATGTAACATATCGAGGATATATACTGTAGTCATCAGTGGTTCTTCACCAAACCACCAGATGAATACATACACATGCAGTTCACAGGCATACACAGACACACACACACAAATACACACAACCACAAACAATTCATACACACACACACAGACAGACAGACAGACGTCCGTCAGAAAAGCCAGCTGGTGAAAGCTTCACCTGGAACTGCTTGGACACTCATCCTCTACCATCCTCCGCTGCCCAACAATACCCTCCATCTACCCTTGGAGCTGGAAAACAAGCCCTGACCAATCTGATACCAATCTTCCATGCAATGCCTGGAGGCACTTGGGTAGGGGCGTGGAGGGCAGATGCAGGGGGCAGATGTGACTTTGGACCACGAGCAGATTTTGGCCAAAGCATCAGAGGCTTGGGATGAGATTATTGCTGACTCATTTCCAGAAACAACTGTCCTTTTCAGCCTGCTTGTTCCCAATCTACCCTGATTAATTCCCAAATCTCTTAACACAGATGTTTCAGATCAAAGGTCACATTTACATGCTCGTCCAAAATGTTAACTGGAAATTGATAATATGTCACTTCTCACATACCAACATTTGATCTCTTCACTCCACTCATTCCTGTTTCTGCAATGTATTGACTTTCTTTTGCACTACAAAATATAAACAAATTGCATGAATCGTTTTTGTGTTGACAACACTCATACCCCTCGTTGAGTCGAGAAAGTACAGCCCGGTACAGTTGGTGCTGGGTGCTGGTTGTATCGGGTCCACAGGGGTGGATGAAAGGATGGACTGCAGCCAGCACGAAGCCTTGCTGGTAGAGGTCTTGGAGCTGGGAGGGTAGTTCCCTCACTGAAACGAGGCGCAGGGTGGATGTGCCATCTTAAAACAAAGACAGGAGGCATGGATTAGACGTGTCTTCATCTTGGAGAATGTTAAACAAAGGAAACTGGATTGGTGTGGAGCTACAATGACAAACCAAAAAGACAAGCCAATTCATTAAATACATGTATGTACACACAAAGGTTAACCAGGCCCAAACTTGAATGCAACCGAAACCCTCTTTGATACAGCAGTCATATTTCTCAGCAACAGTAAAAGTTTTAAAGACAAAATGAGAGGATTCATAGGGTAGGTAAACACAATCCATTTCAGACTATGTTTTTTAACTCTAGAATATACTCCAACTTCAAAGCTTTCCTTCCCTTAACTAAACTGCCCTGAGAATGTACACTGCTGTACATGGTTGGGAGCAATAACCTACACTCCCTTCATAACCAGGTATTTGACATGGCTACAAAATGATAAAGAGGTGCCCTTTATTATTGTTACGAAATTTTAGTCTTCAACGCTATCTCGACAGCCCAAGCCAGGCCATGCAAAACAGTGTCAGAGACGGAGTGTCAGCCTCTCTTCAGAATCACCCAGCTGTGCAACAACAAGCACACACAGTGCTCCTGTCCTGACCAGCCAATCAAAACAGAATGTATGCTAATGAGGAACTCTCAGAGAGAAAGAAGGAGGGAGAGAGAAAAGATACCGAAGGGATGGGGGGAACCTGGTCCCTGGTCGATTGACGGCTGAGCTTTCAGAATCCACAGTAAGAGCGACATTTAAACCAGTCCAAACAACTGTGGTGTGTGGGAAACCGCCAAGAGGGAGAAACTGGAGAGCCAAGGTCTGTCACTTTTGACCATAGAATCAGGATAAAAGAGAGAGAAATGGTCCATGGGAACTGTGGACATTTGAAAGGTCATTCTGAGGCCAGAAATGTACATACACATATTATATACAAATATATCACAGATGTGTCTAAGTATATACTGCATTTGTTTTGCTAGTCTATAGATTTACAGTGTTACTAAGACAGACTTTCCACCATTACAGAAAACATGCTATTAACGCTGACTTTTATTTATCATATAACCTGCCATGAAAAAACCCCATTAGTGGTAATGGTAGTTTATGTCTGGGGACTCAGGAAGCGCCTATTGTGTTCATAGTTCATAGTAATGAAATAACAAGGTTGAAAGGTTGTAAACACTTCACCTGCTGTACATTGATCACCAAGACATTTAGCCTGAGATTTACCCAATATTAAATAAAGTAGACTTTGGCAATTAAAATCAGTCTGTAAAATCAAAGGCTGGCTTTAATGACTTTAACACTATATTGTTGCATATTTAGACAGTATATCACCAGGATACCAAAAGAGGAAAGGTGGTAGTGGAACAAGGCTCCCACTGCCAATTAGAAAGCAACATTGTGAAGCGGAATGAAGCTGATTCAGTCAGGACTCTCCTGGGCATGGATCCAACGGTCCATTGTGAAACGGCTTTGAAAAAACTCCTAGTGTCCCCTCAGGCCAGAGACTGAGCTTGCTAAAAATATCTTTCAGAATTTCTCAATCACATTCTGTCCTAAACGGCCACAACACGAGCTCTGTGAGTTAAGAAAGGCATGGAAGAATGAACACAAAGAAATAGGCCAACCATTTCCAAACGGTGGAACGGGATATATTTCTTTTTCCGCCTATGGACATGATGTGTGATCTGTGATTTTTTGGAGGATGCATTAACACCCAGACTTTACCCCTGGAACCATATGCTGTAGTTTCCTGGTCTGTGAAATGGTGATTATCAGCATAAGTCCAAAAACCCTCTTTACTTTTGCTCTGAAGTCTTCTGGTGAGTTTGGTCAACAGCAAATACAATTATTTTCATAAGGAACCAATGGGAACACACTCATTGTATACTGTGTCTAATGTCAAAATGCAATTTTGTTTAATAACCATGTGAGCATCTGTCCAAGTGGTCTTCAGATGGTAACCTTATCAGCAATTTGAAAGACAATTATTTCTCCCTGTGTTTTGATTCACTCACAACATTTTTTGCCGGCATCAGAAAGAAACAAGAACAAATCATACTGTGACAAATCGTGAGAAAGGAGGCTCCTGGCTCACAAGCAACAAATTGGTTTTCTGGAAAATTGTGTTAACACAGACCCATCAAACAAAGACTCCTATGTAACAACAAGAAGGAAACCAAACTGTGGGAAACTTGTCAAGGAATCCATACAACAGTTTAGGTTAGCTGGGAGATTAAGAAGTGCATGTGGTAGAGTGCATCCTTTTAGTAGAGATCACTGGACGTCTCAGTGTTCGAAAATGGCACAGAGAGCATGCAGTAGCATGCTTTGATACTGTAGGCTCTATAGTTTCAACAGAAAGACATACTTAAAAATAACTTTGGTTATATCATAAGATTAGATCAACCTGCGTGACGATAAAATTGTGGATAAGCGTATTTGTTTATGCTTGTTTAAGATCAGTTTGATTTTATAACAACTACATTACTACCATACCAAAACTCTCTCCCTGCACCGTTTTGAATTTGACATCTGTTATGAAACCTTCCTGTCTACTCTTCATCGGGGAAGCAGAGTTGATCTAAAGCTCCTTCGTCTCCATCAGTCAATGTGTTTGAAAAATAAATGAGTAAATATGAAATTAATAAGCTGAGATATTGGAGCACGGGGGCTGAGCAAACACACAGTGCTGTGCTGGCAGGGGACATGCTTCAATATGATTTGCATGAACCTTGAGAGAGGGGAAAAAATGTCTGCAATAAATTAGATAACTGGGGCTAGCAGGAACAGAGCCTCCAATCCATTCAACCGTTATCTGTTCTTGGGTATCATTCATCTCACTATTATTATTACTGAAGTCTGTTTACGTTGTGAGTTTATGACTAAATTTACACTAGGCTTAGTCTCGGTCTCACATTGATATTAAATGCTATATCTCATTGACCAATGTAGAGATACACATTTTGAAAGTTAGCGTTGCTTTGACTTCAGGATGTGGCAATGTGTGACAAAGCAGGAAGCAAGCTGATTATGTCAACATGTTATGGAACCAACAACAGTGATCTTGCAACGTGAGGAGGGCACTTGCCAGTGTTACAAGTATATGGCCTACGACTGTGACCTAATACCACCTTTGGGTTTGTTTTTTTGATCAATCCAGTGAAATGTCTTAAACCCTTCCTTTACCTTTTCCAAGTACTAGGTAGTTTTATCATATTAACCTAATTGGCAACATTAGGCCACAACAACATAAACAGCTACCCTATGATTATCTTCCCAGAGCTGTGCTATCCTTATTTAAAGCCAATTAAAATGTCCTTTAACTCCCCTGAACCCCTCGCTCTTCTCTGAGGACCACCTATGGACCTTTCTCTCTGTACCCTGTTGCTGTGTCATTAGCTGTGACACTCTGGAAATGGAAATGCCAGCAGCTCCCCTGTTCCCACCTCCCTTTCTCTTACCTCCTGTCCTCTCCCCCTCTGCTTTCCCTCTCCCCCGTCCCTCTGTTCCCATTCTCTCCCTGTCTTTCTCCCTCCCTGCTCTTTCCTCTACCTTTATTCTTGTAACTGTCTCCCCCCTTGCTACCAACATGGGGCCAATCTCATCTCCTCCCACCCCCAGAACCTCCACACTGCTCTCGGCCACATCGCGTCATTAGTAGTCCTGGCTCACAGTCCTCCTCTGTAGAGCCTTGGAGGCACAGCCTTGTGCTCTAATTACCCAACTAATGAGTCATTGTGCGCGAGACCTCCTGGTGGCCCCCTTACTTCCTCATTCACTCATACACATGTACAGATTTCAGATTTGCTTACACCCACTGTCACAAACTCTGACCCCTTGGAGTACATATTGGCTTGGAGGCCACCGCACGCGCGCGGACGTGCTCGCGAGCAGACGCACACTCACAGCTCGTGCCCTGGCCATGTGATGTCGTAGCGTGGGTGCTTGGATAACACCTTGAGAGGGTACAGAACACGCTGGTCCTGTTCCCTTTGCAGATGCAGCATGACGATTCTTGACACATACTAATCATTTGTAATCAAACCACTGCACCCGGTCACAATTCGGAGGGGAAATGCGGTACAGAGGAAGCCGCTAGCAGCTTTTACATTGTGACAGGCCATGTCGGCTGTGTGACAGCTTACAAGTGAGAATTGGGACAGAGGGCATCCTGGCAGGTGTTAGCAGTCAGTCATCAAGAGACCACACCCCTCCATAGCTTGAATACTGATCAGATGTTTAGTCTGGTTTAGTTGGGCATACGGAATGGGCAAGAATGCCGAAAATGAATGCAATTGTGCTTGCTCCGTCTAGACAGTGCATTTAAGGCTGTCTCTTAGTAAATCTCCACATACATATGCATGCCCTGAAACGCTCAATCTCCAAACTAACTCGGGTAAGCCTCCATGAAGAAGCAGAGGAGCATGGAGAGTTCATCTGCAGGCTTGGCTCTGGATTTTGCAAAACCACTGGATTTTGCAACAGGGCATATAAGAAAGGGGCCTGGCGTCTTGATGGAAAGAAAACTACCTGTAATTTGTTCAGCCAGTAAAAAGGTTTATAAATAGCAGGGTAAAGGGCTCCCTGGAATTAAGTCTACCTCTATCACATTTGCTTGACAGGAACTCTCTGCGCGAGTTTTTGTCCATGCATATCCGCTGACAGGGCTGTTGCCTGGAGACGGCTCTTGAGAGACAAGCAGTGCTAAATGAGCAGGCTGTTCTTCAATGCCCATGCCGAAGCCATTGACGTACTGTTTTTCAACCAACGGCAAGACTCGATAACAGTACATGTTTTACATGTAGCCGTCTGTTCCAGTTCAGCTCTCATTGAGAGGATGGAGTCAGGAAGCCACATACTTGACATTGTTTCCACAAGCGTGTGTTTGTTTGTGTTGGCTACAGTACATGGAATGACATGGAATGACACACTAACAACCTCGGACCCCTAACATTCCTTTAAAATCACCAAATTAAACATTTCACATAAGGGCCATAGTGCCTCCATAATGACTGCCAGAATGCGTGAGATAGAATACCAGTATGCAACGTGGGTCATTTCTACAGGAGAACGAGAGCAGTACTCTGAGCTGGTATCTGAAGGCTCCACTTCAAGCCTCACCTTAAAAAGCTGTGTTGGCTGGGACGTGGGTTGTATAATTAACAGTTAGTCTTACATGGATTCCTGGCATTCTATAAAAAGTAGAACAACTTGTCTGCCAGTATATGTAGCATGAATTATGAGAAATATTTATGAATTTCATTACTTGAGAGTAAATGAGAGTTGAATATACGACATAACATATTTGTACATTTCATTGGTTCTGTTTTATTGACTGTGGGAAACTTAAGTCAGTAATGTGATATCATTTAAGCAGATGTTTGTGAAAACAGCCATTTTTATTCAATTTTCACTCAAGTTTAAACACTTGGCTAACCCCAATCAATACCTTTACTGACTGGGAAGGCATTTAGCCCGGGGCTAAGATTTAAGTGAAAAAAACCTTTAATAACATTGTTTCGATCTTAAAACTTGTCTGTGGGGATGCATCAGCTTTGAATACATATTTGAAGTACATTGCAAAAATGCAAAAAGTGTGAATGATAACGATTACAAATACATTGACGGGTCTGAAAAGCTGAAGAAATCCCCTGAGACAGGGCCTTCATTAACGAACGAGGATATCACATCCTCTTCAAAAGTAATTAGTTCTTCATCTAATCGGCCCTATACACCTCAATCTCCCAAACAGATGGGAGGCTATGTCAAGCAACAGGTGGCAAATTGTCATGGAAACTAACATCCCGCCACTGTGAATTAATCCATGGAAACTGCATCGTAGACACAATGTAACAATCTTCGATGTTGAGTCTATTTCAATATGTAATAATCTGTAATAATTTTAATTCATGCACAAGAGGGATCTATTTCCCAAGTCATTCAAAATGAAACATGTGCACCACATGCATCAAACATTTAAAGGGCTGTGACACATTTAGGGCTTACATACTGAGAATTGGTTTTTGATGCCTTCATTCTACGTCAGAATGTTACAATACGATTGGCGTGTCAAGTAAGTGTCTTCGACGAATTATGAAGTAGAGTGAAACGCATGTCTGAGGAATTAACGTCTGAAAGGACCTGAATGAAGCTTCGTAACCATTACAGTACAAAAATAATTATAAGTAATGATAAAGCATGCAAAAATCACTCCAGGTTCTGTGAGTTCAAATACGGCCGCCTGACCTTATCCGGAAAGCGGCTTTGTCGATACAGCTTCCTCAATCCACACAGTTAGAGGCCACTGTCCGACAAAGTCGATTTCATGGCCTTAAACATTTCAAACTTCCTTTTGCTCACCAAGTTTGTCAATTCGATAGCAGGTGTGCTTTGTTCAGTTATTAATGGAGTCCTTCAGGCGGATTCCTGCACTAAGTGCTCAGCTGAGTCTCATACTAGTTCACACAACAGAGTGGGTGGAGAGGAGGCCCTGTCTCCCCGAACCAATCTAATGAGATACAACTTCAAAAATGTTTTTAAAAGGCTGACTTTTCACACTTTTCTTGCTCAGATGGGTTCAAACTACTTCAGAGAACCAGGAAGATGAAATCGGCACGTAGAAGAGAATGGTCATAAGACGAAGGTCTGTGAGCGAGAGGCAGTAAATGGACGTCAGAGGAATTTGTTAGGCCTTATCTCTTAAATGCCATTTTAGAACCTCGATACATCTTGGTGATGCACAACGTTTTCTCAAAGAACCAATGTCAACAAAACCTTCAAGTGAAACCAAAGCTTTTAAAGCAGATACATCCAGAGCTAGCATGGCTCCCAGGAAGTGGGGTCAAAGTTCAGGTTCAGTTCCTTTGAATCCTGACCCATCTAGCTTTACCTTGAAGCTTTAGAGCAGCATAGACATGATAATACAGGCTATATACACACTGTATGACTCCTCATCTCCCCCCTTCTCCTCACCCCCCAAAATAAAATCTAATTGTTCCTCCGGTTTACTTCTTTGAAAGCAGGGGCAAGGTTTGAAAGGGTGTTTTGTTGAATTTCGATTGTTTACTCTGGCTTCGTCAGGGGCCTAGATTTCATTTCAGCACAATCAATACTAGCATAATGGAACTGAGTAAGAAGACTATGAGACCAAATAAAGCTGTGAGGAGGCGGTGGCCTTATTGTGTGTCTGTCAGGAAAACAACTTAGACTAGAAAACACTGAGTAATTCCAGGATGTCTCCACACACACACACACACACACATACTGTACCATCAGGCGTCAAACACTCAAAAGGAAGGAGAGTTACCAGCCCGCCCGAAACTGTTTTATCTTCATTCTGTTAGCTAAATCGAATCGTGTACATGCCAAATCACATGCTTCGTACTGCAAACTGATATTCAGCCTCTGCAAAAAGAAGACCTTGGACACAGCAATAAAGCACCTCAAATACAAATGAAAAAAACCTATTGTACTGACACAGGCTCAGAGAAGGATTAGAGAGATCAAGAAAAATAGCAGGAGAGAGAGATAGAGAGAGAGAGGGGGGGAGAGAGAGGGAGAGAGAGCGAGAGAGAGGGGGAGAGAGAGAGAGAGAGAGAGAGAGAGAGAGAGAGAGAGAGGAGATATGGAGGGGAAGGAACTGTGCCGAAATGTGCGTTTCCTGTTCATGCAAGAACACTGTCAGCGTTTGCTCTGGTTTGAAGCTTTAATGAGTTGAAGCTGCTGAGTTTGCCAAAGCCTTAAACACTGTTCTAAGTCTCTTTTTTTCACAAATGGCTAACTGATACTTTGCTGTACTGTATATGTGCAATACAATGAAACTGAGACTCAGGGACGAGACCGTGAAGCAAGATCATGGTAAAAAGCAGTTATCAAGGGCCTTTGGTCCAGTTCGACTTTCATACTGACATTTTTGTTTTAAATAATGCATGTTTTACCCATGAAACAAATCGTATAATTTTAATCCCATTCATTGATCATTTGCTCATAAAAGCCATTAGCTAAATCTTATTCTATTAGTTTGAAATAGCTAACTCTGAACGTAATCCTGAATCTAACATAACACAAATAAGTATAAAAACGACTACCATTTAAACCTGACATGTCAGTGTGACACATGTCAGAAAACTGTGTTCCAAAAATCCATGGGTTTTTATTAGTTCTCTGTGGCACAAATAATTTCAGATAATCCTGCACCGGGACATCCTTGGTTCTTATCAGCAGCATGATATCAGGTGACTACTGGCCATCAACATCATAATCCTCAAAGATTCTGTATGATGTGCCTATTTGAGGCCACTTATGCGCGGAAACATTCTTTTCTACAGCTTGGTGTGCTTGTGATGTAGATCTACACGGGCATAAACATGCTCTGCATGAAATGTGTTTGATCTCAATCGTTGCACCAGCCCCAACAGTGAAAATCTAATGGAAAAGCAAGTGACCATGAATTCACTCTTCATTGACATTAACCCTGAGACCCGACTTTTAATTCCGCCTCTAGGAGCATGGAACCTGGATAAACCATTGATGCCTAGTTTCAGGGCTAATCTTCACTCAGAACCCTGCACGGGTGTTCTGTAAGGTTGGTATTTTTACTGACCTCCCCTCATCATCTTTCATCTTTGGAGCGGTGAGTTGAGCGAAAGGAGAAAGCTGCTTCTGCACGTCACTCACCTGCCACACAGCTTCTATTAACTAGAGGAGACGAGGCCTTGTGGAGGTTTGCATATAAATAATGTGTCTGGCACTAAGATTAAATCAAATTGGGTGTCTGAGTGTGCCGACAAGTGTATGTGTGCTTCTGTAGTTGATGTGTATGTGGTGTTGATTTCAAGGACAACATAACACGTACACGCTGTCTGCAGTCAGCAGGAGGAGACACACCAGTTTTTGTTGTCCATTTTTACCCAGAATCATCCTTCCATCTAACTCTATGATTGATTAGTAAAGCTTATATACCTTGAGCAGAGCTGTCATTTAGGGCTGTAGGTCCCTGACTGAATACACAAATTTTGGTCGGAAAAGTAGGCCAATTGAACGGTAAATTGAAAAACGCTGATTGAACAATTACGTTGAATATTGAACTTCCACAACAGATATACATCTTGTTACTAACTTAATAGTTTACATACATTATTAGCGTTATTAGGTAATAATGACATTGCACTGTTACCATTATCAGTTAGCAATACAGCGCCACAAATACACAGAGGTAGACAGGGAACCCAGACATCCAGTAGCAGCTTCTCGTCATCTATCCACTTCAGTCAGCCTGACAAACTAATGAAGACTAATACACTGTCACAGCCTCCATCCCTTAGACAGTATTGCTAAGATTCACAGAGATGCAACCCCCCCCCCCCCCCCCCCCCCCCCCCCCCCTCCCGCCTCCCCCGCAACCTCTGGCCCCTATCACCCTCCTTCCCACCCTCTGCTCCAACCCTGACTGCGTCTTCAGGGGAAATAACAGAGGGAGCGCTATATATAGCCCCAACCTCCACGCCCTGCTCTGGCCCAGCCGTGCGCCCGCTCCTGTAGCAGGTTTCAGGATCTCACAGAGAAACAAACACCTATGCATATGTGCATGTGACAGTTCCTGCATTTGTGTGTGTGAATGTGTGTGTGTGAGAGTGTGTTTGGGAGACTCAGTGAGCAAGGGGTGAGCCACACAAAGGCTTAGGGTTAGAATAGAAGGCTTGTGGACATCATGTTTGGTAAGCACAAGATGGCATGGTATAGTTATGTATTCTGGCAAGATAGGTTGTTCTGAGTTGTTATTCCAAGGTGTTCTCAGTTGTCATGTAAATTAATTCAGCATTCTTCCCTATTTCAAATTACTCTTTATATTACATATTTGGTTGAGACTTGTTACAGGTTCAGATATTTTATTAAAGGTTTAGATAGACTGCTGAGGATTGTCAAGATAAACTGGAACAAATAATAAATAATCATAATCATAAAAATTCTAATATACCTGTTCTTGAAAATAAGTCTCCATTGCTACTAAGTACAATCTTAAACTGGGACTCTAGTTGTATGACTTACCATCCTTCCCTATGAGGAAGTCCAGGAAGCGGTAGGTGTAGGCCACCCCCACTTTGGTCTCCACCTGAGGTCTCTTCAGTGTGGAATAGATCTTCCCTGGACTGTTCTCCTCAGACGGTTTCAGCTTTCTCAGTCCACACCCCATCTCTCCGGAGTGTACGTTAGGAGCCTGAAAAGAGAGGAGAAGGGTTTAGAGGAAGCTAAATCTTTTGTGTGCTCTCAATCAATTCTGTCCTTACTCTCCCTCTATTTGTGTGTGTGTGTGTGTGTGTGTGTGTGTTTGTGTGTCCATGTGTGTAGTTATGTATAAGGTTGGACGTCAGTCATAAAGCATCATCGATGTCTGTTAAAAGGAAATTTTAATCTATTTTTCTCTTCCCATCCCTGTCACTCTAACGCTCACTCTCATTTTAATACATGCATGACCCTACAGGCCACACACACGTTCACACTGATATCCGATCCGTGGTCCCTCAAGGAGTCTCAGAGGGAAACCAATAAGGAACAACATGCTGGATAACGACTCCAAATAAATAAATAAAAGGTTTATAAATGAGCAGGATTTTTCATGGCTCCCAGAGCCCTCTGTGCTAAAGGAGGGTGATAGATATTCCACAGTGTTCCCTCTCGCCTGGTGTCACCCAAATTACTTGCAACGGTGTCATTGAATCTCCACTGGCAGGAGCAGGTTGCATCATACAGCAATGTAAACCTAAAACGTTCAGATTACTCATACCATCTGTGGTGACTGATGATAATAAACCATTTGAGCAATTTCTATAAGTCATCAGTTATACAATCTACACATTTGTTAAATGACAAGTTGATTACTTAACCCTTGTGCTACCTTCGGGTCATTGTGATTCACCTTTTGTACCACAACGGTGGGTCGCACTGACCCGAAGGCAGCAGCAGGCTTAAACAGTTTGATGTAATCAGTTTCCACCATCTGGGTTCCTAGCGCGCAGAAGCAGGATTTGGGAAGGATGAGGTGGGTTAGAAGTCTGATGGGTCTTGGCTGCCGTCTGGCCCCTTTTAATAGATCTCTATTGTGTTCCTTTCTAATAACTTAAGAAGAGCCACTGCTAGACGAGGGGACAGTTGGTGGGGAAAGATGGGGGTTGAGGGGCAGTGGGAGGATAGAGCTGGTTGTGGTGGGGCTGGGGAAGGGGGGTAATGGTGTGCTAAGTTAATGAGGTGAGCTGGAAGAATGAAAAGGTGAAAACCAATCAAGGTAAGGAAGAGGAACTGGGGTGACTGGTTGGAGATTATTCGTTAGTGAGACAAGGGTCTGTAATGCATTGCAAGTGGAACGTGGGAGAGAGAGGGAGGCAGAGAGACAGGACTCCAAGAAGACGCTCTCACAAAAGGGACGATGAGGAAGGCCACAGACTTGTTGGCAACAGGCGATTTGGAACATTTACCATGAGCGCTGTCCGTTTTAGACAAACGTATCTCTTGGTTTAAATGTGTGCCATGGAACATATTTTGTGCCCAAAGTCTTTTTCTGAATGACTGTAAATTGAAGAAAATGCACATGATGAAACTGCAATTCGATAGCAGAAATGGCAGTGGGATCTTTGATGTCCTATAATGTTGTTAAGTGAAGCTGAGCATGTCATCTCAGGGAACTGTGTCATCTATACTACATGTCTATGAATTAGATCAAAACATTTCTGTAGATTACCAGAGTGCATATTCAAAGGCAAAAAAAACCCAAGTTAAAATGGGAAATAGCTCCATTCATTTTCGTAAATGCGTTTTTCAATCTAAACAGAATATGAGCACCCATCCGCCAACTTTTGCCATGTTCAATTAGTGCATGTTTTCAAAATAATTTCTGACATCGAAATAAACAAGACAAGAGTCAACATGCTCCTAAGACCTATAATCCTCTATGGTCACCCTTAAACAGCATTTACCATAATCTCCTGCGTCAGCTGTGGTTTCTGTCACTTTCAGTGAGAGTGAGCAAGCGAGACACAAAAAGGGAGAGGTTGACATTGTGAAACAGTCAGAGATGGAAAAGCGGTGGGAGAGATGAATGGGGCTCTGCCATGTTGTCTACGCTGAGAAGGGGAAAGAGGCCAGAACAAAAGAGGCGAACCAAAAGAAAACAAAAGGAGAGAACAAATGAAGGAGGCTTGTATTTGCCTAACTCCTGGAGACTAGAGGGGGCGAAACGATGGAGTGTATTTTTAGAGCTGACACGGAAGTGTGAGATGTTTATGATTTTTTGCAACAACTTTTTTCCCCCTTTCCAACTTCTCCTCAGAGGTGGTCTGCTCAGGGCAGCCAGAATATGCTGGGCCTGCCCATTTTTGTCTTTCAGTCTTTAGGCTGGTTTGATGTTTCCCTGTCTCCCGTTTCTTCTCCTTTAAATCTGGTGTTAAGCCTGGCCTGATAAACTTATGAACAATTCGGGTTTGTTTGGATTGTTGTGACAAAGCTGACCTGATATGATAGAAAGAAGTAGGGATCACATTATTCACGATCATTTCAATGTCCATTGCTTCACTGGCGTCAAGGCTATGAACTCCGTCACATGTTAAGGAACTGAAAACAACAATCACGCATTTATGGAGGAATTAGCCAGGAAAGAATGTATCAAAAGATGTTACTGAATGCTAGAGACAACTACTTTAAATGTATTAAATGTCTTTAAATGTAGTGACTAGTATAAAACCAATCAAGACCATTTAGAATATTGTTCTCTAATTCCTTTGTGACCAAAGTGGGACATGAGGTGCAGTTTCCTGTTGGCGTGTTGTCTCCACTACAGGGAGAGTGCTCTCAAGGGCCAAGAGGCCAAGGCGGGTCGCTCACCATTTGAATAATATCCTCCCACCCACCCACCCTCCCTCCCTCCTTTCTTCCTTCCTTCCTTGGCTTCTCACCTAGGTGGGACAGTGTATGAAGAGGGGAAGAGGCTCAAGAGAAGAGAACAAGCATAGGATTAGAACATATTGAATGTTGCCATTATTAACCTACCAACCTTTCAACACTGAAACAAACAGTCCCAGGATTATAGCAGGTTGTTGTGTACAGGACAGCTACATATTTCATAAAGGTAATTTTGTAAACCATGTTGTTGGAAGGACTGGTACAAACTAACTATGTTCCACACCAAAAACAAAATTTTATTCCAAAATCCAAGGTCAATATGCACTTATACACACAAAGAGAATCCTACCTGGTAGATAGAGGAGAGAGGAGATGTGTGCGAATGAACAGTTGTCTGAAAAGAGTCTGTGTTTTTGGTGCTTCAAGGCTGAATGTCCTAGCTCACTCTGGCCTGGCTGAACCCATATCCTTGTACAGTACTGTCTCAAGGCCTGAGCACAATCCACACATTACAGCCAGACACACACGCATGAACGTCTAGGGAGCTATTACCATGGGAACCAGACCCTTCACGACTATTCCCCTCTCAGGAGAATAATAGACACCAATATCCCTTGCTTCATTTTTTTTTGAAGGCTGAGCTTTTCTTCCTCTCCGTCCCTCTTTCTCCTCCTCCCTCTTTCTCTTCCACCCATTCTTCTGGTCTCCCTTCCCCCTTTTTTTTGTCTATGCCATCGGTTCGCTCCCTTCCTCCTCCATAAGTCTTTCTATCCTCATCTGTTAGAGCAATCCACATATTCTCCTCTTATTCTGCATTTGACAGACATGAGTTTAATATCTTATGCATAATCTTTTCCTACTGGGATTTTCACATCACTCTTGACTGAAAAATCCAAACATATTCTAAATCTACCATGCATAAGTAATGAAATGTTTTGGGATCACCATCAAAGTGAATGCATCTCTACACCAAAAAAATCAAAATAAAAGTGCGGAAAAGCTGGTTAAAAATAGAAAATCTTTTGGTTGGTCTCATTATTTTCCTCAAAACATGAATCACTCACTCTTTTCAGTAAACTTGCTTCAGGCAGGTCAATGAAGCCGAGTTCTTGGCTTATACATACACCATATTGACAGTTCCATGTTGAACATTACCCAATCAATGGTGCAACCATTTTCAGGCCCACCCATAACAACAGGAGTCCATTTAGCTGCCAGAAATATCAAGAAACTTGTCATCTTCCTCAATTGAGCTGCAACAAAGCAGCAAATATGAGACACTGAGACTGACATATCTTAAATATGTTCTGATCTGATGAGGGTGTGAAAAAGAATAGAACACAAGCAACCTCTCAATAACTCAATCTCGACTCTTTATTCAAGGAACGACAGTATTGTGTTTGAAGGTCCTACAAGTAAGAATCATCACCATCCAGTAATATGGTGCTGTGGTCTGGTCTGCTTAACATATTTACAGACCAAAATGCACATTGCTGATACTATCCACACCTGTGAGACCATGAGCACCAATAATAATAATCAGGCTGTGAGCCCGACCCATGGAGTTGACCCAGCCCATTCAATTTGGACTGTCCATCCGGATGAGTCTAGGGACTCCTCACTAGCAATTCAAACCTTCAAATGAAGCTGTTGCTCTAAAAAAAACAGTAGGCATCCTTTTGGCAACTCTACCTTTGGTAGACACTGATCTTTGATAACTGTACTATAATTTGCTATTTCAAAGTACCAGCAATAAGAAATATCACAATCCAACATTCATCAGCAGACAGGCTGTCTGGTAATATCCTGTCTTAGTCTTGGGCTATGACAGTGTACCGTGAATAACTTGGCATCTTCAAAAGCCAATTACTAAAGAACAAGAGATGCATGTTCTTTGCCAGCAATCATGCATGCTAAACAAGCATTCAAAGAAAAAGAAAAAAGATGTTACACTTCTGCAAAAAAGTTCTTCATTCTCAAGCAGAATGTAATCATACTGAGATATGTTTTATCCCCAGAGATCATGGTGATATGAGGAAATGACCAACCAGTTGAGTTACAATTGTTAAAAATAAACCATTGTCTTTTCAATAGATGTTTAGTGTTGGCAGTAGGAAATCTTGAAAAAACATGCTTTGAAAAAGCTTTTTTCATGATAAAGATTGAGCTAAGATTATTTTATTGTAATTCACTTAGTTTGCATTGTTCAAATGTACAGTCATCCATAGTTATACTAATGTACAATCTTACAAACTCATTTCACACCATATTTTGTCGAAAGTTGACCATGTTAAAAAGTCACACACAAACTTATTACCACATTCTGAAATAACTGATTGATTGACTGAGGAATTCTGAAAATGTTTCTCTGTATGTATGTGAATGTTCTTCTGACCCATCAACACTAAAGGGTTAACATAGTCCAGGACACACAACTCACCAGCTGGAACTGATTAACTGGTTGACTTAAACACTGTTCACTCACTGAACTTTCGCTGTCTTTTCCTCATTTCCCCAACTTCTCAGATTCTTCCTGTCGTGCATCTTGCCTTCTTGTACTTTCTCCATTTCCCTATCTTTTAATGGACTTCTCGCATCCTTCCATATACTTTAAGTCTTTTAAAGTCTTTAAGATTCAGGACATGTGGATATGTCAACACACACATGCACGCGCCGCATTATTTTTATACTGTACGCCAAGCACGCCATCAAGTTCTGTCAGGGTTCCACATTGGAACCACGTGGGCATTTTTGGGCATTCTTGCTCCCCCCTGTACCGTCGTACAATTGACTACATGATTACCGCCATGAGGGCAAATGTGATTGTGTTCCCATGAGGTGGTTGTTAAACCTTCAAGATAAAGTGAAGTTGTAACTTGTGCCACCAACTGATGTACAGATGAACCCACAGTCTTGCAGTGCTTTGCATGAGCTATTGATTTACTTTAGTCTTCTGTCCAAGCTTGCCCTGTGATTTGATGGACCTAGTGGCACCACACTCCACACACACATTGTAGTTACAGAGGTCTTTTTGAGTGATACTCAGATGATTCAACATTTCATACTACTGATCAGAAGATATTAAACATACAAACATACATTTATGTACATACAGAGATCAACACACACCGGTACAACACACAGACGCATAGCACGTAGACACATTTCTGACAGTCAGATTGTCTCTATAGCACATAGACATACATTTTTGACAGTCAGACTGTGTCTATAGCACATAGACACACATATCTGACAGTCAGATTGCTTACCTGTTTAGAAGCTGCGAACCACACCAGGGTCTGAAAGTTGACTGTTGAGATCAGGAAAAAGCAACTGAACAAGCTGTTTCGGAAGAGAAACTCATTCTACTGACAGGAGGAGAGCACAGTAAGAGATGCTCCTATCCACTAAGATTCCTGACGCAGGTCCTTTTGACACAGCTGGAACAAGGGGCTTGTGGCAGGAGAAGAGAAACAAGCAGACAGGAGCAGTCTAATATGTGGAGGGAATCGGTAGCTCTGGTGGCGGGCTGTTTTGTCTCAGACGACTCACTCAGCTAAAGGAGCGCAGAAAACAGTCTGCTTCATGCTCAAAGTATGCGTCTCTGATGTTCTGCAAGCTCTGGAAAACCACATCCTGTCACATCTACCTCATCTCTCTCTCACCGCTCTCTCTCTTTCTGTTTTTTCGCTGCTAATTCTGTCTCCTCTCTCTCTCTTCCGTGATTGTCAGAGTGCTCTGACCCAGCCTCTGCTCAGTGCAGTCCCTCCACCTCTCTCTTTGCCTCCCTCTGTCGCTCTCTCTCCACCTCGCTCGCTCGCTCACTCAAAGCTTCTCTGGCAGCCTCTCCAGCCGAGCACCAGTTCCAGTCGACTGAAGAATCCATTTGAGTATTCGACTTGAGGGGAATGAGAGAGGAAAGGGAAAGAGGGTGAGCAGGGAGGGAAGGGGAAGGAAGGGTTGGGACATAGCAGACGGCAGCAGAGGTGGACAAGGGGAAGAGGGCTTGAGCAGCAAAACTGGAGATAGGAGAGAGAAACATCTAGAGACAAACAAACCATAGAAAGAGAAAGTGAGAGATGTAATGAGCACTATGTGCATTTGGGAAAATATGGAGGTGCCCTCCTAATAGATTTGGGAGTGTTGTATGGCTGGCATTAGGAATTAGAGCAAAAGGGTGTATTCAGAGGTTTGAATGGGTGTGTCTGTGTCTGCTTTCCCTTTAGTGATTATACATATTTCATGGTAACCAGTTGATGCCCCTTGTAGGTGTGTATTTATTATTCAGACCAGTCTGAAAAGCTGCTTAGAGAGTGGTGCGACTGCTCATGGGACAACTGTCTGATGCATGAACAACAACAACAACAACAACAACAATGTCAGAAAGGCAACTGGGCGGCTCTGTCAATCCTTGAATTGTCTGTTGGTGGCAAATAGTTCCTCCTCTTGGAGAGAAAGTATCGGTTTGTTGGCCATGCTCAAGATTGGAATTTTTAGAAATTATTACTGAAACTGGAATTGAACCCAACTCAGCTGTTGGTACAGTATATCTAGTTCTGGCAAACGTGTCCAATTTGGACAGAGGTTTGTCAGCTTTTGCTTTTGATATACAGATATGTGGCACGTAAGAAACATCTAGTTTAGGTGAATTGTTGATATGACTTGTTATAACTTTACTTCATACAGTATATATCCGTTGAAACCTAATCTGTTTACGATCTGTCAAACTGTGTGAGGTAAAAAACACGTACAACATGTAATCAGAGGGAATGAGTCAGTGAGTAAATTGTTCTAACCGAAACTGAGAATAAGTGCAGTGGTGGAACAGACGTTTCACTGCTGAAACCAACCTCAAGGGATGTAGAAGTGATTGTTGCTGACATTTTCATGTTAGTTGAGCCTCTAAAACAACCCTAATGGGACATGTAATGACTCTCTAGATTGTTGAGCTAGGAAGTCACTTATTGGCTTGTCCATAGATGGTATTTTTTAAATAAAGCATATGCTTATAGCAGGACAGATAATTGATTTGACTTGAAAAGAATCAGTGCAGTGTGACATGACTGCTAAAGATTAAACACAGAAAAAAAAATCAAAACTATGCAATAATAAATGCCATGGTCTATCAGTTTAATTTATGATTTTTATAATTCATCCATCCATAAATGCTGAGTTTCAGATTCTTTGAAAACGTCCACCTAAAGTTGATTTAATGCAATTTCTAAAATATTACGGAAGAGTGCCCTCTAGTGTTTTCTGTAGGCTAGTTTCAACACTGAATTGACATTCTAACCGATCCTCAAATCGAAGTTTAAAATCTAAAGACAACGCAGGTCACGAATTTAATTAATTTTGTTTTAGGCAGTGGTTACTGGTACAGTTGCTTTCCCGTTCTAAGAACTTCATGAGTAAATGCATCATGGCAAAAACAAAAATTTCGATGCTATTGTGCTGTTGACCACTCAAGGCTATGCTACTTGCTTCTGTCACTGAGCTTTACAGTAGCTAATACATTTTTATTAAACCCTCGATATTGGACCACTATGCTTGCACACAGCTCTCATAAATAAAATATAGCCGCATGTAATATAAATAAGGAAAGAATGTATTTGTATTTTTTTCACGCACACTTGCACGATATTCTTCCCTTCGTCTTTTACAATTTCTTTATGTTGGCTTCAGCATTGTAACTCACACCTAGAAACTGGTTAAATGATGATGCTAAATATTTTGGAAGTTGGCAAAATACTCTTTACGTGAGTCAAATGTTGAATAAAAGAGAACGTTGATTTACACAACTTCAAGGCTACTGACAACTTGACTGTGCTCATACTTCTTCACTTCTTGTCTGCGAAGGCAACGATGAGATAGCATAGACATGTGAAGATGTCAAGTGGTAATAGTCAACAATTATTGTAAGGTTTTGGTTGTTTGGATGAACAACTATGCACTTATTCATGGTACATAGACGTTTTACACTCTACCTTGTAATGTAGAGAGCATGAGTCACTGACCATCTATCGGTCATGCTGTTACATCGTGTGGGATGATGCCATTTCGATTAGTCTTCAAATAAACAAGAATGTTGGCCGCCATATGTTTATGAACAAGTATTGGCTCAGCCTCAAACATGGTCCCTTTTGAAAAACACCCACTTGAGTAAAGTATACATTGTTGACCGTCATCCCACACATATTTCCTAAGCTTTGAATGAGAGCAAAGGTATGTTAACCCTATATGCAGTAAGATAAGTATGATTTGATAGGGATTTGTTTATTGATACGGTGAGATCTATCAGAAGGGGAGCCCGAAGGATGCACAACAAGTGAAAAGGCTTTATTTCATTTATTAGCACAAGGTTCGATCATGAGGCCTCCCACAACAGAGTGGTGTATTCTTGCATTCTTATATACCGCATAGACTCAAGTACAGAAGTCAAGTACAGTGTGCACTTCCTTTCATGGTCAGCATGGTCAGCAACTTGAAACATAAACAGTTCATGAAAACCTTTATGGGGTCAGTAAGTGATGTGTTTTTCACTTCATGTCATTGTATATGTCTATTCACTTTTGACTTGCTTAGCTACCATGCCTACCATGTCTAAATCACCTTCCGGACCATTTCTACAGAAGCAACCTCAAATTATCTTGAACAATATAAAAAGTCAAGAAATCTAACTTTCATCTTACACCGCCCTCACAAAATTTATTTGCCCATTGAACCCTGTCCCCAAACAGTGCCTTTTTAAATTTTTGTATCATATTCACCTATTCACAAACACTTGAATCTCATACATTAGATCACATACATTTCTCTGTCCCCACCCAGTCTACAGGGTATGGCTATGTAGTTACATACCATGAAGTCCTTTTTACAAAGTGACATTCACAAGAAGGGACTTCAAAGTCACGTCATGATAAACTTAAGTGCCTCTTCGTGGAAGGTTCCAGTTATCAAGGCATGGGGTTATCCAAAATACATTGAAAGGGCATTACAAATAAGATTATAATATTGCACATGCATTATATATGACCTCTGTGCTATACTTCTGGTCCAAAGGCACTAATACTGATATTGACATAACTCACAACAGGATATAGCAACAAAAGCATTGCTGAATGAGTGAATTAAGACTGTATACAAAACTGAAACAAACAAGACAGTGTTTCAGTCATTCTGTGCTACCCAATGCATTGCTGTCAGACAAATGTCATCTTATTACCAAACAAAGCTGGCAAATGTATAAATAAACCAGACAAACTAACTGTGTAAACGCATTTATGTATCTACACCATTAATCACTTCACAGTATTTGCGCATATCTTAGGGAGCCCATAATAGGTTAGCCATAAACTACACCCTTGGTCTTACAATTGTATATTTGCACCTGTCAGCTGTTCTTAAAACTAGTTTACCAAGTTGTTCTTGTCCAGAAAGTATCTATTGTATGACCAGTAAAGCGGCTTGAGGGAAGGCTTATAAAAGGAAGGTACAAAAAGCACTAAACCACCCAAAGAACTAAACCACCCAACTACTACAGGCACTGGATCCCTGAACAGGTGCGGGATCTTTCTTCTTTCAAACTCTGCTGGGCAAGTATTAAAATGTAGAATTTTGAATACAGCCTAATTGTAAATTACTATTTTAAACACTTTTAAGCGATAAAATTGTATTTCTGGGCTCACAACCAACAATTTAACTTTGAAAAAGGGAAGTTAAATTTATCAATGCGATGCCAGGCCTATTATTCTTTCATTTGTTAATTAGTTATTTTTCTCTCTCCAGGACTTCTGGAAAAATGTTTTTGTTTGTGGTTTGCATCTTGACACTACACAGAGTTCACTCTACATGCAGTGTGGTCTGTATTGTCTTTATTTCTTTTCTAAATTTAATTTATAGTCTTTGCGGACTAATAAGTGCACAGAATATGACAGTTATATGCTAACTAATGTGTAAAATGAAGTTATATTCTGACGCTTAACTTTTTGGTTCTTTTTTTCTGTTCTCATTTGTCCAAAGGAATCAAGTAAGTCACCAGACACTCCTATATAATCATATAAAGAAGGTCCTAGAATAATACAGTTTATTGGTTAATTTACGTAAATTAACTAACACTAACCAGCATTCAATTTTTTTTTTTATCATGTGTTTTATTAAACCTCATACTGGTTATGATTCTATGCAGAATAAGACCAATTTATATATTTTCAAATATGTGTGTAGACATTTGCACAAACAACACAGCAGTTCAGACGGAAATCCTTGATCAGCATAACGCTTTCAGGCGAGCTGTCCAGCCTACGGCAAGTGACATGCTCAAGATGGTAAGTGTTCGTAAGTGTTGATATTCATATTTTTATTTACGAGCAAACGCCTCAGTTTGTCACACAATTGGTTTGTTTGATGGGTAATCATTCAAAACATTGCCGACCAATCATTTGCATGCTGTATGAATGTTGCAGAGTTGGAGTGAAGAGGCTGCAGCCAGCGCTCAGGCATGGGTTAATACCTGTTCCCTGGCTCATGGTCCACCCAGCACTCGCATGATTGGAGGTATGATATATAAACATATTTAAATTAAAACATCTTCAGCCATCCCCATGGGACGAGGCATTCCCAAAGCATACAAATTCTTTTTCACTGATATCTTTACCCACTGTCCAGGGTACTGGATAACTTCAAGGTACTCCTGGCTTATCTGCTAACATACTATTATAACTTACTTAATATATATCAATCACACAGTTGAGTAGCTTGGTATATCAGATGTCTCACTTCACTTAACAGTTGGGCATCTGTCCAGTAGTAAAGCAACCAAGGGTTCTCTGTAATAAGCGCTGTCAAAATTGGATCACAGATATATATCATCAACCAATCAGTCAAAACAACACCTTTCTATAGGCACAGTGTTCTTAGATTTTGTGCTAACTTCTTCTAAGAAATGTATGTATTACATTATGCATTATTATTATGTGGATATACTGCACACACACATGCTGTTTTGATTATTTACATTTGCGTTTCTCTTCTCATTTCCAGGTTATGAATGTGGCGAGAATCTCTTCAAATCATCTGCATCATATGCTTGGACGGACGTTATCTCAGCCTGGCACAGTGAAGTCGCTAATTACCTTTATCCTAATGGCTCCATCAATGGTCATTCCATTGGTCACTACACACAGGTAACAGCCTTCTGATGGATGCTTGGCATTCTGTTTGAATCTCATGAATATGTAAAGGGAAGCGCAGACATTATAAAATCTGCTGGCATGTTTGCCATGGCAATGTTGCCTCTTCTTGAATACAGGTGGTGTGGAATAGCTCTTACAAAGTTGGGTGTGGGGTAGCCGTATGTCCAGGCTCGGTCTATTTCTACGGCTGCCATTACTACAGAGCGTGAGTTACATTTTCGCAACCACAGCAGTTTAGAACAGGCTCTCTTTTCCACATAATACTACCTCAAAAATGTGATAAGAATATGTTAAGCTAACATTTTAAAAGTTATATTCTTGAGCGTGTCAAAATGCTCAATGTAAAGACCTCTTATGGGTGTGTAGTAAACAAGTGGCTATAATTGAGTGATCTTTTAAATACTTTCGTTTGCAGCGGGAATTTCGTCCACAGAGGAAATTTCAAAGAAGTGCCCCCATACAAGGCTGGAGAACCATGTGCCATGTGTCCAAATGCATGTGAAAACAACCTTTGCAGTAAGTTACATGATATATGTGTGTATGTATGTATGTATGTATGTATGTATGTATGTGTGTGTGTGTGTGTGTGTGTGTGTGTGTGTGTGTTTGCGTGTGTATTTACAGATATGGCATTTCTGAATGCCCATTAGGTACTATAGACATAGACCTTTTAGGAATTGTAAATTCACTTTATTTCTTGTTTCATTACAGCCAATCCCTGTCCTTACATAAACAAGTATCCCAACTGTGCTGCACTTAAAGCAAAGGCTGGGTGTTCCAACATTTGGGTGTCTGCCTTTTGCCCTGCCCTCTGTAAATGCTACAATGAAATAATTCCAATAGCTAGAAAATAGGAAGCTCCTATTTCATGGCCTCAAGATGCTAAAAGTGTATGTCATGTGACATCACATTGAATCATCTCAAAGTTGGCATCTTTTCTTTAAAACATTGCTCATACCTTTAAATCAAGACAGTTTAATGTAATTTACAGATAATGTTCAAGACTGTTGACATAAAAAATAATTTCCTTGATCAAATCATTTTTACAGTTATGCAGTGGTTGATTTGAGCACATGATTAGCATTACATTAATATAAAACATGATTGAAGATCTATATACAGTTTCATGGAATATTGACCAGCGGAAAGTTTTCTGCTGTCTATGAACAAAAATAGATTTGATGCAATTAAAACTGGATGAACAAGTAAAGTTTGGATGTATTTTGTTAATCTATATCAGTTAGTGAAAATGATTTAATTAATGGATTTCTATGCTAAACCTTTCTATAATGTGACACTAAATGCATTTTGAATAATCAAGTCATACCTGTTTCTTGGGAAACAACCAACTGTGCAACTGCAATAAAAATGTGAAGCAATTTTTACTCATTATTTTGAAAAGTTAGAATTGTACATAATACCATGAAGTTGAGTGCATGGATCAGGTGTACTGGGTTGCATTGCTACATTATGAGTAAAATGCTTTGCAGTCGGATCTCTATGTTCGGACCAAACGTGGGTGTGGCGAGACAGAGGGACAAGTTGAAATGGTTAATCTAAAAGGGTTAAATAAACTTAAGTAATGCCATTAGAATCCAATAGTAAGACAAAAAAATCTGACTAGAACTAAATCGTGAAAAATGGGTGAAAAGTTTTCAAGCTTTCATAAACATAGAATGGCACCTAGTTTATAAGCTACACGAAGGATAGGGAAAGAAAGATGCAACGAGGGTTCAAGACTGATATGAGTCAGAACGGTATATTGCTTGTTGAAAATCCTGCCTGGCATGCGATGCTCCCCCTTAACTTCTGCAACAGGTCAAAATATTCTACTATAAAACGTGGCATGGCCTACTGCAAACTAATGGGAGTGGAATAAGGCGCGATGAGTCAATGAGTTGGAAGCTGCGACAACATCTGCTTATTAGAGAATAGCCTCTTCCTGCATCCAGGCAGAGGCTATTCTTATACTACACCTCGGTTTTCCACTGACATATTGTTCTTGTTGTACAAACACGTGCAGTTTCCGTTCTACAACCTTAAACATACCAAACAAACGTACGTTGGTACTAAAATTAACTTCATGGCCACCAGGTAGTCGTGGTTATGAAGACAACAAAAACACTGTTAGACCTATTGGCCAATTCACCAGCAGAGGGCTATATTATCCAATATTTAAGATACTTGTTTTATTTTTACAATTAGCAGAATGATAGAACAGAAACCATTTTACCTAAAGGAAGTGGCTTGCTAGATAATGTGATGGTATTTAACTGTAAAACAGCTTTAGGTTTTATGGCAAAACGTTATCTTTAACATGCGGTAGGCCTAATAGAGGTACTTTATTTAGGCAGTAGCCTAAATAAATCGACAGTTGCGATAAACGCTGGATATGTCTTCAAATCAAAATGGGTTCATTCACTGCTTAAAAGCAACTTTCAATGCTGTTATTTTACTTTTATGTAATATTCCCATCGCCGTGTCCCAGGGCCCATATATGAAATGAAACTCCACCAGTCAATTGCTTGGCTCAAATGAGCTCAAACTGTAGGTTTATTTTCATCAGTGAAGTCATCACCACCATTGAGCGACCTGCGTTCTATTTACAAATACAATAATGAAGAACATTTCTTTAAAAAATGAACTATCTTACCTCATTTTAATGTAAAAACTACTAGTTGCATTTTTTCCTCTACAGGATTTCTGAGACACCATAATCTAGAATTTGAGATGATACAACAGCATGACTAGTTTATTATCTGAACTATAGGTAGACTGGGTAGTTGCGATTTACATTCTAAGAAACTAGCAATATTTTCGCAGTTAGTAGTATTGTGTTATACGTGGCCTAGACATAGCTACAGAATATGAAGGCTGATAAGAAATCAACCAAACTTTATCAATCTGAAAGTTTAAACCGTGCATCTTAGCGCGCTGCTGCTTGCAAGACAAGGTCCAGAAATCAGAAGGAAGCAGTAACTCTCAGATAGCTTGTTAGCTAGGTATTGCACAGGTTGGTAGGTTTCTCCTGATAGACGAGGTCTTTACCAAAACCCTATCAGTTTTCTGTTTATCAGTATGACGTTCATTACTTCAATGCAAATATGCGGACGAATAATTTTTGCAGGGACAGGCGGCTAGCGAACAATTTGTTCGAAAAATATTAAAGCTTTGAGCCTGCATAGACTTGGTTACAGTAAGGGCTAACCGAGCTTCGTTATACAGACTCATACCAGTTACGTAGCTAGCTCGCCGCGCACAGCAGTAGCAAATAGGTTACTAGTACAGCCAGCTCAGCCCTATGAACAGACGTTTTAACTAACAAACTAGATATTTCGCCAACCTAACACATCTAGTTGATGAAACCGTTTTGCTAGCGTAGTGTAGGTACTCGTACTAGTAGCATTTTTTTCTTCCATCCGCCCAACACCCCACAGCAGATCAGAATGAAGCTCTATCATGAGACCTCGTCAAACAAGGCAAGTGAAGTTGCTATGGAAATATATAAATCATTGTGTGATTAAGTTACGCATATAAAGCTGTTATAAAATAGGTTAACATAAAAAAATCTAAATCTGTCATAATTCGCATAGCTCCTTGGTTTGTTATACCTAGAGAAATCTAGCTAACGCATAGTTAGTCTAAACGTGTTGCTTGCTGGCTGGTACGAGTGGTACTGGTGAATGGGCTAGCTAGCTCTAGCCGAGAGAGCCCAGGTTGTGTGTGATGGTGCACAAATCATGCTCTGAGGACAGCGTTTGTTGAACTTGTTGAAGAGGGGAATACTCGGAGTGAATGTATGAAGATGCATATAGAACAATACGTGAATTGAAAAGCAGGTGAAAGCCTATTACATTTAACCCAAATGTAAGAGTAGCAACTGTTGTCATTTTAATTTATTACCCATGCAATCACACATAGACGTTGGATGTGTAGTTTTTTTTTGGCTGTGGATAAATTACATTTTGCTAGATGATACTCATCAATCCTTCATTGTTTTATATATATGTTTTTACAGAGCGCTAACCATGGATGACTCGTAACTGTTAGGTGTCCTGTAAATTGTGAAACATTTTATGGAACGTGCAGATATTTTAACGAGGTAATACGTTCGCAAGGAAATCGGAAGAAAAACATTGCAACAGAAACGCCTATCCAACAGCTGACCGCTCCTTGCTAGGTTTGTGCGTGAAGTGCCTATGGCGGAGTTCGGAGAGAATAGCGGCTCGTCCCCATCAAATTCTGGGGATACAACGACAGTGCCCAGTGATGAGACAGCTGGGAAGACGCAGTGCGAAGGATCGGTGTTGAACGGGGACTGTGGGATAACGCCAGACATGGTTGTCTCTGGGTTCATCTTCCTTCCTGACAGCCAGGGAGAGGAGACGGCTAACAACACTTCATTGGCATTGGATGCCAAATCTGGAATACCTCTCAGGAGCAGCATTATAAAGGTATACAGTAAGAATGTACAATTTTGCATATAATCATAACTCCTAAGATGCTTTCATTGTGTCTGTCCAATTTAAACGTCCATAAATTTTGAGTGGACAGCATGGTCATCCCATTAGGACCAAATTATTGAACAAGTAAGATGCATGATGTAAAAGGCCTATGTCCATGCATGGGCTTGCAACAAAATAATGGGTTAGGGTGTAGGCTACTGTAATATATTGTATTTACTAACCTTGGTTAGTAAGTGGAAAAGTGGGAAAGGAGTCTTTTTGTTATAGTTGGCTAGCACATGGTTAATCTATTGAAACATGCGCATGCACACACTCTTAGTAAACACAAGTAATGTGTCTGTTGGGAACCACTCCTATAACAGCTCTTAGAATGTCTACCAAGTGTTTTATTTTCTAAGAAAGCGCCTACTTCTTTCCAGCAATATTTCTTTTTTTATTATATTTGCACGAAAGCCAGAATTTCTGTCTTGAACTTTTGTTTTTCAGTTGGTGGCATTGTTCCTTAGCACATTGGAGTAGGACTTCACTTATCAGTGGTCTCTTTCTCATGTCCAGTATATGTTACAATGTCTCAGCTTTGAATACAGGCGTTTCCTTGTGGGTATTTTTCTTAACAGGAAAAGGAAAAGCCTAATTGAGTAAATATTACACGGTTGACTTGAAGGTTGTCTGCTTGACTGGTTCCTCATAAATGCTGAAGACTTTGGTCAAATCGATGAAGCCTATATGTGAAATGCTTACATTTCCACTAAGGCTTAGATTTTGGAACCGTGGATTGTGTGGGGTATTGTCTAATACTCCTACTTGCCATCTTATGATCCAAGCAAACTTCAAAGAAGGTGGTGTATATTGATCTCACGCTAGGTGATTTATCGATGGTTTAAGTATCCTTCTCAGAATCTCAGTAAATGTACCTGAGGTCGTATGGCAATATCAAATGCCCAGAGCATTAGCTTTAAAGCGTCTGTGTGACCAAAAAGCAGCAGGGTCGCACCCTTGGAGTGTTAAACTTGACTAAACATCAATCTCTACTCTATGCAATTCTCAATTTAATTCGATCTTGAATTACCCCTATTGAAACATGCTAGACTAAGCCGTTGAATCCATAAAATTGATCCCACCATTCACAACGTGCAACATGCAACATGATGTGCAAAGACTATCTTGGATGGACTGTAGCGCCTGCAGTGGACTATTGTGGCTCCTCAGACAAATGACAGCACACAGGCATTGTACGTGTCTCAGGGACCATAGCATTCCAGGAAAAGGGTTTGAACACTTAAGACAATAATTATTGGTTCAGTAAAACGTAATTTGAGAATTGCAAATATTTGCTGTGAGCGGCGTCAGCTGTCACAGTTCGTTGGCCAGGTCTCAAGACACAACCTGGTTGTCCAGATTAAGGTCCCTTTTGAGTATCAAAGGCAAATCAAGCATGATGAAACATTGGGTCAAACAGAACAAAATGATCTAACACCAATATGATGGATCGGATCTCTTTGATCCTTTCTACTACAAGCCTAATGGATTCAACAGTGTTTATACTTCTGAAGATTAAAGCCATGTGACATGGCATATTGTATTATGATATACATTACAGGATAAAAAACTGAATGTCATAATGCAACACAACAGTCTGTACTTCTACACCAAGCATTTGAATACACACTTAATAGTGAGCATTGACAAGCAAAGCCTCCTTTACGTATATGTAAACAAAAATAGTTTTTCTCAGGAAAACAACACAAAAAACTATGACACAGGGGAGTCTTGCTGAATTGTTTTCTGGCAAGGGGCAGTTGATGCTGGTCCCCATCAAATGGAAGAGGAAATCCTGAGGCGGAAACCGGACCTGGAAGCCCTAGCCATTCAACAGAAATCAGGAACATAGGGCTAGCAGGCAGCCACACCTAGAGGTCAACACAAATGAAAGCTCTCCCGCAGACAAAGTCCACATTCTTGTCCAGATCATGAGGATTATCTTCAGTTATGCAGTTTAGATCCCCCCCACCCCCAGGAGCTGCATAAACCATCCAGCAGCTGAGATTGTCAAGAGAAATGTAGCCATACTGTTTATGTTTACTCTAAATAAGGTCCTCTCAGAAATTGTATAATATATAATTAATCTTCTCAGGGGTTAAAAAAGGTAAATACAAACCATTCGTACTTCTCAAAGGAAGTCTTGACGTTTTACACCAAATACCTTATTGCACCAGCATGCAATATAAAAGGTGCATTAGATAAGATTTATTTTGTAATAAAATAAATAAAAGAAACATGTTGTGAAATCTGATCAGATCCTCACGACTTTTAGCAACACATTCAGCTTGGTTGAAGAGGAACATCAATTCTATTTCAATTTTAGACAGCCCTCTACTTAAGAGCCGTATCACTAAAGCCCATCCACCTTAGTTAACGTATTGCTTGTCTGTCAAGATGCACTTCAAAAGGATGTGAAAGCGTACTGTACAGCGTTAGGCCACTTCGTATAAGGCCGTCCATTCACTAAATTCTAAGATATAAATATTTAAGGAAATGTATTTGAAATTGCCTGTTGGGATGTAATGTTCAACTTTGTCGTCAATGAAATGTAAGGTACATTAAAATGCCCCCCCAGCACTGAGACAAGGCACTAGCTAAACTTTACAGCAGGTAATGTTGGTTTGCCGGTGAAAAATATATAGGGTATTAATCAGGTAATATTAGTAATAATAACAATAAATAGTACTATACTTTTCAAATACAGTTTTGCAAATGTTGTCTCGAATCTGCATTGCGTTAGCTTTACGACAAATGACTAAAATATTAGCCAGCTAGCTATCAGACAAAAGAATGTAGCCTAAGTTCTCAATATGACACTTTCTTTTTGCTCAGAAATCAGGTTGTCCAACTATTCAGTATTCACAAACCACTATTCACCAACTATTCACTATTCACAAACCCTGCAATTGAACAGGTTTCCAAATTTTCGTGGGGAAGTTCCTTCTCCTTTGATCCAAAAACAATTCATTTCCATTGGGCTTTTCCTGAGGGTCAAGGACACAGGCCTAGATTTTCATGAGCACTCTAAGTGCGTTCAAAGGGGAATGAAGTCACATGGAAAGCCTCGGGGTAAGCATAACTGATAGGGTTGAGAGTTGAGTGGTTATGGTGAGGCTAAAACATGTTCTAAATTGATGGTGAATGCTCAACCTGCATGGGACCTTGACTAATAGCGTATCTGAAGGTAGGTCTATGTTGTAAAAAGCTGTCAAAGCAATTCCAATAGGCTTTGCACAATCTAATATAGAGGCAGATCCATCTTGTTTTGAAAGCCAATGGGTGTGGGGTAATGGATGTATGTAATAATCTGTCTACAGAGTGTAAACATTCAAACTTTTGCTACTAATCAGTAGATTTAACTTTCTGCTTGAAATACAATGAAAAACATTTCTGAAATGTTATCAAATGTATGTGGCTATGAACTGGTAGCTCAGTTGAGTGTTTATTTGAGTTTTCTTCTTGTCTACAGGATGGCTCGAGACAGCGCAAAGAGAGGAAGAAGACAGTGTCGTTCAGTAGCATGCCAACAGAAAAGAAGATCAGCAGTGCAAGCGACTGCATCAACGCCATGGTGGACGGATCCGAGCTGAAGAAGGTTCGCTCCAACTCCCGTGTTTATCACCGCTACTTCCTCTTGGACGCAGACATGCAGTCTCTCAGGTGGGAGCCTTCCAAGAAGGAGTCTGACAAAGCCAAAATTGATGTTAAGTCCATTAAGGAGGTGCGGACCGGGAAGAACACAGACACTTTCAGAACCAATGGAATTAACGATCAAATATCGGAAGACTGCGCATTCTCAATCATCTACGGGGAGAACTATGAATCTTTGGACTTGGTGGCAAATTCAGCTGATGTAGCTAACATATGGGTGACTGGGCTTAGGTACTTAAAATCCTATGGTAAACTTACTCTGAATATGATTGAAAGCAGCCAGAATAACATGCGCTCATCATGGATAGGTGAACTTTTTGATGAGGCTGTAATTAACAATAGCAAGCACATCAGTTTGTGTGCTGCTGTGCAACTAATCAAAAACCTCAACCCTGGACTTAAAAATGTTAAGATAGAGCTCAAATTCAAGGAGCTCCACAAAGCAAAGGATAAGATGGGCTGTGATGTGAGTAAAGAAGAATTCATTGAAGTCTTTCACGACCTATGTACAAGACCAGAAATTTACTTCCTTCTTGTCCAGTTCTCTAGCAATAAGGAATTTTTGGATGCCAAGGACCTGATGATGTTTCTTGAAGCTGAACAAGGTATGGCACAGGTTAGTGAAGACACAAGTCTGGAGGTCATTCAAAACTATGAACCTTCTAAAGAAGGGCAGATGAAAGGCTGGCTTTCGCTTGATGGATTAACGAATTACTTAATGTCTCAGGAGTGCCATATCTTTGACCCAGAGCAAAAAACTGTTTGCCAGGACATGAACCAGCCTCTATCCCACTATTACATCAATGCATCCCACAACACCTACCTAATTGAAGATCAGTTTAGAGGCCCTTCTGACATCACCGGGTACATCAGAGCACTCAAGATGGGCTGTCGTAGTGTCGAACTAGATGTATGGGATGGACCAGACAACGAACCTGTCATTTACACTGGCCATACAATGACCTCGCAAATAGTCTTCCGCAGTGTCATTGACATCATTAACAAATATGCCTTTGTGGCATCGGACTTCCCCTTAATATTATGTCTGGAAAACCATTGTTCCTTAAAGCAGCAAAAGGTCATGTTTCAACATCTTAAAAAGATACTTGGGGATAGGATCCACTTGAATCCCCCCAAATCAGATGATAGCTACCTACCCTCACCCAGTGACTTGAAGGGCAAAATTTTGTTAAAGGGGAAGAAGCTTGGTGCAAACTGCACAAGCTCAGAAGGCGAGGTAACGGATGAGGATGAAGGTGCTGAGATGTCCCAAAGAATGAACATTGAGCCTGGAGAACAACAGAGCGTTGCGTCTAAGAAGTTCCAACTCTCAAAGGACCTCTCCGACCTTGTAACCTTGTGTAAATCTACTGAGTTTAAAGACTTTCCGACATCCTTTCATAGCCAGAAGCATTGGGAGCTTTGCTCTTTTAATGAAGTCTTTGCCAGTCGATGTGCCAGCGACTTCCCTGGAGACTTTGTAAACTACAACAAGAAGTTTTTGGCACGAGTCTACCCCAGCCCAATGCGAATCGACTCCAGTAATATGAACCCTCAGGACTTCTGGAAGTGTGGTTGCCAGATTGTGGCAATGAACTACCAGACACCGGGTCTGATGATGGACTTAAATATTGGCTGGTTCCGTCAGAATGGAAATTGTGGTTATGTCCTGAGGCCAGCCATCATGAGGGAACAGGTGTCTTACTTTAGTGCCAACACTAAAGATTCCGTGCCTGGTGTCTCTCCACAGTTATTGCACATTAAGATTATTAGTGGACAAAACTTTCCCAAACCCAAAGGCTCAGGGGCTAAAGGTGACGTTGTCGATCCTTACATTTACGTGGAGATCCATGGGATACCGGCTGATTGTGCTGAGCAAAGGACTAAAACCGTCACTCAGAATGGGGAAAACCCACTTTTTGATGAAAGTTTTGAGTTCCAGATCAACCTCCCTGAGTTGGCAATGGTGCGCTTTGTGGTTCTGGATGATGACTACATTGGGGATGAGTTTATTGGCCAATACACAATTCCCTTTGAGTGTCTGCAGCCAGGATTCCGGCATATTCCGCTGCAATCCCTCACAGGTGAGGTTTTGCCTCACGCTTGGCTTTTTGTCCATGTGGCCATCACAAACAGAAGGGGTGGGGGTAAACCCCATAAGAGAGGGCTGTCTGTGCGCAAGGGGAAGCAGAGTCGTGAATACGCCACCATGAGGGTCTTGACGATCAAGCCTGTTGACGATGTATTCAAGACAGCTACTCTGCCACTCAAAGAGGCAACTGACCTCAGAGAAAACATGCAGGTATGAACTTTTCTATAGGATATTTATTGTCCCATTCAATTGGTGGTGTAAATCACAGATATGTTTTGAAGGAGAATGACCCCTAATTATCTACATTATATTTACATATGTATTAATATGAAGAAGTACTGGACTATCAGTCACTGGTACTTCAAAGGAGCATTGCTTTCATATTTTTATACAATCTTCACAACTTTACATGTATTGACATGCAAAAGAGGGAACTCAATAGTTAATTCCAGAAGCGTGGTGATCATGGTGGCATTTCATGACACATTGTGTACAAAGGTTTATTTTAGTAGCTTTGTATACATTATATTCATTGTTTGATAACACTGGCCCTAAGTTGCCCTACAACAACATGTCTGTCAAGTAGGCTGTCCTCTGTTTAACAGAAAGGCTTGTGTGTACACAATTGTTATTGTTGGTGCACTGAAAGTGATAATAGTCAGTTGACTTGAGTGACTAACAAAGACACTTTCTATCAACATACACATTTACTGTGGTGAAGGTTTCCTGAAAGCCTCTATTGTACTGTAATTTCAGTTGTTGTCTGGTAGCATAAACATGGAGAAACAACAGTTTTAATTGAACTTAACTTAAACATACTTAGGTGACAAACACGATTTTGTGATGTTTTAGTAAGAAAAAATAGCTAAGTTGAGAAATAAAATGAACATGAGTAGTATTTAAAGTATATTTGGCTGATGTAAACGCCATGTTCATACACCTGCCTATAGGTACTTACACACACTTTCCCTTCTTTCTGCAGAATGCCATAGTACCCTTCAAGGAGCTGTGTGGCCTTTCAGCTGTGGCTAACTTGAAGCAGTGCATCTTGGCCCTGACGTCTCGACTGTCTGGGGAAGACAACAAGCCATTACTGGTATTCAACCTGAAGGAGCAGTACCCCATCTTGGAGCCCCAAGGACTGCTACCCGATGTCCTCAAGAAGGTGGTCAACGTCTATGACACTGTAAGTATACCACACATCATTGGCTGTTTATTTTGACAGACTATTTTTGCTATTTTTAAATGTGTCAGTGTTAATTCAATTGTTGTTGACAATAGATCTGACTAGGCGTGCCCCAGAGTAAACACTTTCCTAGTTGACTTTTAGTCTTTATTTTAGCCATTGGTTGAACTATGTGCGTCATACAAATATGAAATGAATAGTCTATAAAGACTGGAAGTTTCATGAAGAAGGAAGGAGGGACCATTTTAGGTAATTAGTTAATTGGTGCCCTACTCCCATCAATTACCACCTTCCCCAAAGGTATATGCATGTCGTTGCAGTACTATTAGCAGAGTTATACGCATCTGAAGTCCCCCAAAATATGAATCCTACCAATTATAATATGCACCCAGCTGATTTTCAGTTTTTCTTCTTCATATTAGCATATTAACACCATTGCAGCAGTCAACGCTAATGTGGGTCATGGTTTAACTCATATATTTTTCATTCCGTGGAGATTTTAACATTTAAAATGCCACATGGTAAAATGAATGGATAATACTTATCCTGAATGCGATTTAACGAGCTGATCTAGCTTTAAGACCACCCATGTACCTTTGTGTTTGCTAAAAATACACCTCAGTGATCCCGCGTCTGCCACCAAGGCAGTAATTTCTTCACCCTTAAGTAAAGTAATCACAGTATGCATGACAGCTCAGTGCCCTGTTACTGCAGCTGTGGACTGTCACCAAGAGCCAGCCCCCCTCCTTAGACACACAGACCTTTCACTTTGTAAGCTTGGTGCGTTGTAAATAATGTGATCTAGAAAGATGATAAAAAATACATATATATTTCCCATCTTGAAATATAGATATTTAGCTGTATATTTTATTACCTTTTGCCATTTGGTCTAATTGTTTTGCCGTTTAGGATGAACTTTAGGGGGATGGACTTATCATGTTCTTTGGAAGTAGAACATCAGAGGTTTACCGTCACAGTGACCCTTAGCTCCTGACAACTCTCTCAAACAGCAATAAACTCCTTCCTTTGCTGTCTTCTCTCTTGCTGGCTGGAAAATTGGCACGGTAAAGGGATTGATCCTGGGGACGCATTGCCGGTCAGTGTCTGCCTGAAAGTGGCCTGGCACTTTGTTCAAAACAGCTTGTCGTTCCCCTAACCTCTTCCTTGCTTCTGTCTTGGCAGTGGAACTGGATAGCTTACATTAATAATGTCACTTTGCAGTGCTCTGGTGTCACTGAGGGAACGTACAAGTCCAATTTGTCCTGAACTTAAAATATACTTTTCCCACAGTACTATTGAAACCAAAGGCTGAGCAACTCCAAAATCACACTTTGTCATGTTCCTTCCATACATCAGTATTTTCAGGCGAACCATTTATTTCCCGATTGACACTTTAGTAAAAATACAGTAGAAATACAGTCTACAGCTTACATCTTTTTGAAATAAAGTCCTTGTATTATTTGGATGATTTTGTACAGCGATTACAAAGCCCCAAACGATTATTGAGGATTGTGCAAGACACATACTGTACAGAAGTACGTACCTGTTGCATCCCTATATGTTTCAAAATAATAACAAACAACATGCAGTTACTGGTGTACCTAATTACTTACTGACCTCTTTGTCATACTCATAAGTATAGGCGTTCAGCCCATGGACTGTCAGAAAAAGATAAAGGACACAAATAGCCTAATACTTGCTTCTTTCTCTACTCACAGATGATCCAAACCAGTAAGACACTGTTGGACCATTCAGATGGGGTCTATGAGAGAATACTGCAAACCCAAAAAGCAGGTAAGAGAGAAAATAGCGAAACGTGGAAAGACAACAATGCAAGCCTATATATGGTCAGCTCCAAGCAAAGATGGACCACTCCTTAGATCTCCTCTCTTTTATATAAATCTCTGTGAAGTATGCCACAAAGATTGCGCTTACAAAAAGATGAACTGATTATGCCCCCACGCCCACCCCCATCCCTATGATGTAAGATTTATTAGCATGACCTGGACTTCACTCAGCTTTGAAACACTGTGATCTAGGCTGGGGTTTTTTACACTCACCAGTTTCAAAATTGCAGATATTCTAATTAAAAGCTTGGCCGCGAAAGGCCCTTCGAAAGGTGGGGTAAACATCTATGGCTTGAGTAAAACAACTTCAAAGACAGCTGGCCCAGCTGCCACGAGGACCAGAACAGCATAAAGATGTGCAGATCAAGCTCATCTAATAGGAAATCAAAGGGAATCATCTAGAAGGAACAATGACAACATTTCCCAGCTCTTTTCACGGCATTCAAATATTATAGATCCATTTGAGAACTGTTTTCAACATTGAAAGGATGTATTGAAACTATTTGCATGTTCATCAAATAGGCCAAACATCCTTCGACATACTTAGAGCAAACTATTAATAGCAGATTCCCATCCAAAATATACACAGGTTGTAGTTAGTTGACTTTATAAATCCGAGGAGGGAAATGTAATATAGCGTAGGAGCCAGATACATGACAGAATATGTACATAGCCCTAAATACCTAAACACAGTTAAACATTCAGCCAATGCCACAGCATGCAAAGAGCAAACCGATCAGAAGATGTAAACAGAAAGGCATGTCCCTGCACAGTGGCTGTTTTCAGCAGAGATGCACTGTTGATGCATAGTTATCTCTCTCATATGACTTATCTTACTAACAAAACAGTGAAGAGGTTTTGATGATTGAGGTCCAATTTCCAAACTACCTGTAGGCCTGTAATGAATCCTTAAAGGAACTTTGAGTTCTACACCAACAGAAATGACAAGATGACCCACAGGAATACTTGGTTCTGGATGGAACATTGTCATTGTCCTTGGCAATATTCTCTCCCACCTGATATACAATGGTCCTGTATGTTCCTGGCGTAGGCTATTGAGAGCCTTAATCGCCTCCATACAGTATATGTCAGTGAGCATAAACTCATAGAGAATTGAGTTTGAAATGCTATGCTTTGAAATGTTTTCCCGACTGCACAGCGCGTTGCCAAGCAACCCACTCTGTGTATGCGAGCCCTATCTCAAGCACAGTAATTCCTCCTGCTACAGGCTGGACTCTTGTAGTTGCAGAACAGTAGAGCCACGCTAACGCCATCATCAAAAATGCTTTTTTTTTGGCGTCTTCAATAAGTGTTGACATTGGCTAAATTTACACATTCTTGAAGTTAGGTATAAGGCTGTCTTGCGTACACAGTTTTATTATCACTATGCCAACATTGATAACACGGTGCCCTTTTCAGAATTGACAGTCCATCCACATCATACTAACACACAAAATGTATTCATTGTGTCATGGGTAACAACACCAACCTTGACCTGATAAGGTTATTCAGCATGCAGTCAGAGCACTCTTAAACAAAGTTTTCTTTTGCACGACTTGCCAATAGACCAAGGTATTTGATAGTTCCGGTAATGTTTCCTCCGGCAAGTAAACTCCTCGGTCACTAGCCGACAGTAGTTTATAGACAACACAGTAAACCAGAATCACGTCAACCATGACTGTGATGTTGACATTTGGTGGCATATTATTTCGGTGAGGGGCATTCAGTCAGTCACCTAAGGGCAGAAAAGTAGAGAAGAGAGTGGAAAATAAACTGAAATCTCCTCTGGAGACAAATGTAATCTCTGTCTTGATGCTAACCAAGACTGAGAGGATGTCATGCGTCTGCCCTCACATGCCCTTTCCATTGCTTTTTCCTACCTACTGTAACACTGTAAAGTCACACTATACTTACCAGGAAGGATTAATTAAGCCTTTATAAGAGTGTTAAAACATATGTTAACATTGTGCTTCAGGATGATTCGGCTGCATGTGTTCAGTATTGGTGCAATGAATGTTTGTTCTTTCAATGAATGTGCCTTATGTATACTTATCTAAAAATGTTGAGTACCTTTCCCTGGCACTTTATTGACTCAAATCAAATTTCAGCTACTCGAAACGTTTTAGCACTAAGTCACATCTCGTCTATGTCACAGATTGCGCATGTAGCTCAGCTCCACAAACACTGCTGCTATAAAACCAAAACCTAATACGGTGTTTTTGAGTTTTGCATTTTCTAGAAATGCATTTACTGTGATCGGCCCTTAGGCACAAAGCAACAGGTTTTTTATTTTACAATAGTTGGGACACTAACCTCTGAATTAGAAGACTTCCAGCAGTCTTGGCAGATAAATGATAGATGTTTATCAGTGACTCCTTTATTTAAGGAAAAACTACTCATGACCTCTGGCTCCCTTTAACCCCCCAAAGCGATGGAGTTTCATGAGAACCTTCATGATATGGCAGTAAAGGAGGGCTTAAAGGGCCGAAAGCTGCACAAGGCTGTGGAGAGCTTCACTTGGAACATCACAATTCTCAAGGTAAGGATTCCTACTACAGTTGACAGCATGTCAGATGCTGTTAGAAGTTTTATGTTGATATTTTAGTGTGTTCTTTGTAGATCTTCTCCTTGACGTTTTTCATGCAACCTGTTGTTCGACAAAAACTTAAAATGCCAAATGTAGTTGTATTTTTAAATACCATTTTAGAATATAATTCTAATAAGATATTAACATTGAGAAGCCACCGTGATACATTAGATGATAAAGTGTGGATTGGGTTGTGACTTTGTTTATGATGAAATGTGAAGAGTTTGACCTGCTCTCTATTATATCAGTATTGTCGACACCCCCTTGTCTGGTCTTCCCAGGGCCAAGCAGACCTGCTGAAGCATGCCAGAGGTGAGGTCCAGGAAAACCTCAAGCAGATCCACTATGCCGCGCTCACCAGTGAACTGTGCAAGGATAGCCCGGCGCAGGTGTCCTCGGTGGGTTCTGAGTCCACCCGGAGCCGCCGGAGCCTGGAGGCCATCCCTGAGAAGGACGCTGGAGTGGAGGAACTCACTGATGAAGATGTCTAACCACTCACATTCCCTCCTGATGCACCCTGCATCAGTGGCATGCACATGATCCCCATGTCAGTCCAGGCCAAATAGGATTCTACCGAGCCTTAACCCAGTTTTACACGGATCATACAGTACACCCATATATCCTTTCCTAATGTAGTAGCACAAACATTTTTTCTATGTCGTTCTGTATCTCTCTAACTTAAAGCACAAATAAAAGTGTTTTCTGAATCCAAGTTAAGTGCCAAAGTCAAACCAAGTGTTCTGAAGCTGTCCGAAGTCTCATAAACACCCCCCCCCCATTGTCTTGGTCGTATGCCCAATCTGCACAACTATTTACACACTCTTTACCAATCCTGATGGTAACCAGTCTCCTGTTTAGTACATTCAAGGTAAACTGGGGAGCATGTGTCTTGCAGCCAGGGGACACTCCCAGTTGGGACAAACTTTGGAGGGACAGTGGACTTATATACTGTGGACTTAAGTCAGTCCGTATAGGAGAAGCACTGATTGGTCCAAGAATTTCTAAAAGCACAAAATAAAGGTGTCTGACTGTTCAGAACCTGGAGCTGTGAATGGGAGCAGGAATTTAGAAGAACACAGAGGAGAGAGAGCTGTTTACAATAACACAGGTGTTCTTGTCTGCCAAAATCCGGATGTATGCATATGCATTTTGGTTACTTTGTTTTGCGATGTGCATCCGTCATGACTTAAGATATAAAATATTTTGTATACAAATGTAAAAAGGTTGTCCATGAAAATCTACAATTGTATTTGTCTATAACAGATTTGATTTGGTTGGGGCGGTAGCTGAACCCCCAGTTTGAGAGTGTCTCTGTGTCTCAGAGCAGTCAGAGAATGTAAGGCGGGAGTTTATGGTCCAAGGTTGGCAATGTAGGTCTTATAAATATAACCTAAATCCTATAAAAAATAACCACAAAAAGTATGATTAAGAGGTCAGGTATTCATTTTCTGCATTCAATGTGAAGAAATTGAGGACATTCTGCTGTACATTATATACTGTGTAATAACTGTATATCATGTGGCATCCTTGGTGGCCAACATATGGTGATAAAACATAATTGTGCCTCAAGCACAACTTTATTAACAGAAGGAGGGGAAGACAGATAGAATATGACTCCCTGAAGATCTATCACTCCTTTCTCTACGTGTTGCATATAGTTCAAAGGTATATTTTGACTGTCTTCTGTATGTGATTTGAAATGCATTTAGAAAATAGTAAAGTCACAAAATGTACTGCAATTACATTATTTCCTGTGGTTTAATTTCCTCAGAATCACTAACTGTTACCAAAACATTTGTTAATACTGGGCACATTGCTTTGCAAAAGTTCATCCAATTTTTTACTATTTACATTTTTAACAACTTCAGTCATCAACCTATACAAATAGATCATTTTGCATTTTATCGGATACTGGGTAGACATTATTAAAAAGTAGTTGAAATGTTTCATTAATCTAGTTTATTAATTGAAAATATAATACACAAACATACAGTATGTGTTTGAAGATAGGTTTGAAGATTAATACAGACGCAATACAGTTTAAAAGGTAAATGGTTTAAAAGAGGGTGAATATTTTTGCAAGGCACTATAAGTAGTAGCTGACACAGGACTGTGAAGTTACATTGATATTGTTTGCTCAGTTTCTCCACAGAGCTGAGATAATGTTTTACCCTGGTAAACTACTGTACCATCACAACCAAGTCTGAATCTCCAAATTTCACAACCAGTGTTTTAACTGGACACTTGCTGGGACTACCATTGTTGATGAACATCAGTGCCGTGACAGTTGTTGTAATTTAAAACTGTTGTTAAACCATTTTTACCCAGGGAAACAAATGTTCCTTTTTTGCTTATCTGTCAAATCCTCAATTCCCTCTGAATAAACTACATGAGATACAGTATTGGTATATAGTCAGTGGTGTCATTTTGTATTTTACTAAATGGTATATTTAGGAAGACCATATTCCCCGAATGTGGCGTATAAACATTTCTGATTTACTTGGATGTAGCAGAGGTAAACTTTGTTTATGTGCCATTGAAAATAGAATTAAATCTATATGTTTCCCATTAACCGGACTTGATGTAAATTTGGATGGATTCAGTTTTAGTTTGGATTGATCGTTTTTTTCAGGGCATTCAGACAAACTTCAGTGGTGTTTATATAGAATATATACACTGATTATTTTGTACACTACACCTTCATACATTTCACATTCATGGCTAGACAGTTATTTCCCATGGATAAGGGTGTGATATACAGATATTGTAGGAGTGCACATGATGGCATGTATGCAAAGACATGTAGAGTGCACAGAGCTAATATGACTGCCACACAACAGCAGTCTGCAGATAAAATTAGCCTACATTGTAGCTCTATCTTGTTGCTCTGACCTACTTAATTGTGATGAGTGCAGGGCATTTTCAGAGGAAAGGGAAGGGGAATTCAATAAAAGATCTATGAATTGCTTTTAGTGTAAATGATATAAATTTAAGTTTAGATGAAAGATAGATTACAAGACAGATATGTGTATGCTTCATGTCTTTGTTAAAAGCTTTCTGTTTCTTTAGATTACAGAGGGGATTTGATTTCATCTGCACAGCACTGTGAATGTCCAGGGAGAGTAAACAGTGTCTGGATAGTATCATACACACCACAAAGGGAAGACAAGGGCCTGCCCCACGTATCAACAGCCAGCGAAGACACATTCCAATGAGCAAACAATCTCGACATTCCAAATACACAGCCTGTCAGTTTTGGGAAGACTTTGAGAAGGGAAGATAAATTATACTAGAATTTGTAGAAGAGTTGTGCACATCAGTCATTAGTTTATGATTGATGATGATATTTTGAAGGCTACCGAGGGTAGAGGGTTGTTATGGAGTTGCAGTTATGGAGTTCATAGAGCAATATTAGAGAGCTTCAGTGTATGTCCAGATGTGAGAAGAAAACGATTCCTTGTTTCCTACCAAGGCCTCTGTTTTCCTGCCTGTCCATCATGAAGCTGAGGCTGCCATTAGTTGTGGACATAGCCGCACTCTGCCAGCCATCTTGTCTCTGCTAGAGATACATTTGAACTAATGGAAGGAGTGGTCAAAGGGCAAAAGAAAGAGTCTTCACTTTCTCAGCTCCTCCTGAAGGCCTCTTCACCACCTTTCTAGTGGTAAACAATCCCTTCTTTAGCCCTGTACGTTTATTTTATTTAAAAAAATTGAATACATTAATTTTTTATGAAAGCAGCCAAACCAACTGCTCATGAATATCACACTACTCTTTTGAAATGGAATACTTCTCCGCTGTCGTTCTCTTTTTATGCCGAGCATTTAATGCTCATACTGCAAAGCCCAGAAGAAATCTCACGCTCAAGAGCACCTATTGTGACAAACAGGCGTTGCTCATCCAGAGCACTTAGTGCTCTATGCCTTTCAGATGAGCATGGACACAGTACAATCAAGCCCAAGGCCCGTGGGCGCTTGGTTTAAGTAGTTTATTTTACGAGACAAGTTTACTGTAAACGTCTACCTCTCTATGCATGGTATTACACTTTTTTTTTCTTTGTCAAAGTAACATTATGCAGGCCCCCTTTATATACAGTTTTATTCCATCTTTTTAAAAACATCTTTTTTGATACCACTTAGATGGTTCTGTATTACCATGTGTTAGCTTATAAATGTTTGTTAATCAAGCTGAATACCTGGTCCTTGATTTCTGTGTTAGAGTACAGGAATAGTCTACATGTGAAAGTGAGTTAGATGAACTAGGTAACAAAGTACAAGAATCTAGAAACAAGTGCAAAATAATTGCTCCGGTTAGTAGAAGTGTCAGACTGCTGTAATTTGTTTAATTTGTCAAGGTTTTACACAATAACATCTTGTTCTTGGAAATGAACAGTGTGCCATTGTGTAGGCTGATTCTATGACCCTTATCTTGTCAGAATTTTACTTTCTTTCCTCGGTGCAAAACAAACTGTGTATGTATTGTGTTTGTTACCCACACATAATGGTTTGCTTCAAATCCTGGACAATCCTGACGAAAACTGTTGGTGGCAAAATGTTGGTGTAATGAATCAGTTAATGTGGCATTTTTTAATTATTGGCCATTCTCTGACAAACAATGGCAGTACTCCTGCATCTGAACTTTGAACAACTGATCAACCACGCACTATGGAGAATAATGGAGAACACTGTACAGTTGCCAATAGGACTGATGCCAATTAGATTACAAGCATTGTCCATCAAACTCGAAAAAGGGGGACCTATTTGTCATCATAAGTAATAGCCTTGTTTTTCTCTGACGTGATAGAATGGTCAATGGACCATTGAGCTCTGGGAAAGATATTAATGTAATTTCTATAGCAGCTGGTTCTTGCCTGGATGATGATCCATTTTTGTTGTTCAGAGTCAGCACAGAGTTGCTGGCAGTCCTATACACAACAATGTGATTAGTTAGTAACCACAATTTGTAAACACTATTGAGAACACTTGACATTACAATTACATTTAAGTACAACGTAACTATATAGAAAAACATTGTATGTACGAAACAATTGCGACGTAATTAAATGGTATTAGGTTAGACTACATTATTACAAAAGTGCTGAAGGCACGTAATGTTGAAGGGAAGTGAATGTAAAGGGGCAGTTGATGGCTTTGTCGCCAAAACAAAATTGGTGTTAACATTTACATAAACCTGGAAGGCCACACTGCCCCCATGCAAAGTTTCAGTTCTGAGATAACTTGAACATGAAGTGTACTGTCAGTTTATATGGTACTATAGTTATTGTTATGTAGTGAAATGGTACCTATTGTTATTGTAGCCTTTTTGTAAGGTGTTGGCAATGTTGACCAGCTGACTAGCTGCTCCAGAATGACGCACCACTGTGAAAGAGCACCACACCTCCAAGATTTTCTCTTGGAGTTATTGTAATTGTGTCAACATCTTGAGGGTAGGCTCTGGATTGATCAAGTTAGTGAATGTCCTTAAGTGATTACGTATTTATTTATTACATCAGATATTTTATACATCCTTAAATTGTTTTTTTTTTTGAGAGTGTAACTGCATTTGTATTCCTATTATGACTGGACAACACAAACAATAATCACTAAAATCAATAAAAGTCATTCTAGAAAACAAAACACATAAATTCAAGCTTTTGTTTAACATTTCGACATGAACTACATACGTTTACTAAGGCAATGAATCTAAGTTAAGTCTATTTTTTGTGTATGGGGATGTTTCCAGTAGGTAAATCCATCCATATTGTTGAGGAAGATAAATAATATGCTGCGTTTTTGCGACAAAGTAAACATGTAACTTGATTCAAACCTATTTCCTCACAAGAATATGACAGCAGAAGAAATCATTGGTATTATACTGACCTCTAGTGATCATCACAAGTACTACAATCATGACAGGCAGTTCTTGCCATAGTTAGTGACTGTCTTAAGAAGATGACAAAGAAAATGCTAAAAAGACAGAATGCAAGTTTGCAGTCATTAGACAGAAATGGGAGAAACAGAGCAAGAGACCTGGTAATCTGGTTGCTGTAGTTGATCTTCCTCTTCAACCAACTAACAAGCTCTGCTCATGCACAGCAAACAGGCTTCATCGACCACCCTAGAACCTGACGATTGCCTTTTACAGCAGGTGGCTCTTCCACAGGTATTGGAATATTTCATTGTGAACACTGGCAACAAGACCTCACCACTTTTGGGGTTAAGGGCTAAAATGTCTGTCATTTAAATCAAAAGCATTTCTTTTACAAAGACCAGCATTTTACATTCAAATCACATAATACCTCATATAGTATCATCACATGCATGTGCATTTGTGAAAATCATGCACAAATGCTCAAACGCAAAATCAAAGAATGAACTATAAATCAAACACTCAATAAACACTATCTATGTAAGAACAGAATTTTGCATAAGAATATATCCTGTGAATTCCATAAAAAATAGCAAATGAATTGTACTATATCAAAAAATATATATTTTACCACGTAAATATGTGAGAAAGCTCCACTAGATGGCATCTTCTGTCTCTCTTAGCTCTGTTCCTTCCCTGAAGGAGCTCATGATTTTCCATGTCTAATTATGTCGTATTCTACTGGGAGCTGCCTCAGAGAGCAGTCTCCTGGAGTCTCACACCTGCCCACTCTCCCTACCAGCCTACAGGAGGCAACAATCCACTCCCACAATTCAGTTCACCTGCCCTCCAAGAGGGACTGCTTTACCATGTGCACATATGCTGCAATTTCAAAAACAACATTCAGCTGATTGGTAGTCTAACCTTTTCCATCGCATAGTCTATACTGCTTGTGTTGGATCGACATGGTCTCCAGCAATATACTTGAACTGCATATTTAATGTTTTTTTTGTGATATGCCAGAAGAAATTAGGGAACTAGGAACATAGTTTGTCTATCCTCGTAGTCCATGAGGATTTGCATAGAAATCAAAACAGCAAGCAACTAAAAAAGGACAGCAACATGAAACAATATTAAACAATAACTATATAGGAATATTCAAAACCACATGTCGAACAATCCCATGGTTTATTTTAATTGTAGACATAAGCTTTATAAGACTAAGTTGTACTGGGGCAAAAGTCATTCATTTCAATATTTTCCATGATGAAACCTGGTTTGGAAGTGTAAAATTACTAAATGAGAAGGGTGTGCTTGTCTTGTCACTCTTACCTTTCTATGTTGTGTAAGTAGTCGCCACATCCTTCTTCATCTCATTCTAGACAATTGTTTACTAAGAGCAGCAGAGCAACACCACAGTTTTTCATCAGGAGGAGGCATGATGGAATCAGCATTCAAAGTACATTAAAATGGAAGGCAGCGTCGAGGTGACTTTAGCTTCTAATTAAAAACAGATGTGTCCATTTAATAGTCTTAATACTTTGAGGGAGAGAGACAATCACTGCAGAAATATCTATTTGCCTCATTAAATTGAGAGGCTTGATCATGATGAGGAAGAAAATAATGAATGAAGACAGACATGTTTACCAGGTTGTTTAAATTGTGTGTGTTGGGAGAGGGGAGTTGTAAGTGTGTGGTTTTTTAGGTGCAGTGGTGAGCCGATTGCTTGTTGGAGACTGTGGCATTAGGAATGGCAGCGGCTAAAGTAACACGGCAGCAGTAGTGAAACAACACTGTAAAGAGAGTTAACTACTGCGACAAAGTAAGGACTTTGCATGCTGGCTTCTTCTTGGAAACATCTTTGTATTGAGACAGTTTGTTGAAACTATTGTTTCTTCATGGTTTTATTTGAGGATTATCTCATCATAATATGACATCTACTCTGACCTTTTGGGACACTGTTAAAATATCACCAGAAAACTTTCTATTCTTAATGGGCTATAGACTGCATTTACATCCTATGTGAAGCCTGTGAAGACATTGTGTTCATCAATTCAACACATTCACGTATATATGTATGTATGTGTGTATGTATGTGTGTGTGTGTGTGTGTGTGGGTGTGTTTGTCTGCATGTGTGCATGTGTGCGTACACACACACACACACACACACACAGACACAGACACACCACTGGCAGCGTGTGGCCCAGCTGACTTTGTTGTGTTCTTGTCTGTGTGACAGGGACAAAGATGTGTCTGGACATTTCAGTCATGTTCAGGGATCTCCTGTCAGATCCAATCAAATATCTACACTGTAGCAGTCAGCCGCTTTCAGAGGAATCAGAGTGGGAGGAAATCTAAGAAAATTTAATGTACTTCACGCACACCCTTTCAAACCGGTAGTTATGTGAAGCAAGCAAACACTAAAGGAATTTGACTATAACAATAAAAACAGGGTGTATTTTTTACTGAACTATTTAGCCTCTTTTTGTCTACTGTGTGTTTGGGCAAAGACCATGTCAAGAAAATAACAACCATCACCGTCACTCACAGAGCTGAATGAGCCTGACTGCTGAAGGTAAAAGTTGTTAGTGAAAATAATAAGCTAATTGGCTCTAGATGGATCTGCTGTGTGCGCAGAAAAATAAAAAGACCCAAGAGGGGCTGGCGCCGTCTTCCAACATGGCGAGGAAGAGGATGTGCGGAGGCCAAGGGGGAGGAGGGGAAGGCGGAGAGCACTCCCTGTAGTCTATTGCACAAGAGAGAAACAGGAAAGGCGCGGAGGGGGTGGGGGGGGTGGCGGGGGGGGTGCGCTACAGAGACAAGTCAAGTGTCAGCGACTCATATAATGGGTTGTCAAACGAGTTTCAGAACTGTTAGGCTGAGAGACACAGAGGGAAAAGATGTACATAATATGACTAAGGGGACATGTTTCAGCTCAACAGGTGGTGCAATGGAGCCCATACAGAGGGACATATCTTTGTGCTTTGTTGGTAAGAAACATGGTAGAGTCCCCAAAGATGCAGACTTCTGAGAGCACAGAACCCAGATTGAGTCACTTGATTAGCAAGACTGTGTGAATAGGGAGTGGTATTGTCTCTAAGGGGTAATTATTATTATTAGCACCATGTACATCTGAGACCCCCCCCCTCTTCCCCCCAATATCCCTAGAACAATGGGCATGGGACAACAAAAAATATATCCAAAGCCAATGACAGTCCCCCCACAGGGTGGCAGGTGGGTATTATCTGGGCTAATAAACTCTGCCAAGCCGAGCTGCGCTAAACTAATCATATCGGAGGGAGAGACAGGGGTGGAACTGGGGGGGGGGTGGGGGGGGAGCAGGGGCCATGTGGGGACACCGGTCTTCAGGTTGTAATTAGTAGCCAGTGACAACACTGCTCACCTGAGGAACACCAGCGAGGTAAACAGGGACATCAATGACAGGGGTCTCAGTGACAATAATAATTAACAATCGTCAAAACAATCACCCCAGGGCTGAGGTAATCTATTAGGGAGAGCTTGTACAGGCAACGGCTCTCTGGTTTAACTCTGGTTTTCTCAAGCCACTGGTTTAACTCTGGTTATCTTAACTCTGGTTAACTTAAGCCAAGGACCCGACAACATGTTGCCTGTACAAACCTCAAGAGTGGGTCCGAAAACAAAACAACTAGACATGTGCTCATCATGCAACCTTAAAGTATGAGCATTGTGAGTTGTATTTCATTTAGAAATAGTGAGTGTTTTCCTTTAGAGCCATAATCCACTGGCGAGCTGGAAAATTAAACTATACACATTTTTGTGTCATGTGAAAACATATGCCAGTTGAGAGAGAAAGACAAGATAACCATGGCGAAGATGACCACATTTAAGAATAAGTGTTTTTGCTTTTAGCAAAAGGATAATAACAGACAAAAATGTGTGTTTACAACTTCACTATGAGAAAGACCTCCGTATATCACACTGAAGTATGCTCTCTGTTTAAATGAAAACGACCGACCCACCCTCTAGCTGACAAGACTCCAGTTCCAGTTCCTGCACTGCTACAGAGTATCTATAGCTGACCTCACACTTCAGAGTGCCCAAGGGGCTGATGGGATATCTCCGGGGAACCATTACCGTGCCAATTGGTGTCACAGAGCGGGGGGAGTCAACACAAGTCATGGGAGAGCACTAGAAAACTCACAACACACTAACAACACCTGTCACCCTGCGCCTAATGAGAAACACAATTAGCAATTAACAGTACGATCTGTCAGGGCTAATACCTAGCTCCCTGTACTCACACAGGCTGGGGAGGTGGGGGGTGGGGGTGAGGGGTGGAGGTGGGGGGTAGCCCTTGGTACCTTCATCCGCATCTCCACACAGGTATGAAATGAACCCAAACAACTGCATCCATTGCAGATACAACAGGATCATGTAGAACCTCATAAACGGTACAGTTTGAATGCAAAGACATTTTATTTGAGATGCTTGCTGCAACAGATACTAATGAGAGAAACAGCAGTGGTCACTGGGACAGTAATTTGACCCCAATTTATAACTGGACGGGCTGGAACCACCATGTACCCCACACCCCACACACACAAACACGGTGCTGGTCTCGTTCTAATTGGATTACGGCTGTGTGTGTGGTGTCGCTGGGATGGTAATTGTGTCAGCCATGGCGACCATTTGGGAATTTAAGTGTTAAATCCAATTCAGAATTTGTGTCTCTCGTTCGGGGGGGTGGAGGAGGGGGGGTACAGGAGTACCAACCATATGTCAGCGTCCCCAATTCGGATGGATGAATATGGATGAGAGCTTGGTATGGCTCCCTCATTGCCCTCAGGAACAGGCTACGCCTGTGACAATGTGGCACATTTGTTCTGGCTAAGGAAGGGCGGTTCTGGAAGGCATTACCATAACTAAGTATGGGAACGAAGGGAATGGGAACCATTTTCTAATCAAATCATATAGATGAATCTATGTTAGATAATCATATTATATACAGTGTGTGTATGTGTGTGTGAGTGCATATATACACACATACACACATATGTAGTGTTTGATTAGAAGTATACCAATTAGGTTTCAGGGGGGACAAAGTCCCTCAAAACAAAAACTTGGAAAACATCATATATTTATTTTGAAATCCTTCATAGCATTAATACACACACAACCCTTACAAACCACATAATTTAGACACTGGTTTGGTTGAAAATGTCATGGCAAACTGTTAGATATTAGCAGTTTCCCGATTAACCTAATTGTGTTTATTTATGATGCATTTGGTTAACAAGCGCATGTTGGTAGCCCTGCCAACTTAATGATCATACCAATTGTTTTCACAATCAATATGCTGTAATAGCAAAAAAAAAACACTCGCCAAAAGCATCCACATACACACCTCCTAATTATGGAAGGGAAGTCACTTTTTATACGCACAGTGCAACTGTAGTCAAAGTCAAAGAGTGGAAAGTTTGTTCTTGTAATGGTCCCTTCTCACTTATTGTTTGACAGGGGCAAACCGAGGTGCAGCTCTGTCCTTGATGTTCCTACAAGTAACATCCGGCTCCCTGAGGAAGACCCACATTAAAAGACTATTCACAGTTGAGATAAACTAAAGTGCAAAAATGCTTTTCTCTCAGAAGAGATACAGAGAGAGAGAGATACAGAGAGAGAGATACAGAGAGAGAGATACAGAGAGAGAGAGAGAGAGAGAGAGAGAGAGAGAGAGAGAGGCGGTGGTGGTGGTATTGGTGGTGGGGGGTACCTTTGCCTGCAGGTACCATGAACATCTGGTGAGACAGGAAGACATCCAAGATTTCTTCAAATGACAGCTTTTAATTGGGCTGTGTGTGTGCAATGTGTTTGTGCAGTGTGATATAGAAACAAGGGGAAAAAAAGAAAAGGAAAAAAAATGCCTGAAATAAACATACAACCCTTACAGTAGCCAGCGTGCACCTGCCTAAAACAAAAAAAACTTTATGAATCATATTACCAACTTGACGTTGTCTCAGTGTCAGGATGAGAACTGATAAACAATAAGTTCAACTTTGTTTCTTTTCAATTACTCAACAGTTCTTCATCTCCCACCATAATCTGAGGTTAACTGTCAGTGTTAGAGACGGTTTCGGATTCCACTTAGAAGTATTCAGCGAACACATCTCAGAGACCCCCACCCCTCTCTCTCTCTCTCTCACCCCCCCCTCTCTTTCTCTCTCTCTCTCTCTTTCACCCTCTTGCTCTCTCTGTCTTTCTTTCATTCTCTAGTTTAGTCTAGGAGAAAAGACTGGCCATAAATCTCAAGAGTAGCTAATGAACTGCATTTAACAATGGAATGCACTGGAAATGGAACATTTCATTTACAAGAAGATCAACGACACTGACAAACTCCCCTCTCACAGAGAATAGTTAGCTGCATGATGTTCCGCAGGCAATCTAATCAATCAACACACAAAAATGCCAAGATCAATTAAGAGGATCAGGCTTTATATTATGGCGGAGGAAAGAGTACTGAAGAGGAAAGGAAAGAGGAAACCAAGTTGAATTCTCTCTTTTCGCTCTTTCAACAAAACATTGCCCGCTAATCACTTGTTTTTAAGGTCCTCCTTATCTGTATCCTTTTGTTTTTCGGAATGATTGTATTTATGTTTCCTTTTTGGGACAGAATGTGCAGGGGCTGGTAGAGGGGTGACAGGGAGTGAGTGATCACGATCAGGGGAAGCAGACACTTCCTCACCCCTAGCCCCCATCTGCAAGCCGTCAAGTTCACAACGCCAGGCATCTGCTTTCATTTGTGAAGGCCTTGCGCAACCCCTTGTGCGCTTTCTCTCCCCCTCTCTCTTTCTTACACACTCACTTATTTATTTGATCTACTACACGAGCTGTCATCACCAGTCACTCCTGTCAACATGCGAAAAGAAAGAGCTCTTATCACACGAAGGGCAGAGCTTCTCAAAATTCCTCCCACATTTTTCATATCAAATGCAACAATTACATTTATAGTGCGTGATAGTATTTCAACATCAAACAGCAAGCACTTCTCTTGAGTGAAGTATAGATTTACAGCATATTGAGTAGTTAATCCGAAGTACAATTTACCACCAGTAGATGGTATACTTCTCTCGTATTACTTGAGGAACCTCAGGGGAAAAAAAATAAAAGAAAACTTGCTGTGCCCATTTTGAAGTAAATTTTCCAAAATGGTTTTTTATCATGAAAAATAAAATGCAACATCTGTTCTAAATATATTTGGATACATTACTGTGTCCTCTGGGATATGTGGGTAAACACACAAGCTGACGATGTGTGTGGGCACTGATGCAGTCCACAGACTCAAATGACCACACATTCATACTTCCTGTATTTACGGATACGGTGAGGACTAAAATGGAACGCTTGTGGAATTTTCTTTTTGAAAATAGTTTCTATGAAGAAAATAATTACGCTTGGAAAGGTGATTCCCAACTTTGTGTACAAAGCCAATAGAAAGAGTTGAGTTAATATATGCGGTTTATCACATAAAAGTAGAACAATGGAAGACTGAACTGTCTCCCAATAGTTTGGACAGCAAATCTAAATCTAACTGTGTGAGCCTTCTCTATGATTCTGATATTCCAGCATTTGTGTGTATCTGAATATTGGTACATTTTATTACATTTACTCAAAATAATTATTCAAAAAATTAACACACAACATCATCTCACAGACTACACGCTTCTCGAATGCCAGTGTATGGCTAAACCACAATGTTTAATGTCTCACCTCACCAATGTCAATGTGGAGTTAGTTCTACACATTCCTACCAAACTGGACCACCAAAAGTGATATTTCACATTGTGACATCAAAGTCATATTGTGCTGGTCAGCTCAGCTGTGGCTCCAAATGTAAATGCATTAAACTCCCACTGATCCTTCCATGCCCGTCTACCTCTTTCCATTTCACAACTTCTAATGTTCCAACAAACCTCCTTGTCGTTCATAATTGCATCAGTGTCAGCCACTGACATTCAACACAGTAATTACTGGTTTTGAAATAGTTACATAAAAATATGATGCGTGACAGGTTTATTGAGACGATAATGAGTTGGATACCATCTTGATCAAACTCTACTCATAAGTTTTAAATCAAGTGGATTCTATATTCAATCTAGTCATTTATCCAGGTTAGGTGTCCTTGTGGTAGTATTTAGCTTGACAACACCTCCGTTTTCCCCAGCTGGTTGGCTGTAACAGTAATGACAGCATCCTCAGTAGAAGCCAGCAGGTCGCTGGTGTCTTTACCGTCATCATTAAGCACCATTGGTTTAATGAACACGGCGTTAAGGAGTGCTTGGACCTTCATGCTCCACTGCCTCATTAAGTGGAAAGCAAACTAATATGGGAAGCAACCTAGAGCTCACCTCTAGAGAGGAAAGCTGCTTTTACGAAGGCCTCTCCAACCCTGAAACACAGTCATAGAGTGATTGGCTTTTCAATGTCATTAATTTACATTTATACATCTCTTTTCACCGGCAGCGTCACAAGGGGTTTCACGTATATCAAACGCATGAATATCACCAGCAGAGACCCAACCTTATCTTCAAGAAAACCATAGTCATCTGTCAGGGGTGCTCCATTTTTCGACTGGAAGTTATAGTATGTGTCTGGTGCCTTCTTAGTGGGCCAGTACTGGAGGCTGGAGAACATACATCTTATGTTGTCTTTAGGGTGAGGGTTAGTTGAATGGTCCCGATATCCTTTCTCATGTAAAAAGAGGGGATAGATCAGAGAGCAATCGTACCTGTCAATATCCCAATCAGGAAGGCATTGTGGCTAACCCCAAGGAGACTAAATACTTTGACTTCTATGACTTTCTTGGACCATTCCCCCACCCCCCAACCATACACCGCACGCACACACACACACACACACACACACACACACACATTCTCTCTCTCTCTTTCATACACACACTATAATTAAACATAAACAACTCTGGTCACAGAAAAAGTGTTTTTAATATATATCAATTATGTTGCAATAAAATACAAGGAGCCTTGACAGTGTTGATAAGAGATGTCGATGGAGGTGTTAATAAATAAAGTTACATTTGACAGGGCACAATGAAGACGTAAATCATTAGTCATACTTCAAAGTGATTAAAGAATACAAGTATTTTCTTCCTTCAGACATGTACCAATCCTGTGCCCTAACCCTCAATGCAAAAGCTGATGTCAACCTCAACCTGAGAAAATAGGGGGCTTTGTGTTTAGATATTGAAGTGCAGTTGTCAGTTATTTCCTTATATTAATTATTTTCACGCATGATTTCCTCATTAGACGTATAATGGGCCTCTTCTGTATCCGTTGTTTTAATGTTCCTCAAGAGGCCCTTAGTTCAAATCCTGTCTGCTGTTGCAACGTACCTTTGTCATCAACTTAGTATCTCCTCTGCGTTTCTCTTATTATTCAGAGAGCAGACTTCTTTACAAAAAAAACTTCATTAGACAGTTATTGGGATAGTCAGATCTCTGGCTATTGAGATCGACCCGCTTTCTGAAGAAAAGAATAGAGCAGCAAGGCTATAGATGGCTCTCCGGTTGACCCGCTGTCAGAATCAATAAAGTTAAGCACTTCAAATGCCCAATTGTGCTCCGAGACCTTTTTGGCTGCTTCAGAAAGAAGCATAGTTATCAAGATGTATAAACAAACCATGTGAATGCATGTGCATGAAAAGATTAGTCAAATTAGTTGAGTTGTCACTAATAACTCATTTGGCATAGCTAAATGTTTTGTCAATTATTCAGATGATGAATCACATTTCTAATACTGAAGGAACTTGCGAAACCATTCTTTTAAATGCTTGATAGCAACATGGGTGGGAAAGAAAAAGTGCATCTGATGGCAAAAGAGAGATATGCTGTTACAATGAGTTTCTCCTTTCTAAACAGTTATCTTCTTTGACAGCAGATACAACCATTGGTTTCCCAATGAAACCCTTAACACTTTAATAACGTAAAACTATACGTTCTAGCACTTTACTACCAATCAACCCATAAGTAAAAGTTGCATCACGTTCACTCCTAACAGGAGACTGCCTAATCAAGGCTGTGAGTTTCACTAATCCCCTTGGTTAATGTATGCCAGACCTGAATGTGCGCCTCCTCTTCTAATGTTGCAACATGGAGGATGTGTTGTGAAGATAGCTCAAGCTTGCAGCTGCAGAAGGCCAGAGTTACTTTTTGTAGAGATCTTGGAATCTTGCCACAGTACAAAAACAAACCCATGCATTGTGAGAGCATGATTGTGCACCCTGAAAACGAACACACCATCCCATCTCAACACTAACATGTAATCTGCAAACATGTAAAATAAGGGGTCAAAATCAATATTTATTATAAAACAAGCATTGGATCATATATCTTGCATTCACAGTCTTAACCTAACATCAGTCAAATCTGGTGAGTGTGGCACACACACAACCATACATCGCTATCAAACGTAAAGTACTGTGTGTCTCAATATTTTACGCCCAAGTACTTTCTAGATACAAGGAAGCTAATGATCACTAAGAAAGGAAGCTCTTGAAATACAGTCAAAGGCCTCTGCTTTGTCTTGCTCCAAAATCAGGGCATTAAATCCAAGTGCCCCTTTTAAGAACATCTCTGTCATTATGGTTGCACTCATTCAACTACGTCAGATGCCTTCACCATACCCAAGCTCTGATTTCAAAGGCCCCCCTGATAGGCAATTGTCACTGTTTCCATTAATTACCCTCTCCATATTTCACAGTTAATTGTAAACCAGGAAAATGGGGACCTAAAAAGTGATCTGTGCGATACGAGAAAGGATGAGAGGACAAGAAAAGAAAGGATGGCGGGAGAAGGCTAAGAACAAAACCAAGGCAGGGAAGGAAGAAAATATGAAGGAAAGAGACATTGAGATCACGTGGCTTAATAGTTTGGACAAAGGGTTGTTGAGGACAGAAAAGGAGAAAAGCACAAACTGACACTTCCCTTGCAGGGTCTGTCTCTCAGAGCTGAGGGAGGTGCCAAAGGCATCACATTGCGTGCTCCCACTCTAATTATTCCAATTATCATGGCATGCAATGAAAACGTGATTAATAACACAGAGGATATTGTTGTGGCAATTAGCCATATGGTGGTGGGACTTTGCTCTGGCACGATTTTGCCATTAGCATCTACTTATGTTTGTCAGAGGCGTGCAGCCATGACAAACTCAAGTTCTGCTCACCTTGCACTCCCCACAGAGAGACGCACACAGGGGATGCTCAGTTTCCTGTCTGAGTGCATTTCTTGATGTAACTCAGCCTCTGGTCGGAGTGGGGACAAAGTGACAAGTAGCATGTGGTGACACACCCAAACTGTGGAGCTCTTTGAAAGGAGGAGAAAAGAGGTGAAAAAACTGCAGTTGTGTGACATTCACCTGTGTCTTCACACACACAGTCTCCCACACAGACACCCACCCACCCAGAGTTCCACCAGGGGCTTGATCGGTCAAAATAGTGCAGTTTACCTACTCAGAAGCTGGCTTTAAGGTAAAACTGTTTTTACAGCGAGTTTCCCGCTAAGACCTGTTGGAATTTTCCAGATGGCAATAAAAATGCATGAGGTCTGTTGGAACCGTGGAGCGCTCAGCACTCACTTAGGAAAGAAATACACAAACACAGAAAAGAAGGAAGGTAGTGTCTGCCTCCAATATGATACCCCGAGGACTGGAAGAGGGCTTCAGATGACAGAAGTGCACATCTTAAAGAAGTGGGAAGTTGCATTTTGCCATGCCAACCCATGCAAACCAGCAACTGACAAAACAGATTGAGAAAGCCCAGACTTCTCATCTACCTTAGTATGATTTGACAAAGACTTGTTTACGGCACAGGTTTTCAGATACCTGTAAAGTAAAAAAGTAGTGCATGCAGTGTTGCCAGGTTTTCACACCAAATTTAGCTATTTTGCATGTGGTCACAGTTGAAGAAACAGGTAAACAAACAGTGATTACCAGCACAGCTATTACCAAACACAGAAACTACATTTCCGAAAGACAAGCTATCAACGGCAATGAACACTGTGTTCCACTACAATACACGTTTTTTCACCTATTTGAAACAGTAGGCCCTATGCCTTATCCTCCTCTATAGTATTTTGACTTACTAATACCTGTGATTCCTGAAATTATATATAGGTTATTGCATGTGGTTTCCCTCTATACCAAAAGGATAGATGCATATGGATTAGGTTTTGATTTCTTAGTACTTTCTATGCAAACATGAAAAGAGTTAGCAATGAGAAAATATACTAACATATACGATACTGGAAGCGCCAAAAGTGGGTCCATCTTATGTGCAAATGTTTACAAGCACAACATACACATTCTGATTACTGTAATTAATTTCATTAATGCTTGCTTTAAATGTTTGCATGCTTCACAAGAAGCATAATTCCTTTGATAATTTATCTTACATGTATTCGTTTGATAATTCAGTAATAATTGAAGTATTCAGTACGGTAAAGTGACATACCCCATTGGTAGTTGGAGACAGAGATCATAAGATGTCACTGGAGGAAAACTTAACACGACCAGGGACCATCATCATTTCTGTTTCAAATAGATATACTGCACACGAAAACATCCTCAATGAAGCAAATACGTAATTATAGCTCTAAAGCCTACCACTGGCAGCTGAACACCACCCAGGTAAATTATGCACTGTACTTAGACTGACCTTCATCTCGCTTGATGTGGATGTGGGCATGTTCATTTTAAGACAAAAATCTGCATTGATTAGGACAGAACAATCAATCAAGAGGAAGTTTACTTTTTTGCAGCCTTTACTGGACGATGAAACTGTACTTTAAAGCTGTATTTTTTATTTCGACTTTTTCCAAGTAATTTCTTGCAAAAATGTCTTAATTGACCCACATGTATGAATACATTCATGTCTCTGGTGCAACTCAAAGAAACCACTCACCTTTGCCATGGTTCAGATCTTTGGAAAGTCAAGTGGTTGCAAAATATCATGTTCCAAAGCCCTCAAACTAACTCAAGTCATTGACAACTCAATAGGCTATCAGAGAGATGAGGAGAAAGATAGAAGTACCTGATGAGAACAGAGAGCCTCAGAATGGCCTTGAGTGAAGCATTGAAGAGGAGGAATATGGTGGTTTTCATTGGATAATTAAAACAGCACGAATCCATAATTGAATGAAAAACAAGGATCTGAACAACATCTGGGCCGTCCACATAAATCATTTCAACGAGCGGCTCAAACCACAATAAAACCCTCAGCCTTGGTTGTCAGAGAGGCTGTCAAATACATCTTAGGGCCGCACGTGGATGACAAGATAACAGTCCACAGGCCCAGCACTTCAATTCACTTTTCAGGATAAAGTGGCAAAATACTACCAGAGGACTATATGACAGTAATGTTACTCACTTATTCATCCAACTCCCTCTTGCGTGAATATGGGAATACAAACGGAAATTGTTTGTTCCTGTGCAAGTTTATTCAGTAGGATTTAAGTGAAATAACAGGTTATTTCCATGAATTGGGGGTTCAAGACCGGCATGCATCCAAATAATGAGCCATATAAGTGATTAAGATGCTTCTTCTGTGTTATTATTCATATGTTTGACTTTCAAAGAAGAATTATGATGTTTCATCAAACCACAAGTACAATACATCTACTAGCAGCTGTAATACACCGTTGATTGTAACTGCAGAATGTAACTCACACAATGTAATTTGTCCAGTTTAAAATCTTTAACAATATTTACTTCAGTTCAGATACAAATATGGCCAGTTGCTTTTCAAAAAGCCCCATCTACTTTACTTGAACTCTGTCTGTATATTTTGCACGGTAAAATGCTGTACACATGTCAAGCTTCAAGGTCTTGAAAAATCTGGAAACATCGAGCACTTGTAGACAGCTACAGTAAGTGCAAACCACAAACTGTCAAACCAGTTCATGATGGACAATGTTGTAGACACACCCACACATCTGTCTGTTAGTTATGATACTTCTACGTGTCTAAGACAACTTAAGAATTCCACTGACTTAATACATATTCTTTTCAAGTGCTTATTGTTAATTATTATATCACTTGATGTTTTGGCCAATGTGTGAAAACTTCCCAAAATATTCCACCTCTGTCAGACAAGTTAAGATAGATAGATTGAATCTGTATGCAGTCCTAATCAAGTCATTATTCCATAATACAACTCAATAATGCACATAGAGTTATAGTTACAAAGCCATGAGCATTTTCTCTATACTATAAGATGCAACACCATCTGTGTTCATTAGTTTGCCAAAAATTGCTTTAAAGTTTAAAGTATGATAAAAAACAAAGTAAAAAATTTTGCACAGTGAGTTATAATGTTCGGAATGTGTGTAGACCTACATATTGACTGAACAGTGTTGTAACACATTACATGAAGGTTACCTTAACTGCCATAAAATGACTGGGACAAGAAATTCCTACATTTTTACAGATAATTACTCTCAAAACAAAACAGTGTTGAACTGTGTATCTTATTAATTATATAAGTGATTATCCATCACCATAAGACTTCAAAGTCATGGACAAAAGTATGGAGTTAAAAATGACCAAAAATGTTCGACTATCACATATTTTCCAAATGGAATTCAGGGAAGGGTGAAAGTGAGGCTAAATCTGTCTTGTTCATTTGTGACAGAGTTGGCATGAGATGGTGACTTGTGCTTGGATAAAGACAAGACAGTTGTCCCAGGAATCTGCCATGTTGTTGCTTTTCATTCTTCTGTTGCACCGTGCAGTGTTCCCCTCTTCTTACCCTCCAACACATGCTGCAGAACCTGCAGCTCCTCACTCCCCCATTAATCCCTCGGCGTCGGATCGGAGCCAGGTAATTACTGTTTAAAATTATTTTATCCCATTCTTTCCCCCCAAAAAGAGACAAACAGAAACAAAGACAACAGAGTTCTGAACAACGACAAAAAGGTGCTTTAAATTCTTCCCCTTTCTCTGGTGGAATTGGGTGCTTTGTTTGCACACAGTACAAGGTGTCTGAAACCAAATCTTCAGCTATTTCATATTCAAATGCTGCAGTCACGCTCTAGTTTCTACACTGGGAAGTTGGTTCTGGGTCTTTGTGATGAAAAAAAAACAAAACACGTTTCTTCACGGTGCTCTATGAAGCTATGCATGCAACGCAACTACACATTTAAACCATTCGGAAGACAGCATTTTACAAGACTTTACATTAAAGTTACACGGCAGTACCTTGTGGATAGTCAAATGATGTAGGTGCATAGGTCTGGTAGCTGATATATGCAATATGGCTAGCAAAGACTGTTCCTTACTCTGATCATCAAAATACTGTTTGAACTATGCACTTCTAATCCTAGATCATCTGCTCAACATTCTAGATGCAGTATTGCAGTATGCAGTATGTTACTTTGGATAAAAATGTCAGCTAAATTAATAAAAAGATAGTTAATGTAACCTATGTATGTAGTGCCGCCCAAACCACAATGTTCTCAGAGACATCGAGGGTTCTGTTCCTGGACATGGTTGAAATTCTATCAATGTTTTTATAGGCTTTGCAATGTCTGGAACTTTAAATAATAAAACAGGAAGCCAGTGAGCTAACTTCTTAAAGGCCAGAACAATTAATATTTTTGCAGCTTGCTATTGCTTTTAAATGTTCTGTATTATTTGAAATCTTGAAAATGTTTGTATGAATCTGTGCTCATAGGCCAAGCGTCTAAAATTTAGTCCCAGCCCAGCACAAGCCTTTTTGTGGAGCTATTGCTTTATGTTAAAGTGTGCTGTTCCATAACATGCTACGTTGCAGTAGGCTGTGCTGATTCTCAGTGGTAAACTTTGGTGGTAATTATTCATTTAAGTTCATGAGACGTACAGTAACATCATTTAATAAGATAACATCGAAACATTGGACAGCGCATCGTCGGTTTGAACACATATGGGTTTCCCATGTGTAAATGCGCCTAGAATGTGTTGAGCATGTCAAAGGCCACGTTCCAAGAGAAGCCTCGTTGGTGTTGTGACAGACAACACCTAAAAATAGGTGACAATGCTGAAAGCTGGCTCTGTGGTGTGAAATCACTAAGCTAGCAGTGGCAGGAGATGCCATGATAAGTAGCTAAGCAGGTGAGATGTGCAGGGACCATCAAACACTCCGCCCCTCCGGCTTGAGGCTTGTAAAGCGACAGCATGCTAATGTGTGTGATGTCTGTGCACCACCAAGCCACAACTTGGCATCCTATGCCACATTGCTGTTAGTTATTGATTTAATCTCCTAACATTGCAAATAACTGCAAATGATATGCTACCCATATTCCTCTACAGAATTATCATGAAAATCTAGCAAAGCCCCTATGCTTAGATGACAATCATGGACAACAGTGGGTTGTTAGAAACAACTGTATTAACGATGAACAATGTCCTCTGTTCACACATCTGAATACTTTAGTTTTCTTGTTGTTCCTGGCTTTTTTACTATAGTATTTCAGCCTTAGAATTTCAGACATAGAATAGCGGAACAGTGCCACCAACCTTTTAAAGCCCCCTCAATCAGGGCTCAAGCACTTTCCCTTATGGGGTGTCCCATGACGGAGAGGATACACTCTGGATGACCTTGTTGCCTGTTAATATTGCTCGCATGGTGAGCACAAGCGGCGGTGTCAGCGAGAACAGCGCTCACTGCGGAGGTGCTCAGGTGTGCTGACAGGTAGAGCTCATGGCCCTCAGGGACCTCTTGGGAAATCAGACCTGTGCCTCTCTCACCAAATGAGTGTGTTTACTGCTTGGAAAAAACAAACACTTGTTCACAGAGGAAGCTTGTTCCTCAGAGTATGAGGATTTGATTGTGAAGGGTTTACATAGGGTAGCATGTGGACTGACTGCAGCGCTGTAGTAAGTATGTCGTAATCTAGTAAATATGTATGTGAAGTAAATGTATGGGTACTGCAGAAGTGAATGAAAGTCTAAAGAACATTTTGCTGTCCAGTTGATTTTTTTGCCTTGTCTTTTGTAAAGCACATTCTTCTTAGTAATATTCTGTGTTTGCTGTACAATAACCTTAGTCATATTTAACCCCCCCAACTCACATTCTCATGCACGCACACTAACACATACACTAGTCAACACTAGTCGACAGTTAACCAAGCGCTCAAGTGTCCTTCCAATCAAATGACTCACACGTCTTTTTTTTTTTTTGCCAAAGTAACAGATTAATCGAGAATTTGCCAAATCAAGTACATCAATGGTTTTCCTTTTGAACCTCTTAATTAGTTAGCCATTCGGTGTGCCACACAAGAGAGAATCCAGTGTGCATGGTGTCTGTTTCTCATCCCTGCTGTGCGGTCTCATAAACTACAAACAGAGAGGGAACTTCTGAAGGTTTAAAACCTCAACACAAGAAAAGGGACATTACATTATCAGGGGGAAACAGCAGGGTATGGGGAAAAAAGCATTCTAAAGCCTACAAACACACATTGCTTCTGACATGGAAACCTGGCCAAATTCATAGTCCCCTTTATTCTCCGCCTCAGACTGATACCATGTGCGCAGTTGTAATTTATGGCACCCGGTTGAGCAGCAATACATGAGACACAAGTAGGTTAGAAATGAGCTAAGAACGGAAAATTTACTGCAATTATAAAATATGAGAGGTTAAAAAAGAACATGTTAAGGCACAATATTATTTAGCTCCCCCATCCCATCTTACCTCGCCACTTCTCACAGTTTAGCATAGAAGTAAGGATACCCAGGAGGTCCACGCTGAAAAGACAGGTACTGAAGATGGCTCCCTTTGCTCAGGGCAATAATATATTATCCCATGCTCTAACTGTAGACAATAAACATATACCAGCTATGCAAACATATTTTATTGCTACTCCAGGGTACATGTGCAGTCCTCCCACAGTTTACTTTCCCACACATTTACTTTTGGTGAGTTCAGCTTTTTCAATCTAAATAATCTTAGCATTCATATTCCTCATATATAATTGACATATATTCACTTCGTTGTAAAGATTGTTTGCAAAAAGTTAAATATCTGTCAATTTAGCCAGTAATTTAATTTCAATAACTTCATGTAGACATTAGGTGGTGCTGGAATTCTTCTAAGTTGATTGTTAAGTCAATAATCAGAACTTCTGATAGAAATTTAGAAAACAACACATTTTACAAATAAAATTTCTTTTTTAAAGACATGCATATTTCTTAAGATTAAGATACATATCTAGAGACTGCAACATAATGCCCATCCTTGGCAAAATAATTGTATGCATTCATGTGTATTCAATTTTGTGGATTTTGCTGTTGATTTTGTATACCTAATCTACTGAAACAATTTCAGTCATATATATGTTTGTGCAGGATTTTAAAAGGAATTTATGTTACAACTAAATTCCTGTGACATAATCTAGAGACAGATAAATCTATCATTATCAAGTGAAGTGAACGTTATAGAAACATACAAAATGCTAATCTTTTCACAAATACCTTTTTTGACCCAGGCAGAAGGAAGATCAGGAAGATTGACAGAAGGCAAACCTATCAAATCTTGCTTTGCTCAATCTGCATGTGCCATAAAAGACTACTCCAACTTCTACCAAGTAACTTATTCAAAGTAAAACTCATGAATTATTTAAAAGAACACATTTCCCCTTGTTTATTTATATATACATATGTATAAAATATCATTTATTCTAAGAGGGTCTATAAATCAAAAGTATTCCAGGAGAATAACAGATAAGTGAGGTTATTGTGCGATGAGGCCAGCTGGTGGTAATAATTTAATGACGTTTTACAGGCGCTATAAAGACAGAAAACAGATGTGGCATTAAGGATTATAAAGTTGGTAAAACTTTTAACAAGTGCAATGTATTTCGGTGGTACAACAGCACAACCCCCAGAATAAAAGGAATTTACACATCCTTCAATTCCAAAGCTATCAATCACATGCGTGTTATTCCCCTGGGAGCGTCTTTACATGCATATTTATCAGCTCAACATGCTAATTCCCGCTGCTATACGCCCGCCAGGCACGTCTCCAGGCATGTTTATGACTCGTAATTGTTGATATCCTTTGATATATTTCTCTCAACTAAGACATCATTTGTTTTTGTGGTCTAAAGTCAATGAGGGACAATGACCTGGACTTTCAATGCAAATTTACAGTTCAATATCCATTATTTCTTATTCATTGCCCGGAGAGAAGGTCTCTTAAAATGAAGTGAATTCAACAGTTCTGTGTAACACTTTTGAACACAAAAGCTGATTTCAAGTGTGGGTGAATGAACAAAAATGTGAAGGCCTAATCATATGGTTATAAATAACATGCATCACTAGTGAAGGAAAGGATTTATTCTTGCCCATTTTAGATATTAGAAGACACTTTTGTCATTTCAAACTGTACCCTGATTGTAACAATCTGGTAAAAAATGTACTCCTGAAAACCAGCATAAGACAGTTATTTGCATTTCATCCCAACCACTTGTGCCTCCTCTTCCCCAAACAATGAACTCCTTGTAGGATTAAGTTACTAAAAACTTTCTAAAAGATGTCAGATCCAAGTGCAATCATTTACATTGCTAAGGAGTATCTATGGCCAATAGATGAAGCACCTCAGCATAAATTCAACTGTGGTTGCAAGTGAGTGGGAGATCTTTTCTTCCTCTCTGTCCATCTCCTTTCCTTCTCTCTTTCAGTTTTTCTGCAGACACCTGCTGCCAAGCGCACACCTCAGGGAAACAAACATCTGAGAAATGCAATTTAGGCATTTCAGCTCCACAAAGGGAAGACAAACAATGCTCGAAACGAGGGGATAAACACACGCCAAGTTGACGCTGGACAAACATGTCGCGTTCCTCTAATTCACTGACGGCCCTGCCACATTCCACACTCACAGGTGTGGAAATTCAAGGACAAACTTGATTGTGCCTCTGGCCGCTGTTGTTGTTTCTTGGTTTGTTTGTTTGTTTCTCCCCTTATTGTTTCACAGGTTTGCTCCATGAGGGGCGCAGTCATTTTGTTTGACAGGAAGAGGATAGAGTTCTTGAGCTGAGAGGATTTATGTCTCTCGTCGCACAGGTTAAAAAAGGTCAGAAAATGACATTAGACTGGAGTAAAAGTGCTCACCTGTGTGTCAAACAAGACATGGTTTTTTTACGCTCAGTGCTCCTGTGAATGGAATTAAGTGATGTTAAAAGCACAAAACAAAGATTGACCATGACCTACACCACTGTTCACCAACAGTTAAAAAAACCCCCAGATAGAATACATGAGACTACACATGTCAGAGTTAGCCCTTTTTCAATAATATAAGACCCAAATTATAACAAAGTGGGTGTGAACATTGTAAAAATGACTTTACATAATGATTGCTAGCAATGACACTGCCACAGAAAAATCTTAAACCCACTTCATTCAAATCAGTACCAACACAGGTGTGTGACAAATGGAAGGGCTAGCAGAAAAATGAATTATTAATGATGAATTTAAGAATTATAACAGAAAATCAATTAACATACCTGCCTTGATTAACATGCACAATGTTTTCCATAATCCAGCACAGTATAATTATGCCTCTCTATTCTGGAACGCATTGGCATTAGCGGCTTCTAAAGCACACAACACCTGCTTACTTTGTTTGCTTGTTCACTCTTTTTTCTCAGATAATGATAAAGGAGCTATTTAATGATGGTTAACCATGCATTTGTGTTATATCTGGACCTTGATCACTTGAAGTACACATAAACCCTGTGCTCCAAATCTGCGAGAACAGTTGCAGGATATTAAAGTGGCACGTTCCTGTACGTACACTAACATCAGTACATCGTACCTCTGAGGGAAAAACATCTCTGAAAAAGAAGATTGTAAGGTTTCGAAAATGTGAAGATTTATTCTGTTTACAGCATTGATCCCATTCATAAAAAGACAAACTTGATTGTCCAGCTATCTGTGATTATTATCAACTTCGGCACTCTGTGAGGCCTGTGGCACTGGAGAGGATTTTCCCTCATTCCTGAAGGAGCCCACAGAACAGCTTGAGCGAGCTCCAACATGGGACTGAGATTTTTGGCAACTCAAACTTTATCAGCACAAACATGCGTAAATGAAAACAAACACAACCCAGACTGCTAATTACCAGTTGGTTGGACCTCTGTCCCTATTTCTCATCGTCAGACACAAAATGGCTGCTCTCCACCCCCTTGACTACCTCAGCAACCTGAAACCTGTGGAAACTGTCCTCATTTCCTGTATGGTAGGGACTACCTTTGTTACGTAGAATAATACAGTTTGACACATCGGTAGCCCTAGTGATTTTTCAAACCCATTATTTCCCACGAAAAGTTACAAATTACACAAGTGACACCAGCTTGGTATCTTCTGGGCCATGTGGCCTGTACCAACGCCAAATCCTGCGCCACTAATTTTACTAATTGCCTAAGCCTGGCCAACACTTCTCATTGGTCCGGAGCCTGCAATGTCACAGGAAGCTAATGAGAGCTAAATAATGTATGTGAACCTCTCTAATTGCTTCATTTCTCATTTTAGTTACCAATTCACTAATCAAAGTTGGATGCAAAATTTTTGTTGGTCTGTCTGTGCTTATTATTACCACTAAAATCTCAAAAAGAGGTGAACAGACCTCTGAAACTCAACATTTACTGAATTGTGTGCATCTGGACGCATCTTGTACCATCGCAGAAAGATCCTGATTAAATACAGAGTTAAGAGGGTTAAAACCACAGGTTGAATTCAAGTTAAAACACAAAAATAGTGCTCTGATAGAGCTAATTGATCCATAAAGTACCATTGATTACACCAGTATATTTGAACATAAACCACATGTATGTGTATTCAGGGATGTTTCTGTGTGAGTGTCTGTCAAAAACAACCCATGCGTGCTTGGTTTTCAAGTCTGGCTGGTTTCCCATCCCAGCACATTGGCCATCTACTCCAAGTTTTATCAACAGGGAGGCTGTAATTTAGCAGCAAATTTGATCATCCAAATAGCTGAATATTTAATGGTATTAAAATGCAGTCAAAAAACTGTATTATTGATTTACTCCCTATTGTGTGATCGCGATCCAGGCAACATCAGGTGGTCCTGTAAATATAGTCCATCCGACTGACATGTTAAATTATTGACCAATAATCTATCATAATTCCTGTCTCTGAAAATCCAATCAAACTCATAAGGCTCTCAGGGTTTCCCCAGAGCGACCCAAACACGCAAAGAACTGGTCCAATGTGAAGCCAAGGCTGTCACACCTGCAGGTAAAGCATATTGAGCCAAAGACAAATTATCTTAAAAGTCTTCAAAGTTGAAGCAATGAGGTTATGGTCATGTGACCCCTTACTGTTTCTGTACCCGAAGCACACCTGCCGCAGTACGCTCTCTTATTTGGGGGCAGATTTTGCTGAAGATAAAGACTTTGCAATTCAAAAATGCAATGTGCAGGTGGTGCAGGGGGTTTGCAAAAGGTTACATTGTCTGCAACATTTTGTACGCTGGGTGAGGAAGTTATATACTGTGTACAGAACTGTATATCTGTGTCATTCTCCATCACCTTGCAGCCATCTTGATTTGCTAACGGCAGCTTATATTTAGATGCAAACAGTGTAGCACAGACCATTATCTCCTGCTAAATATTACCTTGAACATTGTTTATATGTTGCAATGCCCTGTTCACATGATTAAACTGAATTCAAACAAACAACTGCAGCATTAATGACACTACAATACCACAGTCCATGCAACTCAAGCAAAAGCATGTAAGGAACATTATCAAGGGCTTTAAGACTTGTTTGATCCCCTAATGGGATTTTGGCTGCATTGCAATTTGTCAAGGCTGAATATTCAGTATTTACCAGACAAATATAGAAAATCAAAAGAAATATGGGGGGAGAAAACACAGAATATTCAATAGGATTATCACGAGCATAACCTAAATGCTCCTTGATGTGTCATTGATAAAGGGATTTTTGATTATTCATTTCTATAACACCCATGCCAAGATTGTCATAGCATCATTGTATTATTACTTTATCCATTTTATCTGTACAGTATGTCAATCTCGCTGAATCAAAATTTCAAGAGTGTTTTTTTCTCCCTCTCCCTTTGTTTTGGATTTAACACACAGTCTGCATTAAGAGTGCAAAACAGATTACTTCATACCCTCAAGTCACAGAATAATGGCTGCCTGTAAAGTGATGAACTTTCATAATTGTGCTCTTACAATGAGGTACAATATCACATCCAGTTTATTAGTCTTTAACTGATGGATAAGTACTAAGCATACTATAGTCCACATGAGACTTGCTCTTGACATAATGTGTGAAAAATAAAGAGTACTGGTTCATACTTCAATGTGGACATTCTGATACTTCTCCAGATGGTAGTGAATTTTGTTTCAGAAAATCCATACAGGGCATCAGCATAGCTTGACAGGCACAGAAAGACGACAAAGCATTGATGGTCCTAGATAGCTTTTGTGAAGTCTTTAAAGAGGGCTCAGAGAAATGGCCTTGACATTCGTCATATTCTCTTCATTCAAAGTTGTCTGGCATGCATTGTGACCTCCAATCTAGTGTTGCAGACACATTTCCTAGTCGCATCCTTCAAAAGCATTACCTTATGGCTATGCAGACATAAGCAAGTTTTAGCAAACTGCATGATGACCATCCATGATACAAGCAGCACAATCTGTATGTAGGTATATTTTCCTCCTGGGCATGACCAAGAGTCATGTTCTCATGAGCTAATAAAGCTGGGTTCAGATCAAACATTGTTTATTATATTCAGAACACTCAACACAGTAAAAGGTAATTAAATAATCGTTAGTTATCATTTTTAATTATTGGTAATTGATCAGTGGATAATGACAGACCTCTTCAATGTGCATACTGTAGAGCTTCAAAGCTTATCAATAGATGAACAAAACCGAAAATGGTCACTGAAAATCAGGAAAGGGCCATGTCATTAATCACATATTAAAACAACAATTGAATCTGAGCCCCTGACAAATGAAATAAATGTTCTGAATAATTAAAGTGCAGGAAACATTTTGTGTTGAATTTGGGCTAATTACAGTTTTAGTGAAAGGGTTGGTATTAAAGGGAGTTGTTAATTCAAGCTCTTGAACTCTAGCTGTCACAATGGCTCCTTGAAGCCTCAGTGACTGCAACAAACAATGGCAGTCTTTCTTGATAAATACGTGGCTTCAATGGACCAAGTGAAAAGAAAATCCTGGGCACCTTTGGTTAGGGTTAATGTTAAAGTTCACTCGCATGAACTTGCAAGACATCTCATTCCAAAACAACGGTCAGTTGCTATTATATATTAACATAGGCATGGGAATAGCATTTGATTTACTGATAACAGACCAGCGAAAACAAAGGCCCCTGACTCTTATAACAGCATAAAAAAACAGCTAAATGTAATGAGCGAACACAAAGACCCTTGTAGGCCCTTTCGGTTTGTGAGCTCACTGCTATCAAGAGGATGCAGGTGAGAACAAGTGGGTGCCAGCATCAGAGGTGTATTGGGTAGGTTACATAAGTATAAAGTTATAAAACGTTTGCTGCTAAAAATGATCATAAATTATAGAGCACAACGGTTAAAATGCATTGAAAGCAGGATTAACGCTTCTACTTCCTCGAAGTAAACACATTTCTGAAAGCGGACTAGAGCGTGTGTCAGTTTTGGGGGGGAAACAAAAATATTCTTCTGAGCTGAATAGCCCTCAACAGAGGCACTAAAGGTAAGGCTTTAGCACGCAACATGCAAACAAGTGGAACTCTTTTGATTTTGGTCAGAAGAGACAAACCTTGTTTGGTCAATCAATTCAGTACTACAGTGAAGCACCATAGTGAAGTGGTGACTGGCAATATGTTCATACACAAAGTGTCATATGGAAGCAAATGCTTTAACAACGAGCTAGCAATCAATTTTGCTAAAGAAACAGACTTCATGACAACTCCTAAAGACTCGACTCTGAACAACAGATGAATAAGTTACTTTTCAAGGAGCTAATCCATCTTTGAACGGTATCTTATTCATCTGTTGTTGCGTATTCTTTATAGAAAAAATTTAACTGTCTGGAAAAATGAGGTTTATCAGTAATTCATATCATGACTTATTGCCTCTATTATCTGCAGTCATTAATTCTCATATTTCACACAAGTCCAGTCTCTTCTGTAGAACATTTGCATTTGCAAGTATGACAGCTGTTAGACTGACAGAACACGAAAAAAGTGTTCCATTTACAGTGTGCATACAATGTTGTGAAACAGATCTTTTGACACTTTTAGTGTCATGACTTTTCTAGTACCCTACCACATACTGTACAGGCTGTATTCTGCATTGGCCTTTAAGTCCCCCCAAATAAAAGAACTAAAAGAAACAGAGCACAACTATATACTTACTGAAGAGACAGATGGACTGCATATGGGTGGAAAAAAATCTTTTTCTTCCGTGACACATTTTCTGTCAACTGGTGACACAAGTTTTTCATGTGGTTTAAATTAAAGATAAACTAGGTCAACTGAATATTTCTTGAGGCCAATGACGAGTCAGAATGTTCATTCCAGGAGGTATATCTTGCATTTGTGTGTGAAGTGAGGCTCACATACAACTGCCAAGTCAAGAAGCTTGTTGAAGAGTGTTTCCAGAAGATTTGACATTGACAATTTTTTGTCATAAAACTACCTTGGTTGTGTTATCAGGAGCATACCTATACCCACACCAGAGGCTAATTTAATGAAAACAAGTCCATCTGTCCAAAATCATGAACTTCTTTGTCAATTACAGAGCACAGTTACCTTATTCTCACGTCTGCAGGTGGCATTTCTGCACAATATTTAAGTCACACTTGCTGTTTTGCCCACCCACTCCCCAACCTTCCCAGCGGGTCTCTGGCTGGCTTTGCAGTTCTGAATAGCATTACCATCAGTCCAGTGTAAATAACACGAAGTGGCAACTTATAAATAGTAAATGATTCAAAAAATCCATGAAGTGCGTCCCATAGCTCGACAGCGTTACACCACTGCCACTTTGTGTGTTCCTGAGGGGGGTTCTGGAAGTGCACAGTGTTGGTTTGAATCATGACTGATGTGGTGACGAACTTACAGAACGATTAGAAACAGGTGGTAAAACACCTCTGTTGGATATTCAATACAGGGTGATATAAAGACACTGTTAAATGTCTCTTCTGAATATCAATAGAAGTGAAGATGAAGAAAATAGTTTGCCAGGAGTGAGTACTAAGTGGGTTTCCTGCAATAAATGTTGAACAAAGTAATTTTCCAGGGCTGTGACAGGCCTACTGACTATACATGCTACCGGGATTTCACATCAAAAGCTTCTCCCTTTCTGGTGCATGGACTGCATCATGGGCACTGTCGCCAGTCTATAACTTCAGGAATCTGTTTGCATGTCACAGAACTGATCAAGGGGACTGTGTACTATCTCTTTATAGTTCCAGGAATACGTGTGTGTGTCTCACTGACATCTCAATCATCGACTGTATCATGGGCACTGTGCACTAGTTAAATAGAAAGACAGTACATTACTCTTTTGAGTAACAACACCAACATTGACAAACAGCCACCACGGCAAACATTGTTGATTGCTGACCAGCCTTCAGCTGTGTACAAACATTGTGTTTCAGCCCCCAGATGTCAAGGCTGGATCGCTACCCTGTCCTCCTGGACAGTCAGTCAGCCCCCCTGATACAGAACATTATTTCCATGGCTGAATTGGATCTCCTCATGCACACAGTAACGCTCCCCATCAGCTGCCTGTTTGTCAGTGTGAGGATGGTAATTCAAAAGGAAAAGGGGCTGTGGAACAGCTGCTTTTGCAACAGCCAATAATAATGCAAAAAAATAACCTTAAGAACAGGGGAGATGGAGTAAATTGGGATTGTATACAGCTTTGGCGGGCCCTCTCCCGTGAATTGTCTCTCTACTGACAAGCAGCTCATTTCCCATCATGCATCTGATCGGTCATTCAGAAACACAAAACACAAATAAGTCAAGTCGACCATCTGCTTGTTAGTGTAAACTATAAAAAGTGCATCTTTTCAAATAAACAGTAAAATAACTTTGACGGGCCAGAGACCACCTAAATGAAGAATGTAATATTTGATGTTGTTTAAGTTGTGTTTTAACCAGCTATTAAAAAAGCTACTCTTTAATTAATTATAGCAACACACACAGTATTCATGTCCTCATTTTCGAAATCAATAATCAGCACAGCATGCTTCATTAACAGTGACCAATCAGAGACTAGCTGGGGGGATCTCATTTTACAACAGGAGCATTCTGAAGACATAAACCATCTGCTACTTGTAGAAACAGAAAAATCAAATTAATCCATTCTTATCATGCATTCAGATTTTAAAGCAATTAAAGATGTTGTCTGTCTAATCGCAGACACAGAAGTAGCTTGGTAATGAGGAAGGCAAACTCTTCAGTGAACTTTCCAGGGTTTTCAACACGTTTGGAAACTTTACAAGTCTTGCACACTCTAGTGAGCCGTTAGTCCAACAATACAGATGTTGGCAACAACAATGAATTTACATTTTTTATTAAGCATTTAATCATTGTGCAAACCTACAATTCCCATAATAGGAGCTTAAATTCAAATAAGATGCCAAATCATCCACTGTAATGTTTTCTTGTTTAATATAAGAAATAAACAGCTGCCAAAATAAGCATAGCTTGGTTTAAGATAATATAAAACAAATGATGAACAAAAATTTGGAATTTACCTTAATTAAGGTTTGGGAGCTATTGACTTGCCCAGAATGCTAATTTGTGCATAGATTCAGCAATGATTCTGCCGTAGCCTCAGAGAATTTCTCAAACCCCTGTAGGAACATTTCATGGCAAGGTTGTGTCCAATGCAAAACCAGGACTGCATCAGACTAAACATGAAGTACGATATTAATTTATGCTACCTGATATTGAACATTTATTCAACAACATCCTCAACAAAAATGTATTTAAAGTGCTTTTCTCGGTTGGTGAACACAAATACACAAGAATAATACTAAATACAAATACTATTAAACTCGAATGCTAGTGCTGTAGATGAACTCATACATGAGTGTTTAAACGTCAAGTCCACCCTGAGTCTTTGTCACATTGTGTGCTTAAACTTCAAACTCCAGTTGAAATTCATGAGGTGCTGTGCTGCGGTTTGTTGGACTGGTGACCAAGCCTGGATGGCAATGAGCTCATTGTTACGCTCTGACTGCTGTTCTCGATTTCAAAGCTATCAACAGCTGTCGATCGAGATGTCCTGGACTTTGTCCATCAATCACAGGCCAATCATCAGGAGACACAACAATAACAGTCAGCCAGATATACAACACAGCAGTCGTGGCAGACTACACAAGCCAGATTCCACTCTATGTTTTTTTTTGAGAGGTCCTGTTGAGTCAGAAAAAGAAATTGAAAAGGAAGACTTTAGAAATAGATTCACTGATGGTAATTGAATTATGTTGGTTCAACATATGCTGGACATCGCCATGAACCACAGAAGATGTTTTGACTGTCTTGACTGTAAAACATGACAACATCAAGATACTCCTGTGATCTTAAGCAGATGCCCTGTATATTTGAAATGCTGTGTCTTGAGGGGAGGGACGTCCTTCATGTGTGCAGCAGGGGTTTATTTATTGCCTGGAGTTCGTGTGCTACGTTAACAACCCAGTTATGGGTCATATCAGTCCTGTTGGATATTGACCCATGGGTGGGGGGGGGGGGGGGGGGTTAGTCATCTTGTTGCTGAATACCTGGTCTCAACCTTAAAAAAATGTGCCACTAGGTGACTCGATGCCAAGTTTGGACACGTTGGCAAGTTTGGACACGTAATACTCATAATAAGGACCTCCCGTAGTATTTACATGCACATACCACACAGCACACACTATATTACCCTCCATTTATATGTCACTCTGTCAATAAGTAACGTACTTTATTCGCTAGTGTGTGTCTACTGTGTGTGGTTAAATGCGCACATATACACAAAGACACGCTCATTCACTGACTCACAGAAGAGCAACATGATGTTTCCCGGTAGGCCAATCAATTCCTATGTGTTGCAACTAAAGATTCTGAGCAGCCATCAAAATCCAAACTAGATCCGTCAGCAATTAAGGGAATACGGGGGACACTAGAAAGATGAGATGCAATCCGGCCTACTTCCCCATTCCCTGCACAGCGGGCAGTGGGATGAGCCTGGCATGGAAGATACTGATGGAAGACCCACACATACCCAGGGTCATCTATATTCCACCCATGCTATGGCAATATTGATATTGGCAGGCAGACTGATGATATTGGGTATGTAATGATGCAATTAAAACAGGAACCATTATACTATTATTGGCAAGCAGGTCTATTTCCCCCCCATTTTAGGAGGCAAATATGATTTGGAAGCCATGCACAGACATCCAGAGAGAGCGCACTCGTAATAAAGGAATTCATCTTGTCCTATCAGGGTTGTTTTCAGTTCATCTGTCCACACACTTTATTAGAAGAGTCAATATTTTGGCTATTTTGTTTTTTTGCCATTGCTGTGCTGTACTGGTTTGTATTAACATTGGCAAAAGAACCACATTAGATCAGCAGAGTTGGTGAAGTGAATTTGTATCCCAAATATCCCCAAGTATACATTGTTATATCACATTTTGAGATTTCCCACTCACTGTCTGCCAAATAAACATGACTCATGTGCTGGAACTGTTAAGCATTCTTTCAATCCAGGCCTTAACACTTAAGGACACTCAGATGTAAGGCAAGGAGTAACTTTTACACCAATGCTCCACATTCAACCTTGTTCATTTTATGCCAGTTTAATTATAATCATTGGCAACACCTTACATAAATGCTATACTAACCACTATGTAAGAAACACGTAAACACAGCAGTTCTCATGTCACTACAATGTTGTTTGAAAGATACAGTATGTAGTTACATGGCAGTCAATGTTACCTTCATGTAAATATAATAACTATATATATCTTCCTATTTATACAGGGTGCAGTGTCTGCTGTAGATTATAGAAGTATTTCAGAAGATGTGCGATGTGAAAAATACCCAAAATGACAAAAAAATGCAAATCAGTCTGATAATTTTGCTATACGCATAGGTTATATACAATACCTTGGAAATAAAAAGACCTGAGTGCTGTTTGAGCCATATGTTGCTCCTTTGTTCCAAGAGGGGAGATGGCTTCATGTCACTTATGTTTCTGATTAGCAAAATGATTTATGCCACAATCACTCAAAAAATCAGCTGGAGAATGCAAAAATGCATTGTGACTCTACCAGATGTGCACAATAAAACACGATTCCCATTGTAATCTGGGGTAGTTAGTTTATATGAAGCTAATATAAGCCATACTTGGATGTGGCAAAGTCACTCTTTTTCGAAATTTGACTATAAATGATTGGAAATAAATTGTGTGTTTCATGCCGGATGGCATGAGTGGGTTGATAAATTAGGAACAGTTTTGTACCCTGACTTATCTACAAGACAAACCCGGTGGAGATCACAGGGATTAATTGCTTCAGAGGTGTGGAACGTTGCTTTTCTATTCTTCCATGCACATTCCTCGCCTAAACAATGATTAATCACACTTTAACAATTCTCCAGAGAATCCTGCCGTTTGCCAAGCCGGGGCCTTATCCACCGAAATCCGCCTGTGCAGGTTGGTGAAGGTACTTGCCAGGTACAGGAACGCCAACCTGTCCTCATCCGTTATCAGATTAGGGAAGTATCAGGGAGCAGACGCTCAGGAGCAACTCTGTTGTTCCTTACAGATCCCAGTAGACTGCCCACTGCCCCCCCCCCTCCCAGCGCTGCCTCTCTCTCTACACCGCTACTCACTCCTAATTCACATCCACATTTCGTGTCTCAGCCACTCATGTGATTTGCTGCTCTGGATAGCGCTGAGGACAGAGGAGACGTTTGTACAGTCATTGTTCTAGATCAAGTTCAAGCCTGGTCTACATGTATACACAGAATTTCATTTTAATTATTTTATTTTGATGAGATAGAAATATTATATAGCACTGTAATAGGTTTGTCTGTTTTGACACAATTTTCACCCTTTCTGAATGTATGAGCTGAAGAACGCAGTTATAGAAACATGCATTTCTTTACAAAGCATCTTCACAAAACACAAGTCAATGATCTCTTTTTGGTGACATTCAGACAAGATTAAAGATCAAACCTCCCAAAGTTTCACACGTGGAATTGAAAGATGCAAACACATGGAAAAGGGGGAACGCAAACAGGTCTGCAAGAGAACACATTTAATCAACCTCATTCAACCCTATGACAGACAAGTCAAGTTAGCTCTGGTCAGTTAGCAAAATGAGGTTAGCGTTGAATATTTTATGCCACCTACAGCAAGCAACTGCTTGCACTAATGTGGTTGACAGATAAACAGGCTGGGGGTCCCTTGCTGATTTTTCTCATGACCATGGTGCGCAAGTGCATGTTTTATATCTATACCAACTCAATATCTCAAATGGATAACTTGTGTTGCTTCTGATTTGCGTTATAGGAGAAGTGAGGCATGAAAGCTGTGGTGAAGGCGGGGACACCTCCTGTTAATGCTGTTTGAGTGTGCTAGTTCCTCCTCTGGGGTTACTTCACGCTACACATCTCTCTCACGTCTCTCTCTCTTTCTCTCTCTCCTAGATGAATGCCTCCACACTACTGTTTACTTAGCACTTGCCTGCTATCAACTGTCAACCACAATATCACAGTATGGTACCACCAAACTGGGCCTGTGACGACAGTTGAAGAAATCAATTGTCTTTCATTACAGGCACTAACCAATTTTAGACATCTTCCCACTCTAATCTCCATTTATAAGTGTAGGACCAACATAGTCTGTGTGCGATAGAGAGAGAGAGGGTGTTAACTACTAACGCAGTTGTAAAGGATGCACGTTGACTCGTTTTTCAGTTGTTTTATTAGCGGAGGCATCATGCATATTCAAACATAAACACTGCCTAGCATGATACATTTGGAGAGGCAAATCGAGGCTGTTTTTCCCCCCCTTGTTGCTATAGACTTTGATTTCTGACCAAATTGTTTTCTGGCTTGGACTTGGAATTGATAGGGGCTCAGTGTGTGTGACTACTGACTCAATGTAGTAGGAGCCAAGTCACAAGCACACAAGCAGTGCAACGTCATTGTCCTCAACGCAGATTCATCTCATGTTGTGTTACTCTTTGAGAGTCTTTTGAGTATTTATCATCATGATTAGAAGTTCAGTTTGCTTAAATTGTAAGACGAATCTTTATCAGAGCATGAAATCGCAAGTTGAAGTGCTTTCAAAAGCAAACCAAATCTTGGGCAGTTATTTTGATGTACTACCAGTTTTGTCTAAGAATTAAAAGTGTAGTGGTGTGGTTTCCAATCGAAGTACAGTACATTAACGATCTGATTACTGTGGGTCTAAAGAAAAGTCTTAGCTAAAAGTCTAATCATCTACTTAAAAAACTTGTTTTGTATCCTGCATCATTTCATGTAAAAAAATATCATATGTGATAAAACATGAGCATTTTTGACACGTCTCTGATAATAATAACAATTGCAATGTGTTGCTGTTGCACAGAATCAAAAATAATTTTTTACACCTAGACAAAGTCGCATATTGTTACAATATGCAATCTGTTGATTTAAAATCAAGTGAAAATACATGTGAATACAAAAAGTGTTAATCAGCAAGGGTAGAAAGTAACTGTTCACATTGACTCTGTAGATGAGCAGAGGGTACTGTTTCTGCCACTTTGTGGTTCCTCTTCAAGGCTTTTCATTCTCTCTTTGCTCCTTGTCTTCATTAGCTGGATGGTGTTATTACCAGCATTTCTTTCTTGAAATGGTCTATTTCTTTAATGACCGCACTTGTTTTTTTTTTACAGATGCCATGAGAGGCATAAGACAGAGGAAAAACATTGAATTTCCAATTGACTTATATGCTTCAATCATTTCAGCTGATGTTTGGACTATTTCTTAAGTGAAATCGATTTCATGTACTTGTTCTTCAATTGAATTGTCCAGTGCTCTTTCCACCTTTCTTAATCTATATAATTTACACATTCATGATACAGAAGGGGAGAAATGGATGATTGACCCTTTTTATATATATATTTTCTTTCATTATGATCTTTGGCTTAATCATGTGAGATAGAGGACAGTACAAAACATGTAATTTAAAACACATTTACAGAAAGAAAAAGCTTAAGGCAACGTTAAAAGAAAAGCAACAAAGACTTCAAAAAGATGCATTGCAGAAAAGCCTGTGCTCCAAAACCAGCTATATTCGTTCTTTTCTCTCTTGCGAATTGGCTACTCAAATCCAGTGCCTCCTTTTGTCCCTCTTTTAGAAGAACAACAATCTCAACTTGATTACCTCCTACTCTGTCATTAACTAATAAGATCCTATACACGTCTTCCACATGGATATTTCGCGAGTGCCGTTCCGGGAATGTTGATTGCACCTGCTGCAGAGGACTGTTTGCTCAACACTTCTCAACTTCGAGGGCCATTCCGCTTTCCTTCTGCACAGGTGGCAAATACGTTGGAGGTCGGCTTCTTTAAGGACCAGTTCATTAACATTTGAATCGCTCACTTTCAAAATGAGCAATGCAAAATTTGCTTCCGCCAGTCAGGGTACGTTGAGGTGTGTCCCTGAGGATTTCTGCTCCCGGAAATTTGAGGGGATATTTGAGAGTGCTCGAGGGTTCATTATCTAGGTAGATCATGAAAAAGCCAAAGAAGATAAGATTCTTTATACATAACTTTTTTTTTTTTTTTTACCTGTCTTTACTTTCTGACACTACCTGAACGCACTGAGATCATACTGCCAGGCATTCCATAAAGTAACGTTTATAAAACTCTTTTTTTCAATTGGCTTTATACAACTGCAAAGTTCACAGAGGCGAAAGAGCAATAGCCGGAGGAGCAGAAGGTATTGGAAGGAGCAAAGTTGGGATGAAGTCGTCTCTTTTTGCTCTAAGGGATTGTGGGACCAGCAGCTGGCAGGTGCAGCAGTTTATCACAAACCCAGAAATAATTGGAAGTGACAACTGGCAGCACCACAAATGATTTATTAGTCTTTTACTCAGCTCCTAACCCTCCTCAGGGCTGGAATCAATTATTCACCAACTATGTGTCTTCAAATCATTAATTCTACTGTGTAAAGTCAAACTTCATTCCACTCCATGTGGCATTTGGGTGTACCAAAAACATTGAGGATTGGTTCCCAAGTTCTCTTTGTGAGAAGTCTGGGACAGTGCCCAGCAGTCATATGAGTCCTTCTTATTGGTCCCTTCACTGTTCCTTATCTATGAGGTCGTGACCTTTACTATCTGTAGCTCAGTCTAGAAGTAACCAAAATTGCAATAAGTACATGTCTTGATGCTTCTAACATGCTGAAAACACAAAACAGGGCAACATCTGAAACTTCTCAGTTTATTTTGTGGAATTATCTTTGTGATGAAAGTTGGAGAGCAACATTTTATTTATTATAGCTTAAGTGTTCTTATACTCGTAAACTCAAAGGATATATAATGTGCTGTCTCCCTATTATTAATTATGGAAATAACACAACAAAAGCATATCCTAAATCCATTACTGTTGTAAGCTAGACTTGTCTCAATAAATCAGCATCTACAATCAAAATTGAAATAATTTTTTATGCATAATGTATGTGCTTGTTGCCACAACATCTGTTCATTATGCAGAGTAATGCGTTCTTGTAGTTTTTAAAAACTTCAGTCCTATAAAATAATCATAATGACTGCTTCATTATAGAGTGTGAGCAGACAGAAGTAGATTTTACAGTGTGTCTTATGATTTACGTTTTATCTACATTTTATAGTCAAGTCAATCACAAGTGTGAAGTGGGAACTGGAGAGTAAAAATCATTAAGCTGATGTTTTTTGAAGAAATGACATGAAAGCACCGGTTTCTTTGCTGAACTTGAACATCCGATTCAACTTGACTCCGCTCTTTACATGCACAGCAATCCCAGCAGTGTAGCAATGCTAATGAACTAGCCACTGCAAATACACTGTTGCTGAATTGGGCTTCATAGAACTCTCAAACTCTTCACCACATGAAGCAGTTGCTTCTGTTCTTCTCTTTAATGTAACAATACAGGTTTGGGTTTTTTGTATCTCAACTTCATCTCTGGGGTCTATTTGGCTATCTGGCCAAACCACTGCACTCTATGCATACAGTTTAGGATATGAAACAATTGCACCCCCACATGATTTTATACTATTTCCATTCAGTACACTGTGCAGAACCAGATGACAGCACTGCATCTAGTATAACACATTCTCATACTATTGAGGGTGCCTCAGTGCGTGCCAATGAGCATATTAACAGCATACACTTGGAATTTGTATTACAAATATCACTAAGTAGGACGGTAAATAAGTCAAGAAAACGATCAAAGTTCCCCTTTCATAATGAAGGGACTTACTGACATTATTTGCACATTTATGTGAACAAGACAAATGGGTCTTTCTCTCTCCCTGGATCACAACAGTAGGTATGTACATAGCAACTTCTCAGATCATTTCTTGTAAAAATAGCCCCGGAGATGGATTTAATTTCCCTGTCTGAATTGATGTGAAAAGCCAATACTACAGTACAACAATGTGGCATCTAGAAGCAATAATCTCAAATTAAGTCATGAATAATATAAGGCATGTCATGAAGATGAATTAATAATTCAATAGATAAATAATTTACAAAATAATCAAATAAATAAGTAACAACATCCTATAAATAAGGCATAATAATAAATAATTCCAGCAGGCAAACTCCTGCATGAAATACAAACACATAACTATAGTCCTAAAAGCTAGACCTTCCTCTTTACTGTTTCATAGGATACTCAGGAAAATTTCTTTGACATTGGGACTTTGTACACTGTCATATAAAGTATGCTGTCAGTGTAAGAACAATGATCTATGCCTAAATATCTAAGGGACTGTCACTTGACATCAAGCAATAGTTGCAAACGGATAAATATCAGGTCTATTTTTGGAGCTGGGGTACCATTTCTTGAACCCAACCTCATGTGCAATGCTATTTGCTTTGGGCCCAACTATATTCCCCTACTGACAACCTTTATGGAAAATTCTAACCATTCAAGTTACGAGTCCAGTCCCAACTGAATTCAGATCAAGGAGACAGTAGCATCTAGATCCAAGAGCCTTTTGAGAAAAACGATGTAATTAAGACCTAACTGTAAAGACATTAAATTTGACATTTTATGTATTTGTAGATTTTGAACTGCATTGAACAGGTTGCCTGACCCCTTGTGGATAAGCATGAGCTCTCAAGTGTTCATGGGCACTTACCCTGACCTTTAGAATGAAGTTCAGGGAAAGGTTACCAGTGGTGAAGACTTCCAAAGGCTCTGCCCCTCTCAGGATGTCCCTATTCCAGGACCATCTGTTGGACTCTCAGCCTATCAAGAGACAGAAGTATAATCTACAGAACCTTCTGTGGCTTCCAGTCACCAGTCCAGTTGTGACATCACCATTTTTTACCAGCTATTCCCAACAGTTAGAACTGAATTCTTGGATGGAAAAACCTTTTGAAGACACAACAAAGCTTTTGATGTGGGTTAGAGGCAACAATAAATAACATTACGTTGGCTAAAAGCATGTGGACCTCTTACTTCACTGTAATTGGTTTACCGTTTTTACAGATGCCATATATTTCATCATCTTTAGGTGATAAATGAAACTGAATCTGAACAGGTACTGCTTTTGAAAGTTCAAAGCATTGTTTTTGTAAATGTAAATCCCCCCACTACTGCCTCAAACCATTAAAAGGAATTCAATGCAAATTGAAAACAATGAAAATCTAAACCCTGCAACAAGGCACCAAGATTAAAAAACAAAGAAACTGTACAATGGACATAAGAATTATTTCATTAGAAGCCTGTTGTTTTGGATGCTGAAACACCAAGGAAATATGTGTGAGGGTCCAGGGATGGACAGTGTTTAAGATAAAACAGTCGAAAAATGTGCAACAGACAAAATAGGCGATCTGGAATGGAGGAGGTCCCTAATGAAGCCAGCTGGTCCCAGTCCAGACAGGCAGAGGAAGGGGAAGGATTGATAGGGGAGAGACCCAAGAGGGTGGGTGGAGAGAGAGAATAAGAGAGAGACTGAGGAAGACATGCAGGATGTATGGCCATCAAGGCTGCTCTATTGTATCAGGAAGCAGCAGTAGGTGTGTTTCTTCCAAACTGTGAGAAAACCTTGAGCCATGCCAAGTTACACTGCGTCTGCTAATCGTACAGTAATTACTAGCCTAATATATATTTTTTTGTGTTCATTTTCCTTCCTTCATGTGCCATGTTGGAAAGAAAAGGAGAGTTTTGCTGTGTGAAAGCTTGAATTTAACTGCCGGTGCTGTTGCAGATGTTCGTCTTACTCTCATAGTGTTTGCTCAGATTGAGTTTAGCCTGGTGACAATAGATTCAAACGGATACAATCAATTTGCTCTTGGTTACGGGTACATTTTAGGATCGCTGATTAGACCATTGACGTGTTTTGGATACGGAGAAAAAATGGATTATGTATTGTAAACTTAAAGCCTCTCGCTTGCGCAGATCGCCACTGATCAACCACATCAACAATGGCAACTTAAGGAAAGGTGCAGAGGAACTGGTTTTAAAGTGTTTGTAAGATGCACAAGGGACATAGTCAACGCGAGCAGGCCACTAACAAGCTTGGGACAAAACCAAGCAAGGTCATGCATCCTTGGCAAAGTTTTGTTTGAACGTTTGCAAACTTGAATGAAAAATTGCACGGCAGTCAATTCTCTTGAAAACAATAGACTACTTTATGGATAAGCGTTCTTTTTAATTGACTTTGACTTGAAATGTGTCCCTCTCTATAAAAAGATAAAAAGGTTGATGGTTGCCAACAATTACAAAATAGATTCACATTCACAAGGTTGAATGTGCTCATCAGAATTGGGAACTTTAAATTCCACCTCCTAAATGGACTAAATGGTTCTCAGAGCACATTTGAAATCATATACTTGGAAAGTATTGTACCGCATGAGAAATACGGCATAGATGGCTTTGAAGCCCATGTGAAATAATCTTATGTAAGAGAAGTGTTTTAAATTATGACCCATTTGGCAGATGTGGTTTACTTATTCAGTGAGTACAGCCATAGAATGGATTTCTGGAGTGTTGTGTTGTGGTCATTGTCACAGGTTAACCTCTGATTAACTATGAGGTACAGTATAGTTGTTCTTCCTTAGAGTTTTTGTCTTCATAATTTTGATGAAGCTAGTGTAGAATATTCACATATGCCTGTTGGTTACAAAGTGGGTCTTACCCAATTTGCTACAACTAACTGGAACCTTCCATTTCACATGATTATGTATTTTTGTCTTCAAACATTGATTCACCCTTTAAACTTCCTGCATTATGGAACATTACCATATGGGCCTGTGTTTTTAGAATTCAGTTTGTAATTCAGGGGGGTGGAACCATTTCAAAATGCATGAATTTATTTAGTTAAATCATTCCCCATGGGGAGTTCATAATAACAATTTGGAGTTATTAAATGTTCTTCAAGGTATACCTTTTCTCATTTGCCAGACGTTCACCTCCAACCAATGACACACGAGAAGCTTTTTTTTTTTTCAATTGTAGCTCACAAAGTCAGTTTTTAAAAATTTGTAATTAATGTCCTCTCATATCATAGTTAGCATCCATAAGTCTTTGCAATTCTGCACTTTTGCATGGTGCAGAGTAATACAACATTTGTGCTTCTCTTGAAGCCCAAACACATCTTGAACTGACCTCTAAAAGTGAGTGGAGACAAAACAGAATCAAGGAACTATCTTTACCTTATCATGGAACATGTCCTATCCAAGACACTGTAGTGAGAGAGATGGAAAAATAACACTTGATTTGTTTATTAGCTAAATGTAGCTTATCAGCCTACAGATGAGTGTGGTTGCATGTTTTGTTTCGTGGACAGGTAGTAACCCCTCAAAGAAACATCTGTGCCTCAAAGCATCTGTGCATCCTTGTCATACTAATATGAATTGAACATCGTATTGCCCCTCTCCACATCTGATAAGCTGTTTTTCCTGAAAGTGGCCCAGTATTACAGGCATCACATTCATTTACAATTGTTGTGCGTAACTTAGGGTGGACTTTACACTATGCCTTAATGCAACCTTCAGTGACAAGGATCTTTCTTGCCATTGTAATTTTGTCTAACAGGAAGGTGGTAAATTGGGGTAGATACGTACAATAGGTGTGTAACCTACATGTTTGGTATATTTGTCTAAAAAGAAAGCATTTTACTTTAGCATTAAAAGTGTTCCCTCTCATTTGTTAATTTCCATTGTTATCTTTGAGTTTACAGCTCTGTATCTCTGGATCTGTATCTTATGCCTGCAAGTTTAGTTTTGGTTTTAAACTTTGGAACCGATGGTGTTTGGTGTTCTAGGTATTCCAAAGCTATTATGGCCGTCAGCCATAATAACCTATGATCACTGTGGGACTTTGGCATTGAAATACCCTCATCAAAACATTTATCTTATTGGTGTAGGCTGCTCTGTTTTCTACACCTTTTCTTATATAAAGAAATACCACCACTCAACCAAATTCAATAAGAATCCAGCAAACCTTTCAGAGCATCAACCTTTACTCTCAAAAGACAAAATACCACCATGTAGTTCCACAAAATATATGGTAGCTGCATTAGATTCATTATATTTATTTTCTTGTGAGACTGGAGTGTACATGTGAGCCATCCAGGTTGATTGGTGGCATTTCTGCTGTTGCGAATGTTTGACTAACTCCTCAAACTGCTCCTAATCTCCATGGGTTACCTCCGTCTCATCCACCGCTCTGGAGCAAAGTGATCGTTCAGCTAAATGAGAAGCCCCTGTCTCCTCGCTGTTTGAGCATGCTGTAATGGCACCGTACTCTCCACAGGGTTGTCGTACAAGCCGTCTGAGGGCGGGTGGTTACTGATTCCAACATGCCAGGGCCCTGACTCATTCCTTGCCTCCCGTGGACCCATTACTCTACCCAACCTCAGTACTAAAGCAGCAACAATGTTGTATCTTGAACTATTACAAAACCATTACTTTTTGAGGGTTAATGCTAAAAACGGTAACGGTGTAATTCAGATGCTGCGAGATGCCTACTTTCCTGCTTATTAAGAATGCATTTAGCAGTTACCCGTGCACTTAATTATTCACAGGCTGCATCTCAGTAAATGACTGGGAACATGACAAGAGTAAATATCAGGGGCAACAGTAACAATAGGGTTTTAAATGCAGCATTCATGTCATTGTCAGGAATGACACTGCTAATTAGATAGTGTGGAACATCAGAAGATATGATCCAGAAAGAAAATACAACCATCCTGTTGGGGACGTTTAGAGTTCTGTTGTCGGTTAACTCAAATATGAGAGAAACCGATAAACGTATTGAAGTGTTTTCAGTTAACAGCAACCCTTTTCAACCCTCATTATTTGTTCTCAAAGGTGTGAGTTTATGTAATTGAACTGACTCTACCTTAACCCTTCTAGGTCAAGAGTCACTCCACTATGCACCTGTTGAGCACAGTGTTAAACTTAAGAGCAAGGCTTTGGAAATCGGGGAGTATTGACACTGAGCAAGCCAAACCTTTTATGCTGACAATCACACACGTTCATTGATTTGGATTTGAATTCAGCAACCTCATTTGTTTAGTAAGCATTTTAGAGAAATAATTTCAATCTTCTAAAGACAAAGGGGATGTTCTCCTCAAACAGGCAACGTTTTTGAAGAACAACCAATTTCACAGTGTTCTATGTTGAGGAGAATAAATAGCCTTTTTCCAAATTCAAAGTACACAATGGAAAAAACAATGCGCAAAATGTGTGAATAAGAACGTTGCTGACAAGACAGGCTGACGGAGAGCGAAGGCAAAGACAACAACAAGGCATGGCATTGTCTGCGGATCACACAAGACTGCATATACAGTAGGAGGTGCATGTTTCTCAGTGTAAATACATTGTTAAGACATCAGCAACAGAATACCGTTTGTTTCAAGAGTAAAGGAGGGGGCGGGGAAGGGGTAGACTACTATACTCTGGGGGGATCAGGAGTCAAATTGCCTTGTCTGCACTGTGTTGTCCCGTGAGTCCTCTTCAGCACAGGGGTGTTTCCAAGAGGCACCTGCGAGAGTGTTTTTGGGCGGGAGGCCAAGTGCGGCTCCTTGAGGGCTAAGATCAAGTCCTGTGAGATCCTCAGACAAAGAGCAACAATAAAAGCTCCATTCCCTCTCTCTGAGGGCCAGCGAACTTATCAGCGTGCAGGTCCAGAAGGAAAACCCCCATCACAAGGTCACCTCGTTTATTTAGAGTCAATCCACTGAAATGGCTACAGACCCTTAATTTTTTAATGAATATCCTAGAAACATTAAGGATATTTAGGGGAACAAACCTCTTTCACTCACTGTACACTGTAAGTTAAACTCCTCCGTTATCAGTTCAGTTTGCCGACATACTTACTGTCTTGCTTAATGGACATTAAATCTCTGTAGATTATAAAACTCAACTGCTTTCACTTTCAAGCTAAAGCGTTTACAACCTGTTGGAGCCGACAGAGTTAACACAGTCCCCGTCAGTCAAGCCTGGTGGCAGGAATAGAAATACCTCTGACTGAAATAATAGCTATTGTGGAGTAGAATAATGTTCCAGGTGCAGAAACACCCACTTGTCTTCTCTCCCTCATCGACAGTGAGCCCCCATCACACACAGATGTGTCCTTTCTAGGGCTCCCTCGGCCCCACCCATAGACTTCAAACCAAGATAAGGACCTATTCAAATAGAGGGACTCACTTAACGCACCTTGCAGTGTATCTTCCCCTTGTCTTCACAATGCTTAAAGCAAATTGTTTTTTTTTCCTCCCCCTTCTGAGGTCACAAATGGTTGAGTGCTGTGAGCAAAGCATACAAGCATTATGCCTGTGATAGGCATTTGTAAATTGACAAGAAAAACTGATAATGCCAGTGCAGTGTTTGTGCTCGATGAAAAAAGCGAATGATTGAATAACAGTAATTAAAGCAGTTATTCGTTCAGCGAGCACCTGCATGAGGGATGATATTGCTCCTTAATTCAGCTCAGTTTAACTTCTCTCAGCCGGTGGTATACAGCATCGGCTCATTAATTGCTGATTGGCATTGAGCTTTTCACAGGAACAAACTGTTTACTCTGTCACCGCCTGTTTTCTCAAGGATGCAGAAAGGCCTTTTTCCTTTTCTCCCTTAAATGTAGCATTTAAGGGATATTGTAGGCCTCTATGTAAACATGTTGTCATACCAAGGTATTTATATTCCACGCTGACATTCAGTACCCTATATGAAAGCTATTCCCTATGCAAACCTTATACTTTACTTACAGCGTTGTACTGCACTAAAATGCAGATATACCTTGACTCTATTAAAGTTATACTGTACATTTAAGTTGTGGTTAACTTTAGAACTAAATGTTTTGCCTTCCGATCATAATAATGTAAAGAAGCATGGATTACAATTGTCATTTGTCTCCACCCTTCTACATTTAAGTGGTTGGAGTGTTATTACTGATAAATGGTCTCCATACGAAACGCTTCACAAATAGAAATACGCTAAAAGTGCTTCGATTTATTTGAAGTGTCAATAATATAACCTCCATTCTGATGACTCTTGGAAACATGCACACCCACACACACCAAAAAACACATGCTACACACACGATATTTCCAGTTAGTGTTGACGACCTAAACCAACTGTCAATTTTCATAGCATCTAAAGTTAGCTGGCAGTCTTACAATCACGCTCAGTCTAGGGATGATACAAGCGGGCGAAATGTCTCTCTGTATCTCAGAGCAAAGACGTCAGTCAGGGAGGACACTTCCTAGAACGCGCTCTGTATACCACAAACAAAGATGAGCAAAACTGCGAAAGTGAGTGTAGAAGCCATGTACAGTTGTGTTTTTTGCAACATGAGAGGAGAGAAAATGCACTGGAGAGAGAACATATATGGAAAAGTTGGTTCTGCTGCAATAATTTGATCGCTAATTCCTATTGTTGTTGTCAAACTTTACAATTACAAACATATACATACGATAGTATACATGCAACTGAACATAGAACACACCCAAACATCTCAAAGGCTGCTTTATAATAGTCTTACTTTAGAGAGCATACGAAAGCATGAGAGAGAGCTTGAGTGAATGAGCAGCTGTGGCTGAATTTCCAATATTTACTCTCCTCCGCCGAGTGCTCTTGCGGAGCTCTTTGAGGAGCAATCAAACACCCAGAGATGGTCACAAGATTCTTCCTTTAAGCCACAAGGTTTTATTTGGGAGAAAATACCTTCTGTTTATAGGATTTCATTTGGTTCCGTCTGTTTTTTTTTTGCTGCCTTTTTTTACACAGAGAAAAGGAGAAAGAGAGACTGGGGGGATGGCGAGAGGGGGGATTGAGGAGAGAAAAACACAGCTATTGAACAGAGCATGTTTGTGCATCATATTGTGCTTGATGTAATGTAGGTCAGTGTTCTGGTGAGCGCCAGATAAGACACTGGGAACAAGTGTTGTGTGTACTTACAAGCAAATATCTGTCAAAATAGCAATTGACAGATCTACAAGAGAATTTTTTGGCCGGCAAAGTGTTCCTTCGTCATTAGCATTTTCAAAAAAGGGCCAGAGATTTGGGCCTATCTGCCTCTCGCTCGCTGCAAATCTAGTCTGGCCCAGGTTGTTATCTGTTCAGTACAGAGGTGCAGCTGTTTAGCAAATGGATTTGCTGATTTTTAAAGGGAGATGAGAAAAAAAGAGGGGAAAGAATCAGGTACTCACAACCCAACCCAAACCACCATTCATAGTCTGTGTGTGTCTTTTGTGTGTTTCTTCTTATAAACCTTACCTTCTGTTTTCCAGGGCCTAAATTATTTTTGGAAACGGCATTCCACACAAAAAAAGCATGAAAAATGCTTATTCTCTATTTCTCTGGTTTTTCTTTATTCACTTTCCAGTCTCCTTAGGGGCCCTTTTCCTGAGCTGCCGCCATCACCATGGTGGCTGCTTGAGTGGACTGAGGGAGTCTGGGTGAGGATGGGGAACCAATGGGGAGGGGAAAGGAGGGGGGTGGCTTTAGGTGGGGGTAGAGATGCTGCTGCCTCTGCCGCAGCTGCTGGCAAGCATGTCTCCTTTGTCTAACGCAATCCCGTTGTGGCTAACGCACACACACACGTACACAAACACGCACGCACACACGCGTGGAGGAATTCTGGCCCCAGTCAAGTGTCCCCGCGGGAGAGGAAAAAAGGCCCCAAGCCATTGGAGACACAGAAGGTGGTTGGCTTTACTAAGCGGGAGTATGTGAATGCACACACACACACACATACAGTGTCACACGCAGTCTCTGTCTCTCACTCGCAAATGCACACAAACCTTGATGCTGCAGCCTCAGTCCCAGACTCTACCAGGAGGGGTCGTGTGACAGAGTGGAGGGCGTGATAAACTTACTGCTGATGTAAGAGAGGTAAACTCCCACAGAGATGTACAACTCTGCTTCTCCATATCCATGGGCATCTTAGTCATAGCTAAAGTGGTCAAACTAACTGATTAAGGCCATTCCGCGCCATTGATAAAGAGATGATGAGTTTAGTCTTACTTTTTCCATGCACCATATCATGTTATACAATACACAGTGGGAAAAATGTTTTCAAAGTTAAGGTAACAGATGCAGTATCTTTTATCTATGTAATTGAATAGTCCATTGTGCTGATAAATGTTGCAAGCTGTTTAGGGCACAGTGTCTGTTTTAGGTAATGACGGTGAGCGCTTTGAAAATTAACAAAGAATTCTATTCAAATAGAGAAGAGGTGTGTGCAGGTGTCTTTTAATTTCATTCATCTGTTTCTTTGCGGAGCCATTACTGCTTTTTGTATTGCCCAACTATTGAGTGGGCGTCTAAACCAACAATTAAACTATTGTTAAAACAATTGAAAACTCATAAAGCTGTATTTAGAGAATAAAATATTCAAATATCTGTACCATTATGAAACAGCTAAACCCCCTGAAAAGTTCCTACCAAAGGCCAAATGAGAAACAAAATGTCAACCAACAAGTTAAATATTTTCAACTCAGCTGCAAAATTAGCAATAGTGATTTTCACTTTCGAATTAAGGTAAATCACATTATTTACCCTGAATTCTATTCTAACAAATCTGAATGTGCTATCGTGAAAATCTAGACGTGTAGGCTGTAAAGAACTTCCTTGGCTTGCATCAGGGGGTCTAACAGATGCTTCTTCTATCTGCACGATCCTCTTCTCTGCCAGCAAAATCAGGCCGGGAACAGGGAGAGGCGATCTATTATTTAAAATAATAAGTGACGCAGTTAAGACCCACAACAAATGTCTGTCTGCATGTCAAGGAAACCAAAAGACATAACTTCCTCCTTCAAAGAGGAATAGAGTAGGAGGAAACTTACCAACCTGCACCAACACACATACTCTCCTTTACTTAGACCTCTTGGTTTTCCGTCAGAGAAGAAATTCTAGTGTAATGAATTTGCATGGAAACAATAAGAATAAATACCTTTGAGCTCCGCTATTAGTCAACACTTAAAAATCTTTTTTTCTCCCCCCCCCACTTCCTCAGCCTTAATGAGGCTCTCGTTCGAGGGAGCTCATGTGGTAACGAGGGCCACCGCTTTGCTCCGCGGCGTTTGCAAGGAGTGTCTCTCCCATAATCACACACAGAGAGGCTTGAGACGAAGGGAGACTGGATTAGCTACTTCGCCGTATGTGGAGTGTTTAACATGGCACCCGCCACCAGCTTCCTCCTGTCTTCGTTAGACAAACACTCGGCGTCATTAATTTAATTTGCTTATCACCATCACCCGCTAACCCCCTTCCCCTCCCCCCTCCGCCCCCTCAATCGACTCCCTCCCAACAAAACTTCCATTTGATTGTTTCCTGCTTTTTGTTTTAAGCGTCAGCACAAATTATCACTACCCGCTGCTAGGAATTAGTAAGTAAAGAAGCTAAATGAAGATGAAGAATTGGAAAACGTTTCCAGTTGGAGGAATGTTGATTACCAGGCCGTAGTCCATAAGGATTCCCCACTATTTATCCTTATATTTTGGTCTGCCTCACCCTTCTCTCATCCCCATGGCTCACCAGGGGCCTGGGAGAAGCAGCTTGTGCTCAGCATTGCCAAAAGAATTTATTAGAGCAAATGGTATTGTAAGCCCTATGGAAGGCATACCTTATGTGGAGATTTAAAAGATATTAAGAGGATGGTGCAGTCGGGAACCCAGGTGTGCTTGGTAATAGCAATTGTCTTGTTTGTGCTGTGTGTGTGTGTATGTGTGCACGTAAGTGTGGCAGAAACTCCAGCCAAGAAGAGAAAGGAGAAGCATCGTGCAGGCTAAGCAATGTGGGAGGGACTGTGGTGGTAGATGTTTCCGTGTAGCTTGCTACATCACAATGTGATGGGGCCTACATTAGTTTACAGCTTCAACAGCTGCTGTTGAAAAACAATAGCATGTCCTTTTGCACATTCTGCAGTCTATTTCATAACAGAGTACTGCACATCTTGTGTAGGCCATTTGTGTAAAAGCATAGTCGTAGAATCAAAAATGTAAACTTTTTCTGATTGCATTTGAGTCTGGGGACCACTTCAGTTTGTACTTGTCTCCGTGCGATCACATACCGATTGGACAGTACAAGAGGGTAAATCAGTCTATCGGAGAGTAGTTCAAAAACTGAAAAAATACTTTTCACGTAGGCAACTTTAACACAGCCTGAAATTTACATCTGTAAGACATACTTTCAACAATTTTAACCATTTTAATTTTCTAAAATGCATATCAAGTGTATGGGACTGTATCAACACCTTATCCACATTTTACAGCTCCATTATTTCATGAGCAACACCTGCAAAACAAATTTGGCATTCAAATTGCAAAAGGCAATGAAACAACACAAAACACTGTCATTATTTCCCTCAAATACAGCAGTGAAAAAACGGACTACTTTTGGATTAACGGCATTAGCTATTCAGCTGGAAGCACACTCCATTTTATATGTTTCATTCAATTCATTTCCCAAAAATGTATTCAACTGTCATTGCAAAAACACCTCAACAAATAGGTTTGGATCACACCTGCCTGAATTTAAAAAAAGTTCTAGTAAGGATTTTAGTTTACAAGTTTTTGTACTATAAGTTCTTAGCCTTATAACTAAGATGGCTGATTTTAAGGCTCACGGTCTATGACAGACCGAGTCATCCCAAAAACATTATTTCCAACAAAACCCATGAATTGTACAGCATTGCAAGACAGAATTGTGAATGTGGTTAGTGGGGATATAACAGCATTGAGCACTTTAACTCATATGAACATGATACTATGTACTTCAAGCCAGGTAAAAATACATAAAATTAACGGGACCTCCCTAGATACAAATCTGTTATCAGTAGTTTCTGAGGCGATGACTACATAGTCAGTCTGAGCTGCAGTTCTGTTGGTGGTCAATATTCTTGAAGCCATGCCAGTTGGGGAATGTTCTCGATTTGCCTGCTGCCTGCTCTGCCTTAATGTTATCAGGTAACACACACTGGCATTAAATCCCACAACATAATAAAAGCTCCTTTCTGGAAGCCTTCACAACAGACAATGCAGCTCTCGCCGAAAGCCCTTTAAGTGTGTGTGTTTTAATGTCATTACGGCAATACGAAGCGGGCAGGCCAGGCGGAAAAAAGGCGCCGCTTGAAAAGAGAAACCCTACACAAGACCTCAAGGTACATTTGCTCAGAGGAGAGACAAAAAGACTTCAGCAATGGCAGAAACAAACAGGATGGGTTTATTACGTTTGTGCGGTGACGGGCGGAACAACAGCTCTAGCAGTCCTCGCTGACAGCTTCTAAAGCTCCAGATTTGTGCCCATTAGTCACACATTTTAGGGAGAAGGTGGTTTCTAAAGTGCATTGATAGGGATTACAGTTCCATCCTTTCTTTTACAGCCCAAACATGTGACTGATTTCAGAGGCGCCAGGAGGTTTCTTCAAAGAAAAGAGTGGGGGAACTATTGTATTTGTTTTCTAAAATGGCAATACATCAGGCATTAAGGAGCTTAATCTGTGATTAATATTTTAATGATTCAAATAAGCCATGAATTCAGAAGTTTTTATCATTCCACACTGTAACAAAGCTCATTTACATGTGTCTGGTGAGTAGAAGGATGAATGTGCCAAATGTTTGATTCAGATTACATGGTAACACTCTTGTAGTATTGTGCAGCGATTTTGCCATTTCCATTTTGTTTATTAGACTCAGAAATATTTACTAATTTCTTTTGACAGGAACATTTCAAACCCTTTTTCAGATTTAAAAAAAACTCATGCTTGTCTTAAGGCATGAACCGTGAGAGTTCGTCTTGCGGATTCTCAAAGATTCATGACTACATTAGACTTATAAAGTCTCTTCGCAAAGTCTGTATCAGTCCCTTCGCAAATCCAACAAACTTTTTATTGTATCAATGTAATGTACAGTGAGGGCAGAGGAGTGTCGCGGAGAAGTTTCGAGAGCCTAAAGTTAAAATTGTACATTTGTCAATGACATCACAATATGCCTCTGCTATTGACTTATTGTACAAAACACAGCACAGTGTTAACCACTAACACCCCAGAGTCAGGGTGCGGTCTGGGTCTAGGTCAGGATTTGGAGATGCAGCTGTGACATTCCATCTCCCCAGCCATGTATGTAGTTGACCTGTGTCTTGTTAAATCCCAGTTTCAGTGCGTCAATTTGTGGGATTAGTGATTATGTGGTTTAACTTTTTATTTAAATCCCTGTTTTTATGTTAGTTCTTGGTTGAGTGTTGATGTGGTTACGCTTCGTGGAATTAGGGAATCATTGTTAGTATTTCCTATCAATCTGAGCATTTTTGATACCTCTAATATCTAGTAAACCGATCTTGTTTTGTGCACGACCTCGTCTCTACTCTTACCTTGTTCCACCTGGACGCCATGGTCCAAACCTTTGCCTGTTTGCTGGAAACGGAGCTTGTCCCGGCCTTTGAAGACCAATTTGTCCTCGTCTGACCCCCTCTGTCGACCTAATTGCACTTTAAGATGACCTGCATTGCTCTGTTTACCGTTCCATGACCCCTGCTTGTCTGACGTCACAAATACAATAGAGAGCACTCTTAGGTTTAATACCCTCAGCCCTGAGGGTCCCATCATCTGTCCTATCATCTAGTTGTTCATGAGCTCATTGAAGACAGTGCCTAAAAGATTGATATCTTCCCTGGGTTATTTCTAGGTCAAAACCTCTAGTGACATTGGTTCTACAAACAACATACTGAGCAGCTAGCATGCTGTCATCGTCATCCCAATTGTATTATAGGATCAGTCATCCTTTTTTGTAATGGACAACTACTGATTTAAAAATGTAATGATTTTACTCAAACAATGGGAAAGTCGGAGGACTTGCAGGGAATCATCCTATTCGTTTTTTGACATTGCAAATTCAATATTGAACAGTACCCAGAGGTACTGTGTGTAAACAAAAAATCTTCTCAGGACAGGCAGTGAACTGGTTACAGAAAATAAGCTCACATCCTCAAATCAATAGTAAAGTCATCTAAATCATCCAAATGTATTTGGATGGTATTCATGCTACCCCCTGCCAACAAACTAATATTAGTATCTTCAGAAAATAATCTCACTTTCTATTCAGCAAGTTCCCTGCTGAAGCATTCATATTCCCATCTATCAAAGGATTTAAATGTGGATGAAATAGTATAAGAATCCCCTTAGGAAAGGTTCTCATTCTCTTCTCATTCTTTCATTGGGAGAGAAAGAGGGAGGATGATGCACCTTGGCGGCGAGAGGGAGGAGGAGGAATTAATTTTCACCCTCTGGGAGCAACACATGCTATATCTGAAGAGTTTGAGGGAATCTTCCCATCTTGCTCTGATTGGCATTAAGTGGGTGGGTGAAAGAGAGGGAGGGAGAGTTAAAGAGAGGGGGAGGAAAATATATAGTTGGTGTTCCTGATTTGTTATGAAAAGTCATGGTAAAGTATAGTGATTTCTTTCAGTGATGAAGCATCTCCACACATCAGTGGAGGAATGGTTTGCTGCATTGATTTTATGGACATACCCATTAAGACCTACTTGCTTGACCTGGGTCAGACTTTATCTAAGGTTTCCGTAAGGCTGGATCCTGGATATATTTAAAGACAACTGTGATCGAACACATCTTGATAAGATAAATGTAGATGGATAACTGGAAATCAATGGCCAGATTTGTTCTTCTCAGTAGAGCGTAGAGCAGAAGGTTGGCACAGAACAGCCATATTGACTGAATGTATTGACAAATGAATTTTGGGGCAAAGGCCTTCTGTGCAAAATGTTGATTTAGGTGTCAACACAGTTCATTCCAGTTAGTCCCATCTCTCACATCGTCTATCTTTCTCCGCATCTCCATAATCCTACAGCATGGAGAGTCAAGCTGTGAGTTCAAATAAATTGTAATTAGTTGCCTACAAAAATTAGGTAAATTTGTCGATCTGAATGATCTTACACTTAAGCATTTCATGGAAACGTCCTATTGTGAATAAAGAAAATGCACTATTCTTTGTGTGTGTATCTGTTCATGACACACTATTAAATATACCTTATATGTGCCTAAACTGACAAGTACATTTCTGTACTGTACATCTGTATTTTGGCCTTTGCCCCTATGATAGCCATTCCTCTCATCTTCTACCTCTTCCACCATGTTGTCTGTAGAAGATGTGGGGGAAACAGAAGGCAGCCACATCCCTGTACAATCCCTCTAGAACCTGTGCTAGAATCCCACCACCTACTTTACCCATTCCCTTAGGGAAGGAAGCTTCGGTGTATAAAGTCTATATTGACAATTGTGAAGCTTTTTGAGATGTGTCAAAGAACAGCCTCTTGTGGAATGAACCCTCTGAATTGAGATGTCAGCCATGTTTGATATGATAGCACAAAAGTACACATATGTGAATGAAACTGTCCTGCATTTTACATATATATACACTCACTTGGGCACTCTATACGTTGACAGTTCTTACATCTCAAGACATACAAATATTTTAAATATAATGTTGAATGATCAAAGGTTGCTTTAAAAAAAAAGATAACACGATGAAATAAAAATGAAATGGTAATTTACAAGCACAGATTAAATAATACAAAGAAAATCGTTTGTAAATATCAGCACTCTGCATATTATAATAATAATAAAAAATCAGAATAACAGTTGCAGATGGAAATAAGACAAATTAAATACAAAGTTTATTTTTATACAATATTCTAATCTTCATTCAACATTAAAAAGCAATTAAACATAACTATTGCGTTAGAAAAGCAATGAATTTTCATTCGGTAGACAGCAATGCATGTTTTCTCCAGTAGAATGGTATAAATGAAACTGTTCATTAAAGATTTTTTTTTAAATTACAAAAGAAACGCGGATGGTGTAATGACCTTAACAATTTTGGAATATTAGATATATTGTTTTAATACGTTCCACTGTTGAAAAACAACAAACTGTGATGGAACTAGAACTTGAAGTTTCAAAGTTATTATTGAGGAAGAAAAGAAGTTGACGGCATCTTCCATGGAGAAAAGCCAATTTAATTTCTCCACAGCACTTTAAACAAGGATACAGCAGGTGTTGGCTCTACAAAATAATTTTGAGTAAATATTGATCTACTAAATGTGTGTGCTATTCACCCTTCCATCTTATTCCACTCTTTTCTCTGCCACTTCCTCCTCCATCCATCCACACAAAGAGCAGATCCATCTTCCAGAGCCAACAGGGGAGCTAGTTAAGTGAGGTATCATCTTCTGTCCACAACTTGCCCACTATCTCCCACAAGGGCATTGTGGGTAGGGTACAACTGTTGCGAGTGGGTGGCACATCTGTTCCCTGAGACAGGCAAAGCTCTGGGGTTCACCCCGCGCCTCGACTAGCGTTTCAAACACATCTCTAATAACTGCTCTGATATCTCCGTTTCAGTGAAGACAAAGGGCCCCGATTGAGGCTGTTCTCTGTCAGATCTGAGCCATGACATTTCTAATACAGAAAGCATTAAAAGTTGTGTTTTGTCATAGTTTCACCCATCGTTCCATCTGGTGTGCTGTTCACACGTGGTGGGTTAAGCGAATTCAAAACGTACACCTCTGAAATGGAATAAATTCACATTTGATAGCACATGCTCTCAATAGAAATACCATATGTGTTAAACCACAACATGGCTCTGGAATTCATAGTTCATAAATTGCGCACAGATTCATCCGTTGGTGGAGTGCATCTTCACTGTATCATGACTTACACCAGAAACTTGATTCAATTGAATGAAGTCTAAATCTATTCACAGTTGTGCAGCTTTTGTTAAGTTGGCCAAGCTAATTCACACCATAGAAAAGAATAGACCCACCCCCACACCAAACTAAAAGTTTAAATCCAACCCTGGTTAAAAAAGAGGAGTTTGTTGCTTACATGCCCATGGTTGGATGAGTTGAGCCGTGGAGAGGGTGGAGAGGATGGGATGAAGGCAGGTGAGCTTGTGTTCTGTGTTGGACGTACAGTATAAAAAATGTGTGTATGTGTGTGCAAAAGCAAGAGGGTGTGAGTGAGTGTTTGTCCAGGGGGCTGGTTCACTAGCACATGGGGAGCAATGATGGCTTCGGTAGTAGAGGGCGAGCAGAGAGCGTGGAGGATGAAAGATGGAGCCTAATCCTCCACATGTGGCGCCTTTTCTTTTTTTAAAGTAAAGCCAACTGGAGCCATTCTTTGGACTCTAGGCCAGAGGCTCCACGAAAGCATTGCCTGAAGCCAAAGCACATAGTGTGAAATGAGGAGCTAAAGCTTGAATGTGCTTTTGTTTATCAGAAAACTGCACTCTAAGTGGGATTGGCAGTGGAGGGGCCCAAACTCCATAAGTCATATAGACTGATGCAGGCCGAAGTGAAGATGGCATAGGGACATTTCAGGCTTGAGGAGCCCAGGAAAGGCATCCTGTCTGTCAGACATTTGGCAGTCTCTCCCCCTGCATCCCGCCCGCTTTCATAATCTTGGTGCCAGCACAAAGGAGGATCAGAGGGGTCAATCTAAAGTAGGAAAATTTGGTCACCGTTTGAAAAACTTGGGGGAAGAGGGGAAGAAGTGAATATCTGGTAGACTGGTTGAAACGACTGTAGCTGGGCTGAAGGAACTCCGGAGGCCAACCTAAGCCTGGGGAACTGAGGGGAGGAGGGGTCTGGGTAAGAAGCAGCCCAGGAGAATGCCAAAGAACGATCAATCTTTCACAAGAAGCGTTGTTCAGCTGGTGTGGAAGATTCTAAAAGGGGATCCATGGCCCTGTGCCTTCAGCTCCAAAGTTGGGGAAAGAGAAGCAAGGGGAAAAGTTAAAGACGCTTACGTCTTTGGTTGAGATTGAGGATCAGATATTGTCGGAGCAGAAATAGTGGAGGAGATTGTACTTTCTGCCTCCATAGGTAGTGTTACAGTTGGTCTTGTCATGGGTTCAGTCGCCTGACCTTTGGCTTGACATTCATGATAACACACAAAGTATACAGTCATTAATCTGGCGTGTATTCATTGGTTTCAACATCGAGGGAACAGTGTGCCAAACACAACTTAACAAGCAGTCCGGAAATTACAGACAATCCAAAGTATTATTATCGTCGTGTTTTAGGAAGACTTCAACCCAAATAGTGTTACATTACAAACACATTCAGGTTTTAAACTGCCACATAATCCATGTAGATTTACTCTTAGGCACTACCCGTGTTTTACTCTTTCATTGAAAACACGTAGCATTTACAGTCACATGAGGACAGACACAAAGACCAAGCACTTTCAAAGGCCCCATTGTGGAGCCCAGAGAAATTATTCAATTAGTGCATTTAGCACCTGATCTGGTTAGCTAGCAGCCCTAAGGACGTTGCAGCTGCACTGCTGGAAAGAGACAGAGAGGAGGCGAAGCGGGGGGGGGGGGGGGGGGGGGGGGGGACTGGACAGAGCCGGTTGCATAATGTTCTTTACATATACAGTAGCTCCTTTTTGAGGAGAGTGAAATACAACATTCTTTAAAAATCTTGAAATATCTTGAAATGTATTAGTTCACAGCCAATAACCACCTAGCCTGGTACACACTTTATTGAGTTGTTTTCACATCGACATCTTTCGTACTTACTGTGAAATTGTTTACATTATCACCCTCAAACATCATGCTATTTACATTACCTGCATGTACTGTATTCAGCTCCCAAGTACGAAATACTTGAAGTAGTGAATTTTGACAAAACGTGCTTTCACCAGTCATGAGAAGCAAGGGGCAACATAAACAGATGTATTCCAGCATTGCATGAGAGAGGCAGGAAAGTGCTACCAACTCTGAAGTCTTCCAGCTGTTTGTTTTAAATTGCCTTGCTACGTTGTTCACATTGTGCCAGTTAACTTTTATCCCTGCACAAGTTTCTGTGCTTCTTAACTTATCATAACAACCTCAACATTGAAGACTCTTTAAAACAAACAAAGTGCTTTACATTGCTTTGTAATTTCACTCTATACGCTTTAATTTAACCGTAAATTACTATAATTTACAAATGAATGTTGTAAGTACTGTAGATATTTCTACATGAAGGCCCACAAACGATTTCTTTCTCCAGTTTCTTTCTCCAACCACTGTATGGGTTCACGTTAACAGAAACTATAAAGTATATAAATCAAGACAATCTGCGCGAAATCACTTTTTGGGTTGAAATATACTGGCAGAATAGATTGGAATTCAAAGTTCTCAAGATTGAAATGCAAGGAGGACAGAGGCAAGCCTCATTAAAGTTTGAACAGTGCAAGGTTGGTTAACTTGTTTGTGCAGCAGTGTAGCAATGCTTTTACTGCTTGGTCAGGTACGGAACTGTAGTTTAACGCTCACTGTAAGATACCACTCACAGATGCAGAACAGCCCAGCTGGGCTCTGACAGTTGCAGACGTGTGTCACTGGCAGCTTCAGTTCAAGCACTGGAACAGGATTCTGCAAACTTAGCATAACGATTCTTGACAATGCTAACACTAACGCCAGACTTTGTTGGCGTGAACCTTGAACGTAACAAACTGACCAAAAAGCCAGGTTGGAATTTTTTTTTTAAGATTCAAGCCATAGAAATAAAAAAAACTTCACAGTATGTAACCAACGCTTTCGTATTTTCACACAGGATTGTAACAGTGTAGTTCAACACTTGTTGCAGAGTAATTACCCATGTAAGAATATCGTGTCAAGGGAAAGGTAATGTCAAGTGTTAGGGTAACATGAAGTAGCTTTTTCAAGTCAAAATGACTTCTCACCCCCAGGCGGTAATTTCATCCAATGATTATATTGAACGTGAGATGTCTTAACCACCAAGGGGACGGAAGAGTTACCTTGTTGTGAAGTAAAGCTCCTCTTGCCCAGTGGTTTGCTTAGTCTGTCTGGGGCATTTACGTGGGCACTGTGTGCCAGCTCTCACAGCAGGAGGGTGGCCGAGGAGAAAGCAGCAGGCCCGGGGGCAGACTCTGTGTCAGCAGATAGTGCAGAGGGGTGGGCATGGCCAGGGGGAGTGTGGCATGCCTCGGTGGAAGAGGCTCGCCAAGACCCACACTCTTTTGGCATTTTGGCAGGGGCGAGCGACGCAATGAAATGATCCAATTTAAGCTGGTTTAGGAGCATGAGAGAATATTCAAATATTTATTTTTGCAGGGCATTCGGAGATTCTGTGCTTGCTTTGGAGATCACCAGAGCCCAAGTTTTCTCTGATCTGAGAAGACGCCATCTTGATAGCCAGTTGGCCTCCAGTGGTGGAAAATGAATGTGACGACGCAGTGGTGGATTTTGCATTGCCATCACCCTGCCTCTCTGTTTCTCTTCACTCATCCACCAACAACCACTTATTTCACATTTCCTTACAATGCTTGTTTTCACATGCAGGCCCCCACACCCTTTTACTTTTCAACTTCCAGGGATATCTTCCTATTTCTCATGTGAAAAGGATGATCATTTAATAAGTCATCGCCAAGATCAATGCTGCTTTGTTTTTAACTTTCATCGTCTTGAAGTTATTGTTTTTAACAATGAACAGGATGTTAAATCATTCAAATCCTTCACTTGAACCTTTGAATTCAATGGTTTAAAGCATGCACAAACAAATGCAATATCTTCTCTTTATAATGTCGTTTAATAGTCACACGATAGATGTCCAGATGTCCAGTTTTTATTTTCTGGGTATCTGGACAGTATTTAATGTTGTTATTGTTATTACCGTTATTATTACTGCTAATGAAGGAAATGCTGGCCTTGTTTTCCTCAGCACTCATTTCACCATGGAAATAAATGAGTAAAAAAGACCTTATTGAATTATACTAAAAGCAATCTCAAATAAATGGGGCTTGAATCTGTCTCTATGAGATGAAGCTTACCATGGTGTAATTTCATTTTGTAGGGAACACAACCACTGAGGGAAAAGTCACAATCTAAAAGATTCAGCTATTCAGTGAGACCACAAGCCTTGTATGGTAGTCCATTGGATATAACAATTGTGTTAACATAGTTGGTCAAATATGCAAGATGTTTTATCACTTGGTTGGTTAAATCGGGGGATTGATAAACAAATGGTACATGTTTGTCATCGATCCCAATTTACTTGTAATCAAGCTCATAAATCAAGTCTAC